>JAPDPK010000142.1:1200000-1907432 GCA_031772115.1 Heritiera littoralis | reverse complement strand
TGTAATACTATAATTCTTTTCAAGTAAAAATCTTGAAGAAAGAGTAATCACAGTGAAACATGCATGGGAGTAGTGTATTGATACGAATAATATCTACAACAAAGCATTAGGTGCATACACATTAGAAATATATAATAACAAACTGCTTAAGGGCAATCTAAAGAAAAAAATGGAAAAGAGTAACTGTCAAGGGACTTTAGTATGGTTATTGATGCTTTTTGTAAAGATGGGATGGTATGAGGCAATGAGTTTGTTTTGGGAAATGGTTCCAAAACGAATTAGTCCCGACTCCTGATGCTGTTGTTTATGGTTCTTTGATTGATCAATGGGTTCTGTCCTTTAGGTAGGTTGAAAGAAATGTTGACTCACTGCAGATTTGGTCTATCATGTTAGTTGGGCTATGTAAAATGGCCACATTGAGGAGGCAATTGAGCTCCTAATATAATACGCTAATCACATTACCAACTATCAAAGAAACTCCAAAATGTCTTTGAGAGTCTCTTACTCTCACTCTCTTCCTCTTGTCTCTTTCTTTTTCCTTGGTTCTATAATCTATTCCTTCAATCTTAAGTTCTTGACACAAAAGGTTCCAACAACCAAACCCATACAAGATATCTCCGGGTAGCCAGTTGATGAACCACCTCAAAAGGGGCTGTATGCTTAAAATGTTGGCTTCATATCAGAGCTTAGACAAGCAGATTGCTTCAAGGGTTTTGCTTGAGATTTGCTATTGGACGGCTTGATTAAGGACAATTGTTAAATGAGTTCCATTTGAGCACGTTCATTTCCTTGCGTATTATGCTGTTCCAGTACACTGTAAGCAATATTGTTCCATGATTCCATCTTAATTTTATTCCTTTTTCTGCTGCTACTTCAGGCCATAACCCTTTCTCTTTACTGCTTAAGAGTGCAAAGAAAATAGCAGTGCTTCTGTATGAATTTGGTCGATCATTATGTAGTACTGAGATGACAATGTCGTTGCTTATATATATTCAACGCACAACAGAGAAAGAAACTGAAAATACATTCTTTTCAAGCTTGCTGTGTACACTGTAGAGTAAATTGATGCTGCATTACAGTCTTAACAAAGAAAAAAACACACATATCTAAGTCCAGCTCGACTATCTCCTACTACACTGACCCTTCTTCATGGTAACAGCAGATCAAAGTTAGAACTGGTACCCATTTCTACCCACAACTGTAGAAAGTAAAATCGAAATGCTATTGCTTTGTTAAGCCTTCTCATCAGCAGCCTTCTTTGGGGTTGCAAGTTCATTGATCGTGTCAAGGTTTTCAGCTTTTCCCAGCACTATCTCAATCTTGCAAACGAAGGATACACGTGCATAGAGAATTAGGCAGATATCATCGACAACCAACCATGCAAAACCCAGTAACTGAAGCAGGAGCACTAACCTTAGCTTTTTCAATCTGACGACCCTTTTTATCTTCCGCGGTGCAGACTACCGTTGATGTCATTATTCCTGTTACATTTCCAAACAATCAGAATCAGTTATAACAGACCAAGTATACCAACTGGTACGGAAATAAACTATTAAGGCTTCTTACTTTTCTGGATTGCCAATCCATTTCGCTTCAGAATCTCAGCAATTGTGACAACAGTAGGAATAGCTGGGTAAAAAAACTTTAAACATCAGCATATATTCCGACGATAACAGGATTTCTATTGCCATAGTCATTAGTGTAAACCTTTGATGCATGAATAGAGACCAAGACTATACTTTTTCTGTCTTAAATAACAAGCCAGTGGCAAGCTTAATAGGAAATCTACCAGTGAATATACCATAATCTTTCAAAAAAGATGATACATGTATAAGACAAAGTTAAGATTGGTATAAGAACAAAGCATGTAGTTAGAAAGAAGACTGATGATCCAGTTTGATTATAAGAAGATTTAATTAAGGGATTCAGTATGCATAAGAAAGAGAAGTGGAGAAAGAAAAAACCAAAAACAGAGAAGAAAAAGGATCGAAGAATTTGTACCCATTCCCAAGGCGCAGAGCTCAACCTCATTGCACTCATATATGTACTTCTGCAACAAAGAAAGATTAAGATTAGATTAGAGGAAACCCCATAAAAGTCATAATTAGTGATTTGATGAATGAACACAACAAAATTTATCACAAAAACCACGTTTTTTTTTTAACAATTACAAGACCTTATCTAATGATTATTACAGGCAAGATATTAAAATTAATCCCAAAGACATATTCAGGGAAAATAACTATGCTAAAACTAACCCCAAATCCCAAACATCAGAAAACAACAGAAAGAAACCTTAGACAGAAACAGATAAAACCCATTTCATCAGAACAGATAGAAGGAATTATAGAAGATCAATAAAAACAAATAAATATCAATTTCAATCTCAATAAAAGCCAAAAAAAAAGTATACAATAATGTTTTACCTTGGCAAGATTGAGATAGAAGATGAAGGGTTTCTTGGTATTGGAGACTAGAACCTTGTTCTTCTTCTTCTTCCTCATATTCTTGAACTCTTGTGGTGACTCGGGTTTTACAGAAGTGATAGAAGCAATCTTGCCATGATGATCGGCGGCAGGAACTACAGCTAGAGCAACAATAACTGACTTCTTACTGCTCTTGATGCTACAGCTGCTGCCGATGATGGTATCCTTGTTCTTGGCTTCTTCTTCGGCCTTAGGGCTCTCTGAAACAACTGCTGCATTCGACTCCATTGATACAACTCGTTTCTCTCTCTCGGGAAAATGGCGGGAAAAGTTGGTTATTCAGTTAAGGATAGAAATGCGCTGTGAAATGTGATTCGGGAATCGGTATTTTATAGGAACAAAATAGCTTTCCAATGAAAAGCTAACACGTGTTTTTTTGGTGCTGACTGTTGACCTTTGGGTCTAAGATTTAAGAAGGGCAGTTAACTGAATCGGATTGGGCTTTTTTCTTGATACGGCCCAAATCGTTTTGCACATCTTTGGAGTAATGTTTTTTTTTTAAACAATGCTCGTAATTATAAATAATTTAATACATCAATTTTTAGAAGAATTAACAGTATGTATATATATGTCATATTTGTTTATGTTAAATCATCTACAATAAGAAAATTATTGTGTTAAATTTGTGTTGACATATCTAACAGTAAATGAATTTTTCAGTTTTTGTCAAATTCATTTACAGATTATGTCAAAATCTTAATTTTTATAATTTTCATTTTTTTTTCGTGTCCAAAATTATCGAATTTAATTTTTAGAGGTATTTCTGTTCTTAAAAATTTTAAGTCTTAGCCAAGTGAACAAAATTTTCAAGTTGAGCAAACTTGATTCAATTTACATAACTTAACTTCCATTCCAAAGACATTTCAAGTTGATTTTATGTTATTTTTAACATTAAAAAAAAAAAACCAACCTTGAAAGACCAAGCATTTTACTATTTTCACAATGGTTGAATATGTCACTTTTCACCCAAAGGTTGTCTCAGTTGGCAACGCAGGCTTGAGTTTGTGGGAAAAGCTCTCGGGTTCGACTCCCACTAAACACATCTTTGGGAAGGGGTGAAGAGCCTTAACTGTAACTAAACCCCGAACATGATTAATCTCAGACCGTTAAAACGGATGAAGATACCTGTAATCTACACCAAAAAAAATATGTCACTTTTCACATTTGAGTTTAGGGTGATGGCAACCTTATTTATCCACTTTTAAGCATTATTTTACGTTATACTTTTAGGAAGTTGAGGTTTGTCCCTTCAAATTTGAGTTATATATCTATAGAAACACTATAAAAGATTAGTCAAACCTAATTTTCATTCTTTCCATAAACCCTATCCACTTTATATCTATTTTTTTTTTCATGCTGAAGACCTGTGCTATAAAATATATAGAATTTTCTTTTGCAATTATATATTTTAAGTTCAAAAATATAAAATATATTTGTAATTTTTTTCAATATTTTAAATATATATTAAAAAATTTAGTCGCGGTGTTCATATTTTTATAAAAGAATCAATTATTTTTATTTTATGTAATTATTAAAACCATCTTTAGTTGGGATTTTAAATGAAGTTTTATTTTTACTTGTCCATGTAATAAAAAATAATAATTGAAATTTTTAACGGAAACTTTTTTAGTTTAGTTTAGATGAAAATAGTTTGTTTTTATATGAAGGTGAAAAGTTACATAAAAAATTAATAGAGTCGTAAAATTACATATAAAATAGAAAGATAAATAAAGAGCCATTAATCTAGTGTAGTAATAACAGTGATCATTTTTCGTAAATATCGTCATGGAAAAAAAAATTCAAATTCAAATTTAAAAGTAAAAGTAAAACTTGTTTTACAAATAAAAAGGGGAAAATTACAATAAAGTACCTGATTATAAGAATTTCACTTAAAAGCAAAACTTGATCATGTGGTCAATAAATTCAATTTTATAAACCAAAAAAAAAATCGAATTTAATTTTAATAACAAATAAAAAAAACCATATAGCTGGTTAAACACAAAAGTTAATTCAATTAGTAAAAAATGGTTTTTTCCTTTAACAAATAGAAAAATAATTTTTTTGTGGAAAAGTAAAATTTAAATAAATTTAATTAAATAAAAAACTAATTTCAAATAAAATTTAAAAATACCGTAATATCAAATCAAAAGATTTGTGTATCCTTCACTGAATTAAGTACTGGAATCCAATCTAAGATAATTTACAGGGGTGATGGTGATGAATCAAGGTCGTTGGCATGTACAATATAGGATGTGGGACCCTTGAAGATGATCAATCATTCACTTGAAATAGAAGATTAAAATGCGTGATCCATGGGATATCTTTTTTTGCGTAAATGACAAATATTTTTATGCATTTTAACTGTTTAAAATTAATTTTTTTCGAAATTTAATTACAGTTAAAATTTTTTATCTCTTTTTAAAAATGCGTTTAGTGAGAATCGCACTCAAAAGTTCTTTTTACAAATTCAACTTATGTTCCTAATTGAATCACAATCTATATAGATATATATATATATGTAATACAAATATGTGGGTCTCACTTTGTCATTCATTTATCCATTTCAATGCCTTGAATTAAATGGCACCCTTCCTTCTATTCCACTCCTTTATCTCTTCTTCCATCTCTCCACCCATTCTTTCTATAGTCTTTGTTTCACAGCTCACCGTTGGCACTTGGCCTCACCGTGTCTTCCTCTTCCATATCTGCTCCTTGTTAATTTCTCTTCTTACTATCAAGCCTAACCTGTTAATGGATGATATACGTTAATGATGACTCAAAATCAATATCGAGCATCGAATTCGGGGATATGTTCGAAATTGTTGCATTAATCTGTTTTAATTTATACATTTGAAAGGTCAAAATTTTATATTTATTTATGTTGTATATGTGTCAGATATATTAGTACTTAATAAAATAAAAAAAATAAAATAACATATTATGTATCTGTTTAAATCTAAAAACTTTAATTAGGGTTCGTTGAGTAATTATATTTCAATAATAAAAACAATTATTTGATGACTTATATATATATATATATATATGATCATCTTAAATCAAGGTATACATTCAAGGGTTTTAAATCTTAAGGGCTTAATTGAATATAAATTAAAGTTTAAAAGTTTATTTGAATGCAATAAAAGCTTTTTTAAACAAAGTGATAAAGTTTAAAGACTTTTTTAATATTTTAACCTATTTTGAAATACATAACTATTTAATTTCTAAAATGATAAGATGGTCAACAATAAAGGAAAAGTAGATGTTATATAATTTATTAGATGAAAATGAAATATTATCCAAGTCTTGGTGATAACTAATGATTAATTAAGCGGAATGAAAATTTTGGGTTTGGTGTTGATGGAGGAATTAAGCTTCTCAATGCCAAAAAAAAAAAAAGAAGTTTGCTTCAGATTTTTGAATTTTTTTAATAGTACAGTTTTATTAAAAGTTACCATCACAATCAAGATATTATATTTTATTAACAAGTAACTATAAAAATCACATTACTCAAATTAGGTAAATTAGTAAATAACTATAACACACTAAATAAATTAATAAATAATTAGACTAACTAAAATTGATACTTGATGAGACTCGAACTTAAGATATCAATATGCAAGAATCAGTAGCAACTAATAAATGAACCCACATGGGATTTGGGGGCTATAATCATAAAAAAGGAAATTGCAAAGATTTGCCTGACCAACCTACATACTACCTACAATTCAAATCTTGCATGCAACAACACAAAAACTACAAACCGAAAACAAATGTAAAACTTCATACCCAAAAAAAAAGAAAACAAATGTAAAAATTCTCTTTATTTTTTTATACTTTGAAAAAAAAAAACTAGAAATTTAGGGAAAGCTTTTAATATCAAATTTTGCATGTTTCTGTTATGTAAGTAAAACTTTCCAATCCTGTACCTATAAATGCATAAGATTTGTAAAACTAAAGTATAGATTTTAAAAAAAGAGATATATAAAAATATCAACAAATATGAAATTCATTGCTATAAGCCATATATCCAAGTGTGGAAGTACTTCTATTGTTTTACTTTGAAAACAAATTTACTCTTTAAGTACTTTAATTATGAACCACATTTGATATAAAAGGTTCTCATCCAAAATGCAAATTGCACTCTCATTTTTAGCAAGATAAGTTTGAAGGCTTGAAGCTTAATTAAAAACTTTTGTATGGAACACACAACTGGTCATTTCTGAATATATATAACCGAGCTAATAACTTTTTTTTGGTACAATAAAAATTTTTATCTTAAAAGAATGTAGGAGTTAAAACTCGAACTTAAACTTGTAAAATTTCCATATATAGTGACCATAAATATATAAAAAAAACATAACCATTTAAATTAACGGTCAAAGTCAGCTAACAACCTCTATAACAAGTCAATTAAAAAAAGTGTTCAAACTTATCAATTTGTTTGCAGATACACTGCAATTAAATCTTAGAATTAATGTTGAATGAAGAAATGGGGAAATTTTCATTCAAAGAAAGATATATATATATATATATATATATATATATATATATATATATATTGGGGTTGAAACTAGTAGAGAATGGGACAATTTGTAGTGCCCAATCAAGCAAGAGCCCTCTTATTCACCTAACTTGTAGGGTATGGTTCAAATTGGGAATTGAAAGCCAAAGGAGGAATTTGTATCAAATTAATTGGAGGGTCTTAGGCCTCTATCAGAAGGGTTAAGCAGTGATGATCAAAAGATGGGACCTTAACAATTATTTTTTTTGGATGGAAACATCTTCTCTTTCACAACTTTTGGTTAAGATATGAACATCTTCTGGACAGATCTGACAACTCTGTTGTGCTTATATTGCAACTAAACTTCCCAACCAATTGGCTAAAATTATATTTAAAAATATGAATCTAAAAAAATGATTAAGATAATAATATAAGTACTCTCTTTTTGACAATGTTAATACATGACTTGCAAGTAAAACAGGAGCCTGATACCCCACCAAAAATTTTTATTTCCTTTTCTTGTTTGCATGGTTAAATCAATTATATTATTTTAAAACTACCTTTAAAATGAATAAAAAATGAAGCGTATATGGGAAAGAAAAGAAGTTTTAGGAGGCTTTGGAACTTCACATTTTTGAAGAAGAAAAACGAAAGGGAAAGAGGAAAGAGAAAGAAAAAGAGAAGAGAGGCAAATCGATTATTAAAGTAGGCGAAAGAGCATTGAGATAGATGACTAGGCAACCACTAAAATGGACGAAACAACACTGAGGTACACAAGCTATTAATAAGGGAAATCTTGAGCTAGCAACATTATGACGAGTGAGGTTGATGATCAGGCGACTATTAATATAGGCGAGTCAATAGATGAGCTACTGGATGACCAGACAACCAATTGGCTAGCTAATGGGTGATAATGACCACCAACATAGCCATGCAAACATTGTAATGGGAGGGTGGGCAACCAATATCGGCAATGTTGATTTGGCAACATTGTAAAACGAGAGTGGGCAACCAAGCGACTACTAAGATGGGTGAGCTATTGAGTGAACAAATGGGTGATTAGGCGACCACTAAGTTAGGCAAGCAAGCACCGAGGTGGGCGATCAGGAGATCACTAAGATGGTGAACTAGCAATAAGGTGGATAAGTTACTAATATGGACAATGTTAAGTTGACAATATCATGGCGAAAGAGGTGGGCGACGACAACTTAAGATAGACTAGTTAATGGGTGAACAAACAACCATAGGCTAGCTAATGGACAATCAAGCAACCACCAATATAGGCGAGTCAGCATTAAGGTGGACGATCAGGCGATAACTAAGATAGACGAATGAGCACTAAGATGGATGAGCCACTGATATGGATAATACTGAGTTTGTAGTGTTGTGGTGCAAGAGGTGAACAATCATGCCACCACCATAATGGACAAGCGGAAGGAGTAAACTTTATCATTGTACCAAAGTTCTTGTCTAACTAGAAATTTTTATTATTTTTAGAAAAAATATTCCCTTTATAAAATGTCAAATTTTTATCAATTCAATTATGTTATTTGTAGACACCCTATTTTGTCCGGGACCTTAACTTGTAAAATTAATTAATTAGGTTAGGTGACATAGTATTTTTTTAATTTAATTTAACATTAGATTAGGATAATTAATTAATTTAAAATTAAATTAGGATTTTTACAGATTAGAATTAACAACTAAAATTAGGATTTAGGAAGAATTAATAAATAAAATAAGAAAAAAATGAAATAAGAAAATAAAATAAAGATTAATTTTAGGATTAGATAATTAGGATAATTAGATTTTTTAGGATAATTATATGGATTAATATTAAATTTGGTAGAGTTAGATTAGGATTAACATAAGAATAAAATAGATAAAATATGAGATAATTATTAGAATAAGTATAGTTGTATTAGGACTCTAACAAATTGGTGGCTATAAAAAGGGATTTAGGGGACACAAAAACATATACAATCAAGCATTCTACCCGAAGGCTTCCATTGCTCACGGCTCCACCGCTGCCCCTGCCATCACCATTTTGCTCTTTGTCGCATCTTTGCTGCAGATTCGATTTTGGCATCCCTGTTCATTCTTCACTAGCCGATTATCATCATTACAACTTCCGTTAGTCATTTTCCTCGTATCTTGCCACTACCTTACCACCATCTCGCACTGTTTGCTACTGCTTCAAAGTAGTAGCTACTGAGGAATAGAAAAAGAAAGATTGCTCGATTGCCGTCGTTTTCCTTGCTCTGTCTCGCGTCCACACCACTGATCCATCCAGTTTTACAGCCGCAGCATTGTTCCTCATCATTCCTATCATACACGTAAGCTACAGCTTGGAATTACAAAGGAAAAGCTTGGTTTTTGCCCCTTTACAGGTTAGTAAAAAATGTTTAATTAATGTTTAGTGGGTAGTGCATAATTGTTGGGTTATTATATATATAATTGGGTATTAATTGTTTATATAATAAATAAATTAATAGTTAATAATATAACATACAAATAATGTGGTAATAATTTGTACATAAACATTCACTGCGATAATGGCTAATATTTGTTTTAATAATGTTAAATAATATTAATTTGATGATAATTTGTTAATTAATTCAATAATTTAATAAATCTAATAATTTGGTAAGCTCATAATAATACTAACATTTAATTGGATAATAATAAAGAAAAATAATAATTTGTATACTTAAATTGATTGGCATATAGTATTAGTAAAATAATAAAAATCACAAAATATGGAGATAAGTTGAGATTGTTCCGAGGATGGAATTCCGAGTGTCACGAATGGTTGCCATTTTGGGAATTCCTAGGTGA
The DNA here is from genome assembly GCA_031772115.1 of Heritiera littoralis. Classification (NCBI taxonomy): domain Eukaryota; kingdom Viridiplantae; phylum Streptophyta; class Magnoliopsida; order Malvales; family Malvaceae; genus Heritiera; species Heritiera littoralis. The sequence continues at coordinate 1,897,607 of JAPDPK010000142.1, read as the reverse complement.
GGATATTTACCTTAAATTTTGCCAGCATGATGGAAGATTTAAGATAAGTGTTCAATATTAATAATCGATATTATTTCTAAAAAACATAAATATATATTAATAATCAATCTCTATTTAAAATAAAATAAAAATAAATATTAATAAGAAATTAGAGAATAATGATTAAAAAAATAAAAATAAAATAATAATAAATTAAGAATAAGTGGAGGTTATCCCGATGATGGAATTATAAGGTGTCACGAATGGCTGACATTTTAAAATTCTTAGGTGAGATGTTTTCTTTAAATTTCGCCAGCATGATGGAAGATTTAAAGAAAATTTTCAAGAAGAATAATCGACATTTATTTTCAAAAGATAAATAATATTAAAATAAAGATAAAAAATAAAATAAAAAATAAAGGATAATTAAAAAGGAAATAAAAAGAAGATAAAAAAATAAGAATAAAAGATGGAAAATAAAATATCTCATAAACGATTTAACAAATCCGACGACGGAGCCTCTCCGAGAAAGACGAATGGGATTTCTTGGATACTCCTGAGGTGAGGATGAAATTTAAGGAATTCCACCAGCATGATGGAGAGTTTTTTAGAAATTGTCCAATATTTAAATATTTGAATTTGACAAGATTAAAGACCATTTAGTTAAAAATTATTAAAGATATCACAAAATTAGTTGGTACCATTTTAGGATGGGCGTCGTGGGGGTGCTAATCCTTCCCTACACGTAACCGTACTCCCGAACCCTAGATTCTTTGAACGCAGACCCTGCCTTATCTTTAGACAAGAATAGGTGACCAATCACACCTTAGGTTTGAATGGTTGGTGGCGACTTCTAGAATTTTAAAGTCTAACGGTTAGGTTCACGGACCTAGACGTTATGACAGTTTGGCGACTCCACTGGGGACTTTTAGAGAGTCAGGCCAATAGAAAATTTTGTGATTATCTTGAGTTTTTGATTAAATGGTTTTTTGCTATGTTGTATATATTGCTTGTTATGCTATCTCTATTGAGGGGCATTTAAAATGGAGTCTTATTCCTTCACACACACACATCACTTGCATGAGCATGCATGAGCCTTCTACCCAGGCTCCATCCTTTTTAGGAGGAAGTATAGTAACTACGCTCTCGTGAGGTGGTAACCTCCGCAATGGCTAGCGAAATACTTCCACTCAAATTGAACCTTTCCGTTTGTAGCCTGTGATGGGTGAGGATTGGGTGCCTTACTAGTCTTGTGTGGATGACAGTGAGGAACAATTTGGGAACCTTTAGACCTTGAATTATCCAAACCCAGCATGTAATGAAACATAAGGCTTAGCCTTAAGGTGGAACCATTGTAGATAGAAGTATAGACTCAAACCCAAGATAGGACACATGAAGGAATAAGTTTTATTTCCTTCCTTTAAAAAAAAATCAAAAAAATTGTTTTTTTTCCAATTTTTCAAAAAAAAAAGTCATGCATAATTATGTTTGATTTTGCATTACATAACATATCATTCACCTAAGCTTGCATTTGTCTTATCATGAGTATGAACATGCTCTTGATTGTTAGAAGAGATTGTTAAACCTAAGTGCATTCCATGTGCATTCATTTTTGTGCATAAACATATCATCACATTGAAAATAATTTCAACTTAATTGTGGCATTCAAGGTGTCAAAATTGAATCTACTAGACGGTCCACCCTTCATAAATACCACACAAGGTATCAAGCTCGTATAATGGAAGAAGATCAAAATAACAGGATAGAGAAGTTGGAAAGGGAAAATGCAGAGATAAAGGGGCAATTGAGTGAAATTACCCAGTTGTTAAAAGGCATGATTAAAGGAAAGGAGAAGATGGATAATCAAGAGGAGTCTATCTAAGAAGCTCAACAAAGCATGCGAGACAACCCTATTTTTGTTCCTGAAGGAAGTACTATTGTCGTAACGGCCTCGCGCTCGATGAATTTTTGAAAAACCTTTTAAAAACAAAATAGGGAGTCGCCACCAATCTTTTTTGACTAGGTGCGATTGGCCACCTGAAAACATTTATCTTTTCAACAAAATCTCAAAATTAATTAAGTTTTATTAAAAAGATAATCTTTTGGTCTGCGAAACAAAAATTGGGTTCGGGGGTACGGTTACGCGTGGGGAAGGATTAGCACCCCCACGACGCCCGTTAAAAACGGTACCATAATAATCATGTGTTATCCTTTTTGTTTTAATAAAATGATCTTACTTTAATATTTAAAAATAATTCCTATTTTATTGCAATCAATTTTATTCTTTTAATTTTGAAACATTTAAATATTATTTTTTATTTGAAATAAGTGAAAATCTTTTATATTGAAAATTATTTCGAAGTACCCCAATACTCTGGTAGCATTTCGGATAATTTCCTCACCTAGAGATTTCTTAAGAATCACTACTTGTGAGTTCTATAGAATCTCATCATTAGAAGATTCACACTCGTTTCAAAAATTATTATGGATGCATATGATGCTAACAGATAGTACATGATGCACATGGAACTTAAAAGAAATTTATTTATTTTGATTTTATTAATGAAACTCTTGATATTGAGAAATTTAGCTAAATATCCCAATACTCTGGTAACATTTAGTAAATTCCTCTCACCTAAGGATCAGTCAAGAAATCACTACTTGTGAGTCTCATGACATCCCATCCTCGGACGAATTTAATTTAATTATTAAAGTTCATTATTTATTTTCATTTGTTTTTTATAAAAAAAATTTATTTATTTTCATTTTTAATAAAAATTTAAATTATTGAAAAATCATACTAAATATCCCAATACTCTGGTAACATTTAGTACGACTCTTCTCACCTAGGGATCAGTCAAGAAATCACTACTTGTGAGTTTTATGACATCCCATCATCGGACAAAATTTCATTTAATTAAATTTAAATTTTATTAATTTTCTTTGTTTAAAAAAAACATTTATTTTTATTTTTATTTTTATTATTTTTTTATTTTTTTATGAAAATATATTAAGAATATCTAAAATAAATTATAAAGCAAACAAATAAGTAAATAAATAAAGAGTAAATAATAAGTAAAGATCTTTACCCACACAAAATTGGGCTTGAAACCCAAATAAGCCTTCAAAAAACCAAAATCCAGCCCAAAGGCAGGAAAGCCCAAATCTGCCAGCCAAAGCGGGTCGGGCAGTCGGATCCGGGGCCGGGTTGGGCGTGCACGCGGGTCGTCCCTCCTCAGCTGGCCGGGCGCGGGTCAGATCCTAGCTGGTCCGGGTCGGGTCGGCGATGGAGCGGCAGGGGTCTTCCCCTCGAGCGGGTCAGGTGCGCGGACCCGGGTCGGGTCGGGTCCACGCGCGGATCCCACAGTTTTTCTTTTCTTTTTTTTTTTAAACTATAAAAGCTAACTTCTTTTTTTTTAACCCATTTTTTCTTTCTTTTTACCAAAAAAATCCCAGAGCTCTCGAGCTCTCCGTCGGGGCGATTTTCGGCCACCGCTGGGATCGCCTTGCGCCGCCGCCGGCCACCGTCGTCGGTGGCCAAATGGCCAAAAGCCTTCAACTTTCCGAATCTCCTCCGCCTCTTCTCTTCGATTCCGAGCCCCGTTTCTCTTAAAAAACCCCCTAACCCAGTAGATCTGTTAGGAACCGAAACCCAAACCCTTTTTTATTTTTTTTTTATTTTTGACGATTTTTTTTTGTTGTGGCTTGTGGTTGCTGGTTTTGTTGTTGTTTTTTGGTTGCAGGTATGGTGAGTGATGGGCTTGGTTTGGGACCGGTTTTAGGGTTAGGTGTTTTTCGGTGGGGCTTTCGGGTTTTGGTTTTCTGTTTGAGGTTGCTGGTGGGTTCCGGTTGTGGTTATGTGCGTGTTGAGATTGGTGGTTTTTTTTTTGGAGGATCCTGGGTGTTGACTTTTTGAGAAAAAATGGGATTTCCGGTTACTGATCTGTGTGTGGAATCCCCCGGTTGTTAAGGTTTGGCACGAGTTTGGGTAGTCGAAGAGGGGCACCAGGGTGTTGAACGGGGTTGTTTTTGACTGGTGAAGGGGGCTCTCGACAGAGGCAGAGGTGGTGAGTGGCGTCGGCAGAGGGTTGTTTCGGTGATGGTTTCGGTGAAGGTGATGAAGGCGGTGAGGGTGATCTGTGTGAGCGTGGGGTCGGGTCTGTGAGGATTTTTGGGTTTGGTCCGTAAAGGTTGAAGCTTTTTTTTTTCTCCTTTTTTTGGTTCGTCCGTGGCTATTTTAGAGGGCAGTCTATGTAGGGTCTGGTGTAGGGGATGGCTGGCAGGAGTAGCTGGTGGTGGCAGTAGCTGAAGGTGGCCGGTGATGGTGATTGATGGACTAGACAAAAACAAATAATAATAATAATAATAATAATAATAATAATAATAATAATAATAATAATAATAATAATAATAAAAGTAATAAAAATAAAAATAATAATAATAGTAATAATATAATAATAATAATAACAGATAATAATAAAAATAATATAAATAAGAAAAATAAAAATAAATACATATATATGTAATAATAATAACAATGAAAATAGGACAAAATTAGGTGTCAATAACTGTTAAAGCTCCAACACCTCTACAGATACAAGTTCAAAACCCAGTGGAGGTACCAAATTTAGATGATCCCACAGAGATAGAAAAGTGAAGCATAAAGAAGAATATAGTGGTACTAAAGCTCAGCTGAGTTTGATAGAGGAAAGACTAAATGCCATGGAAGGGGTTGACTATTTTTGACCTGTTGATGCTGAAAGGTTGTGTTTGGTACCTGGTGTCGTGCTTCCACCAAAATTCAAGGTACCTGAATTTGAAAAGTTCAACGGAACATCATGCCTAAAAGATCATCTCACCATGTACTGTAGAAAGATGGCGGCGTATGCATGGGATGACAAGTTATTAATTCATGTTTTTCAAGATAGCTTGACTGGGTCAGCTGCTAAGTGGTATAACCAATTGGAAAGGAGCAAAGCTTCCTCTTGGCCTGAGTTGGCAAGAGCTTTTATAACTCAATACAAACATGTGTCTGATGTAGCTCCTGACCACTTATCTCTCCAAGGTATGGAAAAGAAGAAGGACGAGAGCTTCAAAGAATATGCCCAACGGTGGAGAGATGTGGCGTCGCAAGTTCAACCTCCTTTAACAGAAAAAGAAGTCACCATGTTCTTTTTGAACACTCTCAAGGCACCCTACTATGAACGTATGCTTAGTAGTGTAACTAAGAATTTTGCAAACATGGTGTTAACCGGTGAAGCCATTGAGAATGCCATCAAGAGTGGTAAGATCAAAGCACCAGTGAATGATAGTAGGAAGGGTGGATTCTCGAAGAAGGAAGGAGATGCACAAGCTGTCTCAAACAATTCACGTCACCGTTATAACCCTTACTTACCCTTAGTGAATTACACTTATTCTCAACCCCACCCACAAACTTATCATCAGAATGCTTACCAACCCATTTCCCATTCACAAGACCCCACTTTTTCACCTAATGACCAAAAGAATACTCGAGCTAGCCGAAATGTCACAATAGACCCTATACCAATGACATACACAGAGTTGTTCCCACAGTTGGTAAGGGGTCACCTTATTGCCCCTGTTTATGTAGAGCCCTTGAAGCCTCCCTACCCAAAGTGGTATGATCCTAACACAAAGTGTGCTTATCATAATGACAATGTTGGTCACTCTATTGAGAATTGTATGGGCTTGAAGAGGAAAGTCCAAGCACTTGTCAACACTGGAATTTTGAGTTTTGAGGCAAAGAATAACCCAAATATGAAGGATAATCCTCTACAGATCACACAAGGGGTAGCGGTTAATGCTATGGAAGAAAGTGGATGATATTGATTGATTCACTAACTTGAAGATTATGGTTGTTTCTTTGTTTCTAATTTCATTCATCTTAGGATATTTCAATTTCTTAGGTAATATAGGAGTGCCTAAGCTCAAAAGGCATTAAGAGTTTCTTTTATGTATTGGGCCAGTTTTCATTTGTTTTCATTTTCAATAAAGGATTAGTGTGATGCATATTTCTTAATTCCTCATTCCAATCTTGTTCTTTAATGCCAAACACCAATACCCATATTCTCTACATTGTTACCAAGCTTAAAAGTATCCAAATAATGAACATGATAATGATGATGGCAATGAGTATAAAATTCAGTTTTGAAAGAGTTGCTTTGGTTGGTTGAATGGGTTTCCAATTTGCCAAGATTGTTCAAGTAAGAAGAGAATAGAAGATATTTGTCTAAAATCTTCACCTATAGAATGTTACGAGTAAAGGTGAATCTCTACATGAAATTATAATGAGTTTGTCTTTATTCAATAGATGACCTTTAATGAGAGTACTTGTATTGAGATGAGAAATGACCTTCTTTCACTGCCTTTCAAGCGTGAGTAAAGTTATCCACTGATTACCCATTTTGAGCCTATTATATTCTTTTTGATATAACCTACCAAGAATCACCCTCCACACTGGGGGGCAAAGAGAATAGAAGATGAAAAGATCAGTGGGGCAAAATAAAAATATAAAAAGGGCAAAGAAAAAAAAACCTTTTGTGAAAAAAAAAGGGAAACAAAAAAGAAAAAGAGAATGAAGAAGGACAGAGGGTTTGAATCAAAGAAAGTGAAAACCATAGTCATATTTGAATAAAAAGGAGAGAGAAAGTAAATTAGAATGGGGCAAAAGTCAAAATGCCTAAATGATTCGTGAAAAATGATTCTTGGTTTGATGAACCCTGAAACACTTATTTTGAGCCTATATTATCCTTTCTTTCATGAACCCTCACCTGAGCCTACATTACGTGCCTTAAAAGTCCATTTTGATCAAATATGGGTACTTCTATTGAAGAATCATGTGTTGAATAAAGGCATACTTACACTATGAGATGATGATCCTTTGGATGGAATTAGGACAAGCAGATCAAGATAAGCAAAAAGATTTCGTCTAGATGGAAGAAGTGGGATTCCAAAGACTCTCTTGGATCCATGTGAGCATTAAATTGGGTGAAGAAATATCTGATGTTGGGGCATGAATCAGAATGAAGAACAGACAAGAGGAGTTTCATCAAGGACAATGAAGTTGAAAATGAAGAGAAATGAATAAAAATAAAAAAAAGAAAGAAATGAAAATGAAAAAGAAGAAAAGAAAAAAAAAGAAAAAAAAAAAGAGAAAAAATGAAAGGAGGATTCAGATCGAAAACCCAAAAAGGGCAGTTTGGATCAATGGAGTGCATCTAAGTTGAAAACCTGAAAAGGCGGCTTGGATACGAGAAAAGCTAGATGTCAAAGATACTGGGGTAAGAGGATGTTTTGATAAACTCAACATGATCAGATAAAGTAGACATTTGGAAGGGAATTTTATATTCGTTGACCAAAATCATTTGAATTTTTGTTATTTGGATACTGTTACTTAAAACTTAACATGATAATTCTAGCTTTTCCTTTCTAGCCTTTTTCCTTCAAGCTTGGCTACCCCTTATAATACTTTCAGATATTGAATACTACTATTGTTTTCACCTATCATTCCTTTGCTATATCCTTACCTTGAGGGATTGATAAATTGTGTTGCATTGATCTTGAAATTAGAATGGTAATGAATGTTTGCTTGGCAAAATATATGAAAGACTCCTATATTATTTAGGAAAATGAAAGAAAAGGAAACTTGTGAATGAATGGAAATTAGAAATCAAGAAAAATCAATGAATAAGAAAGAATGAATGATGAGGTCTCAGTAAAGATTTTAATGAGCAAATGAATGACCAGAAAGAGTGAATGAAGGTGAAAGAAAAAACAAGGGATAAGATAAGATATAGAGGGCACGAAGACAAGAGATTCATTGGGAAAGAAACATGGAAGAAGAAAAATGAGAAAAGAAATAGGAAATATAAGGACAGGATGACAAATAGAAGAATGCATGAGATGGATTGATACAGAAAAGCCTTGTTATTGCCACAGTTAAAGTTGAAATGCTTTTCAAAGAAAACATTGCATGAATAGAATAGATTGTGTGAGTAATATTGCATGAATGGCATTACACAAATGACATTGCATAGATAGGATAGAATGCATGTGTAGTTGCATACATGATGCATTGCATGAGAAAAATTACAGACAAGGTTCCTTGAGTACAATCTATAAGACCTTCGGGCATGATTCCTCCAAATTTTTGGACAAATTTTTAAAGTTTGACTGCCTGCCTGTTTAGGAGGAGCTTTTAGACAAGATTTTTAAAGTTTGACTGCCTGCCTGTTTAGGAGGAGCCTTTTGGACAAGATTTTTAAAGTTTGACTGCCTGCTTGTTTAGGAGGAGCTTTTGGACAAGATTTTAAAGTTTGACTACCTGCCTGTTTAGGAGGAGCCTTTTGGACAAGATTTTAAAGTTTGACTGCCTGCCTGTTTAGGAGGAGCCTTTTAGACAAGATTTTTAAAGTTTGACGGCCTGCCTGTTTAGGGGGAGCTTTTTAGATAAGATTTTAAAGTTTGACTGCCTTTCTGTTTAGAGGGAGCTTTTTGAAAAAATTAAAAAATTAAAAAAAAGAGAAGTCAGACAAAATAGGTGTCTATGTCTTTGTGCAATTACTGTTTCACAGCAAATGCACAAAGAGAGGCAGCTGTAGACACCCTATTTTATCCGGGACCTTAACTTGTAAAATTAATTAATTAGGTTAGGTGACATAGTATTTTTTTAATTTAATTTAACATTAGATTAGGATAATTAATTAATTTAAAATTAAATTAGGATTTTTATAGATTAGAATTAACAACTAAAATTAGGATTTAGGAAGAATTAATAAATAAAATAAGAAAAAAATGAAATAAGAAAATAAAATAAAGATTAATTTTAGGATTAGATAATTAGGATAATTAGATTTTTTAGGATAATTATATGGATTAATATTAAATTTGGTAAATATTAGATTAATAACATAAAATAAAAGATAAATAGAGATAATTATTAAATAATATAATTGTATTAACTCTAACAGATTGGTGGCTATAAAAAGGGATTTAGGGGACACAAAAACATATACAATCAAGCATTCTACCCGAAGGCTTCCATTGCTCACGGCTCCACCGCTGCCCCTGCCATCACCATTTTGCTCTTTGCCGCATCTTTGCTGCAGATTCGATTTTGGCATCCCTTTCATTCTTCACTAGCCGATTATCATCATTACAACTTCCGTTAGTCATTTTCCTCGTATCTTGCCACTACCTTACCACCATCTCGCACTGTTTGCTACTGCTTCAAAGTAGTAGCTACTGAGGAATAAAAAAAAATTGCTCGATTGCCGTCGTTTTCCTTGCTCTGTCTCGCGTCCACACCACTGATCCATCCAGTTTTACAGCCGCAGCATTGTTCCTCATCATTCCTATCATACACGTGAGCTACAGCTTGGAATTACAAAGGAAAAGCTTGGTTTTTGCCCCTTTACAGGTTAGTAAAAAATGTTTAATTAATGTTTAGTGGGTAGTGCATAATTGTTGGGTTATTATATATATAATTGGGTATTAATTGTTTATATAATAAATAAATTAATAGTTAATAATATAACATACAAATAATGTGGTAATAATTTGTACATAAACATTCACTGCGATAATGGCTAATATTTGTTTTAATAATGTTAAATAATATTAATTTGATGATAATTTGTTAATTAATTCAATAATTTAATAAATCTAATAATTTGGTAAGTTCATAATAATACTAACGTTTAATTGGATAATAATAAAGAAAAATAATAATTTGTATACTTAAATTGATTGGCATATAGTATTAGTAAAATAATAAAAATCACAAAATATGGAGATAAGTTGAGATTGTTCCGAGAATGGAATTCCGAGTGTCACGAATGGTTGCCATTTTGGAAATTCCTAGGTGAGGATATTTACCTTAAATTTTGCCAGCATGATAGAAGATTTAAGATAAGTGTTCAATATTAATAATCGATATTATTTCTAAAAAACATAAATATATATTAATAATCAATCTCTATTTAAAATAAAATAAAAATAAATATTAATAAGAAATTAGAGAATAATGATTAAAAAAATAAAAATAAAATAATAATAAATTAAGAATAAGTGGAGGTTATCCCGATGATGGAATTATAAGGTGTCACGAATGGCTGACATTTTTCTTAGGTGAGATGTTTTCTTTAAATTTCGCCAGCATGATGGAAGATTTAAAGAAAATTTTCAAAAAGAATAATCGACATTTATTTTCAAAAGATAAATAATATTAAAATAAAGATAAAAAATAAAATAAAAAATAAAGGTTAATTAAAAAGGAAATAAAAAGAAGATAAAAAAATAAGAATAAAATGGAAAATAAAATATCTCATAAACGATTTAACAAATCCGACGACGGAGCCTCTCCGAGAAAGACGAATGGGATTTCTTGGATACTCTTGAGGTGAGGATGAAATTTAAGGAATTCCACCAGCATGATGGAGAGTTTCTTAGAAATTTTCCAATATTTAAATATTTGAATTTGACAAGATTAAAGACCATTTAGTTAAAAATTATTAAAGATATCACAAAATTAGTTGGTACCATTTTAGGATGGGCGTTGTGGGGTGCTAATCCTTCCCTACACGTAACCGTACTCCCGAACCCTAGATTCTTTGAACGCAGACCCTGCCTTATCTTTAGACAAGAATAGGTGACCAATCACACCTTACGTTTGAATGGTTGGTGGCGACTCCTAGAATTTTAAAGTCTAACGGTTAGGTTCACGGACCTAGACGTTATGACATTATTTATTGTTAAAATTAATTAATAAAATTAAAAGCATAGTGATAAATTTCACTAAAATTAAAGTACAGTAATAAAATTCAATGTTTACACTTAATATAATTGAAAATTTTGTACATAAACCCTATATAAAATTGTATATAATTTTATCTTTTCAATTACTATCATTTTCAACACATTTTCAAAGGCTTGTATAGCTTAAAGCTCAATTTGATAGATGATTTTGCTTTATAGCTTTTAGTTATTTATCTTTAATTTTTTTTATTCATTATGTTTTTTCTACTTTTTTATTCATTTTTATAAGAAAAATTCACACACAAAAGCATCTACTGAAATTAACCTTAACAATCTCATCTAAACAAGTAATTAAACTAGCTAACAAAAATTTAAATTGGATAACAACTAAAGTTTAATTTAGCAATTGTTATCCCTCTTTAGGAAGAATTAGGCCCACGACTCGAATTCCCTTTCTTTCTACTACCTCTTATGAAAAAAAAAATGAATGATTCTTCATTTATAACAAATCTATACTTATATTTAGATATAATTGAATTGTTGTTAGGATTTAAATGGCATCAATTCAGTTAAAGGCATTTATCAAAAAATAAAAAATATCAAAAAATTATTATAAAAATAAAGTTATGGATATATATAGAATAATTATTTTATACACTGTCGATGAAGTTTTTCTATTCCACAAGCAGTATGAGGATCATAACACATGTTCTATAAAAATATTAAAAAAATAATAAATAAATAAAATAAGACATGTGTTATGATCTTAACTCTACTTGTAAAATAAAAAACTTCACCGACAATGTAGAAAATAATTATTCTATATATATATTCCTGGTGACAAAAAGAAACGCTTAAAAATGTACTTAAAAAATATTACTAATACTCTATAAGCAATGATTTCTTATGAATAATAAATTAAAGAAAGTCATCTCACAAAAAAAAAATTAAAAAAAGTCAAACAAATAAAAAGCCAAAATTTAGGGAAAATATCTTTTCGAAAAGATTCCATTTTTCTAATATAAAATTCACACTTTTCTTTTTGTCCCTTAAACAAAAGAAAAAAAATAAAAAATTCAGATAACGGCGTTAAGTAACACCGTTAACACCGACGAACCAGTCATATATATATTTAAACAAAAAAAAAAGTAACAGGAACATTCCGAAACAGATACACAAGAGTACACAGAAAGACAGAAGACACAGCTCGACAAGGAAAACAAAGAACCTTCATTTGTTCCTTAGATCCGACAAAAAATGTAAGTAATTTACCACATTTGCCATTCACTCCCTTGGCCACTCTTCAAAACTTGTGATCTCTTCTTCTTCTTTTTCTTCTTGCATTTTATGCACTTGAAAAATGTAAATATTGTTCACATTTTTGTCGTTGAATGTCCGTTTTAAAATTCAAGATATCCTTTTATTTGGTTTCCCTGTTTGATCTAAACTTAGATTTCGTTTCTTTTCTAGTTTTTTGAAAATGGGTGTTTTTGTTTTATTTTGTTTTGGATTCTTTGGGGTGTTAAAATTTGTACTTTGTAGTTTTGCATTTTGTTTTGTACTTGATATAGAAATGCAAGTGAAACCAACATTTACAAAGTCCAAAGGTTTGATTATTTTTCGGTTTTGGTTGCTTTTGATGGCTAACAAATGTTGGGTTAGTGTTAGATATGGATTTTAATACCTGAGCTGTGAAAACATTTGAATTTTTAATGTCAGTTGAGTTGAAATTTTAGATTGTTCTTAGAAAGCAGGTTTTTTTATACATAACCATTTCAGATTCTCTTTCTCTTGACTTTCCAGGAGCCAAATGGAGGGTCAGTAACCATTGCTGGTATTATTATCTTTTCTGAGGTCTTTTTCTCGGAGTGTTGAATCAGATTGGGAGGCCTTGAAGTGCATATCTGTGTTCTAAGTAGATAATATACTAGTTCAAACGCAAATCTTAGCTATGTTTCCGTGTGTAGTGAAATTTATGATTAGATGTTAGAGTCTCTAGATGAGTAGTGTTGATATTGGAATCAATTCTGGGACTTTCGAATTTCCCTTGATTCTAAATTTAAATGATAGGAATATCCTTTTGCTCTGTCAAAACCAAGTTTTATTTATCTTTTGGTATTGGCTTTTGCCTATGATTTTGCATTTTTTTTTTGTGTGTATGATTAAATTGGGTAATTTGACTCTTAACCATTATTACGGACTTAGCATGCCATTTCTCTGAGTAGTATTCCCTCTTTATTCTTAATTAGACTTCCTTTGATGTTCTCTGGTAACTCCATTTTTAAGATGCAAGTAGTTCTGTTTGTTGCTTCTTTTTCCTAAAGAAATCAAATATATCTTTCCATCCTGGCAGAGCCATTATTTTTTATTTTATTTTTCAAAAAAAGTTTAGTATTTTCTGTCATGCTTATTTGCTTAATGTGAATATCGTTGCTAATTGCAAGTACTCCATCATCTATTCATCTTCCACCAAAAGGGTTCTATAACACCTTTTTAGAGATTAGTTTCACTACTGTTGTAATTGAGTTTACTTTGAAAAGCGAAGAGACCATTGGTTGTATGGAGCGTGCTTAAAAAATGATGAATATTGTCATATCTCATATTCTCTTTATATGCCTTTTGAATTGCAATTGAAGAAATTATGTTATAGCTGTTGTGTCTGGGTCCTATAGAATCTATATTATTCCTTCTGTTCTGTTTTGATTGGGAGGATCTCCAGAATGAAATAAATCTTTATAGAAGCTAACTTACATACTGTATCTAATATGATTGATTGATTGATTTCTTTGAGATAGCATGATTTCAATCAATCTAATGTAATTGAACTTGTTGATGGTTTCACATAAATTAAATCAAAATGAAGTTACTAATGGCAATATGGATGTTCCAATTGATATGTGCAGTTCAATGGGAGTAGAAGTTACTGACATCTGTGTGGACAAGGAATCACGTTGTGTAATAGTTTATTCAAATGGCATTTCACAAGATTCAAATAATGAAACATTTCCCAGTCCTCAGAATGCCGTGCAGTCATATGTGAATGTGGATCCTGAGCTCCAAGGTATGGAAGAAGGCAATGAAGCAAAAGAATATGAGGTGAAGGAATGCACTACTGTAAACTCAGTTGAGAATGGTAAGGAAGAGCAGAGCATGTTAAACTCCAACCTTGAGGCCAGCCTATCTGAGGATAAGGTTGAACAAGAAACAACCAAAACGAAGAATGATAAATCAAGAGTATCCAAGCATGTGCCAAAACTAGCTGCAGCAAATGTTCGAATGAAGCACACTGTTCCACAACCATTTGCCCTTGCAACTGAGAAGCGTGCTTCATGTGGAACTCGTCCTGCTGTGTCTGAACATGATGCTGGAACTGCTGTGAACAAGTCCTCTAACACAAATGGTGCACATCATCCAAATAAAACAAAACAGAATCAGGTAACCTTCCTTATCAAGATTTCTATTTTGCTTGTTTTACTTCACCATTGGCCATCTATTCTCTTTCTTTTAACTCCATGGTCCTTGCAACTCCATACTAATAAATTGTACTCGAGCAAGTGCTATTGTACAAAGCACAGGCCTTCATCAAGTTTATGGTTAGAAGTTGTGTAAATTGATGCTAACTATATTAAATGATAATATCAGCAAACTTTTCTTCCTCTGGAATTTTGTTTTATTTTGACATAATTTTTGGGTAAATGATTCTAATGAAAACCTAAAGGAATCAATTGTGGAACAATTAATAGCTTCTACATTTTTTTTTGAATTAGAAATTCTGAAATGGAAATGTTGACTCCAATAGGGAATAAGTAATCATCTGTGTTTCATAGAATTGATCAACTACAGACTTAGAAATTTCTTCTCTTTGTTTTCTCCCTCTTATAGCTGCTCATGAAGTCTCTTGTGTTTATTGGCAGCCGCAATTGGTCTTGAGGAAGCCACTGCAACCTAATAACAAGAAGCATCCTGATGATGATGAATCTTGTTCTGTTACTTCTACGTATCCCCTTTCTACCTGGATTTTAAGTTCAGTTATTCTTTTTCTACACCTGCTTCTTGTTGTACATCTTTGACATGCTTTCCTTCTGTTCAAATTGATATAACTTCTGATATAGAGGGTTTTATTCTGTTTAGAAGTTAGTATCTTGGATGGTTGATATTATCTTCTACAATGTCCATGCATGTTGCCCCTGTAATCATGAGAAAAATTTGCTCAACTAACGAAAAAGCTTATCAAATTATGAGCACTAAACATGGTTAAAAGAAAATGTTTATCATTATAAAATTCTAAAAGTGCATTTAGATTGCATTCCCCCTCTATTCTGGGACACAGACACTGCATGCTCATGGCAAAGGATGAGATCATCTCTATGTCCACAAATCACTGATGTTATCTCTTGACTGTACAAAGCACTGTGGCATCTTCACGGACTGCTAAGCCCAAGCCAACTGTTGCATTAGCTCCTACATTTAGATGTTCTGCACGTGCGGAGAAGAGGAGGGAGGTATTGACTCGACTTCAATATACTATGTGCCTTGACTTTAGTATCCTAAGTACATCTGCAAAACCTGAAACACAAATCCTTTGCACTGTTGTTTTCTTGTAGTTCTATTCAAAATTAGAGGAGAAACACCAAGTTCTGGAGGCTGAGAAAACCCAAAGTGAAGCAAGGACTAAGGTGCAACAACTCACCATGCTACCTTCATCTCTCACTCTCTCTCATGTCTACCGGTTTACTGTCTGAGGCAGATAATTATTCAAAATAATCCAAGAATGGTAATTCTATTATTTCCTCTTTGCTTCTTTGCTGATAAAAACTTTGAAACTTTTCAAGGAAGAGAGGGAGGCAGCCATCAAGCAATTCAGAAAGAGTTTGACATTCAAGGCAAGCCCAATGCCAAGCTTCTACCATGAGGGACCACCACCAAAAGTTGAGCTGAAAAAGGTAAATTGCAGATTTTTATTAATCTTTAATGTCATCTATCCTGTTCAAGCAGCTAATTCTCTATTAAACAGATATGAGAAACAGAAGTGTCTGATTCATTGTTGATAAGTTATAACATTTTTTCCACATGTTTGCTAAACTTTGATACGCTGTTTTGTATGGATGCCAGCTGCCACCAACTCGTGCAAAGTCTCCAAAGCTAGGTAGGAGAAAGAGCTCCAGTGATGTGGTCCATTCAGGTCAAGGAGAGAAGGTAAAAGGTGCTTCTCATCCTGGAATTCGCCCCAGTTTGGGTAGTCAAAGAGAAGACACTATTGCCACCACATTTGGTTCAGCAAACAAAAAGAATCAGAACAATCTCCAAAATGGTCATGCTCCATTGAAATTCAAAGATGAATCCATGGAAGTGCAAGAGATGGATGAGTCTGTTCCTCCCAAGGCAAATGGCCACACTGACTCAGACATTAATTTCCTGCATTGAGTTTCGGTGAGTTTTCTAATTTAAAAGGATGAAAGGGTTTATTCGCATGTTTGCTTGTGACTGCTCTAAAGAATGTTTATTTTGTTTCCTTTAATTTGCAAAGACTTGTTGCTTTTTCTGTATTATTCTTAAGTGTAAATTTCTGTAAGTTATAACCTTTTCATATATGTATAAAAAGTCCCTGATATTGTTGTAATATTTGACAAAGTCCACTTCACTTCTTTGAACAATTCAATAAATTTGCTCATAAGATTTGCAACTCTTTGTTTTGAGCTCGTGGGGAAAGGAGCCTCGGAATACCTACTTCCTGTATAATTCTCCATTCTTGCACACTCTTTAGTTTGCTGCTATCTTTCACCGACACTGACAGTCTTGGTCCATATTTTCCTTAGTTTTTGTCTGAAAAACAGCCATTGGACATGACTTGTATTTGCTGTCAGTTGATCCAGTTGGAGGACTCATCTGTTTTTGTATGATGTAGAATTTTAGAAAGCTGAGGTTGTAACCATTATTGAAACTTTTGAACTCAGTGAAGATTTTGTAGTCAAATTGCCAGTTCTTTTTTGGTAATGTGTAGGAGTTATGCTTGTTGCCTCCATTCAGAGATGAAAAATTGAAGATAAAGTTAGGTAGAGGGGCCGTGAAGGGTTGCTTTGTAAGGGTGGAAGTTGCGCTTTTAATGGAATGGAAATGTTTTGCTTAGTTATGGCAAGACTCATCATGAAAAGGTCTTAAAGAAAAAGAGAAAAAGATGCCCATGGAGCGTAAAGCACATAGTTGTATTGGTAATATTTTTAGTGACTTAACAGCAAAAGACAACTTTTTAAGCTGAAAATGCCTCATTTGTTACAACAATTTTGCTAGTCAAAAAGGATTCTGGCTTTAAAATTCTCAACTTTGAGCCCTTAAATTTTCAAAACCACTAATCCAAGCTTCTTCCTGGCTTTTCCTTGTGAAATACAAGCTGATTTGCTGGGATTTGCATGTCCCAATGCCAAACACCAAATTTGAGCATGTTTAATGAACCCTCAACTTCCAAAGTGCCTCAAAAGGACTTCACAATAAGCCTAGGGTTGGCTCTTAATTCAAACATAAATGCCAAAGAAAATGCCTTACCTTCCACTATAAGGTAAAAAATGTTAATAAGCTGTAATTGCGTTACAAACAAAAGAGGGCAATAAATGTTGGTTGCCCAACAAAATACTTTACCTTTATGAAGCTAAGTATAAATGCAATTTCTAATAGGTCTGATGATTTGTGTATTTGTGTTGTGTTTGTTTTGTGTCAAATTATGTAAAACATAAAAATTGTCATGTCACAAACCGTGTTGACACACTAATACCAAGTCAAATTTTAGTTTTTAGCAAAATCTTAATCCGTATTACTCATATATTTTTTGTCTCGTTTTTATATTGTATCATGTTGTATCTAAAATTATCTAACTCTAATTCCAATTTCTTTTTCCTTTTTTTTCTTTCCTTTTCTCTAGTGTCTACTCTTTCCTTCTCTTAATGTACCACCATAATTTGACTGATCCATTTGTATGGGCATAGCTTAAGCGTCAAATGTGAAAAATTAGTAGCTTGAAGTGAGTTCATTGCCGTATGAGGATGTATAAAACATTAAAATTTAAAACTCGTCTCAATAGGAAATCAAGATTGATTATTGATCTTAAACACATGTAAGATGTGACATTGATGTGTGCCATTATCTCAAATCAAATTAGTTGTCACATTAATAATTCATTTTCCAATTCTAAGTGGATGACTTTTGTAAAATTAGGAAATGACTCAACCTTAAACAGTAGTATCACTCAATGAAGATTTTCCTTTTTGTTCTAATTTTGTTTTAACTTCCATTCCTTTTCATGTATGTTCGCTCTGCTAAAGCTTTTTAACACAGAGCCGACCTGTATTTCTTTCCATTTAAGCTTGGAATCACACTGTTTGTGGCATTGCCCTCATAGCTGAAGCTTCTCACACCTCCAATCTTCCCTTTTTCCTCAAGTGAGAGACAAAAGAGAGATCCTTTAAACACCCTTTGTCAAGATCATGATGCATTTACCATTCCCCACATTTCTTTAGCTAATTCAACTCACTGTTAAAAGTAATCCTAATCATAACATCAAATTCTCCAAGCAATGATCATTCCTTCACAGTTCTTGGTTGTTATAAGACATAGGATTGACAGGCAGAAGAAAGCTTTTGCCACTCTTTAAGTGTCATCAGCTGCATGCTAAAAGAAGCCCGATATTTCACAATCATTTATTATATCTTTTGACATCTCATTTTCTATTTACAGGCCAGTGGCGTGTTTGGCAGAAATATTCATAAATATGTCCATAGTTTAATCTAACAACATAAAGATTTCCTTCTAGAACTCGTGATGATAATGTGAGAGCTCAGCCTTTTCAAGTTTCAGTAAAACCAATGACATTTCAGTATTTGTTATGGATGGTCGTTTTTCTGACAGTGGTTTTCAACTTTCAAACCAAACACAGCCTAGAGAGAATTTAAACATCAAAGTTGGAAAACTAGAAATCAGTGTGTAAAGCATGATAGGGAAGCTGTAGAAAGCGGATTCTATGTCATCTGACCCACGTAAGAAGATACTCATCCTCACGTATATAAGACCCCATGGAAGAAAAAACATTGCATGGCCAAATCAATATCAAACAGTCAGCCTCTCACACAAACACACTATCTCTTTTCTCCTTTCTCTCTCTTCTTTTCTCTCCTTTGAAGTCTTCAACAGTTGAGGGGAATGCTGTCTGGTTCGAGACCATTGATTTGAAGTTCTAGATTTCGTCTGAATGATCTCGGACCAGGCTTCATTCCCCCCAACTCAGGATATATACAATCATGAAAACCTCAACAGGCCAATGCATTTTTCCTTTTAATGTTTTGAAGGTTTATTAAGCATCGAAATTCATGCTTTGCTTCCTTACATTACTTTCTCTGTTCTTTTTTCTTCTGTCTGTTTGTAGCCTTGGAAGACTCTTGATTCAGAGAGGATAGAATCTGGGAGAACTTCAAGAATCTAAAGCAGGTATATAATTAGTTTTGGCCTAATTTATCATAATGCTGTCATCTGCTTTGAAGCAAACTATAAGGGAATTTTTACACTAGAATTTTGCCTAGAATCTAGCTATGATATGAATTTTTTTTTTTTATAAAGAATGCTTATACGGGAAAAACCAAGGCTTAAAGAAAAGGCAAATATTCACCAGAAATCCTAGAGAAACTTGGATTTTCAAGTGATATTTATAAGCATTTTTCTTACATCTTAAATTCGTTTTGATCATTGAGAAGAGTTGCATTGCAATCAAGCAAGTTGCTATGGAAACAGTGTAATATAATTCTAACAAAAGAATAATTAAATTAACAGCCCACCTATTTTGATGAGAAAGTTAGGACCATATGTTAAATTAGGAATGCCCTTTTTTGAAAATAGCACCACCAAATAGTGCAAGAACTTCATTTCACTAGGTCAAGCCTTTGGAAAGAAATGGAGCATTTGGACCAAACTATTGGAAAACATCTTTCTTTGTAGTTTAGTTCCAAATGCACCCTAAGTCTGCCGCCCTTGCTCTGTTTTTACCAAATTCGTTGAAAAACCAGCAACTGGAGATGGGGTCAGAGTGACAGTGATTGTGCTAAACATGACAGAAAGCAGAAAAAACATCACAAGAAACAAAAGTTGTGTTTCATTTTTTGCAGTTGAATTTTTTTCCAAATTAGCTTTGCTTGTGGAGAGTTGCAAAGAATATAAGCTTGGAGAGGTGGGGGAACTTTTACTTTATTAGTTGCATGAGAGGGAGATATTCCCATCAAAGTTAAGCTTTGAATTTACCCCTTTTTTCACCTTAAGACTGCCATCATCATAACCAGCTCCTTAATCTTTGTCCACCCCACACTTCACCTTTTAATACCATGTGGGTCATTCAGGTCAGTTTCCCAGCCAATGTGGGTCACATTTCAGATTTGTGCATGAAAAAACCTTTGCTTCCCTCATGGCTCTGCCTGGCTAACCTTCTTAGCCCCATGCTACACCATTTACTGCTATGTCTCCCAGACAATGTCCCCTAAAGATCTGTTATGAGGCTTGCATTATTCAAGTTGGGGACCAAAATTTTCATTACAAAAACATTGCACATTGTAAGATCTGGCAAAGCCACCTATTTGTCACTACTACTACAACAGTACTACTATTTAATCTGATGTAGCAACTTGGAATCAGAAATAAATACAAGCGCTTCCATGTTTGGTTTTGGTAATTAATGAGAAGATGGAGAAGGGGTATGGCTGCAGATATAAGAATTAAATTAAGTTCTTTTCATCATCTGAATTGCAATTTTGGAGAATTATTCTTTAGTACTGATTATGAAATGTATTGACTAACTTCTTGCATTAATGAAGGATATCTTGACAAATTATCCCTTCATTTTGGATGGATGTATCTTTGCATTTTGAAAAGCCCATTGTTTGAAAATATTGATAATGGTGTCAACTGGACAGCTAATAAAACATATGCTATATTATCTTTTGTTCCTTCTTATGGGTTTTACCTTAAAGTCATAGCTTCAATATCTCTTCTTGACTAAAAAAAATAAAATATTGAAACAAATCAAACAAAAAATCACGATTGATTTAAGATTTTGATTTTAAAATAATAAAAAATTCGAATAATATCAAATCTTCCCAGCATATGATATTAAGATTCAAACTTAAGCTTTCACAATATAAAAAACTTTGAATCAAGATCAATAATATTATACAAAATTGTAGCTTTGAGTTGTTTCTTTTAGTGCGAGCACACAAAATTGGAAATTTATTTTAAGTGATGGAATCCAGGTAAGAAGACAAAGCTGTTGATGAAATGAAATGTAAAACAAGACAAATCCAGCTTTAGCCTTTTCATAGATTTCGACAAAAACACACCAAATTATTATCCGTACAACCATGTAAGAAATGACATCATATGGTATTGCTAACCAAAGATCCCTTAGCAAACCAATGTAAAATGTACTTAAAATTGTAATAACCCTAAGACTTATAAGATTATAGTCAAAAGAGACGAGAGACATCTTGAGTATATATGATAAGGAAAGTGAATTCCTATGCTCGATAAAGTCACATAGTAATTTTTTTTTATTTCTTTTTTTTTTTCAAAATAGAAGATGGCATTCCCAAATACTTTTGAGCACTTTTTGGAGACTTGACCATTTGTAATTTTCTAAAAAGCATTCAAATTACTCCATAAAAGGCCTTATAAAGAGAGTGAAAGAGAGATTTTGTTGGGGGTATAACAATCACCATTTTTTTTGGAACATAAAGCTGTTACTATATCTCAAAAAATTAATATCCAATACACCGTCAATGGATTTCACTGACTGTGTATTCAATAATTATCCAATCTCAAAACTCCCTTTTCTCACATTTTTCTACTAAATCATCATAAAATTAGTAAGCACTTGTAATATTATTGATTAGAGGAGTTTAAATTTTTATTTTTTATCAATTAAGATTTAATATTTGTAAAAAGTATTATGAAAGTAAAATTTTGAATGTATATAATCGACAATGTAGAGTATGGAAATAATATTCTAAATGCACTAAATTAATCTGGCTGAGTTTGCTATTAAGGCCTTTTGAAAAGACAGTTGAGTCTGTATAAAACTTGGGATTATTTTTATCATATACAATAAATTATAATAATAAAACTACTAAAAAAAAATGTAGCAAAATGAAAGTAGGGATAGTAAACAGGTTGGTCTGGATCAAGTTATTTTTGGATTTAAGTCATTTTGGGTTCAAATTCATTTTAGGTTCGAATCATATTAAGCACAAACATTCTCGGGTTTAGATAATTTCATATTCGAACTTGTTCGGATTCAAATGATTTTGAGCTCGGATAATTTTGGATACAATTTTTTTGAGTCCGGATAATTTTGATTTCAATTCAGGAGAGTTTAAATGGGTTTGCTTATTTGAAATTTTATAAGTTATGTACTTTTTTATTTTGACTGTAATAATAAATTTTATTTTTTACATAATTAAATAAAAATATCACAGAAACACTAAAGTTACAATTTTAAAAATTAATAAATATTTATATAAATATAAATTATATAATAATTTTGTATTTGAATGTTGTCTATTAGTTTTTTTATGCTGTCTATTAGTTTTTTAGTCTATCTCATAAGTTTGATCGGTGGAGTTTTATTAAAAGAATAGTGATTGTATACCGACGGAATTAGGTTTTAAAAATTTACAAAAATTTACCCTATTTACCGAGGGATTAGTAAAAGTAATAGGAAAAAAAAATGTATACACCGTAATTGCCGACAGATTAGTCCGTCGGTAATTCATCAGTGCCTCAAATACAGGTAAAGCTTTTCATAAAAAAAAAAAAAGGGTGAAATCTGCTAGAGTGGATGTCATGTCATGCAATTACTATTTCACAATAAATGTATAAAAAAGAACAATAGTAAAGGGTCATTTGGTATTATTGTATGTTTTGTGTTTTATGTTTTTGAAATTTTTATTTTTTTATTTTCAATTTATTGAATTTAGAATCATGTTTGGATAGAATATTTTGGTTGCAAAATTTTATTACTTGAAGCTTTCCAAAGAGAGTGGTTAAAGTTTTAAAATGTAAGAGGCTAAGGGTCTGTTTGGTTTATGAAAATATTTTATATTTTCATTTTTTATTTTCATTTTCTGAAAACAAGTTTTCATTTTCTGTTTTCTAAATTTTGGAAAATATGTTTGGCACACGAAAATGAAATCTTGTTTTTGAAAATGAAAATTATGAAAATGCGTTTGGTGTCTACATTTTCAAACCAATAAATATGAAAAACAATAACTAAAATAGACAATTAAACTTATTCAGTATTGTTCAAAGAGACAATTAAACTTATTTTTATCATTCGAAGACACAACTGCAGTTTTATTTATCACTCAAACTGATAAATTCACAATAAAACTCATCCACTAGATCCACTGGCAACAATGGTAAAATAAAACAACCATACAAAAAGAAAATCTTCAATTTCTTATAGCATATAATAAGAAACCAAAAAATGAGAATGAGAAAAAAAAAGTAACTTGATTTGATTTAAAATGGTGACTGACACAATTTTGGGAAAGAGTTTGGGCTTTAGCTGGAAGAAGAAAGAGCCAAAGAGAGAGAGCAAAAAAAAAAAAGACAAAGCAAAACTACAATAAGCGTTGAAGCAAGTTTAGCATGTAAACCTAAAACTAAAACAAATAATAAAAAATTTTTTTTGCTTGTGTAATGATTCGAACCATGTATCTTTGATATACATTAAAAAAATTTCATAAATCCCGTGTTTTCCAATTCTCCATTTTTTCAAACTATTTCCTTGGAAAACAATGAAACCGTGTTCTTTTTGTTTTCAAAATTTGACCCATTTTCATTTTCATTTTCCAAAAACATGTTTTCTGTTTCTTCAACCAAACATATTTTCTTTCACATTTTCTATTTTCTATGAAAATGAAAATGGAAAACATCTCTATTTTCATGAACCAAACGCACACTAATCGTTTGAGTCAAACCAAAAACAAAATTTTATCAATTTTAGATTTAAAATGTGTTGTGGCCAAAAACAACAATAAATGTTTGCTGACGTCGGATCCTCGATCTTCGCGTTAGTCTGTCTCCAAGAAATCTGCGAAATAGGAAAAGTCAGAGGGCGCAGGGGTTTTCCCCTGCGCGCACACTCCGATGCTTAAGTAAGACAGGGTTTTGACCGGGTTTCAGTAGGCAAATAGAGCTTAGGGTTTAAGAATGATACCTGTGACCTATTTATAGGAGTTATTTTGCGCGTAATTACCTTTAAGCCCCACAGCTTAAATAATAACCCAGTGGATCATTTATGGGCCTTCTGAGTCCTCTTTCCTCTTGGGCTTAGATTATCATTTGACTCAATGGTCTTCAACTTAATTTATAGAAAAGTCCAGTAATAATTGATCTAGTCCACATCAATTGCTCCCCACTCTTTTACAAGGTTTACCTTGTGAAAGAGTATATAAAGAATAGGCTTTTCAAATTCTTTCGCTACCCTCTTCCTGGGATTATCACAAGAGTCTTTTCATCTTCACTTGAGGGCTCAACTAGTGGACTTCATTATTATTTGTAGCAGAAACGACTTCGTGTCATCATTTCTTTTGTCAAGTGCCTTCTATTAGCCAAGAGGAAGAAAACCGAATCTGGGTTAAGGCAATGAGGGCACATCGTCAAGAAGTGCCATAAGCGGATACATATGTTCTTATCCGGTTTCATCAGATGTGGTTTGTACTCGGCATGCTCTTGATTGGTTGAAGCTCGATCCAGATGCTGAGAATTTGGAACATTTTCTAAGAATAGGCATTTATAAAGATCTATCTGATCTTACCAGCCCTTAAGAGCCTTTTCGTTGACCCGAGATGGTCGAGGTTCTCACAGGCTTGGACGAAGATGATTTAGATAATTATAGCACCTCAGGGCGTAGATGCTTGGGTGTCTGTTAGAATCGATGCTCCTTTTGAGGCAGAAGTTAATCTAGAGTGCTCCCCAGTTTTTTGTGAAAGAGCTTAGTCTTTTACAAACTGATCAGCCCATTTTTAAACTCATCTACCGAAGCAACTATACATTTATCTTGTATTAGTCTCACGTAATAATCCGGCTTTCCTCGTGCACTTTTTTGCTTCAAGTTCTTTTACATATGGGGCTTATGTCGCTCAATTACTGCTTCAAGCTCAAGCACGTCATGCATGACTTACATCGTACACTTTTTTGCTTCAAGTAAATGCGTAGCCTATATCGCACATTTTTCGCTTCAGGCTTTTGGTTTGCCAATCTCGCACGCTTTTGTGCTTAGGGACTTTTCATTTGCCCATCTCGCACACTGTTCGCTTAGGGATTTTCGAATTTGCCCGTCTCACACCATTTTGTGCTTAGGGACTTTATAGAATTGATAAGGATATAACATCGCCCGTCTCGCACCATTTTGTGCTTAGGGACTCTATAGAATTGATAAGGATATAACATCGCTTTTATATCCGGAATGCCAATATAAAACGTTTTCATGCACTTTGTCAATCAATTTCGAGGACATCCGATAAAATTGTAACGTACCTCGTACCATACCTCACAGCCTGCATTCTTTGTGCTCCCCAAGTTTTTCTTTGCAACTTTTTGTGTCCAAAGAAGAACTTTTACTGGAGTATTGGTCCTGTCTTGCGTACTATCCGCTTAAGGACTTGTTAGAATATAATATTGTTTATATCCGAGATGCCAACATAATGCGTTAAATGTAATATGATAAAATTGTAACGTACCTCGTTTAGAGATAATTTTGCCCGTCTCGCACCCTTTTGTGCTTAGGGACTTTTTGTTTTGCTCGTCTTGTATCTTCTCGCTTAGGGTCTTATTTTTGCCCGTCTCGCGCATTTTTCGCTTAGGGACTTATTTGTGCCCGTCTCGCGTCTTCTTCACGCTTAAGGTCTTATTTGTGCCGATCTCGCGTATTTTTCGCTTAAGGACTTATTTATGCCCGTCTCGCGTCTTCTTCACGCTTAAGGTCTTATTTGTGCCCATCTCGTGCATTTTTCGCTTAGGGACTTATTTGTGCCTGTCTCGCGTCTTCTTCACGCTTAAGGTCTTATTTGTGCCCATCTCGCGCATTTTTCGCTTAGGGACTTATTTGTGCCCGTCTCGCGTCTTCTTCACGCTTAAGGTCTTATTTGTGCCCATCTCGCGCATTTTTCGCTTAGGGACTTATTTGTGCCCGTCTCGCGTCTTCTTCACGCTTAAGGTCTTATTTGTGCCCATCTCGCGCATTTTTCGCTTAGGGACTTATTTGTGCCCGTCTCGCGTCTTCTTCACGCTTAAGGTCTTATTTGTGCCCATCTCGCGCATTTTTCGCTTAGGGACTTATTTGTGCCCGTCTCGCGTCTTCTTCACACTTAAGGTCTTATTTGTGCCCATCTCGCGCATTTTTCGCTTAGGGACTTATTTGTGCCCGTCTCGCGTCTTCTTCACGCTTAAGGTCTTATTTGTGCCCATCTCGCGCATTTTTCGCTTAGGGACTTATTTATGCCCGTCTCGCGTCTTCTTCACGCTTAAGGTCTTATTTGTGCCCATCTCGCGCATTTTTCGCTTAGGGACTTATTTGGGCCCGTCTCGCGTATTCTTTGGCCAGCTTCCATTTTTTCTTCTTCTATTCCTGCAACATGTCTATCAAACATGGAGGATTATCATAGTACAGATAAAAATAACTGGCCTTTCGTTTCATAATGTAGTATTTTCAGTTAAATGGAGTAAGTAGCAATATAATTGCAGCAAATAATAAATAGCAAATGTTTACCACCCGTACAATTCCAAGTCTTTGTCTTTGTAAAATCTGTAAAGTACGAGTGCTAGGATGTTCTGCCATCAACCATGGATCGTGCATTAAGTTGTGCCTCGGTACCAGCAATCTGCCTTTATGAGCTTACCACAAGTTGTTTTCGATTGAACCGAGCTCTTCCTGGCTTGCTGCCTTACACGACAGTGGCTAGTGCCTGCCTCGGACACCTGTCTTTATGTCCTTGCTTGAGTGTGTTTGCAATTTTTGTTATGCCAAGCATTCACTTGTATTGATACTCCAGAATGCTATGTATAGGGGTTTACAAAGGAGACACAGCCTTGATCTTGACACCCTAAGCTGGCACATCCTTGTCTTGCTTAAAGGACTCATGAAGCCGGCACACTCTTTCTATAGACAAACCCTCTTTCACATGTGTAGTTGTCAATATGCTAAGTGTGTGGCTCTTAAGCCACTTCTAGATGGTTGCTAGAGCAGTTCTTGAAAGCTTCTATGTCAGACGATCGACAGATGGGCTGAAGGAA
Source organism: Heritiera littoralis (assembly GCA_031772115.1). Lineage (NCBI taxonomy): Eukaryota > Viridiplantae > Streptophyta > Magnoliopsida > Malvales > Malvaceae > Heritiera > Heritiera littoralis. The sequence goes on along the minus strand of JAPDPK010000142.1, from coordinate 1,870,532 downwards.
GCTTTTGGACATTCTGTCGGATTAGTGCGCGCACTAGGTTAGAAGATTCTAGATCATTTCGCTCAGAGCATTCACTTGGGCGTGCGCTTAGATCATCAGTTTCAAATGTGCTTGCCAAAGTTGTTTCTAATGGGCGAACCAGTAGTTTGGATTCCGTGCTTGCCAGCATTGATAGCCATTGTCGAAAGGCATGACTCGGTCGTTTTTTGCTCGATTGCATTGTGCTAACGGGGGAATCTTGCCCATGGGTGCTGTATTCACCTATTTTTTTTTTTGCTGTCATTTTATCAAAGTGGGGAGACTGTCGCCTGCGAGGGCCCTAGCTCATCCAAGGCTTGTTGCGCGTGGGAGCTACCCTGTCGCCTAAGGCCCTGTCGCGTGCAGGAGTCCTTGTCTCTCTCAAGGCCCTTCACCTGCTGGAGCTCATGTCTTGCTCAGGGCCTGTCACGCGCGGGAGCTCCTCTTTCGCCAAAAGCCTGTCGCGTGCGGGAGCTCTTGTCTTGTACAAGGCCCGTTACTCTTCTTGGCTTTGAAGTTCAATTTGACAACGAAGAAGATAAAGTTGCCCATGTTCGAGTCGTGTCGCATGCTTGTAGTTGTGCAAATTGCTCTGTCGCGTGAAACCTTGCGTGCGCCAGACTAATTGAAAAGAGTGGAAGCAACAGAGTGGCTCGCCTATGCTTGCGACAGAGTGGCCTATCGCGCGTGGGTGCTCATCTTTGGCCCAAGGCTTGTTGTAGCGAGAGCCTTTCTCTCGCCAAACTTGTCGGGTGCGAAAGCCTATGGAAAAGATGTGCCTCGTATCACTATTCCCAGTCAAAAAAGCTCATGCTAACTCGTATTGTCCCTTCACGCTAGATTTTTTTTTTTGATTGAGCTGCATGAAGAAGAATAACTTGGCATTGAAGTGAGATTCATAGCATTTACAAGAAGGACCGCACTCGATGGTACAAGGCCTTGGATTGACGAGACATTCTTTGTAGTTGTATGGGATTATTCCACCATTCTTGCTTTTGCACGAACAATCCTCCGAATCTGAACATCCATCAGTGCAATCACAACCACTTGATCTCATGGATTCTTTATCACCACACTCCTGTCTTCTCAAACTAAACTCGAAAACAAATTTACCATATTTTCCTCTCACTTTCCGATAAGAAAAAACAAGATACAAGCCCTCGTAAACGAACTTTGAGGGTTGAGAAGATCCCCTTCAGGAATCCTTTATCTTCCGGATAACTCTCACCGAACTCTTCTTCCTCATGCTATTGTAGAGTGCACGATTTCCTCTTTCAAGCCTTTGATCCCTAGGTTTTATTTTCGCAACAATTGGATTGCCACCAACTCCATGATAGATCAGGGAGTCCAAAGACTTATTAATGGTATCTGTCTTAATAAAATAGCGTCCTGAATCGACAATGCTTGTGGCTACTATTTCCCCACTAACATTCATGTAATCAATCCCTGCTTCTAACTGACAGTGGAGGCCAATAATTCTCAATTCAGCTCTACATAAAAACTCCTTATAAACTCCAACTCCAGCGACAGCTCCAACTCGTCGCTCTGCATTAAGCCAATTTCCCTCTTCTCGAAGGAACATGGCAGCCTTTATATGAGGTTTAAAACTAGTATGGTTCGTCATGTATTTCTGCTTGATTTCAGAAAGTACCTGCCAGAAAAGTTCGATAGTCTTATCAACTTTATCGCTGGAAATACTCTCTAAGTTATGTTCAACGGACCCGGCTAAGGGCGAACCAGTGTCCTCAGCAACATCCAAGGGATTGGACTTTTTCAATCTCATTGTCTGAAGCACTGTTAAACAAGCCAGAATGTTGGGTTCTGCATTGAGAAGAATCCTGAGACTCTGGTATAGATTCTCCATAGTCCAAGTAACTGTTTGGAACCCAAAATCAAGTTTGGTCCTGACCAGCATGAAAATATTTCGAACTTGGGTCTGGCTTAAAGCCCAGATCTTCACATCCTTTATGATGCTGATAAAAGGGATCGAGTTTTGGTTCCTTTGTAAAAGCTACATTATCGGCCATGATAATTTTGCTGGTAGTAATACATAGATTGTGAAAACAATCGTCACCATTAGAATTGCAAAGCCCGCAATATTTCCTGATATTTCATCGATGAGGTTCCTTGCAACATTCGGACAAAAGATAATAACAGGAACAATGATAACCAGTAAGGTAATGATTAGAAACGTAGCAGCTTGGCCAAATATCAGCCTCCCTCCAAAAATAAATATATTATTGCCCTTCCAAACTTCATACTGACGCTTAGCCATTAAGGAAAGGAATGTTTTCAGTTGAACAGTCACCAACTTGGCAGATAAAAAGACGAATATTTGAAACTTGGCTTCAACCATTTGTTTTAAAGACGAAGTATCGGAAAGAATGATGGGTTTTAGTGGGATTTTTAGAGACATTTCATGCACTGACAATTTCAATGACACCAATGTCTTGCAAGTAAATAATCCTTGAGGCACCATAAACTGCAGGGGCTGTATATCAAGATCAAGTGCTCTAACATTACGGCACAATGCATATTGTACCCATTCTTAGGCTCCCAAAGGATCAACCGCTTGTTGACATTAAACACTAGAGAAGATTTCAGAGCAATGAGTAGAAATTAAACATTAAAAAATAATTGCAAATTTCTCATTTCAACTTTGTCGTGGCCACGAGACGGGACAGCTAAGCTGGCAAGGGACAGGTATGATTGTTGAAGCAGAATGGATGACACGCGGCAGCCCTCTCGGCTGCTTGTTGAAAGAACCGGAGCCAGCCAATAGCAAAGAAACGAAATTGTCCTGGGTAGACCAGAAACTCTCTCTCGCCTAGCTCGTTTGGTGCGATAGCCATTCTCTCGCCCGTTGGGATGCGATAGCCGCTCTTTCGCCCGTAGTGTATGTCTTTCGTCAGGACCGGTATGGGGCGAGAGATAGTTCTCGCCAGTGCTAACAGGGGAATCTCGCCAAGGACCTACCTATCTATCGCCCAGCTTGTCGGGTGCGATAGACATCCTATCGCCAAAGGGTCTATCACCCATGCAGTTCTCGCCAATGGTCTGTCGCACATGCTGTCTCCTGTCGCCCATTCCTCTCTCGCAAGCTTGTCATATGCGATAGGCTATCTATCGCCATGCCTCTCTCGCCAATCTTTGTCAGGCGCGAGAGCCAGTCTCTCGCTCAATGCTATCTCATGCGGAATAGATGATGCGTCGACAGGCTTTCGCGACAGGCTAGTCACTCTCTCGTCCAAACGCTGTTTCATGCGGAAACCACTCTTTCGTCAAAGAGTTTGTCATACGATGGTCTGTCGCGTGTGTTCTAGTTGCAATGAGAAATTTGCTGCTTATTATTATTATTATATATATCTTTCTTTTTTTCTTTTTTTTTCTTTTTTTTTAGTCGTTTTGCCTTGCCCTTAAATAATGGCCATTCAATTCATTTTCTATTGACAGTGACCTCAACATTAATTAGTTTGGTTTGATTTATATAAGTAGATTTTGGCTTTATAATATTATGCTATCTCTCGCCAAGCCTGTTGCATTGTCGTTGATTGTTCTACTTAACGTGTCTCCCGCGCAGTGTCCCTCTCTCGCCTTTTTGACCTTTCGCGTGTAGCCTATCTTTAGCTCCAAGGCCTGTCTCGGGCGAGAGCTAGTCTATCGCCATTACATGTCACGTGCGAGAACCTATCTCTCGCCCAATGCCTGTCGAATGCGAGAGACAGTCTATCGCCTAAAATACTGTCTCTCGCCTACTTCTTTGTACTCTGTTGCCAACAGGCCTGTCGCACGCGATTTTGCTTTGTCGCGTGAAATCTGGCGTGTGATAGTAGTCTGTCGCTTAAAACCTTTCGTGTGACAGACTGTTTTGTCGTGTGAACTGTGCACCCTGCCGCGGCCCATGTACCCTGTCTTCCGCAGATCGTCTTTCACCTTTTTTATGGCTTTTCTGTTTGTTTCCCACAGACGGCGCTAATTGTTGTGGCCAAAAACAACAATAAATGTTTGCTGACGTCGGATCCTCGATCTTCGCGTTAGTCTGTCTCCAAGAAATCTGCGAAATAGGAAAAGTCAGAGGGCGCAGGGGTTTTCCCCTGCGCGCACACTCCGATGCTTAAGTCAGACAGGGTTTTGACCGGGTTTCAGTAGGCAAATAGAGCTTAGGGTTTAAGAATGATACCTGTGACCTATTTATAGGAGTTATTTTGCGCGTAATTACCTTTAAGCCCCACAGCTTAAATAATAACCCAGTGGATCATTTATGGGCCTTCTGAATCCTCTTTCCTCTTGGGCTTAGATTATCATTTGACTCAATGGTCTTCAACTTAATTTATAGAAAAGCCCAGTAATAATTGATCTAGTCCACATCAAAATGAAAACTGTAGCCTAACGGGTGAACAATACTTGTACAGTAACAGTACCAAAAATGCTTCTAAATTTTTGAAAGCACCATTTTTGTTGTTTTCAATAATTTTCAAAACATTTTGTTTTATTTTCACTTTGTAAAAATAAATACACACTCACCAAACATGTTTTTAATTTCATTTTCAAAAAAATTCAAAACAAAAAGATAAAACACATGACAAAAACAATTCCGAACAGCCCAAACATCCCATTTTTTTAAAAATACTTTCGGACTTATTGAATGTGTTTCAAATCGGAGTCCAAAATTAAAGATGATTTTTTTGATAGCTCGAAAAGTGACTGCAAGAATTTGGATATGTTTGGCCCAATATAATTTGTAACTATTGAGATCCAACTTGAAAGCTTAAGAGTTAAGTATAATTTTGATTTTGAAAGTCCAATTGTATATTGGGTCCAATGTAATTGTGGTCCAATATAATTGTAGTCTTAATTTTGAAGGCCCAATTTGTAGGTCCGATGTATTTGTGGTCCAATAGTGGGGTTATTAGATTTTTATTAATTTCTTTTAAGTTATTAACAATTTTAGAATTATCACCATTTTAGTTTATTCTGTAGGAGAATAAATGCATGTTTGGCTTAACATATGAAAAAATTTATCTACTTTCGAAGCAGAAGCCAAGTGTTTAGTTTTCTAAATTTTAAAAATTTTAGCTTATACAAAATGCAGATTTAAGATTTTTAATGAATTTATAAATTTTAACTTTTTCAAAAAGTGCTAAATTTTTTTTTTAGATTTCATTTTATTTTTCAATAATTTATAAAATTATAAAAGAGCATTCATACTATTTCCCAATTATTTATTTATTTTGTGCCATTTTTATCTTATTTCATTTTTTATTTTAATTACTTGGCAGCAGACTACAACTTAAGATAAAGGATAAACAGGAAAATTTGACAATGACATGATTCTTCCGCCATTTGAAAGTCTCACCCTAACTAATGTTCCTGCATACTCAGACACAAGCGGCAAGCTCACATGCAGCCCTCATTCGAGTAATGCCTTCAGCATCACGGATCTGATGCTCATTTGAAATTCCGGGCAATATTTGAACATAAACAAGGAGGCTTTGGTATGTGATCAGGCACAGGAAGACATGGTGACTCCTTCCCACGCCTCAAAGGTGGCCTTCTTCTAAACTTTGTTGTACTCTGAAGTCGGCGTTCTCTGCATAACATCTAACAATGTCATAATCAATTGAGCAAGCAAAACTCACTCCAAACTTATATACTAATAATCATGTAGAACGAAGCAATTTGAAATGAATCCCTCCAACAGTCTCTTCGTCAATTTTAGCTTGAATGATAACATAAGATTTTCATACATGAATGATTAAAGAAAACCTTTTGAAAACTACATTCAACAACTCCACATTAAAGTTAATCATTACATATCCAGTATTAACAATTTCAGATAGTTCATGGTATTAAAAGCTAACACAAGAAAAGAAATCTGTATACGAAAGCGAAAAGTTTTTTATGCAACGGAATATGAATATCAGGCCTCCTTATTCTCATGGCCTCTTTCGAACCTGATACCTTCTTGGAAGAAACAACCAGCTTATGTTTAGAACAACAATGTTTCCCGAACTTTATGAATAGTTTCCAGCTTTCTCACAGAATTTTGTTCTTTCTGCTATCACATACTGCATTGCTCTGAGATCTTATGAGCATCACATTCCGTTGGACATTTAGCATTTGAAAATGGCTGAATGTAAGCTGTTGTTATTTATCAAATGTTCACAAATGTTATTAGGTCCAAAGATGCAAAATGCTAGATGGCTTACATGATACTTTACCATTTCTTTTTGTTTTTATTTGTTTTGGATGGAATTCCATGTTTGATGATGCATTATATGATACCTGATGGTCCTATAGGCCTCATCATTTATTACTTCCTAATGGTGATTTTGTTTACCAGAGTGGCCCTGCAGTTTTCTGTAGTAGAACTGTCTTTGAGGATGCAACTCCAGAGGTGGTTAGGGATTTCTTCTGGGATCATGAGTTCCGACCAGAGTGGGATACTATGCTTGCATACGTTAAAACTTTGGATGAGTGCCCTCGTACAGGGACAATGGTTGTTCACCGGATAAGAAATGTATATTGATGAAGTGTCAACTTTTAATGCATTGATACTGTATAAAAAATATATTGTATCATATATAAATCTATATTATTATTACATCTTATGCGCGTGTTTTTTTGTCATGGGGGTGATAAAAATATTATCATTCTAGCTCTAATGTTCCAGGGGTGCCATATCCTGCTTTGCAGAAGCGTGACAAGCGAAGACGCGTGGAGGTTTTCTTTTCAAGTTGGGTTATCAGGGCTGGTGAGTCTTTGTCAGTCTACCTTCCGATCCTAGCAATATTGTTCTGGACATTGCTAGTGAAAGCAACATCTTTGTCATCTAATTCGTGATGTAGTGGAGTCCCGGAAAGGAGATGGACAGCTGTCTGCGTGTGAGGTGACTCTTGCACATGTTATGAAGACATGGGAATCCCAAAAGATGTGGCAAAATTAGGTGTTCGCCATGGGATGTAGGGAACTGTAAAGAAACTGCATTCCGGCATGAGGGCATACCAGAATGCAAGGAAGACAGACACTTGTCTAGATGTGCACTGATGGCAAGAATTACCACAAAACTTTCTTTAGACCGTAGCATGAGTTGTCTTGGTCCTGTTTCCAGGGAAGATGAAAAAGATCAAACTATGGCTCCCAGGAGGCAGAATGATAATGGCCTTGATCGGAAGAGGATTGCTGTAGGTGGAACTGTGGCGCTGGTTTTTGGACTCCGCTCGGGTGTAATTGGGAAGGCATTGCTACTTGGAGTAGGGCAGAGAATTGCCCGACGGTGAGAGTTTAACATGGAGGACATTGTATTTGTCTGTTGTTTTTTAAGATTCCACACACTTTATTAACATAACAATGCATCGATTCTTTTAATTCAGATAATATGTATTCTTTTTTTATTTGCCATGGTCATGCATTGAAGTGGTTTTTTTTGTTTCTCCTGCCTTAGGTCTCTTCTACCAATTCTGGCAGACTTGATAATGATGTCAAAATTTGAAAAAAAAAATTGGTGCATCTGCTCTATTGCTTAGAAGTTAAAAGTATGCTTGATAGAGTGAAAATTGGAAAAAATAGATAGGGATATATGAAAAGATAAAAAAAAAAGGATAATTTTTATTAGTGTTATATAAAAGAGAAGTGTTAAGAAAGAAAATAAATTAATTATTATTTTTTCATAAAAAAATTCATTTCACGGATAAAAAATAAGAGAGATATGAGTATGTATATCTACAAAATTATCTTTCATTTTTTAAATTTTATTTTGTTATAGTAATAAAAAACAATACTATTTTTATTTTTTAAAAAATTTTACAAGTAATAAATAAAAATATATTTTTTTTTAATTTTTCTTTTTACCTTTCTTACTAAGCACATCAATATAAATATATATATATATAGGATTTATATATATATATATATATATATATATATATATTTTATCATTTCACCTTCTTTTCCTTCTAATTTTTCATCTCTTTATTTTTCTTATCCATTCTATCAAGCAAATCTTTTAACCTTTTTAACTCTTGCCAATGATTAAAAAGCCTAAGAACAATTGCTTCAAAGCTTCGAAGCTGGAGCTGGTTATTTAGAGACGACTAGTTTCCGATATGCTTTATTAAAAAATTTCCATGTCAGTTGATGTGTTCACCTGGCCCTTTGTTGCTACTTGCTACGGACATCTGCAATAGCGAGAGTTCAACTTCCCAGCGAGTAAATTTGAATCTTCTATTGACTTGGATAAAAAGAAAGAAAAAGTTGCACACAATGATAATGATAAAAGAGGTTTTGTTTTTGTTTTCCCCCTGCATTGTGGTAGGGTCTAGACGCTTGGAATCCTCTCATGCCGACCTAAAACATTGCTGGACCAAAGTTGCAAAAGCTGGCTTCTTCTACCTGACGCATCCGATTTGGATTCTTCGTAAACATGCCATTTTTACCGTCAAATTGCTCTAGGTAGGCAACACATTTACCGAAACAAAAGATATAATTAAGAGTTAATTTGGATGGATGGTACAATTGTTTCGATGAGATTGAAAACGAGTTAAATCTTTCTAGTTTAAGCATCTTCTGTTTATCATGTGTAGATTCTTAAATAATTTCGATTGCTGCAAAATATCCCTTAGGTTTCACCTTAATTCAACAAGATGAATTATTCTTATTCCTCAGTTTCTCCGCCTCTCTGACGCTTCAAAAGGGCAATTAATATCAACCCAAAGACATTGACTTACAGTGCAGTTGATGATTGAATGTTAGGTATCATTCAAAGCCACGTTAATGTGATGGTTGAGACCACTGCATCGTCAGCATTGTTTGATTCCACAACCATGTTAAACCTTCGGTCGTCATCTCACATACGTCTCCTATTCCCTTAATCACGCATGCTACAATGGAATGGACAGGATTTGGACACCTGGTTTGACCGATACCCTCCACCATAATGAAGCTAAGAGATCACCCCTGACAAGTTGGTTGTGAAATTTCAAGCTTCACCCACGGTGATATGTTTTTATTTTTCACTTACATTAAGAAATTCGGATAACTTTGAATCTGTGGTTTACTGAATAGAAAATTCCAAAGTGAAGCTTATAATCTTGAAAATTAATATTACACCAAGAAATGGGATCTTTTAACCATAGAAAACAACAACGATTGCTACTTTACAACTGCCGTGTGGGAAACACCTCAGCCATGATCAAGGTTTAGTTAGTTTAGGTCCCTTAATGGTAGATGTAAATAAATTTGTTTTCTTTCTAGTGCTTTCTGAAGGAAACCGAAACAACACGCAGCGGAATTTAAATCATTCGGCCTCCACCAAGATCGATTCGGAGAGTTGCCTGATTAGGGTTTCGAGATTTTACCTGACGTTTTCTCTGAATTTTCTGTCGTTGGTCGAGTCACAAGCAGCAACTTTTCGTTCCTGTCTCTACGGTATCCACACGAACGGATCTCACGACTCTTGAACGTCTCACGATCAGATGCCTTAAGGAGCGTTTTTATTCTTTTGACCGAACTGCTAGCTGCGATTAAAAAGAATGTTTTGTTTTCTGTTTTTTAAAAAGTGCAGCTATGTTTTAGAAAAACATCCCTTTTATAGGCAGTAAATTTTACCCTAAAATTTACTGCCAAACAGAACTCTAATCCTACTTAGAATAGGATTAGATATATTCTTAATCCAATTCAGAATAGGATTAGATATATCCTTAATCCAATTCAGAATAGGATTAATTAAGCTCCTCATTGATCCGTTCTAAGTGTGCGACCCAATAGGTTCTCAAAACAATGGCAATGACAAATTGTCACAGGCAATGAGCGGTATCTAGCAACACATCATTGCTACCCATGTAACGAGAATGTCAATGACTCGACATAACCTTACTCGTGATAGATGTTACCGTGTAGTTTAATCCCTTTATCCTATGATGTCTTGATTAGACACAAGTCATGGAATGTGTCACACTTGTATAGTCTAATCAGCGTTTCTTGATTCCTGAGTAGACTAATTAAACAAATAAAATCAATATCTCATATTGACTTATTCGAGCACGGCCATGCATTTCTTAGTCTCACTCTATCAAAGGGCCCAAGACATCACTCTTGTTATATAAGAGGGATAAATCCTATCTTGATCACTCAACATCCCTCTACATAGATCGAGGCATACCCAATTACTACCTTTATAGTCCATCCTGTTACGAATGACATCTAGCAGCATTAAAGTATGCAATTCTCTATGTTGGGATCTTTGATGATCTCAAGTAAAAGGATCACATACACCATCATCACTATGAGAATCGCTTATGACATTCATATAACAATCCATGTAGCGTTCTCATGGAGGGTCGATCCAGTACATAGTTCTCTAACATGTACCTATGTGATGACTTGATATCCTATATCCATGACAATGGTCATCAGTCAACCACATACTAGTCTTATCGTATCATTGTTATCCTTGTTCACAATAATACTTGACTAGGGATATTTTAAGAATAGTGTGTTATTACTATTCTAAGGACATTATTATATAAGATTATATTACGCAGTTATAAGACAAATATAATAATGAACTATGATAAATAAAATGTCATGATACATAAAAAAATGCCAAAGTCAATCATCTAATGAATGGTTCTAAGGGCATAATCCAACACTTTCAACGCTCTGATCTCTAAATTTTTTTGTTGAACCTTGATGAATAACGAAAAAATATTTCTAGGTGTGCTGCTTGCCATTTTCTCTATGCTTATTTTGCCCCAACTAGTTACGATATATTCCAGGGATTTGTCAAGAATAGCTTTATAATACAATGAATTTGAAATCACAAATGTATTGTGAAATTAAACCACCAAACACCATTAACAAGTACGAAAGTATTTATCTTAATCATTATTTTCTTCAATAAATCATGTTTAAGATGCTTATTTTTACATCAACATGTTTTCCATGGTTTTCCAAACTTTCTTTGTTTTTGTTAACAATATCCCACCTAACATCCATGAGAGATGGCTTACACAGATCTTCCAACATCATGGTAATGTAATGGATGTTTTTATTCCACAGAAAAGAAGAAAATCAAGAAGGAGGTATGGTTTCGTAAGATTTCCATCATGGAGTGAAGCCAACAATGCAGTAGAGAAGCTTAATGGTGCTTGGCTTCTTGACCATCGGCTTGTGGTCAACTTTGCTAGATTCAATGAAAACTCAATCCATTGGAGACAGCATGACTATTCAACAAATGGTGATTTCCAGATGAGAAGTGATGAACGACCCCCAACAAGAGAAGTGGATCTAAAAGGAAACACTATGAACGGTTTCAACAACAGACATTTCTCTAAAACTGATAAAAGAAATAATGAAGATCCATCAAGAACCGGCTGCATTTCAGATAATGATCAAGGAGCGCTAGAAATCCCTGTTCAAAATCTGAAATGGCTCGAAGCCTCAGTGGTGACATCAGTTCGATCCCCACCTGCAATACAGGTACTTCAACAACGTCTAATCTCGAATGATTTTTCACCCTCTACATTCTATCCAATGGGTGGCAGCTGGTTTTTGATCAGCTTTGAAGGAAAGGACTCAATGCAGAAACTATTAGAGGAAGGAAACTCATGGATTGAAGATTGGTTTTATTGGATAAAACCATGGTCAAAAGAGCTAATCAGTGATGAGAGGCTTGCATGGATCAGACTAAGTAGATTACTTCTGCATGCATGGAACGGAGAAGCCTTCAAACAGATTGGTAACAACGTGGGTAAGTTCATTTTAGCTGATAACTCCTTTGTTAATAAGCACTGTTTAGACTTTGCAAGAATTTTGGTTGCTGTAAACAAAGAATTACCAGTCAGGAATACAATGGAAATCAAGGTGAATGATACCAAATTCATCATAAATTTAGAGGTAGAAAATAATCCAGTATTCAGATTGAATCATCTTCCATTCATGGCTCAAGAACGAAACTCAAATCTTCCCCCGCCTTTGAAACTGATTCAAACCCGGCGGTGGTTACTGTTCATGCAAATGACTATGCGCAGAAAGAAGATCTAATCATGTAGGATGTTAATGATCTTGAGCCGCCCTTGGAAAGTGGTGTGGATGCTACTTCCGAGAAAAGATGTCAGCAGGTGTACGAAGAAACAGAGGCTATCATCAACAGGGAAAATGAAAATGGAGGGAACTTTATTTTAAAATTTGCAGATGAAATTTTGAGTGCTGAGGTAACAACGACTTTGGCAGAGGAGTCGGCTTTCCCATTGAACGTTTCAGATCCGTTGGAAGTAAGAAATTAAGCTTCAGACTCTGACATGCCAAGTGAGGAAAACAGAGCCCTGTGTTTGATTCAATATGGCAAAACAAACTCTGCTCCAATTGAAGATCAACTTATTCAACAATCTGAAAATGCCCAAGAAGACAACACTCAAGCCACAATAGTAAATACCAGGAGGAACAACTGATTCATCTCTATTTCATCTCTTCAATCTGCCGAAGATAAAGCCGGAAAAAAGAATTCGATCTCAGTCGAAAAGAAGGGTTCAAAGAACAGAAAGAAGACGAATTTTTCAAGGAAAAAAGAGAACAAATTGATGGATTATTATTCAGACGCACCAAGCTATATTGAGGAAGAAATCACGTATGAAGACATCAGAAATAGAAATAAGACATTAAGAAGGGAGGCACAAGCTACCTTGGAGGTGGCTAAATTGTTGGGTCTATCACCGTTAGCAGATGAAGAGGACATTATAAGAAGCTTGATAGAAGCTGAAATAGAAGAGATGGCAAGAAATATCTGTCGAGATCAGTAGACGTTAAGTGGAAACGGCTTTGTTCTTCAAAAGGAATGTCTTGGTCGATTTTTTAATGCACTATGAGTTGAATGGTTTTTGCATCAAGGAATCAGCAATTGACAAGATTTAACCCATTTTTTGTCACTTTAGGAATTTAATAGTTACTTCGATCAGATGTTAGAAGATATCAATTTTTAGCCTCTCTAATGGGTTTTAAATACAACTTAGTTTATTGGTCAAGCCAATTAATGGTTGTTCTGGCAAACCAACTCAAGTTTTAGTACATACGGTGGAAAAGGGTTCGAGTTCAACTCACACTGAGGGTTGCTTTTGTTCTGAATGCTGAGCATTTTAATAGTATATATAAATTTAAGGTCGATGTTTTTGAATAGACAGCAATTAACAGATCGGGCTTAGCCTCCATGGTTTCCTCATAGCTCCTCTGCTGGCTGCGAATAGATGCCTTCTGTACAGAAAGAAGATGTTGTTTCATTCCTAGGCAGCCTCAAATCGCAAATCAAGTGCCGACTAGACAGAATTTTTTGCAAACCAAATGTTTGTTTTAATGTCGACCTTTATAATCCTGTTCTGTTTTGCTCCTTGTTAACCTTGTCCCAGGATGTTTACTGCTTGCTTGCTTTTAGGAGTAATTTATCGATTTTGTAATTCCTGGGATGCTAGATGACAAGTGAATCATTAGGATGTATGATGTTTCTAATTTGGACATTTAATAGTCCAATTAAATAAAGTTTTAACTTAAAAAAATGCTTATTTTTACTTTAAGAATATGAGGCAAGAGAGACAATATTATAAATTGTTATTTTTTTTGTATGTTTCAAATGAATCTTGGCATATCTATTTATAGAGATTCAATCTAAGAGTTATGTCCTCACAATTAAATGCTGTGATTTTTAATTAAATCACAACTTTTCTAACCAATGGTTATGTTTTTCAACCATTCACGAGTGGAAGAACACTTCAAAAAATATGTAAATCTTTGAAGAAGAAGAAGAAGAAACCGTTGAACAATTGTAGCTGTATTTTTAATTTTTTTTACTCCATTTATTAAATATCATGTTTAATCATTCTTTCACTATTTTGAAAATAGTGAAAATACTCCAATAATCTCCCACTATTTTCAAAATAAAGCAAATATGATGCTTAAAGAATCTTTACACATAAAATAAAAGTATTAATATTGACTTAAACCTTCACCTTAGTGAATAGTTCTATTGAGTTAATTAGAACAATATGATAGAATTAGTTCTTTAAATTAGTGATTCTACAATGATTAATCATACACTAATTCACACAGAAGAAGTGAAGAACTTGTCAAGAGTCATTCAGTAGAAGTTCGACACTATGGCGATGTGTCTTTAATCTATTCATGAGTGCTTACAAGTAAAGCCCTTTGTTCCTAGAAGCGGTACTAGTTCCGCTCATATAGGTGAACTCCATCAGAGACGCAACTATATAAGTATTTCAACCTTATACTTACGTGTTAAGGGTCCAATAAGAGTAATAATTTAACCTCTCTCTTTATCATACGATTTCAAGCACTTGTCAACCTTAGGATGTGTTTACAAATTTCAGTGCTTGCAGTCACATTCAAATGATGTACTTGGAGTGGACTCATTAAACTCAAGACTTAGAGCTAGTTTGGATAGGTGATGCAATTGGCCATGGTGAAATTGGAAAAAATGAAAATGACTATTAAAGATATAAGTTTTTCAATAAAAGAATAAAAAAAATTTAATACTAAGTAATTTACCTTATTAAATTTTTTTATATTATATACTAAAACCAAACACATCGATGAGCTAAATTAGCCTTTAATATCCAATTAAGCGTTGAGTTGATGTTCCATTATGTGTGACTAAAGTCAATAGGCTTAAGTCTTATCTTCCATGGAAATTCTAGACATCATTTCCTTTAAATTCCTTTTCTTGGCAAAATAATTTTCTTGACAAAATATATGGTGATCACCCTTTGTCAAATACATGGTTATGCTTTAACCAAAGTGTTTAGATTTCAATGAATACTTATCTTTAAGCCATTGATAGTATAACTTCACTATCAAAATACACTTATATGACATTGGCTTAGGCCCTAAATGAATTCATACTATAAATTTACTTGATTCTTTGCTTGCCATATCTAATGCTAACTGCAAAAATAGTAGAATGCATTTTATTTCTTTAAATTATTAAAATTTATTTTAATTGTTTAACTTAAGTATAATCCTTAGCATTAATTCAATTTGGATAATTGAATGAAAATTAAATGGTTTAATTAAAATGATTACCCAATTATAATTACTAATAAGTCCAAGAACTTAAAGGTAATTGTGCCATTTAATGAAACATAATTGACTTAGCCTATAAAAGCATCATTATGGCCAGCCACCTGAAGTAGTTAGAAACAACACTGTGCAAAATCCCAAAGCTTCTACCTCCCTGCAAGTGACAGTACAATTGAGGTTTTCTTCCCTAGAATGTGCGGTAAGCAAGGTGACAATTTTTCTGTGAATTTCAGCAAGTATAGAGGTTTTTGCTTGAGGATTGAAGTTGTTTTGACAATTCCCTACGTGTGAATTGTAATTACTTATAGGTAGATTTTCCTTGTAGATTGCGTCAACGTTTGCGTTCTTAGTATGGATTTTCCTAAAGTTAATTTGATACTTTTGGAAAGCTGAAAATTGACTTGAAGCTAAAAACACAGTAGAGTTTTGCCTTGTAGAAATCAACTAGCATAAGATGTCGTGCTCTCTCTGTGCCGATTTCCCTAATAGATTGATTATATTCTTTCTTTGAAAGAAAGAGTTCTTCTTCGAGATTATGTTTTCAAGATTGTCAAGTATATTGATACTCAAACTGCTAGCATGGTACCAATTGTAATTCAACTCAACTTTTAAGAAGGTGCCTTGCACAACTTATGTAGATATCGTTAGAGGTTGAACAATTGAACAGCTTTGGTTTACAAAAACCTAGCCTTGGTATACAAGAAGGAGATCAAAGTCTTGAGATTACGATAATTGTTTAGGACATCAAGAGCACAATAGAGTTCAAAAGTACTCTTGTGGTTGTTTCAGTATTTCTATGTTTAAATTTTATCTTATTCCAGTGCACAATTTTTTATTGTATGTTTCAGCATGAGTCGAAACAACTTGTATATCATATTCCCTGTTATCTTACTTGAAATATTTTTGAACAAATCCTAGTTCTTACTAACATATTTTGTAACATTAGTCTTTATTAGCCATACCTCACTTATTCAAGTTATTCAACTTGAATATTATTGCAACAAATTTAATTTGTTGCTACCAGTGTATTTTCCTTATTTAAGAAGAAATAGTAGTCAATTTTTAATGATTTGTTTTTCATAATAAAAATATGTACCCTTTATTTATTTTTAATTTCATATGCATGCAATAGCATAAAGCTTTTCCTTTGTGCATTTGTTGGACTATCCTTTTTCCATCTCATATTGTAACATTTTTTTATGCTTCTTGTCATATTATTCACATAAAATTTTTAAGAAAATTATTCTCTTGAAATATTATTCCATGATTATGGTAGTGTATACAAATTATTTAGGAAAAAACCAAATCCTCATAAAATAATTGCAAATGCTTGTTCAAGCAATCATGCATAAAATTCAAGAAGTCCATGAAACTTATCTGATAACTTCATTTTACCATTTCAAAATTGCTTCATCTTATTGTTTCGATTTTTGGAAATCTATAGCCTTCTCCCTCCAAAAAATTATATTCAAAATAAGTTGAAAATAAGTCTAAGATTATTGGTTTTTTGTCGAGCCTCCTTAATGGTCAATGAAGACGAACTTGTTCTTCTTTAAGTGCTTTCAACACATTGGTTCTTAAACTTCTTTCGAACTTTGATGAAGAACGAACAAATGCATAAATGACTTCAAGATGTGCTGCTAACGCCACTTTCTTTAAGTTTATTTTGTCCCACCAATTACGATATACAATAGGGGTTTGTCCAATAGCCGTAGAATACAACGATACCACTGTTTACATTGCACTTGTGAGATCCAACCACTAAACACCCTTTACAAGTATAAAAATATATTATCTTAGACATTATTTTTTGTAGCAAACAATGCCTAAGAAATTTGCTTCTATTTTAAGAATACAAGAGAAGATGGACAATATCACAAATTTGATATTATTTTGTGTGCTTCAAATGAACATTAGCATCTCTGTTCATAGAGATCCAATCTAAGAATTGTGTCATCACAATTAAATGTTGTAATCTTTCAATTGTATTGTTTGATCCAACAAAGTTATATTTTTAATAAAATTACAATTTTTAGAAATCAATAATTATGTTTTTTTAACCATTTATAAGTGAAAGAACATCACTTCAAAGAATATATAACTATTTGAATAAAAAAACTATTTATTAAATAATTATATCTGTATTTTGTACTAATTTTTTTTCATTGATTAAAAATCATGTTTAATCAATTATTTTTTTACTATTTTGAAAATATTGCGACAAATATGATGGTCACAATCATTGGAAAAACTTTCACAAACAACCATCTTTATACAACCTTTATGGTGATAGAAACCTGTGTTCTGGATCATTCTACATCATCAGAAATGCATGCTTCTCATGCCTCATGTCATGTCCCAATGGATGGACAAAGCTTTGACAATGACCATCCCACTTTCTTACCTTCCATTCTAGTGGGTAGAGCTCTAGTGGGGTGTTGAGATAGTCCAGACTCTAAGGTGGCAGTAGATACAGGACCAGAAAGTCAAGATCCTTAACCCTATTGTTATAATGAAATTTATTCACATGTGGAATTGGGGACCCCTCCCCAACCCTAATTCAATAATGTCGTATATCAACGTCATTCAATTTGTCAAATTACTTAGTATCGGTTCTCACAGAATAAATCCCTATTTGCACCAATGTAAGTGTTAACACACACGCATAGGCGCACACGCACACCTGAACGAGATTATATACATAATTATATATACATGAAGTACGCAATTATATATACATGAAGTACTTGAAAATTTATAATTATTCATTATAAAGCGTGTAAAGCTTTGTAGTTGTATTATCATAGACCAATTAGACTGTGGAAAGCAAGGTAATTATAGTAATTTCATACATATGCAGCGATGTTTATGCATACATGATGTAGTTAATTCCTGTGAATCATGATCATGCATAGAAAAGCAGAAGACATACATGCTGACGGAAACGACAATGTAATGCTTGTACTCATTTCATGCATAAATATATTAATTTAAGACTATAATCGTCTTCTTTGCTGCTCTTGCTAGTTAGCGGACCCATATACACTCAATTATCGAGTCAAACTCAAAAATGAAAACTTTTTTAATAAAATTTTTTATATTAAAATTAAAATTTTTTATCTCAACGGAAGGTCAATATAAAAAAATATGATTAAGTATATATTTAGTATCATTAGGCGTAAAATATATTAGAAGTATATTTTGTTACACATGAAAATAAACGTAAAATTAGAATTAATATACGTAAATACATGATAATTTTATTACAAAATATGTTTCTATTTATTCTCATATGCACGATAATTATAATATATTTTACGTCTAATGACATTAAATTTATGTTTACTCATATATATTTGCGTTGACCTTACACTAAAAAAATTTCTTATTGTAAAATTCTGGTTGAAAAATAATTTTGCCAATCTTTTTACCATTTATCTGACCATAAGTTTGTAAATATATGAATTCATTCTTCATATATAATTATTATATTTTTATTTTTCAAATATATCTGAAAAATATGTCATTTCGCTCATCTCAGTACTATATTTACTACATAACTTTTCTGAAAATATTTTTTATACTATTTATATAATTTTTTTGTTAAGAGAGTAAAAGAAATAATGTTTAGAAAAAGGGGTAATAAGAGTTGGTTTTTCCAACCAGGTGAAAATTGAATGCAGTTGCCTTGCCTTTGCTTTGAGGTTACCTTGCCTTTGCTTTGAGGTAATAATAATATATAGTCTCTTGATTAGTGCCATTGGCATGCAATGAGTCCACGTGGCAAGTCCTGAACCTCTTAGTTGAGAATCCTAGTGAAAGCTGAGAAGGAAGCTTCGTGTAACTGTTGCAATACAGGGCTCTTGGCAGGCAGGCGGGCGCTCACCTGAACTCAAATCTCCACTCTTTTCTCACATAAAACTTTTTCTTCATTTGGTAGCTACTTTGGTCGGTAATATTAGCTGTACTTTCCATGGATTTTGGGTGCAAGAGGTACGTGGATCACCATAGATCAGCCTTTTTGTCTCAATTTTGATTATTTTTGCTGCAACGTGCCTCTGAAATCTGTATTTTTTTTTTTTTTGCTGAATAAGGTCCTTTAAATGAAACTAAAACACAAAAGTACAGCTAGGTCTGTCTGGATAAACAATTCCCATAATATCATACGTAGCAAACTTCCTCACAGAAGGGGGAGGAGTTTCAAAACAAACGAGGCCAGTATTAAGGGTGGTTCCAAGCTTAGCAAGGGCATCAGCACAAGAGTTTGCCTCTCTAAACACATGTGAAATCTTCATGATTCCCAGCTGCTGCATTAGGTGCCTGCAATCGGAAATAATAGGGTAATAAGTATGAGAAACAGGAACACCTTCATTTACATACCTGGCAACAATTTGTGAGTCCACTTCAACCCAGAGGTGATGTATTTCCTGTCTCTTTGCCAGTTGAAGGCCATCCTGAAGTTCAGAAATCTGTATTTTTCTGAACTTTATAATCTGTTCTTTTACTAATTTTCTTCACGTTTTCTCTATTTCATGCTCATAACTACGCTTGATTGCTTTATTAATTATTTACTTTTCTCGTGCAGTTAATTTGTGTCGTGGATAACTTTTTTTTCTGGTCCATAGCAGTAGATAATTTGTTATCTACCTTCCCTTCTCTCTTTTCCATTTTTATCTCAATACACTGAATCTTTTCATCTGTAAGCCATGCAAGGCTTGAATCATATTATTAGGAAGATATTTGTAAATGAAAATAAGAGGGTTTTCTGTATTTTTTCTGTATTTAAATGTTGCTTAGTTTGCTTTTCCTCTTAATTAAGTTCTCTACAGGGAAAGTTTCAAGTTTTAAGTTATTAAACTTAATATTTTTGTGGGGAAGTAGATATAATTAGGTGCTTGTTTTGGGAACATGTTCAAAATGAATTGGATTCTGGTGCAATTGTTCAAGTAATTAGAGGATTAAGTTCTAAGTGAAGCTAGGCTATGTGTTAATTAAGTTCAGCCAAACCTGCGCCAAATAAGTAACAAATAAACTAAATCAATAGCGGTGATGGTTCCATGAACTTGCTTTCTTAGTAGTACTAATTAAAGTACCTGGTCAATCAACCACAGGAAAACTCGGCTTTTGGCTTTTGTGGTGTTATATGCAGCTTTTGCTAGAACGTACGACCCCTTAAAAACAAATTGAATATAAACTGAACGGCGGACAAACATCTCCTCGAATATGTATAGCAAAATATTTTAGAGTAGAGAGACTATATCTTGTTTTTTTTTTTTTTTGAATATTTATTGAACTTTGTGGACTGTTTCAGTAGAATTCTTTTCTATGCTGTTGTTGGGATAAGAGATTAGTCATTAGGTGCTAGTGGCATCTTACTATCATTTTTGTTATTATTCTTCAATGTAAGTGGGTTGGGACACTGTTATAGGGCTCAAATATGCATGGATTGAGTAGTGGAAATACTCGGGAATGCATTGAAGAAAATGATTATGTTGATTGAAATGAAATTTTGCTTGCAAAGGATATTAGTGCTAGAACTGTACACAATTATCCTGCGCAATGCATTGCTGCCAACTCCTATAAATGTTATGATCATCTTCAAATGCCATGCCTTTGGACTACCATTCTGCTACTAGAAAGAAATCAAAATGCTTAAAAATTGGACTTCCATGATAGAATTGCATTTGATTTAGGGTGTTCCACATCCTCATGTTCTCATGACGTTTTTGCAGAAACTCCAATGACTTTCTTAATTAAGTTGCATAATCATGGAGGTGCACCTGCTATTTCATGTTCCATAATGAACCACTAATTAACCTGCTATGTTCCAAATAAAGTTAGTTTTTATGATGCTTTTCAAAATTTGGTGGAGCATATAAATTTTTTTTTAAAAAAAATGAATTCAAGTGGTGGTGGTGGAGGAAGACGTAGATTTACGACATTATTATGTGGATTGAATTAGCAAATCGGATGGTTGTCAGCATGACATAAATTAGTCTTTTCTGCATGATATCTTGCTTTGGGTTGGTATCACTGATTCTAGATAACATTACTCATCCTTCCAGTTCCATAGACTTGAATAATTATTGGGTTTATGCATAAAAAAACTGAAAAATCTTGTTCCCTTGTCAATTTCTCTTTTTGATAATTGTTGTGAGTTTTAGTAATTATTCACCATAAGGATTTGGATTAATGATGCATAATGTCAATACGTGGTGTCATGTATTAATAACATGTAAGCCATGCACATTTACTTGTTAAAAATCAAATGTCAATCAAAAGTCAATATTGGATTCGTTTGTTAATATATGGGTTTTAGTTTTTTGCTTATCCCATTCAATTATGTTCTGTCCAAGAGAATGGTGAAAGAAATCTGTAAGATCTTTTTATTTTGAGAAATGAACTTCCGTTTCCTATTCTGCTTGCTTAATTTATATATGGTTCTGAGGTTTCTAAATGCAAATTAAAGATAATAACATGTTGCTAGAAAGCTCATTGAAAAGCTTCCTCATATGCCTCTCTCGGAATTCTAACAAATGGAGAATGCATGTGAGAGAATGGTGAATATTATGTTCATTGGGAAACCAGTCTATATGTTATTGCCATAATGAAGACCTAACACTAACTCTCCTGGAATTTCAGGATTGCAAACTGAAGGGGTCATCCAACAAAAATGAACGAGGAAAATGAGAACGTAGATCCAGTGACTGATTTAGGACTTGCTATGGGGTATTCCAATCACAGCATTCAGAGAAGATTGAGCAATGATCTCGGTGCAGGTGCAAATGCAGCTTCAAGGATGGACATGACATTTGTGGCCACCAACCCCCTGTCAGAACTAGTTTGGTCTCCACAGAAAGGTCCCAGTCTCAAATGTACTGACTGCAGCTTTTCTGATAAAAAACATTCCCTTGTTTGGGGTTCAGGACCGAGCAATTTGGTTCTTTCACCCCAACAAATTAATACATCTGCAAGGTCAAGTAATGACAAGCCTATAGATGAAGAAAATTTCAATACATCCGTATCCACATCTCACGATATGAATACTAAAGTTGCCAAAATAGATAATTCAGACAAATCTGCTGGGGATTATGACGGCGCCAGGTTGTGTTATGAACAGCTGACAGATATCGATAATTCTTTCCAAGGCATGTTACGTTTATAAAGCATTTATTTTCAATTTTTTATGTTATTGTATCTTTCTTTCCTTTTGTCCTAAAATTGCCAAGAAACTGCCCTTCTTCAGGAACTGCTGGCTTTATAGAGGAAGTAAACGCAAACAGAGGAGAATCTGATCAAAATAGTATTGAAAAGAATGATATAATAGACTCTAAAGGAGCAAATGTCTGTTGTCAAGGCAATAGCCAAGTGGCTGAAATAGCTGAGGCAATGGAAAATAATTTTCCAAGTTCACCAGGTGCTTGATGATGCTGTCTTGTTTTTTGTGATAAACTATTACAGGGTCTTGAAATGATATGTGTGTGTACATATATATATTCTGGAATGTAATTATAAGAATCCTATGCTCACTGTAGTGCTTTAGGAAACTCTGGAGCAGCTCCAATACTTATCCTAAACACAGGATACACTGCATTCTAAATTTATGTTCTCACTTCTATTTGTCATTGCTAAAGCCATGATTAATTTTGACTTTCTTTAGTCAAATAGAATTGATCTTTTGTCCTTTCCCTCTGCACTTGAAATATAGCTGATACATTCTTTTCTCAACAAAAAACAGATGGAAGGAAACCAGATGCTGCAAAAATTGAATCTTTATTCAACTATCCTGCTAATGAAGCCGGAGATGTTGGCAGTGGAACTCAGTTGTCAAGAATGGTGATGGTCTCGGCATCTGAAGTTAATACCAAGAATGAATGTGAAGCACATGGACCTCCAGAGAAAAATCTGACTTCCCCTGACAAAAAACAAGAGGAATCAGCTTCATTAATGGAGAAAAAGGGAAAAAGTAAGATGAAGGGAGGCATTTCTTCTAGTCTTTGGCCTTCGGAAAAACTGGAGGCAACTGCTGAGAATGATTTGCAGACTCTGATAGGTGATAATGCATGTGTTGTAACATGTAAAATTTCAGGTTCAGAATCTGCATATGAAGTTGAAAAGAACTCTCAGCACCATAAGGAGATACTACCGGAGAAGATGTCCACTGATAAACATTCTCCAACTCACAGCAGAATCTGTAGACGTAGAAGAAAAGGAAAGGAAAAAGCTTTATCTGATGGAGATGTTAAAGGAATGACATTAAAAGAGGAGGATGATAGCCATGAGAGTGTTGAAAGTTGTAATAGTGCTAGCTTATTTTCTGCAGGCAAAAAACGGTGGGGCATTGAGCAACAGTTCATTGTGGGGAGCAAAAGAGTGAAAAAGCAAATTAATGAAAGTCCTTGTTCCTCATCATTTGTAAAACAAGATAGCTCCTTCATGAACTGGATTTCAAACATGATGAAAGGATTCTTGAAATCAGAAGACGAGACGCCATCTTTGGTGCTTACTGTTGCTAATCCTAACCAGTCACATGAGAGTCCTGACAAGAATCTTGACACAAGTGATAAGAACCAAGATCCTGGGTGCAGAAATATTGGATTTCAATCTATTTTTCACTCAATATATTCTCCAAAGACTGAGGTCCAAGGAACAACAACAGAAAACGAAAATTATCAAAAAGAACTTGACTTGACTAACAAGATTTGTGACATTGATGCTACTCCAATCACCTGTCACGGGGAAAATTTTAACTTCCATAAAGAATTTCTGTTATCAAATGAAAGGTTCAAAGAACCAATATCTGGTGGCAGGGCAGGTCCACCAACTCTCCCAAAGATTTCATCTATAAATTTGTCTTCCAGTAAGAGAAGCAGCGAGGGAAATTCTTCAGAAAATAAGAATTCATGCAAATTGGCAGTGGCTGTGGAGAAAGATAGAGCGAGCTATAGTTCTTCTTTGGGTAAGTGTAAGGCAATGAACACTGAGAACATTGATTCTAACCCCTCAACTGAAGGAAAGACAGTTCATAACATTGGTTACAATCCCAACCTTCTAGGGAGCTTGTGGATAACTCGCTTTACTCCCAAGTCTTCTAGCTCCTTGTTAAACCAGGAAACCGGTGGTGCTGTTGAGTGCTCAACCGACTGCATGAAGCTAGTTCCTTGTTCCCAGAACAATGTTAATTTTTCTAGCAACCTCAAGGTTGTGGAGGGTAGGCAGCAATGCACAGAAGAGCCACTAACCAGCTCTGGTAAAGAATTACCAAATTGTGTTACTGAAATGGAGGCATCCATTGGTTTCAATAAAAGTGCAGTCTACAATGACCAGAAATCCAAATGTAAGGTAAGCCCTATTTTACCCTCCCATAGATTAAAGGATTCTGAAACGATGGCTTCTCTTTTTGCTAGGAGATTAGATGCCCTCAAACACATCATGCCTTCTGGTTTATCAGACAATACAGCTTCAACTGTCACCTGTTTCTTTTGTGGAAGAAAAGGCCATCATTTGCAATATTGTCCAGAGATAACAGATAATGAGATTGAAGATCTTCTGATGAATATGAAATCATCTAATAGGTTTGAAGAATTACCTTGTATGTGCATTAGATGCTTTGAGCTTGATCATTGGGCTGTTGCATGCCCCAACACATCTTCTAGAGGTCAACATCAATCAGCACATAGAGCTTCTTGGGCTAATCTCAATATAATGCAATTTTATGCAAGATTTCAAGAGAATAAGAAACTTTTAGATGACAACCAGGAAGCTATTGCTGCACGCACAGTTTGCAATGGGATTGACACTGGAAAAGGCCCCAGTACTAATTGTGGTGTTACTGCGGACAAAATGAGATCAAAGAGCGATACAGATAAGAAACATGTAGTTTCCAGTTCCAACGAAAATGTGTTGAAAGAAAACCTGTTCACAACTTGGGGTAATTTCAGCAATCAGCAGGTTTCAGATATGCCAAAGGCAATCTTCAAAGCTGTTAGGATGCTTCGTTTGTCGCGTACAGATACCCTGAAGTAAGTAGACAATCATGTTCATTGGAAAATTCATTAGGTAGTGCTATGCCTGATATTTGCTTAAAGGTAGAGATCACAGATTCAATCCAAAGGACAAATGGTTGTAGAATCAGAGTTTCTCTCCACTGTGTTTCTCGTTCTGGCTGATGACATCAGGAAACTAGGAAGGCCATAGGGACACTAAATTCCATACAGTTAAAAACATCCTCCTGCTTTCTTATAAACGTTTTGAGGCATAAAGTTTGACTGTAAAGTACCTTAAAAATTGGCAACTGAATATGATTCATTGGAGGGGGTGTATACTGCCAGTGTCTTTTATGTGACTTAACTTAATACTAATTCATTTGAATTCTTAATGCTATGTGGATGTCAGGTTGATGAATTCGCAAATATCACTCTCACATCTTGAAGGTTTTTTCCTGCGTCTGCGGCTTGGGAAATGGGAGGAAGGTTTGGGGGGAACTGGATATTACGTTGCTTGCATAACCGGTACGACACTGAGTAGATTGTGGTATTTCATGCTTGTTTGGTTTTCAGTTATGTTTATAGTAGATCATTTGCATTTTTCAGCAAGTTAGTGCCTCTTTTAGACGCACTTAGTGATGCGTAAGTTATGTAGTGACATTTTTCCTGTTTTCTCTTTTATATTTTGTGTCCTCATTTTCCTTCTAAATGCACAGGGGCACACAGACAGGGTACACAGCAAAATTCCAAGAATTCCATCTCTGTGAATGTAGGAGGGATCAAATGCTTGGTTGAGAGCCAATACATCTCCAACCACGATTTTCTTGAGGTAAAAAAATCTGACTTCACTCGCTAACCTCCTATTATGTTCTAGTGTTTCTTTCTATGCAAGCCATGAGGGGTTTTTCTTACCTTTTTTTTTTTCTTCTTTGGTTTTGGTCCTATGTCATGAATTATGGTCATCAATGATTAGGGAATTTACTGGCATTCAGCTTGACGAGGTTTCACTTTTGCCAAAGAAATATTCTATGATTAGACTGACAGTCAATTCTTAGAATTTGTTAGCTTAAAGAGATTAAAACCCAGCTTGGTAGGGAGATTACGTTAGTTGAAAGGAATCTGATCAACAAAATCCCATTCCAGCTCTCACTCGGTATTCATATTTTGCTCAACTAAACAGCCTAACCAACGCGACCTATGCATTTTGCAGGATGAGCTTATGGCATGGTTCCATGCGGCCAAAAGGAGTGGTGGCAAGATTCCATCCGAGGAAGAATTGACAAGGAAAGTTAAAGAGAGAAGAATGTTAGGATTTTAGGCCTTTTTTTTTTTTTTCGGTTTCAGAAGCTTGTATGCATTGCCTTGTTTTGTTTTTCATACAATTTTTTTTCTCCTTTCGAGAGTCTTTGGAGGACCATTTTTCTGGAGCTTAGATTCAAACATGTGAATAAATTCACCTAAGCTCCAGAATATAGGAGTCATAGGGTGAGATATTCGTTTTCTTTTTCTTTGGGTGAAGATTTTGTAATTTAATTCTTCGGGGGAGAATATCGTTTCACGTTTGGTTGGACCCCAGGTATATAGACTGGCAAGAATCATGATTTGAACTCGTTTGATGAAAAGATGTTTGCATGTACTGACAAATGGCTCATCATTTATAGACTTAAACTGAAAATAAAAAAGTCCCACACCCATAAATGGCCCATTTTTTTTATATATTGGTAAAGCATTCATAAAAAAGATATGCAGTTCCTACTTTTGAAGTTGGATGAGAGGAGAAAACTAAAACTTGTCTTGCATAAAACAACTATACAAGCATTTTGCAAGCAATGCCACAATTTTTTGTTTTTTGGATGACTGAGGAGAGAATAGACTAACATTAACATAAGCACAATACTTTCAACTTTCATCCAAAACTGCTTGATGGTTCAGTCAATCCAATCATCTACAAAGTTTAGTTCCAAGATGATTTACTGCCACAATAAAGCCTTTTTGTTTCTGTTTGTGCTGTTAATCCTGCCAGTTTTAAACATTTGTTAGAAGGAGAACCTGGAAACCTCTTCGTCTTCATCCTCATCTATAAGATCTTCGTCCTCTTCAGTAAACCTCTCATAGTCATCATCTTCCTCTTCTGGTTCTTCTACTTCATCTTCTGGATCCATCATTGTATTTCTTCTTCCATCTCTGTCCTTCAAACCAGTACTCAAGACAACAGTTTCGCCCCTGGATTGTTCCATATCCCTCCTCAACTTATCCATGCTCTCTTTCCTGCGTTCTTCCTCTAGACGTTGTTTTTCTGCTCGTCTCTTGTCAAGATCAGCCCTGTAAAAACATGGATAAGCAGGGTAAAAACAAATTTTGGTTAATAATTATACCATAAAACAACCCAATCAGTACCAAAAAAATAAAAGAGGAAGGCAATACTTATAGTTTTCCATGAATTCCTCAGCACTAGCTTCAATGGCTTTAAAGAAGTCATCCATTCCAGCACCAGAAATTGCAGACACTCCAACAGATCGCAAATTCTTATAAAATTCATCAAGTGAGAGGGAGAGGCTCTGAGTTAGAGTTGATGTGTACGAAGTATCTGAACTTACTGCTGCTTGAAATGCCTCAAAATCTTCCATCCACTACACAAATGGTTTGTTCAAAACAGTTATTCAATAACAAAGATAACAGTTCATTCTATATATTGCATGTTGACAAGAAGAGGGAGAAATAAATAAAACTTTGGAACCCTAAAAAAAGATGAAAAACAAGAATAGGAAAAAGTACATCATGATTCAACAATTATATAAAACAAAAAACTCAAGATCACTTTTAACATTGGGAAATCATCAAGAAAAACTAGAAGTTTTGAACTCTCCATGATGTGAGTCCTTATGGAATAGTAGCAAGAGAGGATGTGAAAACCTGTTACGAAAGTTCAATTACTAATAGAATGGTTGTAGATCAATCACGTGCACAGGCATCATTCGAAATAAGTATGATGCATCTTTTGTAACACAGAAAATAGTAGTACATACATATTGCATGTGTGCAAGCATAGAAAAGAGAAATTAACAAAAGAAAAGCAATTTAAACAATAAGAAAAAGATGGGAAAAGATGACTCAGAACATTAAAAAGTTCATTGATTGGTCATAAATAAACTGAACAAGAATACAGAAAAAGACATACATCTAATGATGAAACTCAAAAAATTCAAGACTAATGCAATCAGCCTGTTAAAATTAAAGCAACAAGGAAAGACTATCATCACATCAACCTACAAAATAGGGTATCTCCTTGTTACTAACATTTGGAAACTTGACGATTACCCTACAAATATAACTCTCACTACTGCAGTTCAAGCCTCAGATTCCAGCATGTGTTTATAGGGATTAAAAAAACCCTATACCATTGACTACTAAATAATTTAGTAATGATAAAGTAGGAAGGGAAGGGAAGGAAATGGAAGGATTGCAAGAATTGAGAGAAGAATCAGAAGCAATTGGGAGAAGTAATCGGTTTAGGTAACAAGTGCAACTCAAGTAGGCCTCTAACACAAAGCAGCCAACTGCCATGTTTCTTTTCATACCTCAGCTCTGGCATCTCAGTTATTCCTAAATCCTTTAGATATTTGTAATCTTATATTCAGGAGTAAACCAAACACCACAAGGTACTCAGTAAATGGAAGCAATTGACAAGATATTACAACCCAAAGAAAATATTTGCATCTAATATTGAAATTAATTGTACCTCTAAAGCAAACTGATGCTGTGCGACATCAGTCTTGTTGAATGCTAATACAAGAGGCAACCGTGTCTTGTAGAGGATGCTACAAGCATAAAGCATGTTGCTCATAAAGGTAACTGGACTTGCTGATCGAGGTGTATCCACGACATAAGTGACAACAGTAGGAAAAGTTGATGCAAATGCTTCCGTAATGATAGCTCCTGAAGCAGACCAAGTAAATATCTCAATCTGCCCAGGAGTATCCACAAGAACATAGTCAAGTTGATCTGCTCGCCTCTCGATTACTGAAATTACCTAATTGGATATTTGCAAAGTCATTGACATAAAATGACAAATGAAAAGTGTCAAGCATCAAAATATGCAAAAAAATAAAAAGCACACTAACGGAGAGAGTAAAGATAAAACAGCTACAGCTCTGTATGCACATGCATTGATGCAAATAACCTTTTTTTCTAAATAAATCATATCTATATGGAAGCACTGTTGTAGATCAGGGTTAAAGTCTATGAAGTATAAACTTTGTAACAGCGCCAGTCATCTTCCAGTTGAAACATTTTGATCCAAGAAGGTTACTGTAAAGGTAAATGAAATTGATGGAGACTGCTCTTCAGAGCACTAAAAAGCTTAGGATCGTTCTTATAATTCACATCATAAAACCTAATGCAGAAATTTCAGAAGATTTACCTCATCAAACTTGGTAGCAAATAAGTTGAGTGATGTAAGGATTCCTCCATTAGGTCCAAGATTAAACTGCTTCATCACTTCTTTGTATTTAACTGTGTCTCTTATATCAATATTAGCACCGAACGGAAGGGACATTACAGCAGGGTCAAGGTTCATCACATAACCCCTAATATTCGAAGCTTGAGTGTGGCAAACCAGCCTATGAAGGAATGTTGTTTTCCCACTCCCTAATCAAATCAAACAACATATTTCAACTTTCAAGTTCATTCAAACAACTCATTAGTAACCTGAATTTCAATTAGATAACAAATATGCAACATATAACAAACATAAAACCAACCAATTCAGCTTTCTCGGATTACCTGCCATTCCAACAACAATAATAATAACTGGTTTTCTCTTGAAACCGTCTGAAGACGACCCAATATTTAGTTTGTCCATAGAATCAGAAAGCTTCTCTTTCTCATCATTGCCTCCCTACATAATGAAATCAAATAACCAGATTCTACTTAGAAGAACAAGCCAACATTTAAAAATTATAATCAAGCTTCTTTTTCCATTTCTAATGTTTAACTCGAAATTAATTAAAAAAATAGGAACTCTTTTACGTACCTTTGATTCCAAGGATTCCTGAGAATCCATTTGCATTGAAGTGCCTTCTTCAGGGGCTTTAACATTTGATTTTTCCAACTCAGAATCAATTTCCATCTTCAATAAAATCAAGTTATCTCTGAATAAAAACGAAAACCCAGAGAACGTTTATGAGATTTACTATCAGAACAATAACAAAAACGTATTTAAAAAAGAAAAGAAAAAACGAAATGGAAATATAAGGAAAAGCCAGAAAAGTAATAGGAGAAAAATAACAACTTGAATTAAAAAAAATAAAAAAGAACCTCTTTGATAGAACCCTTCAAATGCTTTCGGGTTTCGAGTTCAAGCGTTTCCAGTTTGCGAGGAAAAAATAAACGAGGGTTTTTGCGCTTTAATTCACAACACACCATGGCACCACAGAAAATGGGTGAGACGCTGATTCATGGGCTTGGTGAAGGCCCCTGAAGAATTGATAAGCCTGCTCAAATACTCACTATTCAATTTTTTTTTTTTTGAAATCGTCACTATTCAATACTTAGACATTATGTTAAAATTACGTTTACGTGATTGAATAAAACAAATTACTATATAAGTGGCCGATGAAGCTTTGGTTCAATGAAAAGGAGGAGGTTCTGAAATTTTTGAAGTCTAAAGTTGGAGTCTCACAAAGTATGAATTAATGTTTAATTTGTTATTTTTATTTGTAATTTGTTATTACTCTTTGTATTTATCAGTTCATCAAGTTATTAATCCATTGAATATATTATGTTGATTAAGATTGTAATTTTGAATAAAATTGTACTACTCAAAAAAAATATTACTATATAAGTGTATTTCAAAAAAAAATTACTCTATAAGTGTAACAGTTCACAAGTTTATAACATTCATAAATCGGACTTGACTCATGGTCAAATCTTAAACATAAATTTTTATGCTCAAGTTCAATTTGACTAAAATCAAGTAAAACATTTTAAATAATAATAATTTTTATTTTTGTTTAAGTTTAAGTTTAATTTTTTTCAATAAAAAAGGTTTAATTTTAAAATATTAAAATATTAATAATATAACTTATTTAATAATTTAAAATTGTTCATGGACTAACCAAACTTTGAAACCCTAATCACTAAATCTAAACCCAGTCATAGGCCCAGCCTAAATGAAAATAGGACACTTTCCCCAATTAAAAAAAGAGTTTATATATGATGCATTGACAGTGTATAGTTTCTATACACTGTCAATATATCAGAAATTGACACATCATCAATAGGTCTTTATGAGCAAATAAAAAAAATTTATTTATATTTACGTATAAGAACCTAATAATGAGATGTCAACTTCTGATACATTGACAGTGTATAAAAATATACTGTCAGTACATCATATATAAATCTTTAAAAAAAACATCGCCGCCCGTAAAAGAATACGCTGCAGAAATCTGAATTTAGGGTTTCCAGCCTTTGTGTATATATTAGCAACTTATCTAAAGTCTGCCCATTTCTTCCACCGCCTCCAAACCAACCCTAGCGGCTTCAGCGCCAGCTTCAGAACACAAAGCTTTCAGCCATGGTAAAGACTGACCCTTTCATCTTCTTTCTTTCTCCGTTTTCTTCTTTTGCATTTTCTCTTACTGTGGGGTGAATGGGTAAATTTTGACAGGCGGATGTGGCGACAGACGTGACGGCGGCCGGAGTGCCCAAGAAGAGAACATTCAAGAAGTTTAGCTTCAGAGGCGTTGATTTGGATGCTCTCCTTGATATGTCAACTGATGAGCTTGTCAAGCTCTTCCCTGCTCGTGCTCGCAGAAGGTAATAAGAAAAAGACGATTCAGTTTTGCAATGTCGTTTTCCCTGTTTTTTACTGGAAAATGTTAAAGAAAAAATTTATGTGATTGTAGGTTCCAGAGGGGTCTCAAGAGAAAGCCCATGGCTTTGATTAAGAAACTTCGCAAGGCGGTAATTTGATTTTTACTTTGCTCTTTCATTTCTTGTTTTTATCGATTATAGTTATTGGATTTGTTTAGATCCAAGGTATATGTTGAGATGCTGGGTTGTTATACATCAGATCTTTGTCTGAGGCATAACTGTCAACAGATAACTTGAAACTCATCTTTCTGCTAAAAGAAAGATATTAGAGAATTTCTATGTTAGGATTATTGGTTCCAGGTCACAAAATTTCCTATTATGATCTGTCTTTTTCCATAGAGGGAGTCAATTTTCATTGGAAATGTATTTTGTAGCAAATCCTATTTGCTGAAGCTGAGTCTTTTTTCTTCGGTGTGTTGTTGTATATTGCTACTTTTACTGTCTGTGCTTCATCAGATTGCTTTCAGTTCATTGATTATGTTTCAAATTATGTACAAAGCCTTGAATGTGCATAACAGATTATGTAATCCTGATTTGATCAAGTACTGATGTTGTTCTCCTTGCATGTAATTCTCAACCTATATTGCATGCACGATAACTATCCGTTTGATTTTTTTTTTTGTGCAGTGTCATTTCCACACTAAGATTCATTATCAGATTTTTAAGAATGCTTGTCCAATTTTAGGGTGATTGTAGTCCTAGGAGATGTTTTTAGTATTACCAAGATAAGCTAACTGTTTTTTCTGTGAAACTCTTGTTTGTTTGTTGCTGAATTTTCATTCTAAATCAAGCTTTAGAGAATATTATCTTTATTGAACATCCTTAGTGTTTGATTATTCTATTTAAGTTATTCATCTTGTATAATATTTGCTCTGATGTATTGAATCAGAAAAGGGAGGCCCCACCTGGTGAGAAGCCTGAACCAGTAAGAACCCACCTGCGTAATATGATCATTGTTCCGGAAATGATTGGAAGCATTATCGGTGTGTACAATGGCAAGACATTCAATCAGGTTGAAATCAAGCCTGAAATGATTAGCCATTACCTTGCCGAGTTCTCTATTTCATACAAGCCAGTTAAGCACGGTAGACCCGGTATTGGTGCTACTCATTCTTCTAGGTTCATTCCTCTGAAGTGAAGTTCTTTCCTGCAGCTTGGATACTTGATCTGGTGTCACTACCAAGAGATTTTTATGTTGATCAAATTTTGTTTGTTGCACCTTTAGTACTCTAAGTGATGACAATTTTATATCCTTTCGGTTGTTATATTAGTTAACGAGACTTGCTCATGTTTTAAAATACGTGCTTTGAATATTTTCAGCTAGTTGAAGATGTCAATGATTTGGTAATTTTCCTACCGTTGATCTTTGAGATCTGATATATAGTTTGTTAATTTTCACTGCGTCTGAACGCCTGGTAACTCTGTTTTTAAATGATTGATTAGTGTTAATTCTCTTCCATGACGTAAATCTTCCAGATTTGGTTTAAAAGAAAAATGGAGAGAAGAAAACTTGGAGAGAAGGAAAATGAAAAAGATGGAATACATTAATTTTTTTCTAATGTTTGGTAGAATGATGGAAAATGTAAAAAAAAAAATTTTTTTCATTGTTTGGTGGAATTGGAAAAGAGAATGAAAAAAAATGAAATTATATTAATTTATTATTATATTATTAATAAATTATGATAACAAAATAAAATTAAAAGAATAAAAAATAATTTTATAATTATACATGTTTGATTCACATTTTTCTTTCTTACTAAGCATTAATAAAAGTCATTTTCTTTTCTATTTTCCACGCATCTTTTTTCGTTTTTTCATTTTTTCACTCTATCAAGCATACACTTAATGCCTAGTATCATGCATTTTTCTAAATCTTGTTGGATTGAATTATTGTAGTTCTATATTTTCTGGAGCAATTGGATTTATTTTTAGTTTGCACCATCTTCAACTTAATCTTTTGATGGAAGCAGCTCCAATCTATTTCTAACTTCTAATTTGCAGTATTTCCGAAATTTTTTAATTAAAATTTTTAATATATTTTTTAATAATATTTATTAATTTATCATTTTAATTTTAAAATATATAACAAAAAATGATAAATTAAATTTATTAAGTCATTTTGAACTTATCTAGTTAAATTCGAATTTGAAAATTATACTTAGTGAAACAAATTTTTTAAAAATTAAATTTAGTGAAATTGGAACTGAATTTCAAGTTTTTGAATTATGTCAAATTTAATTTAATGCATCCTTAACCCAACGGGTAGTGGGCAGTTGCATACAGGCACTTCTCCCATGTTTGGATTGGAAGTGGGAAATAGAAAGGAAAGAAAAGTTAAGTAAAACAAGAAAAAGTTGTAAATTTTTCTCTTGTTTGAAAAAATTTTTTAACAAAAGAAAGGAAAGAGGAAAAGTGAGCATCCCTTGCTTTCCTTTAACTTACTCAATTTTTTAAAATCCCAATTTGAGGTAAAGGGAAAAAAAAAGAAACTTGAAAAAATTTTAACATATAAAATATAAAATTTAATCTTATTATATTATAAAATTTAAAACATGGGTTATAATTGAAAAAAAATATTATAATAAATCATTTCTTTTTCTTTTCATTATTTAACCAAACAATGGTTGTGAAGATTACTCTCATTTCTTTTTCTTTAATAATTTTAGCTATCCAAACAAATGATACATCTACCATTTCCTTTCCTCTTCTTTTTTTTTTTGGTCCTTCTTTCCTCTTCTTTTCTTTAGTTTACATTCATTTTCTTTTCATTTTTTTCTTTTACTAATGTTTATTTAAACATAGTGTTCATCTCAAAACCTAGCTGCCGTAAGCAGGAAGCATGATTATGAGTAAAAATGTTGAATAAGTAAATGAATGTCCAAATATTTATAGATGAAAGTAACACTGTAAATTTGCAACATTTCAAGAGATAGAGACAATTCAGCCGTTATAGTTGAAACTAGGCATTTTAATCTGCATTTGTTGTTTTTTCAAAAAAAAAAAATTAAAATAATCTGCACTCGTTTTCAAACTCCTACGTCAGGAAAGCGACCTTTTTCAAAGCCTGTTAAAAAAAAAAAAGAGGAAGAAACTACTGCATCACAATCCAATTGGATTAACTTTAATTAAATCAGTCAATTCAAACTCAGAAGGCGATAAACACTTTAAACAAGAAGAATTCAAGGCAGTGACTGGAAACTATATTAACCCATATTTCGCACGTTAGTAATTGTTGCACTTCTTCTATCTTCTTTGCTTCCACGTTTGGTTTTCCATTGCTGTCAGTTTAGAATATGTGATCAACCTTGCTCGGTTTTTAACTTCTGCCCCAACGTTTCTGTTCTTCAGCTTCTTGCAATCTTCTATTTACAGCCATTTCTACTTCGGCTGCTCTCATCTGTCAAATAACCCCAGGATTACCACTGTATTTAAACATCAATTCATATCTTCATGATATTCTAATACAATTCATTATTAATATTTTGGAAATTCCAATACTAAAGATAGCTGAAATATTAAGCAAAAACAGTGCAAACCTGAGTTTCAATATCCATCACTGCATGGAATTGATGATTAGTGAAGTTCGAGTGGATCATTCTGGGTTTTGAATCCAATTTCTTCAAGCATTTCAAAACCTCCAACATGGAATCAATCCCAGATGTTGGGTTGTCTAGCCTTACTCTAATCTTGGTTCCTTCATTCCTTTTCTCCTCATTCATTATGGCCAAATTTGTCTGCAGCTCGTAGTTTCTCCTCTCCAAGTCCTTCTTTAGCCATTCCAGCTCTTGAATTCTCTTGGCTGCCGTTTTAAGTATCGAGTTCTTATCATTCTGCCATGAAAGATGAAAGAAAATGCTCATTGAACAAAGCCTAATTAGTAATTATATAAAAGAAAATTCAATTGAGCCAAATTGATTAACGAAACCAACCTTGGTGCCAAAAGGGAGCATGGAATGCAAGGCAAAGTAGCTTTGCTTCTGCTTGCCTCTTCTTATTCTCTCATTCATCATGTGATGGAAACACCTCTCTTTCTCCGTCTCTTTGGTTTCCTTCGTTGCAAGCCAACTCTTCCTCAAGAATTCAGTCATCCTCTTGTTCATGTTTCCAGAATTCACTCCATTATTACAACCTGAAGCACTCTCCAACCCCTGTTCAGTTCTGGGTGTATTTGGGTATGGCATAAAAGCACTTCGGCTAACAGGTGGGGCAGGGGTAGTTTCATACCAGAAAATTTCACCCTGCAACAGTTGCTTGATCAACTGATCCATGGCTTTCTCCTGCTTTTGCTTTACCGGGAATTTCAAAAACTTCGATTTCAAACGTTTATATATAACGGTCCCCTTAGTCCTAGATTGCTTGCCTTGATTTCTCTGAGTTGAAACTCGTTTAAAACAACATATTGGAAACGTGGTCAAAATATGTTAATTTCAGTAGTTTTTGGGGTCTCTCTGGGTGAAATGTGCTTGGTCAATGGGTTTTGGTTTTGTTTTTCCGCGCATTGTTAGCCCACAAGAATTGGCCATGGAAACAGGACACCTGGCATGGAACCCAATGCGAGTAATTTTACTTGTTTTAAATAAATGAAATGACGTCCTAACCTTTGATGTCAAGATCAAGGCCATCCACAACGTCCAGCTTTTATTTCTGAAATTTGTATTGGCTGATTCTGCTGCGACAGTGAATTTGACAAGTAAACGTAAGCCGACCACACTTGACTTATGGCCTTGGTCTTCATGTAGGCCTGTTTCTAGTTTATTTCTTGAGAGAACCATTATTTGCATGTATTTATTTTCCTTTTTCTTTCATTCTTTGCTTTATCTTGTTCTTTTTGTTTATCTTTCGATACCAGTGTCGGGAACTGGACGTGCAAGTGCAACTGGCTTGCGGCTATCAATCATCAATACAGTATGAGTTTTCAGCCCTAATGAGTTCCCACAGATGCTGATGAAAACTTTATCTGCTACATAACATGGCTTTGGGAAATCAACGGGGCACTAATTAACTTACCTGGTCTTTCATATTATTTCTACGTATGCTATGACAGAGTATATTGAAATAATTATAGATATATATGGAGATATAAAGAAACATGTAAAGACATGTGAAGGGCAAACAAGTAAATTTACTCTCACAATAGAACTACATTAAGGGTTAACGTTAAGCTCATTCCTATTTGTCACAGTAATGCACGGGCTAACAAAATCTATTTAAGATAATGTGATAACCGTAAATTTTTTTATTTATTGGAAATTATAAATATTGAAAATAAATATTAGAGAAATTAAATAAGAGGAAATAAATAAAATTTGCGAGAAACGAGATATTGGTGAAAATCCCGAGAAATGAGGAAGTGATGAATAAGGAAATTCGTGTGAAAGAAATTAAATGGAAATAAAAATAAAGTCGGAGTTATGGAAAATAAGGAAAGGAGGAATTTAAATTGAATTAATGAAAATACAAAATTTATAAAATAAAAATGCGTATATTATATATTTATATAATTAAATTACATAAATATATTTACACATGTTTTTATATAAATACATATGTATGTATATGAATATTAGTATATATTATAAAATGAAATATATACTATTTTGTCTTAAATAAATACATGTGTATATTATAAAATGTATTTATATAATTATAAATATATATGTATAGATATATATATGAAATATATATGTATAGATATATATATGAAATATATATATATATTATTACTTTAAATAAAAGTATATGAATATAGAAGAAAAGTAAATGTGGTTTTATATTAAAGTTTAAATGTATAAATATTGTATTATACCATCTATATAATTTGTACATGTAAAGGTTATTTATTTTTAAAGTATATAAATATACATACATATATATATACAAGATATATATTTTGTAATATACAATATATATAATATATATTGTATATTGTATTACATTAAAATGAAATAATATATGTATGATATATATAATATATATAAGTATAAAATATAAATGATAGTGTATAATATATAGTATGTATTATATTACTAAAAAAGGGAAGACAAAATAAAAACAAAAACAAAAGAGGAAAGAAAACGGAAGGAAGGAATCGGGAACCGACCTTCCCAGCCAGAGGGGCCGCCGGCGGCGAAGCCGTCACCGCCGGCGAGAGGGAAAAAGGAAAGCGAGACGCCACCGGCCAGAGAGAGGAAAGAAGCTGCCGGCGGCGTGAAGGAACAGAAACAGAATCGACGGAAACGAAGGAAAATCGGGAGAGAAAGGAAAATG
Organism: Heritiera littoralis; assembly: GCA_031772115.1. Classification (NCBI taxonomy): domain Eukaryota; kingdom Viridiplantae; phylum Streptophyta; class Magnoliopsida; order Malvales; family Malvaceae; genus Heritiera; species Heritiera littoralis. Next base: position 1,832,304 of record JAPDPK010000142.1, on the reverse strand, counting down.
GCCGACGGCGGTGCCGGTCGAATCGGTGGCTGCCACCACTACCAAAGCTTCACCGGAGGAAGAGGAAGCTGATGGAGGCCACCGGAGACGCAATGGACGGCGGAGGAACGCCGGTGAAGAGGAAGAAGAACCGAGGCAAAACCGCCTCGATCAGCCGCCGTGCCGCCGATCCAGGGCAAACGGAGGGCACCAGCAAGTTCGTCATGCAGCCGGCCAACTGAGGGACGCCTGAACTACCGGAGAACCGACCGCTGGCGAGGAACCGGCGAGGAAAGGAGCTGGACCGGTCTGACCGGGAAAGGAAGAAGAAAAAAGAAAACAAAAAGAAAAAAGAAAAAAGAAAAAGAAAAGAAAGAGAGAAAAGAAAAAGAGGAAAAAAGGAAGAAAAAGAGGAAAAAAGGAAAATTTCGGGAATTCAGAAAATTCCCGGAAATTCGACAACCCGAGATTTTACAAATTCGGTAAGAAATTTCCCGAGAATTTAATTTCAGAAAAAAATTAAATAAATTATGAAAAATTCTAAAAAATTAGAATTTTAATTCCAGAAATTATTTTCAGCAATCGGGATAAGGAATCGGGAGAAATGGAGTGCGGGCGCGATCGATAAGCGGAATTCGCCAACCCGGAAAAAGGTAAGGGATGCATGTGCAGCACTGTAAGGATACTCAGTCTGCATAATTTACTTTGAAATATTTTATGCAATTATTTTATGAAAATTATTATGATGCATGATTTGCTGAAAATAATTTGGGAAGAAGTACTGGCTGAAAGATTTTAAACTGTATTTTCCGTGCAGGAGGTTAGTAAATCGGCAGCCGTTATGCTGCCGAAAATTTTAAAAAAACTTTATAAAATCATATTAAATGATTTTTTTTCCGAATTTCGATAGTAAATCACGAAACATGAGGAAATTACTAAATTTCATAAAACATGAATATAATGAGATGAAATTTTAAGATATTCATGTATTCGAGAATGGTGATAATGAAACCACCGAAAATTCTCGGAATAGATAAATTACACGAATTACGAGACGAAAGATGAAGTGAAATATAGTGAGGATTCTTATGAATATTTTTATAAATATTCACTAAAGGATTTTAACCCTTATGGTTTTAAATCATGAAATTATATATTTATATAAATTCCATAAAGGTGTATTTTATGATGAGAATTACAGTTTTGAGATTGGTTGGTATTCTTATCATGCTGATGCATGATATGTGATATGTTTAGTCCCGGTGGACATCTAATCAGTGATCCACCGAGGACAATATAGGTTATGATCATAGATTTGACCGGTGTACTTCCTTACCCTCCGAGGTATACAGTATGATAAGATTGATGTCTATCTTAGACTCCATAAATGATAGGTAATATGTTTTCAAAAGGAAGAAATGATAATTCTAATATTCTTTCTATGGTCTCAAATGAAATATTAGATCATAAGTACTACATGAGATCTGATAAGACAGTGGAAAGTACATATGGCATAAAGGCCATACCGAGCAGAGACTCGATGATTGAACCGTGGGAGCCACCTCTAGAGTCCTTCGGGAACTAAGTGCTACACGTGTTCTAATGTTTCAGTACAAGCCATACCGAGCAGAGACTCGATGATTGAACCGTGGGAGCCACCTCTAGAGTCCTTTGGGAACTAAGTGCTACACGTGTTCTGATGTTTCAGTACAGGCCATGCCATGCCGAGCAGAGACTCGATGATTGAACCGTGGGAGCCACCTCTAGAGTCCTTCGGGAACTAAGTGCTACACGTGTTCTGATGTTTCAGTACAGGCCATACCGAGCAGAGACTCGATGATTGAACCGTGGGAGCCACCTCTAGAGTCCTTCGGGAACTAAGTGCTACACGTGTTCTGATGTTTCAGTACAGGCCATACCGAGCAGAGACTCGATGATTGAACCGTGGGAGCCACCTCTAGAGTCCTTCGGGAACTAAGTGCTACACGTGTTCTGATGTTTCAGTACAGGCCATACCGAGCAGAGACTCGATGATTGAACCGTGGGAGCCACCTCTAGAGTCCTTCGGGAACTAAGTGCTACATGTGTTCCGATGTTAGTATGAGAAATCGTAGGATATTGTGACGATAAGTAAGTGATTGTGATTCGTGAATTCGACAAATGTCAAAGGATGAAATAGATCTGGTGCATATGACATATGATGTGTGTGATATATCGAATGAGTAAGGCACTGGGGTGGTAAATCCCTGGTTAACAGAGATCCAGGCACTCTCGGTCCTTACAATAAGTTCATTTCTTTCACACTTAATCATACTGATAAAAAGAATGATGCCTTGTGAACTTAAGAATGGAATAGATTTTAATAGCTTATTTTGCTTTTTAAAGGACGGAACTAATTAAGAGAGTACATTAAAACATGAAATAAGTTTTAAAGAAATAAGATGATGATTTAACTAATATTCTTTTCAAGGAATATACGAATATTAATTATTTTATTTAAATGCTTTGTTTCGTAGAAGCATTATTTTGAAAAGCATATGAAAAAGGTTATGAAAGTTTGAAAGAGAAAAGGATTTATTAATTCAAAACGAAATGAAAATTTTCTCTACAGTTGCTTCTAGGTTCCGTAACAAGTATGGTATTCTAAAATACCTACCTTACTCTATTCGGATCCCTAGCCGACTGTAGTATCCTTCCTACATACGAGCCTAGAGCCCATAGGAAAAATGAAAAAGATTTTCAGCATATAGGAAGCTGAGTATCAAGTGAGGCATATAATTCTCTTACTGAGCCGTGGTTTTGCTCACCCCTTAATTTTCAACATTTCAGGTTTTGATGAATGTGAGTTCAGTGGATTGTGGATCCTGGCTGTACACGAAGGACAATGTGTCAGACCGACTGTTTATTTGAGGTATGATCATTTATTCTCTGTATTTAGACATGTCAACAGTACTACTTATCTGATAAATTACGATAGGGGATGTGTATAATATAAACAATACATTGTAAAATTGTTTAACAGTCAGTACAAGTGAAGTATCACAGACAGCCCAACCGGTTAAGATGTGTATAAGAAGATGAAAAATGTGGTCACGGGTCGTGACAGATAATGTGCCTTAATATATGATGTTTACAGATGATATTATCTTGTGTGTTGAAGCTAGAGCAGAGAATAACACAAAGTTAGAATTGTGGAGACAGACAATAAACAGTAGAGTGAAGATTGAATACATAGAATGTAAATTCAATTAAAACAAAGAGGAAGATCGAAACATAGTAATGCTAGATGGGACGGTGATTCCTAAGCGAGATCATTTTAAATATTTGAGATCAATAGAATAGATGATAGAAAGATTGATAGTGATGTGACTTATAAGATCTAGGTGGGCCGGAGCAAGTGGAGAAACACAACAGATGTACTAAGCAATAAAGGAATTTCAATTTGTTTGAAAAATAAGTTTTACAGAACAGTTATTAGACTAACATTACTTTATCATAGTAAATGTTGGATGACTAAAAAGTAACATATACAGAATATGAGTGTAGCAGAAATGCGAATGCTGTAATGGATGTGCGAATATATGAGAAATAAATAAGGACATTCACAAGAAGGTTGGAATGACACTATCAAAGATAAGATAAATAAAAGTCATTTATGTTGGTTTAGACACATACGACATAAACCGTGGACACTCTAGTTATGAAAGTGAAGGCTGTGACAGATTAAAAAATTATCAAAGCTAAGGGAAGACCCAAAAAGACATAGAAGGAAGTTATTCGAAAAAATACGACAAACGAGAGTTGAAAAAACTAATTGTCTTGATAGGAATGAGAGGAGTAAAATTCATATTGACGATTTAGCGTGAGTTCATATATTGGTTTATGTAGCCTACCTTATTATTGAGAAAAAATTTTTGATGATGATGATGATGATGCTATGCCAGAAAGTTTTTTACATAATCACATAGGTTTAAGATTCTATTATCTTGCAATTCCATTAGGCTGATCATTGATCTTCCACCCATTCTTAGTAATTTAACACATCATTGACTTTTTATACTTCATTAGTGATTAAAAATGTGTATGAAAGTGTGATAACCAAGAAATTCCCACTCTTGGTAATTAATTTAACATGATATTGGAAGTAATTCAATTATTTAGAATTTATTGAAGATAATGAGAAATATGGAAGTGAAAAATTAAGGCTAAAATATTAAAAAAGTCCCTGAACTTTGTTACTTTATCTAAATAAACTCTTATACTATTATTGTATTCAAATAAGCCCTTATACTTTGATTTGTACTCAAATAAGCCCTTATACTTTGATTTGTACTCAAATAAGCCCTTATTTCAAATAAAAGATTAAATATGAATAAAAATTATTTCAAACTAATTTAACCAATCAAAATTCAATTAATTTGATTCAACTAGGTCACTTTTGGATTTAAATTAATTTTTATAGGTTGATTTATTCAATTAATTCGATGTCTAAAATTACGAATTAAACTAACTGAATTAATTAATAATTTTTTAAGTATATAATATATAGTATAATATACATAATTAAATATTATATAATATATTCTATCTAACTAGCCTTTTTTTATGTAGAAAGTTAGGTTTTAAACGTAATAAAAAAAATCGATTAATCACTTTTATAAAAGATTGATTTATATTAATGGCTTATTTGGATATAAATTAAGAATGAAGGGCTTATCTGAATACAAATTAAAGTCTATGAGTTTATTTGAACTCAAATAAAAGGTTAAGGGCTTATCTAGATGCAATAAAAGTATAAGGGCCTATTTAAATAAAGTAACAAAGTTTAAGTATCTTTTTAATATTTTAGCCAAAAATTAAATATCAAAGTAATGAGAAAATTATAAGTAAGGAGAATTATTTTGGGAAATAATTCACTTGAGTCAAATTTGAACATGAGAATCCATAATCATGAGGAGTAAAGCATTAAATTGTGGAAAATTTAAATAAGCAATGTGATTATTATTATTATTATTATTATTATTATTATTATTATTATTATTGTCTATGTAGATGTGGGGAGCGACATAACTTAAGAATTTAATGTTAGTGTACAGGACAAGTGTAATTTATGAAAAATAATAGAAATACAAATAAGATTAATGTATATATATGGGATATATATTAATTAAATAAAGAACAAATATATTAAGAAAAATAAAGGAGTATATAAATAAATATATAAGATATAAATTAATAAAAGAAATAAAAACAATAAAACTAAGAAAATCGAGCTGGTGGGATCTAACTTTTGGTCCCGATTTAGGGAACCCAAAAACAAAAAAACTGAACTAAGGAGAGCTGTGAAGGGAGACTGAGAGAAGCAAAAGAAAATGGAAAAAATAGGAAAGAAAAGAGGAAGGAGAGGAGGAGAGAAAGAGTTGTCGATGTGGGGAAGGAGTAGAGGAACCCCTTGGGCTATAAACGAACCGAATACGAACGAACAAATTGATGTCTCTGTTCGTTCATTTGTTTTTTTAGTGTCGTTCATATTCATTAAAGAATTTAGTTTTTACGTTCGTGTTCGTTCATTTATTTGGTAGAATTATTCATTAAATTTTCGCGAACATGTAAACGAACATATTCGCGAACAAGTGTTCATAAACCATTAAACAAACACGTTCACAAACACACATTTACAAACACATGTTCATGAATAAGTATTCATGAGAACAAACTAAATATTAAAAATCTTACATAAAGATTTAATCTCATATGCAAATTGAAATCATCTGATACGAAATCTTAAATACAACACAAATTGAGTTCATAATGTTTTCTTAAAATTAATAATTACAATTTTAAATACAATTTGTATCATACACATATATATATATATATATATAATTGGTATACATATGTTAATGTATCATATATGTGTGTGTGTGTGTGTGTGTGTGTGTGTGTGTGTGTGTGTGTGTGTGTATACACACATGTGTAATGTATATATAAATGATCAATGGATAAGAATGAAATCTTAACTTATTATAAAACTCTTATTAATTTAATTTCAGTAGATTATGTTTAAAATTTTTTTTAAAAAAAATAATTATTTTAAGCATAATTAACTAATTCAATTTTATAATTATTTATTATATTTTCTTAATTTTTTAAGCTAACAAGTTGTATTACATAAAATATGTTTAAAAATTATGTACTAATTTTTTAAGTTAATATTTTAAAAACAAGGTATATATTATATAACTTATATAATATATCTTAGCTTTAAATTGCCACATATATTTTGAAATGACAAAAACTTAAGTAATCTTAAATGTTTGATTCATATTGTAAATTTGCTTCATCAATTATGATTTTCATAAACCATATTAAGTGCTTTTATCAAATATAAAACCATGATTTAATTGATTATCTTTATTGGCTTTAATCAATTTAGAAAATATTTTTTAATTATTGGTTGAAGTAATTTTCTTATGAAATTATTGAATATATTTTAAGAAAATTACTTGATAAATTTTTTGGACTCAAATTCATGTTTTCAAAATCCTGTCATATTTAAAAATACTCAAAATTGGTTTTAGAATGTTTTTAATGCCTAAAGACCTAGAAAACGCAAATGAATATTGTAAGGGATGGATCCCCTTATCAAAGGGATGGATCCCTTGTCTGAAGGGATGGATCCCCTGATCAAAGGGATGGATCCCCTGTCTGAAGGGATGGATCCCCTGATCAAAGGGATCGATCTCCTAAGAAAAGGGATCGATCCCTTTTTGGCAGAATGGCTTCCAAGGTCCCTCAAGCCAAGAATTAAGACTCTGGACTAAAGGGATCGATCCCTTTGGGCATGGGATCGATCCATCGCGATGAAAAAGTGCTGTAACTGCTAGTTTTGTGAGACACAACGGTCATATTCAAGTTTTGGCTCCAACCAACGTCTAGAACACATCCAATGGACTATAAATAAAGGCTTGGAAGCTGAAGAAAGGAGAGAGAGCACCCAAGACATATCATTCTTTAATTTCTTCATCTCTTCAAGCAAATCAAAGAGTTTAAGAGCTAGAATTCAATATCTTCTATCACTCTCTTATTCCTTGTAGTGCTTAGCACAAATCTTGTATAGGTTTTCATTGTACTTAATTTCCGTAATCACTTGCCTACCTAGAGGCCTTTCTTTAATTACATTATTTGTATCCCATCATTCCTTGTAAAGGGGAGGTTTCTCTTTAGCCTAAGAAAAAGAGGGAGGTTTCTCTTTAGCCTAAGAAAAAGATGGAGGTTTCTCTTGAGCCTTAGAAAAATAGGGAGGTTTCTGTTGAGCCTAGAAAAAGAGAGAGGTTTCTCTTGAGCCTTTAAAAAGAGGAATTGTAAAGACAAATGCAAGTGTAGTGAATTTGGGGAAAATCCTTGGGAGCGTCTCAAGGTAGAGGACGTAGGCAAGGTTGCCGAACCTCTATAAATCGCTTGTGTAAATCTCTCTCTCCCTACTCTTTATTTACCTGCGATTATATTATGTTTATTGCATTGAACTTGAATTGCATGCTTGCCTAGCTTAGAGAACTTAGAAAATAATCAAATAGGCTAGAGAATTTAGAAGAATCGCAAAACGAGCTTAAGGGTAGTTAAAAACGGATTCACCCCCCTCTCGGTATAGCCTATAGAGCCAACAATATAAGTAATTTAGTATTTTAATAAATAACAAACAACAAACGAATAATAAACGAATAACAAATGAACAACAAATAACACTTTAAATTAATGAATTATAAACAAACATAAACGAACGAACAACAAATGACACTTTAAATGAGCGAACAATAAACGAACATAAATAATTATGTTTGCGAACAAAAACGAACGAATCACACTTCTATTTATGTTTGGTTTATTTAATAAACAAACACTAAAATGTTGTTCGTGTTTGTTCGTTAAGCTTAATAAACGAACATAGACGAATGAAAATCGAGCGGATTTACGAACGGTTCATCGAACATTCTGTTTGTTTACACCCCTAAGAATCCCTTGGCCAACAACTGAAGAGGAAGAACCCGAAAGGCTTTGGCGTTGATTTAGGGTGGACTGAACAAGAGCCAAAGTAAGGGGCTAAAGGCTAGTGATTAGAGGTTGAAAAGAAGAGTTTACTTGGTGTTGGAATAAGAGGAAAAGAACATACCTAAACAAGGGTTTTTAAGGCTGATTAGGGTGATTGAATAAGGGTTGATCAAGGCCAACGATGAAGTGGTAGTAGAGCCATACCCAACTGCTGCTACTGTTCAACTTGAATAATGGTCGACAAAGAAAGAAAACTAGGAAGGAAGAAAAGGAAAAAGGTTTTGAGATTTTTCATGGCTTATAAAGGATGAAGAAATTTTGTATTTTTATTTGATAAAATTGTTGTCTAAATTCATGAACATTTAAAAATTATTACAGATTCATGGTATTTAATACCCTTAGTCATTTAATAGAAATTCATGTACTTAATCTCAACTTAGGCAAATTAGCCCGATAATGCCTAATTTTTAGGGTAAGGGTAATTTTATAATTTTACAAGTTTGAAACCTTACCAAGATCAAATCTTGTCTATATATAGTGTATCAAATATTCCTAAGTGTTCGTGTGTTCTTGTAGAGTCCACATCGACATCCGTATGAGAGCTCGAACCTTGTACCAAAAATTGAAAAATTAGCAAATTCAGCAACTTGAGTGTTTTAATTTTGAATAATAAGTCTGTTATTATAAATTCAAATTGGTAGTTCTCACAATTTTTTTTAAAATTTTGTTCATTAATGAAATGGCAATTTGTGATTGACTAACATTGTATAGTATCTGTACACTGTCAATACATTAAATATAAATTCTAAAAGGATTATTATCTCTTCAATAAAAACTCCACTATCAGTGAATGAAATAATAATTCATTCTAAATTAAACAATCACCATCCGCATGTAATAAATGGATGGTTTTTTTTAATAATATGATATATGACATAATTTGAATGAAAATGATATACATTAAAATAGAGTAGTTGTTTCATATAATTCTTTTATTTTAATCATGTCATAGCATCTCATTAATTACTTAATTTAATAAAATTTATTTTTAAAATTTTTATTTTAAAATATGAGTTAATGAGATGATACCACTTGTAAAATTTATACAATAATATAATATAATATAATATAATATAATATAATATAAATAAGCCAAAACTGTTGACTCAAAAGTCAAAATAAAACATTCTATGTGGATATTTTAAAAATTTAACACATGTAATATCCTAAAATAAAAAAATAATAATTTTATTCAATTTTCTAAGAAATAGGAATCTTATAAACATTAAAATTACAAAATAAATTAATTATATTTTTAAATCAATTATCAATTTCAAATTCTAAAAGATAAACATCTATATTTAAATATATTAAAATTAAAAAAATTTATATCATTTATTAATTTCTTTATTCATCTTTTATCAATATATATGTATTGTTGTTATATACATTAAAAACATATTTGTAGAAATAATTAATTTTGGTATAAATTTTTTACTTAGATGAACTTTTTTAAAGAAAAATTTATACATATATATATATATATATATATATATTTTATATGAACATGTGACATATGTAGTGAAATGAATTTTTTTTCATCATTAAAGTGTAAAATGTTTATAAATAATCATCTGATCCTTGATCCAAAGTTATACTTTTAATTTCAAATAAGATTTAGGTATTTATAATAATCTTATATTTTATACAACTATATAAAAGCTAAAGCTCTTGGAATAATAAATTAATTTTAATTTTTTATAAATAATCTTATTTCATTAATTATTTTATTTTAAATATATGAAATTTAAAAAAATATGTATTTTAATCGTATTATATTCATTTAAATCAAATAAAATTTATCTAAGAATTTGAATTTTCTATTATCACTTATTATGCTATTTTTAAATTTTAAAAAAATTCATATATTTTTATTGGAACTACCTTTAAAAATTTTTAAATCTTTTATCAAAAAATTAAAATGGGATATTTAAGCTATATATTTTAGTATTAAATTAAACTTTCATGTTTTTTTTCAATTTTCATTTCATTCCTTTTTTAGATTTATTTCTTCAATCATTTATTTATTTATTTGTTCAATAAATTTTTTTGTAAGAAAATATTCATATGGATTATCTATTAATTTGAAACGTGTATTATCTTAAATATTGTATTTAATTATTTAAATTAATTTAAATTTTAAAAATTTAAATAATAATTAATTTTTATTTTTATTTAGATTTTTATTTATTTTTAATGTTTGAGACTATTATAAATAATTTTTTAAAAACCTTAAAAGATAAAGTTTTCAACACTAATTAATTTTATAAGATTAATTTGGAATCTTTTAAATTCAAATTTTAAAAATAAATCAATTTAGAATATGCAATATTAACCAAAAATTTATTAATGATTAATGAAGTAAGAATTATTCTCATTAAAATTGTAGCTATTTAAATATACTAAAATATAATTTTTTAATTAGTATTTAATTTTGAATTATTTTTTCATTTGTGTATTTTATATATGTATAAAATTTTTTAATACATTGTTAAACATATATTTCAAAATAATTTTTTAAATTTTATTTTATTTTTTAAAAATTATAACGCATGAATTTAAATTTAATATAATATAATAAATATAATAAAATGTATTATAATAAAACAAGCTCACATTGACCTTCTCGCCAAAACAAAGACTTTTTAGTTTTAATGCAGCAGAATCCTCTGCCCCCCATTGTAGTTTTTAGACATCAAATTTTAGGGTTTTATTGTTTTTTCTACGTCACTCAAAACAATGTCAACTTTGATCTCTAGCTTGAAAGAAACGGCCCAGTCCCTCACCGCAATCCGCCGTCCCTGGCGGGATTTCCTCGACATCACCGCCTTTGACTTGCCATCCTCCTCCGACGTTACCACCCGAATAGCCCAAAACCTAACCCATTTCCGCCTTAATTACACTATAATCCTCCTCTTGGTTCTCTTCTTATCCCTAATTTTCCACCCTCTCTCTATTCTTGCTTTCCTTGTCATCCTCCTCGCCTGGTTCTTCCTGTACTTCAGCCGCGATCGCCAAGAGCCCGTCGTGATCTTCGGCGTTACAATCAACGACTGGCTTGTATTCTGTGCGCTCATCGGCTTGACGATAGCGGGACTTGTTTTGACCGGAGTTTGGGTCAATGTGCTGGTGGCGGTTGCCATAGGGTGTAGTTTGGTAATTTTGCATGCGGCCTTGAGGAGTACGGACGATTTGGTGATGGATGATTTGGAGTCGCCGTATGGACACATGCTTGCTGGTGGGGATGACGAGCTTGATAGCCCTAGAGGGGATTACAGTGGTATTTGACTTTTGGGTTTTGATTTTTCGTTTTAGTTGTATTTACGGATTTGAACATTGTACATTTGCTGAATTGTTTGGTATAATCTCATTGTTGTTAATGAAAATCAGTTGAAATTATTATTTTTTTCCTACTAATTCTTACACGTTTAAATATTATTCAACTGTTATGTTCTTAAATTTGTTTGAAAATGAGAGTTGTTGCTGTTTTTTTGATCGAATTTGGATAGGATTATTCTGAAAATTCTCAAACTTGAGAGGGAGAAAAGGCTCCTTTGGAAGCAAATTGAAGTTAGTAGCAAATTTACAGATATTATGTCATGGCAGAAAGGGTAATAGGAAGACTGCTAGTTAAGAATTGGGTTGGAACCACAAAGTAAGGATATTGTGCTTCTCTGTAAACTTTAAAGGGTTGTAAATTAGTGTGAGATTATGACATTGGTGAAGGTGTGAAAGGTGAATCTGCCAAGCATCTGTTTGTTTATTTTGAAATGTTGATTTCCCAACTCTGGCCAGCTTGGTTTAGAAGGATGTCGTGTAAACAGAGAGTGAAAATATTGGAATGAGGATGTAGATTGATTGCTGCAGCATTTCTCTGAAGATGGTGCCTGGGATATGATGCTGGTTTTGTGCCTCTTGGCTGCCTGCTGTGTTCAGCTGTTCATTTGATAATGGGTGCAGTGAGAAACTTGGGCTGTCACCATTACAAGCTTTCAAGATGTGCAAATGAAGCTTGTTTCAAACTTAAGAGATTGACCAAAAATTGTCTAATTTCTTAATCAATGGCATAGGTTGATCTAAACATTTCAGTCAAATTGCTTGTAAATGCTCCTTATGGCAGTTTCTCCACTCTAATTCAGTATGGGTTGCTAAAGGAGATTTTTGAGGGATTGTCAGAAGTAATGCAGGACTGGCTTGGAAAGCTTTTGCAGGAATCCCCATGCATACAGCAGCTCTTGGTGACGCTCCTGCATCATAAGCTCAAGGTTACAAGGCTTAAAGTTTCAGTTGCCCATAGGAAAGAGATTCAGAAACTTATTGTAGCAAAAGCTTTCAGCACTTGCTTGATTAGAAGGGCATCAGCCATTAAGGACTGCCCTAGAAAGTGACGTCCATTCTAAGAACGAATACCCCTGAACCCTTGATTTAAGTTTTATGTTATGCAACAACTAAGGCTTGCTAGCTTGGTCAGGTGGTTATTACCTCACTTTAAGAAGTGTTAGGATAATGGTTCGGATTTTTTTTTCTTTCCTCATATCTCTAATCTCTCTCATCATCATCATCATCATCATCAGAGCTTTTATCCCAATAGATTGGGGTAGGCTATATGAACCAATATCTAAAAGCACGTTAGATCGTCCATATGTATTCTCTGCCTCCATAGATTCCTATTCAAGGCCATTTGCTCATCTAATTCTAAAACCTCCATGTCTTTTCAAACTACTTCCTTCCAAGTCTTTTTCGGTCTTCCTCTAGTCTTAACCCTTCTCTCAACATTCATAGCCTCTATTCTCCTAACTGGAGCATCTACAGGTCTACGTCTTACATGTCCAAACCAACGTAAACGATTTTCACACATTTTGTCTTCGATAGGTACCACTCTAATCATCTTACGAATGTCATCATTTCTCATTCTATCCTTTCTTGTATATCCACATATCCACCGTAACATTCTTATTTCTGTTACACTCATTTTTTGTGTATGTAGCCTCTTAGTCGCCCAACATTCACTACAATATAACAATGTTGGTCTAACAACTGTCCTATAAAACTTGCCTTTCAACCATGTAGGAATTCTTTTATCGCACAACACACCTGTAGCACTTCTCCACTTACTCCATCCAGCCTGGATCCTATAGGTCACATCACCATCAATCTCTCCATCCATCTGTATTATTGATCCCAAGTATCGAAAATGATCCCGCTTAGGTATCGCCACCCCATCTAACTTCATTACATCATGCTCTTCCAGTCGGTAAGAACTGAATTTACACTTCATGTATTCAGTCTTCACTCTGCTTAGTTTAAATCCTTTTGATTCCAACGTTTGTCTCCATACTTCCAACTTTGTATTGATCTCCGCTCTAGTTTCCGCACATAGGACAATATCATCTGCAAACATCATACACCAGGGCACCTTATCCTGGATGGATTTTGTCAGTTCATCCATAACTACCGCGAACAAGAATGGACTCAACGCTGACCCTTGGTGTAATCCCACCGTGATAGGAAACTCACTTGTTTGCCCCCCACCTGTCCTCACATGTGTCCTTGCGTCTCTATACATGTCCTTAATTAGTTTAATATATTTCAAAGGAACTTTTTTCTTCATTAAGGACCACCAGAGTACCTCCCTAGGCACTTTATCATATGCTTTCTCCAAATCTATAAAGACCATATGAAGATCTTTACCCATTATTCGAAAGCGCTCTATAAGTTGTCTAAGCAAATGTATTGCCTCCATAGTTGATCGACCCGGCATAAAACCAAATTGATTCTCCGATATTTCTACATTCTTTCTTAATCTCCGTTCTATCACTCTCTCCCATAGTTTCATCGTATGACTCATTAATTTTATGCCTCGGTAGTTGGCGCAACTTTGAATATCTCCCTTGTTCTTATATAAAGGTACTAAGACACTCTTCCTCCATTCCTCTGACATTTTGTTAGTGTGCCAAATCTTATTAAATAGATTTGTCAACCACCTAACTCCTACATCTCCAAGACATTTCCAAACTTCGATTGGGATGTCATCAGGTCCAATAGCTTTTCCATTCTTCATTATCTTTAATGCATCTTTTACCTCTGTCTCTTGGATTCTACGCATAAAGCACCGATTTAAATCCTTAAGAGGCACCGAAATATTATCCAAAACTTTATTTTGTCCATCATTAAATAATTTGTTAAAATAATCTCGCCACCTGTCCTTAATGTCATTATCTTTAACGAGAGTTCTTTGATGCTCATCCTTAATACATTTCACGACTCCTAGGTCGCGACTCCTCCTTTCTCTTGCTCGCGCCAATCTGTATATCCTTTTCTCTCCCTCCTTTGTGTTCAACTTGTCGTAAATCTCTTTCGCAACCCTCGTCTTAGCTTCTGCCACAACCTTCTTTGCCTCCTTTCTTGCTACCTTATATTCCGAAAAACTCTCTTCTGTATTGTTCTTCTTTAAAGCCTTGTAACGCTCTCGCTTAGTCTTTATAGCATCTTTTACTACTGCAGTCCACCATGTTGCGTCCTTTCCAGTCGGCACTTTTCCGTTTGATACTCCTAATGTCTCTTTGCCTACCTCCCGAATGCATTTTGCCATCTTATTCCACATTACATTTGGGTTCTCTTCTGTTGTCCAAGCCTCTTTTTGAATCCAACTATCTCTACATGTTGTATGACAATCTTCTTTTAGCTTCCACCATCGAATCCGTTCAATTCCTTTTTGTTGGTTCTTTCGATGTCGTCTATCTATCTTCATATCTAGAACTAAGAGTCTATGTTGCGCGGTAACACTCTCACCTGGGATAACCTTACAATCCAAACATCTATGTCTATCCCTACTCCTAGTTAAAAAGAAATCTATCTGACTTGCTCTTGGTCCACTTCTAAAGGTTATAAGATGAGAATCTCTCTTCTTAAACAATGTATTTGCTAGGATTAGGTCATAAGATAAAGCAAAATTTAAAATAGCATCTCCTCCCTCGTTTCTTACACCATAACTAAAACCCCCATGTACTCTCTCAAAACCCTCGCTACTTGTACCTACATGTCCATTAAGATCACCGCCAATAAAAAGGTTTTCTCCTATGGGTACTTCTTGTACTACCTTATCTAAATCCTCCCAAAACTGTCGTTTACTAACTTCATCAAGTCCTATCTGGGGTGCATACACGCTAATGACATTCAACACCTCTTCTCCTAAAACTAGTTTAACCAAAATAATCCTATCCCCTTGTCTCTTAATCTGTACAACATCCTTATGGTACTCTTTATCTATAATGATACCTACTCCATTTTAGTCTCTATCTTTCCCTGTGTACCAAAGCTTATATTGTCAAGGTGCTATCTCTCTAGCCTTTTCCCCAACCCATTTGGTCTCTTGGAGACACAAGATGTTAACCCTCCTCCTACTCATGACCTCACAAATCTCACCTAACTTACCACTAAGTGTACCTATATTCCAAGATCCTAACCTAAGTTTATGGTATCTCTAATCTCTCTATGAACCAAAAAAAAAAGTTACACATATTCAGAAAAAATCTATCAGCTGAGGGAAGCAGAAGGTACTGCCGTTGCATTTTTGCTGTATAATTTGTATCCATGCATGTAGTAAGTTGTGGCTTGTGACTGGCCTATAGACTTTGAAATGAAATGAAGAGGCATAGAAAAGTACAACGTTTTCCAATTATTTTTAAATTTCTTTCTCGGTTCAGAGTTCAGACTGGAATTTCTTTGCTTAAAATCTCTTTCTATTGCAATGAATGAAGTCGAGAAAAACAAGAAAAGTTTATGCTGGACAAAAACCCAGGTCAAAGACTCAAGCCAAACGACTTGCCTTGTAGTATTATGACTGTAAAAATGCTTAGACAATAAGTTAACCCCTTTTCCCCGAGCAAATGCATGCCAGGGAAAATCTTGCTTTACCTCTGCTGCCTGGACTGAGATCAGATCAATTTAGCAATAAGGAATATGTTTTATGGGGGCTGAGCTTTTTGACTGTACGATAGCACCATCACAAAATCTTTGGCCGAGCTGCCAACAGATGTTTGTATTCTTTCTGATGCTGGAGTTGTTTGCAACCACCAGTCTACTAGATTGTGAAGCTGCAGTGTAGAAAGTACTGGTTGACCCCGCAACAAGATCTCTACCTGCAGAATTCCAGGTACATTCTTATTGATTAACACAAGTTAAGCAACAGAATAGGTAAAATTAAAAATGGAAACTGGGGAAGTGTTATAAATTTACCTCAGTCTCACTAGAAAGGCCAAGTTTTCTTACGAGATACTTTTTGATTGATGAAACAGGTAAATTGCCATCCCTGCAAGTGTTAGGAAAAATCCATAAGAAACATCTCTGTTAACAATTGCTCAATAAGTATTTCACTAAAGTTTCCACACTTATGTGGATTAAGGAACAAGAGTCCAGTGGCCAATAGCTGCATTTTATCAAACAGAATACGAGATTTTTCTTTCCTAAAAAAGAGATGAAAGGAAACAGTGGTTTTGCCTAATTATGTAGTGTTTAATGGTGCAAATCCAAGTTATTTTTATAAGTTACGTTTATTTGAGATTTTCTAACAAAAACATATTTCAGAACAAAAATCAAATGCGAAATTAAATCTTACATGTAAATTACTATTTAATGTGATTTGATTATAACTGCTTACATCCACGAACGAGGGAGAAAAAATCTACCGTAAACATAGAAATTACAAGAGCATGAAACACCAAATAACAAACAATAACCCAAGCTCCAAAATAAACCTAATTTTCATATTTTCTACTAGTGTTAAACACATGAGTACCCTTATAACCCAATATTTTCTTCGTACTCTTTCTCATATCCTATAAACTCATCTTCAACATAAAAATTATAAAGAGATCTCATCTCTCTAGTTAATTCTAAATCTTAAGACCCACTATAGTCATGTTACTTGATCATCAATAATTCATATTTACTAAGACCATACACATTAAAAATATTGAATCCTGAATAAACTTAATCACCAAGTAATTCTCTAATCTATAGAATTTTACTTGAATTCAAACTGATTCTCACTTAGATTTGCGTCAATATCTAACAAATCTGCACCTTGGTATGAATTCTACCTAAATATTTATCTTCAAGAAATCCTAAATACACATAATCGAACTAGTCATGACTGCTCTTGATTCGCACAAAATGGCCAATACTCATGTGTAGCCAAATCAATTTCGCATTGTTAACTTTAGCGAGAAACCTCAATTCACCTTTTTTTAGCAGGAATTGTCTGTCACTATCTTCTGCCTCCAGAGATCATATAGTCAGTACCATCGAGATTTTTTCTTCTCCACCAATCTCCCATAGATGAAATCACCAGACTTTTTTCTTCACATTTAAACTTTTCCATTTGTGATTTCCATGGCAAACCAAGATTATACTCCACATTTTTAACACATGTCACACCATCCAGAAATTGGTTATCACTCACCAAGGGCAATGTTATAATATCACAAGAAAAGTGTCAATACCTAGTAGTGAGATAACCTCTAAGTTATTTTGTGTGCTCCATTGCTAAACCAAGATTTGCATCTATTGCCTTTACATCTTCAACAACACTAGTTATCACATAGATCCAAAAATTCAATAGAGCACCATTGAATTAAATAGAGAATTACTCCAACTGCAATGATATCTTGTTACAACAAATCTTTTGTTGCATGTCTTTGATCTCATGAACATAATCTGCAACAACAAATCCCCCCAAATCGAACCATCATTTTTGCATTATGCTTCATGATCACATTACAATAATTCTTAAACCATGGCTATGATATCACTTGTTGGGATTTTCAAGCAGAAATGTATTTCAAAAATGAGATTAACACGAAATTAAATCACACACAACTGATACTATTTAATGTTGTTCGATCTAAGTTGCCTACATCCACAGAAGAGAGAAAAAAATCCAGTATAAACATAAATATTACAAAAAGTACAAAACAACAATTAACAAACACTAAACCAAAGTCCCAAAACAAACCTAATTTCCATGCTACCTAGTGTTTAAACATATGGAATACCCTTTAACTCATGTAACCCAGTGTTTTCTCCAAACTCTTCTTCACATCCCTACAAACTCATCTTCCACATAGATATCACAAAAGGGGCAACCCAATGCACAAGACTTCCACATTGTGGGGTCTGGAAGGGTCATATATACGCAGCGTTCCCTCTGCATTAATAGAGAGGTTGTTTCCACTTGAACTCATAACATCCAGGTCACAAAGAAGCAACCTTTACTGTTGCACTAAAGTTCCCCTCTTCCATATAGGTATCACATCTCTCTCATTAATTCTAATGGCTAAATCTCATTTCATATTTATAAAACCATATTATTTGATTAATAAGAATTCATATTTACTAAGAATTATTACTCATTAAGAATATTTATCCCCAAATAAATTTATTAACAAGTAATTCTCTAACCAATAGAATTTCATTGGAATCCAAACTAATTCCCACTTAAATTTTGAGTCCATATCTAGCACTTATGCTATTGTCAATCATAACCTAAAAACATAGTTGAACAACAAAGGACATTGAATCTAACAGTATCTGATTAACAGCTTAGATTCAAAGATACAATCAAAAACTTAAACTAGTAATGACCAAATGGCAAAAAGAATCAGTGACCTCCTTTGAAATTACTTCCTATTTATTTTTTAATCAAATTAAGTGATGGCATTTAGTCAATAAACTCTTTTAAGCTTTCCTTGTTCATGAGACTTGCTCATTGAATGCCTACTGGGTGACCATTTCCCCTTGTGAACACATGATGACAGGCACTGTGATAATAAAATTTTGTGTTTCTTCCTATTGTTCAACCCCGACCTTTGCTTCAAACCCTAAAAGAACCAAAAGCCAACAACTAAGCATATTCACCTAGGCTTCCTAATTGAAGCAACAAATTAGATAGACTATATAGGAAAGCATAGGATATAAATTCATTCAACCAATATTTTCCCTCAACTCTTATAATTCCTTTACTACTCTGAAATGCCACAATTATGTCATGATTGCACATTTGATTTAAACTTACAAGTTGTGAGGTGAAGAACCTCCCTAGGAACCTACGTACAAGCAATATCAAGAAACAAGGCCAACAAAAATAAATCAATACTTAAAAATTCTACCAATATGGATATAGCAATCAGATTTCAGTGGATATATATACACAATCATATAACAAGAATCAGTGGCTACGCAAAAGAAAAAAAATTACAGTGACAGATAGACTACACCAAGTAAGAAATCCCTAATGTAAACCAAAGAACAGCAACAATATCCGTTTAATGAACCACCTTTATTTGTAAATGGAATATATCAAACATGGATTGCTACCAAACTGAAGAACATGGTGTGGTGAAAACATATAGTTACTCGCTTTCCTTTTGTAGGGACAACCAAATTGACATGCACAGCAGGACTCTAGCATACATCAGGTAGTGAAATAATGATACTCACTTAACCCTTAAGTGGCAGGAAGATATCTGAGGCAGAGGTGCATCTCCTTCCCTGCAAACCATGTGTAAAAATTGTAAACCAACATAGAAGGAGAACAATTAAATATGCCTTAAAGTTAATCAAGGCCCATTGACAAATAATGCTAAATAGAAAAAATTACTATACTCTTACTGGCCCTCAGCAGCAACTAAGGAGAACCAGATTGGACTGAATCTCCCATCATATTTATTCCTTGAATCAACCACAGCCTGTGCTGGAATATTCAAACTCTCAGAGACAGCTTCTCTCTTTTGTCGCATGACTCGGGACCTCCTTGGTCTCACTGAAATTGAAGGTTCCAGAATTGAGCCATTTTCTTTACTAGGAACATTTGATCCATTACCACATTCCTTGACAATATTGGGGAGATTTACTTCATTGTCATGGGCATGGGGTGCTGGTTTCACAGTGTTCCCTTGTGAGTTGACCTTGTTATGCTTCGTTTTACTTCCTGCTTCAACTAGGCAATTTAAGGGTTTCCACAAATCAGCTTTTTCTTCTAATGCTTCGGCAATGCTCTCAATGCTTCTATTAAGCACTAGTTGCTTAGATGACTCCCCAACTGAAAAAAGCTGCTAGATAAATAGTTAACATTTACATATTAAAAGCAAAAGCATACAATTTTCAAAGGATAAAATGCAGAAAGAGACATTATTAATTTATTAGAAAACAATAGAAATGTAGGCAGGTAATAAAGATAAACCAACTGAAGCATGCCATCCTTTACCTGCATTCTATTTTGTGCAACTTTACTGTCAGTCACAGGTGAGCTTAGATTTTTTGGGAGATTTTCCTGCTTTGAAACATGCTCCTCATTGGGAAAAGGAGATTCTTGGCTTGCAGTAGTCTTTCTTGCAGTAAGCTTGGATCTTCTTGTGGTCAAACTAGACTTTTCTGATACTCTAGGTATGCTGACCACCAGCGAAGACAGAGATCTCTCCTTTCTTCTAGCTGGTGATGGAACTAGGAACGTACCTTCAGGTTTGCTAGATTTCTGTCCTTTGGGAGGAAAGACCTTGGTCCTTATATCTTGCCAACTGTTATCAGCCCTGCAGAAGCACCAAAGATGTCATGTTCACCAAACTTCCTTTCCATGATTTCTCCTGTCTTTCAATTGGTAAATAAACTTTTGATAAATGACTATATAGCATAATGCAGAAAGGAAATATTCAGAAAAAAGGAATTTCATGCATACACAACTTAGACAGAACACAGTCTTCCCTGCCAGGCATCAGATAGGCAGATTGCAAGGGAGACTGCCTCTTTGTTTTTAGTATTTCAATGATTGCCAGAAACTAAACGTATAAAATTCATCAAAGTGACTAATGTTGTTTCATTAAAAAGCATAGAACAGGCAAACTAATAGCATCATTTAGCCTAAATGGAGCTACATCCCTAAAGCACTCGGTTGACTATGAACTGCCTAGATGAATTCAGGAAGCGATTAAAATCTTGTTTTCATTTAAGTTTTCTTATTCGGCTATTTCTCTTTAATATGAATCATGCAAAATAACTGAATATGAGCTTCATAGTTGGTGTCACAATATGATGATTAGATACCTGAGTTTCTCTAATGGAACACAACCTAGATCAATTTCGCAAACTGGACAGCTGTTTAGCTCCTCTTCTGTTATCTTCTCATATATGCACTTCCTGCAAACTGTTTTTGAAGTTCAGAAACATGCATCAAATATCATTTGTTATTTAATATGTGATCAGCAGAAAGCAACTTGCTAAAGTCATAATGTACATGAAGCTTAAAATGTAACACTCCATTACCTACAGCTTAATATTACTCAAGTGGGGCATTGCCAAAGACCACAATCTAAAACACAGATGGGTTAACCTTAATAAAAGGAATAAAGAGAACTCGTGCCAATCCGAAAATACAGATTGGTAACTGTAATCATAGCATAACATTCCCCATAGTTCCAATGAAATATACAAATTGAACTCTCTCTGTGGGACAGTAGTCCTAGGCCTAGCTGCAGAGCAGTTAAAAGTTCACGATAATGCAAACAAAGCAACCATGCTGAAGCTCCTGGGAAACCTCCAAACAAGTGTCAGGAATGCAGTTACAACATACATCCCAATCCTCAGGGAGGTTACTTATTTATAATTTATCATTACACTTCGGGAGACACAAGACTAACAAGAGTTTCTCGGTAAAGTCATCAACAAACCAGCACTGCCAGCAACTTTTCTAATTACTTAAACTTGGAAGACAAAGGCAGAGCCTGAGCCAGAGCATTGCTCTGAGACACTTTTATGAGCACTCACAATCCATTAAAACCATTTGATTTACAATAACTGAAACGAATTTACAGTGTCTATAAGCCTATTTCTCATTGAAAATACTCTGGTACGGTGGGGAGTTTAATGGTCCTCCTTTAACTATTCAAGAAAAGATTCAGAAGTTACCTTTTTTAACATTGTCTACGTATTACATCTGCCATGTTCATGTTATGTTTATATTAATATCAATCACATTTGAACATTTTCCCCTCTAACCACCTAAGCTCCGATATTTGAATATTAAAACTCAAAACAAACGAGACCCAAATATAAAAACATAAATGAAAAATCAAGAGATACCCAAACAAACAAAACAAACAATACATACCAAGAACCACAAGACAATTAACTACCAAAGAAAATACAGAAAGAAACAAAAGATTGACATCAAAATTAAATATAAATGATTAAATAACATAGAAGGAGATGAAGGGGAGACAGTTGAACTCACAAGTGTGAAGGCATTCAGATACGGTGGTGGCATCTGTGAAGAGCTTATTGCAAAGGGGACAAGTCATACACGAGACGAGTTTCTCCCTGTCAACCTTCGAAACCTCCCCGTCTGTCTCCATGTTCACAGTAACACTAAAACAAACACTCTTAACACACGCAAAACTAGCTTCGTTGCCTTCCTGAACCTATGCTTATCAACATTTATTCACGTACTCCGTGCGGTGCATGCTACAAAAACAAAAGTAATCACGAGGTTTTCCCTCATTTTCCACGACAAAGAAAAGAAATATAACGGATGTAACAACCAATCGATTATTCAAAATTGGCTTTTTCGCTGCTTCTGGGGTGTATTTGTTTGATTGGTAAGCAAGAAAAAAAAAACAAAAACAAGAGAGAAAACGCTTGGATTTTTTGGAATATACGACGTTGGTCTTGTTCGATTTGGACAATGGCCTCTGTTGTTATCGATTACTCGTTCGAGGCGAGGCTTTTCAACAGTTTGAAACCAAACATCAACTCCATGATGAACACGTTCTCTCTCTACTTTTTGTTTAATGTATACCGTAAATATATATATATATATATAATATATATATATATATATATATATTATATAGATATAGAAATATATTTATATAAAAGTTTGAGATATTCTGCTAAAATGCGCCGTTTGATGATTACACCTTCTGATACTATTTGAGAGAGACCAATTTCTAAGCAGCGGATTGTCAGATTAGAACTTGTTAAAGAATTGTGAATAATAAGAGGTCTTAAAATATAATATTTGTTCTTTGAAATTTTTTTTTATATAGCCTTACTTTGCTATATTCGAAAATATTTTGGTGTAACCAAAAAAAAAGAAAATATTTTGGGATTAATTTTTTTTGGTTAATATAGAGGGATTTAAGCTTTAAACTTGATTTTTTAAACAAAAGTAACGATCGCTAAATTAAGTATTAATTGTGATATGACAAAGTCTACCCGTTTTGGGCCAAGCCCAATAGCGTCGGAGGTCACAACGTGGCAAAAACTCACTGGTCAACGTGGCCCACGGCGACAGAGGCAAAGTTCGTCAACACACCTGTTGCTGGGCGACAGACCTACTGATCCATGTGGCCTTCGGCGACAGAGGTAAAGTGCGTCATTGCACCTGTTGCTAGGCGACAGACTCACAATATATCGCCTGCAACCATAACACGACACATGGCGCGCATTACACCCATCGCTTGGCGACAGACTCGCAGTCCATCGCCTGTAGTCAAATGGCGACACTTGGCGCACAACTTCGGCTCCCGCTGGGGACAGATCCTTGACGCCACAACGTGCCACGTGGTATGAATCTCTCGCTGGCGACAGGCTCCAAATGCTTCCGGTTTTCGAGGAACTTGTGTTATATTAGGACGCAAACTCTCAGCAAGATGAGAGACTTATCTTCAAGCAATTAACCTAGAATATTGGCTTATAAATAGGCCCCAGGTACAATTTTATTCTCTAATTTTTGACTACTGGCTTTTACGCTTCCCAATACTGAAGAACTTTCTACTGACTTAAGCATCGGAGTGTTTACGCAGGGAACCATCCTTGCGTCTCTCTGACTTTTCTTGTTTTACAGAAGATTCTTAGAGACACGTGGAGACTAAGTACGAACATCAACGTCAGTATATCCTTATTGTTGTTTGGTGCAACAACAAATTGTTATTTTGAGATCATATATTCATATAGGATCTAGAGAAAAGATCCTTATTGATATGGTCTCAATTCTTAGTTAAAAATTATCTTTTTATAAGTTGATTTGTAATTGAAATATGATTGCATTTGATATAAGGAAAGTTGATACTTTGAGCTGCAATTTAATTGGACACAAAGTGATTGCAACATTTGGTTTAGACAAAATAAAATAGAAATCCTATTTAGATCGAGAGTGATAAATGATAAAACTTTTTTACAATGGAGACTCCAAAATTCGAACATTTTTACATTTTAATATAATAATTTCATTTTAAATTATTAATAATTTATCAACTTTTATATTACAATTGATTAATATATTAATAATTATAACTCTATATTATTTACATTTTAAATTAATAATAATGTATTAAATTTGTTTTTATACTTCAGGGTATTTTTAAAATTTGTCACTACATTACCAACAAAGTGTTAGTTTATCAAACACTACAATATTATTTTTTCCTACAATTTAAACAGCACTTTACAATGCATACCAAACACTAATGTTACTTTCATTGCACTTTAATTCTCAGCAATCACTTTCCGTTTCAATCCCTTTGCTTGCAAGATACTAAATGCAACCGTAAGGCCCCACATAAAAGCATATTACTTTTAAGCTTAAGTTGGAGAATTCTACAATAAGGTCAAAATTTTTATCTTACTATAAAATCAATGTAAATACACATAATTAACCATAAATTTAGTATTATTAGATGTAAAATATGTTAAAAATATCATAAATATATAAAAATAAATATAAATACATCTTGTAATAAAATTATTATATGTTTATATCTATTAATTCTACTTTTTCATATATTCTCGTATGTTTCAGATATTTCTAACATATTTTCCGTCTAATGACACTAAAACTTCACAATTAATTACGTTGATCCTCCAATTAGGTGTAAAATTTTGACCTTACAATATCCAATTCGTTGGAGAGGTTTTCTCATTGACCCCAGGCTGTCCTTTTGCCACATTCAAGCAAAGTTATGTCAAAAAGTCTTGAGCATCCACAACATTGGCAAAGTCATAACCAAACTCAAACTGTACACAAGATATAATGCCCTTCATCATTTTGTTCCTCGTTGATTCAAATGTTTTTGTAGTTTACAAAATACAAAAATTGAAAGAAGCATAAAAAGACCAAGAAGAATTGGAGCCGAGATGACAAAAATGGTCATACACTGATAGCAATTGCTTTAGCTCACTGAACTTGAAAAAAACACACACTAAAGCAATACATGTAGTCCTAATTCCACAATTAGAAGAAGAAAAAACTAAGAAACTTTACCCGCCTACGGTTGTAAAGATGATTAGGCACCCTTACTCTTGAAAGCAATGTACAATAATGTAAAGGATGTTTGTCTATATTGTATGATGATGAACTCCTAAAGAAGAGATGCTTTTTATAAAACACCACTTGGTTAGCCCTGCACTGCAAGCGCCTGTAAGTGATCTATAAAAACCTGTAAGCTCAAATCATCTGTAAATATGATATCGGAACCATCCGTGTAAGTTGAATCCTGAGTAACGGATGGGTTTAACTTGGCAAGAAGAAACCTGGCCTGACTGCTATGCTGGTCACATTTAACAAGCTTTGGAGGTGGAACGCGTTCTGCCACCAATTGCCCTGCATCAAGCTCCGGGGCTTCCAACAACTTCCTTAGATTCTCATGGTTTGGGTCTTTATGATATCCAAGCTTTCTCCATTGAGCAATCTTGGATCCATAGTGAATAACCACATAAAAGTAAGAGTCGAAGAGCAAAATAACATCGGGAGATATAGAGCGAATATCTAAGAGGACCGGGACTGGAGGACCATCAAAAGAATACTGTAGAAGTGTGGGTTGGATCATGACAATAGAATCCATAACTCCTTCACGATTCAGCATCAGCCGGAAGAATGCAGTCTCATCAGGAGTACTGTTAAAGACATCAAGAAATTGGGACCTTCTTAAATAGAACATGAATTGGGGGTAAAGAGAGAAGTTTGACGAAAGGCGAAAAGAAGAAGGATCTTCCTGTACATAGTCTCCAAACTTGGAAGCAAATCGAATAAGTGTATCATCCAACCATCCGATAACATCTCTAGCATAACATGTCTCTGCTCGGTGGATAGCAAGTCTAGCCATAACCGAAGCTGCTGCTTCTTGATCAAACCCAGCAGGAATTTCTGGTGACTGCTTTGCAACCCATCTTCTTGCAGCAGTTGTCACCCTTTTCCGAATACCCATGTTCCCATGTCTATAACGTGTTATGAACTGTATCAGAAATGCAGCTCCAGGTTGAGGTTTATGCTCGTCATTTACTTGGAAGAAGAAAGCAATGCACGTTTTACTAGTAAGTGTACCCAACTTCCACATATAAGTACCACCATCCCCAATCTCATTCTCACTAACCAAATTATTCTTTTTCTGAAGAGAAATGCAAGGTCCAAGGGCTCCACACACTTTTACATCTTTAGTGGTCACTATCTCAATGGTTGCATCAAAATACATCTTCAAGTTCCCCTCTTCATCACACCTAAATATATGGCGGATACATTTTCTGAATTGATCTGACTCAAAAGATTCCCCCAGAATCATGAATCCACCTGAACTCTCAACAGGGACTTTCAGCTCTGCTGCTCCAACTTGATCCAGAGAACAAGCAAACAAATCAAGAACGACAGATGAATTGCAGAGTCTGTGGGATAATCTCTTATAAAAGTTGCAAGACTTTTGATAGTAAGGTGCCTGACCATTTACTAAATCCCTGTGATTTCTAATAGCATTACCAAGATCCGAGTCTACAACAATCCCAGGGCCCAGAGTAGCAGGTCCAGATGTGAAGACCATGATCCTGGACCCTGTGTTAACCAAGCATCCTTCCAAAAGTCCAAGTGCAGTTGATATTGCTGCTCCAGTTGACCTTTGAGGCCGATGGCCTGGTTTCACCTGTACAGAAGAATGGAGCTCCTCGATTGCAGATGTTATATTGAACTCACATTCAGATATGGGTAGCAGAAAACTCTGATTTTGGATAACAGGACCCTTTCCAATTTGCTGTAGCTTTGAACCACCAATTCCAAAAAACTTTTGAATCTGGAGTGTATCAAATGGAACAAAATTAATTATATCATATAAAAACTTAAAATGTTACAACAAAGGTAGATTCCGAGGAGCCTAAGACAAGAAGCTCGAGCGGATTAGGCAACAGCATCATCTTGGACTTTCACTCATACCATCAGCCCCTCCCTCTACTTAAACAGTCATCACTCCCATCTTTCAATTAGTATCCAAATAGCAATATAAGGAATTACAATGTCCCATCTTTCAACTTTATATGGAAAGAAATTTTGGCCAAAATAGAAACTAAAATGTTCTCCACGTTGCAAATAGAATACAGTCACTAGCAAGACATCCCACCTTTCAATTAAGCACCCAAAAAACAGTACAATAAACTAAAATGCCGCGTCTTTGTATCGAAAAAACACAGCCTTGGACAAAATAATAACTGCATTTGAAACAAAGGATTCTCTGCATAAGCTAACAATATACAATTCTTGATCACATTGCATAATTACCTACAATAACAAGCAACTCAAAGCCAGTAATCCAACGAATAGAAAAAATGAAGTCTTGAGCTTTTTATAGTTTCCAAACCTCATTACCTGCTCCGAAGAAACCTCCCGATCACCATGAAACACGACAACCCTCGAACATTCCGAAAACCCAAGGTCATACACATTCACCATTGCATCAAATGTAACCAACCCAACCAACGCGCTCTCTGGCAACTGTTCCAACACGCGCAACAACTCACTCTTAACCCCTCTCAACTCATCTTCCTCCAAACACCCATCCACCACGAAAACAAACGCCGGCCCTCTAACCACCTCTCCGGCCAACAACGTAGTTTTCGATGACGCCATCGACGATAACGAAGACGACGACAACGATGACCCAATAGTATTACTAACAGAATTAGCGGTTTTTGCGTATTCAATGGAGCTGTAGTTGGGGAAGAGTTCGGCTGGGAGGTTGGATTCGCCGAAGGAAGAAGAGTAAGTTCGAGGGAAAGGGTTTTTGAAGAAACAGAAAGGGCAAAACCAGATACGGTAGGTGTAATCGACGCGCGCGTATGGGTTTAAAACGGCACCGCACTTGGAACAAGTGAGAGGGTCGTAAGGGAGGATTGGGAGCTCCGAGAACTCCGTCAACGGCGTGCACATGACAGCGAGTGGGATCGTCAAGGAGGCAGCGTCGGGCTTTGTAGTTGGCCATGAATGCCACGGCCATCGAAGGCCTTCGATCGCTTCCAGTTCGTTGAAATCCATTTCAGAAAAATCTTTTCTGTATAGTTTTTTACTTTTGTTCTTTTAGCTTGGTGGGGAGGGAATTGATTGGTAGAAGGGAAAGTGAGGGAAAATATGGAGGAAAGAGAAAATCCCTGAACAGGGATTTGGGTTTTGCGAATCTGATCGGAGGCTAGTGTTGGTGGCCGGCCGATCATGTATTTTTCTTTATTTATTTCTTTGGGTTGCGGCTTTGTACGGAAGCAAGCTCTTACCGTAACTTTTTTCCTTTCCTTTGCTTTTTTTAATTATTTCGCCCTTTCAAACGTTTTTCTTTTTAAAAATCATTCATCTTAGGAAAAAAAATGAAAAATATTATTCTTGCAAGAAGAAAATGAATAATTAAAAATGGACCAAAAAAAAAAGATTAATGCAGACAAGTTGAAAAATAAAAATATTTTCACTAATTCTTTTTGTGAATCAAACAAGGAATAAAGTATCCAAGGTGATTCAAAATTCAATTTAAATACCTATAGTCTACTGCCATAAATCAAATCATTTTTAATCTAGGCAACTCTTACCTAGTTAGCTTCAATGAAGTATATATATATATTTATTTTATTTTTTACAAAATATAAATAAAAAATAAAGTTAAAGTTTTCATTTAACAATACGATCTTAGATTTCCTTCACGGGACAGAGGAAAAAAGAAAAAGTTATGTAGAAATAGAAAAGAAGAAGAATATAATAGAATGTGAATTATGAGATTTGGTTTATTGGAATAGAAAATAATAAGAAATGATATTAATATATTTGGTTAGTTTAAATAATATGGTTGGAATAGGTTTTTAAGATTATTTTACCCTTTTATTAAAATAATTATAATTTATTATAAAAATAATATTAATCATAATTAATTAATAAAATAACTATTAATAATTAATTATTATCTTTTAATAATTAAGATTAATTATTAAGATTAATTATTAATTAATATTTATTTATTAATATCAATAGTTAATATTAAATGAATTAATAATAATTTAATTAATTAATATTAATTTGTTAATAAATATTAATTAATAAATCAATTAATATTAATTTAATAATAATTATTAATAATTACAATTTAATTAATAAGTTAATATTAATAATTAATTTTAATTAATCCTAAATATTAATTTCCTAATAATTATAAATAGTTAGTACTGATTATTAATATAATATTAATTATTAAAAAAATATTAATATTAATAAAAAAATTTTGATTGGAAATATTAATTGATAATTATTAAATTAATTTAAAAATAAAGATAATTATCTATTGAAACGTTTTCTTCTCCAAACCTCTCTTCATCATTTTCTCTCTCCTCTGCTTAATCTTAAAATCTAGGAATTTGCTTTGTTGCTCATCGCCATTGGTAGCTGCTTTAGGGTCACGATGATCAAGTTATTGGATCTTAATTGGTTTTTTCCTGCTTGTTGGTGGCAGTTTTTAAAAAAGAGTTTTGGATGCTTGTGGAAGTAGAAATTATCCCTAACGTTTATGAAAATATGCAATTAAGCCCTCAACGTATAATTGCATGGAAATAAGGATATTACGTTTTATTTTCAGTATATTAAACCTAAACGTTATAAAATGATAGAATTAAGGATATAGCCGTTAAAAACTAACAGTGTCCGTTAAGCTTGCCTAGGTGGCATGCCACCTGGACAATGACGTGGCATTACATTACCACGTGTCATGATGACGTGGAAAAAAGTTAATTTTTTTTAATTTCGTTTTTTTAAATAAATATTTTTAAGTTCTTTTTTTTTGCTTGATAGCCAAATATATCCCTAACGTTTATGAAAATATGCAATTAAGCCCTCAACGTATAATTTCATGAAAATAAAGATATTACGTTTTATTTTTAGCATGTTAAACCTAAGCATTATAAAATGACAGAATTAAGGATACAACTGTTAAAAACCAACAATGTCTGTTAACATTGCCTAGGTGGCATGCCACTTGGACACTAACGTGAATTATAATGCCACGTGGACTAATGATGTGGCATTATATTGCCACGTGTCATGATGACGTGGAAAAAGTTAAAAAAAATTTTTAATTTCATTTTTTTTCATAATTTTATTTTTAAAAAAATTACATTTTTTTCATCATTTCATTTTTTCTTCTTCTATCTCCTTTACAAGAAGTTCATTGAAGATGTCATTACCTGTAAGGCTGTAAGGGAGATAGAAGAAGAAAATGAAGAAAAAATGAAATTTTTAAAAAAATGAAATTATGAAAAAAAATGTAATTTTAAAAAAAATAAAATTACGAAAAAATGTAATTTTAAAAAAATGAAGTTATGAAAAAGATGTAATTTTTAAATAAACAATTTTTAAGTTCATTTTTTTTTCAAATTTACATTTTTCATAATTTCATTTTTTAATTACATATTTTTTAAAAATTACATCTTTTTCATTACTTCATTTTTTTAAAATTACATTTTTTTCATCATTTCATTTTTTCTTCATTTTCTTCTTCTATCTCCCTTACAGGCAATGACATCTTCAATGAACTTCCTGTAAGGCTGTAAGGGAGATAAAAGAAGAAAATGAAGAAAAAATGAAATTATGAAAAAAAAAATGTAATTTTTTAAAAAATAAAATTACGAAAAAATGTAATTTTAAAAAATGAAGTTATGAAAAAGATGTAATTTTTAAATAAACATTTTTTAAGTTCATTTTTTTTTTCAAATTTACATTTTTCATAATTTCATTTTTTAATTACATATTTTTTAAAAATTACATCTTTTTCATAACTTCATTTTTTTAAAATTACATTTTTTTCATCATTTCATTTTTTCTTCATTTTCTTCTTCTATCTCCCTTACAGGCAATGACATCTTCAATGAACTTCCTGTAAGGGAGATAGAAGAAGAAAAAGAAGAAAAAATGAAATGATGAAAAAAATGTAATTTTTTTAAAAAATAAAATTATGAAAAAAAACGAAATTTGAAAAAAATAAAATTATGAAAAAAAACGAAATTTAAAAAAAAATTTAACTTTTTCCATATCATCATGACACGTGACAATTTAATGCCACATCATTGATCCACGTGGCATTATAATCTATGTCAATGTCCAGGTGGCATGCCACCTAGGCAAGGTTAGCAGACATTGTTGGTTTTTAACAGCTATATCCTTAATTCTGTCATTTTAAAATGTTTAGGTTTAACATGCTGAAAATAAAACGTAATATCTTTATTTTCATGAAATTATACGTTGAGAGCTTAATTGCATATTTTCATAAACGTTAGGGATATATTTGGCTATTAAGTAAAAAAAATGAACTTAAAAAATGTTTATTTAAAAAAAAACGAAATTAAAAATTTTTTTAACTTTTTTCCACATCATCATGACACGTGGCAATGTGAGGCCACGTCATTGTCCATGTGGCATGCCACCTAGGCAAGGTTAACGGATACTGTTAGTTTTTAACGGGTATATCCTTAATTCTGTCATTTTATAACGTTTAGGTTTAATATGCTGAAAATAAAACGTAATATCCTTATTTCCATGCAATTATACGTTGAGGACTTAATTGCATATTTTCATAAACGTTGAGGATATATTTGGCTATTAAGCCTTTTTAAAAATCATTCATCTTAGGAAAAAAAATGAAAAATATTATTCTTGCAAGAAGAAAATGAATAATTAAAAATGGACCAAAAAAAAAAGATTAATGCAGACAAGTTGAAAAATAAAAATATTTTCACTAATTCTTTTTGTGAATCAAACAAGGAATAAAGTATCCAAGGTGATTCAAAATTCAATTTAAATACCTATAGTCTACTGCCATAAATCAAATCATTTTTAATCTAGGCAACTCTTACCTAGTTAGCTTCAATGAAGTATATATATATATATATTTATTTTATTTTTTACAAAATATAAATAAAAAATAAAGTTAAAGTTTTCATTTAACAATACGATCTTAGATTTCCTTCACGGGACAGAGGAAAAAAGAAAAAGTTATGTAGAAATAGAAAAGAAGAAGAATATAATAGAATGTGAATTATGAGATTTGGTTTATTGGAATAGAAAATAATAAGAAATGATATTTGTCATAACGTCTAGGTCCGTGAACCTAACCGCTAGACTTTAATATCAAGGAGTCGCCACCAACCATTCAAATCTAAGGTGTGATTGGTCACCTACTCTTGTCTAAGGATAAGGCATGGTCTACGTTCAAAGGATCTAGGGTTCGGGAGTACGGTTACGTGTGGGGAAGGATTAGCACCCCCACGACGCCCATTCTAAAATGGTACCACTTAGTTCTAAGTTTAGTCTAAATTTGCCTTTATGTTTGTATTAGTTTTGATAATTAAATATTGGGAAAGTTTCTAAGACTATTCCATCAATCTGGCTCAAATCTTAGAAACTCCCCTCACCTCAAGATGTTCAAGGAGTACCAATCGACTTTCTTAAACTCCATCGTCGGATTGATTGAGTATATTATGGAATTCTTATCTTTAAATATTTTCTAATCTTATTCTTCTTATTGTATTGTTTTAATTCTATTATTTTATATTTTTAAACATGACATATGGGTTATTGACAATTCTTCTTAAGTATCCCATCAATCTGGCTCAACCCAAGAAGAATCCTCTCACCTAGAAATTCCAAGGAGTACCAATTGACTTTCTTGAAATTTCATCATCGGCATATGTCATACTTAATTCCTTTATTTAAAGCATATTATTATTCTATTACCCTATCATCATGTTATTTTATATTCTTTATTATTATTATTATTATTATTATTTTTTATTATCATTATATTTTAAAATGAACATGGACTATGTTTTCTTGAAAATTCTTCTCAAGTATTCCATCAATCTGGCTCAACTCAAGAAGAATCCTCTCACCTAGAAATTCCAAGGAGTACCAATTGACTTTCTTGGAGTTTCATCCTCGGCGTAATCCATATTCATCTTTAGTATTTTATTTAATTTTATTCTATCTTGTCTTTATTCATATCTTATCTAACTCAATTTTATTTATCCTTTCATTTATTCCATCCTAATTTGAATTATGTTTACAAATTAAATTACTAATTTTTATTCTCAGAACCTAAACACTAATCCTAATTGTATTATAGCAATTGTATAAATCATGCAAGTCATTAAATCATATCAAATTATCCATGCAAAACACATCATACAGTTTGATCATACAAATTAAATTATCAAATTAAATATTATCATGCAAATTATCAAGTTAAATATTATCATGCAATTGCTTCATATAAAATCAAATTAAATTATTTCATACGACTTAAATTATTATGTCATGCAATATACAGTTAATCAAATTAAATTATCATGCAAACATTTATGAATTAATCATCTAACCATGTTACAGACCTGTTAAATTAATCTTACAAAATATCAATTAGTTAAACATTAAAAGAACCTGAGGAAGCTGGACTTCTCCTGTTGTAGCCGCAACAATTAATTATGGCTGCAGATGATGGGCTAAATGGCATGCATCAGATACGAGCAATGGTGATGAACAAGTGAGGAGCAGATCCAAACACAGCAAGAAGCAAGCAATAGCAACAGAGCAAGGCAGACGCGATAGTAGAAGGGGTTGGTAACGATGAGCAGTGCAGGGCCGGGCAGGAATGATGCGACGATAACGCGAGATGTTGAACAGGGACGCAGCAGAGCTATGCGGATGCGACAGAGGTAGTGTCAGCAACGAGCCACGATGGAGGTTAGGGTGATGATGACGCGGCTGTATGAGGCGATGGAGCAGATGATAATGGTGGTCGTCGCTGCAGCAAGCGAAGATGATGATGTTGGTTGGGTATTGCAATGCAAGGATCCCGAATTGTAGCTGCTTCTTCCTCCCCTTAAACATGAGACTTAATCCCCTTTTTATAGTCCAAAAACTTATTAGAATCCTAATACAACTATACTTATTCTCATAATTATCTTATATTTTATCTATTTCATTCTTATGTTAATCCTAATCTAACTCTATTAATCTAAATAATTATCCTAAAAAATCTAATTATCCTAATTATCTAATCCTAAAATTAATTTTATTTTTATTTCTTTTTAAATCCTATTTTAATTTTAATTTCCTAATTAATGTTAATTCTAAATCTAAAAATTCTAATTTAATTCTAGCCAAATTCCCAATTATTAAATTAAAATACAAATGTCACCCAACCCAATTATTTATACAAATTAAGATCCCGGACAAAATAGGGTGTCTACAGCTGCCCCTCTTTGTGCATTTGCTGTGAAACAGTAATTGCACAAAGACATAGACACCTATTTTGTTTGACTTCTCTTTTTTTTAATTTTTTTATTTTTTCAAAAAGCTCCCTCTTAACAGAAAGGCAGTCAAACTTTAAAATCTTGTCTAAAAGCTCCTCCTAAACAGGCAGGCAGTCAAACTTTAAAAATCTTGTCCAAAAGGCTCCTCCTATACAGGCAGGCAGTCAAACTTTAAAAATCTTGTCCAAAAACTCCCCCTAAACAGGCAGGCAGTCAAAATCTTGTCTAAAAGCTCCTCCTAAACAGGCAGGCAGTCAAACTTTAAAAATCTTGTCTAAAAACTCCCCCTAAACAGGCAGGCTGTCAAACTTTAAAATCTTGTCCAAAAGCTCCTCCTAAACAGGCAGGTAGTCAAACTTTAAAAATCTTGTCTAAAAGCTCCTCCTAAACAGGCAGGCAGTCAAACTTTAAAATCTTGTCCAAAAATTTGGAGGAATCATGTCCGAAGGTCTTATAGATTGTACTCAAGGAACCTTGTCTGTAATTTTTCTTTTTCTCATGCAATGCATCATGTATGCAACTACGCATGCATTCTATCCTATCTATGCAATGTCATTTGTGTAATGCCATTCATGCAATATTATTCACACAATCTATTCTATTCATGCAATGTTTGTGTTTTTTTTTTTGGAAAGCATTTCAACTTTAACTGTGGCAATAACAAGGTTTTTCTGTATCAGTCCATCTCATGCATTCTTTCATTTGTCATCTTGTCCTTATATTTCCTATTTCTTTCCTCATTTTCCTTCTTCCATTTTTTCTCTCCCAATGAAGCTCTTGTCTTCGTGCCCTCTTTATCTTATCTTATCCCTTGTCTCTTCTTCTTTACTATCCTTCCTATCTGGTCATTCATTCGCTCATTAAAATCTTCATTCACTCTTCTTTATTCATTGGTTTTTCTTGATTTCCAATTTCCATTCATTCACAAGTTTCCTTTTCTTTCATTTTCCTAAATAATATAGGAGTCTTTCACATATTTTGCCAAGCAAACATTCATTACCATTCTAATTTCAAGATTAATGCAACACAATTTCTCAAGCCCTCAAGGTAAAGATATAGCAAAGGAATGGTATTATTCAATATCTGAAAATATTACAAAAAGGTAGCCAAGTGTGAAGGCAAAGCAAGGTTGAAAGAAAAACAAGGATTCTAAGATTATTTAACCAGGCTTTGGGCAAACATTCAAATAACTCTGATCAATTAATACAGAATTCTCATTCAAAAATCTCATTCTCTTCAAGTCATCCGACCATGTAAAGTCCTATCAAATCACATTAGTGCTTCTATATCATGACCCTTTAATGCCTTTTCTCCTCATACCTAAGTCGCCTTTTCAGGTTTTCAACTTAAATATGTCTCCTTGATTCAAGCTGCCCTTTACGGGTTTTCAGTTCGAATTCACCCCCTATTAACTCAAACTGCCCTTTTGGGTTTTCAATTTGAATCCTCCTTTTTCTTTTTTCTCTTTTTTTCTTTTCTTTTCTTCTTTTTTTCTTCTTTTTCTCTTCTTTTTCATTTTCTTTTCTTTCTCTTTTTTTTTTAATTCATTTCTCTTCATTTTCAACTTCATTGTCCTTGATGAGGCTTCTCTTGTCTGTTCTCCATTTTGATTCATGCCCCAACATCAGATACTTCTTCACCCAATTTAATGCTCACATGGATCCAAGAGAGTCTTCGGAATCCCACTTCTTCCATCTAGACGAAATCTTTTTGCTTATCTTGATCTGCTTGTCCTACTTCCATCCAAAGGATCATCATCTCATAGTGTAAGTATGCCTTTATTCAACACATGATTCTTCAATAGGAGTACTCATATTTGATCAAAATGGACTTTTAAGGCACGTAATGTAGGCTCAGGTGAGGGTTTATGAAAGAAAGGATAATATAGGCCCAAAATAAGCGTTTCAAGGTTCGTCAAACCAAGAATCATTTTTCATGAATCAATTAGGCATTTTGACTTTTGCCTCATTCTAATATGCTTTCTCTCTCCTTTTTATTTAAATGTGACTAGGGTTTTCACTTTCTTGATTCAAACCCTCTTTCCTTCTTCATTCTCTTTTTCTTTTTTGTTCTTTTTTTTTTTTACAAAAGGTTTTTTTTTGCCCCTTTTATATTTTTATTTTGCCCCACTGATCTTTCATCTTCTATTCTCTTTGCCCCCCAGTGTGGAGGGTGATTCTTGGTGGGTTATATAAAAAAGAAATATAATAGGCTCAAAGGGGTAATCAATGGATAATTTTACTCATGCTTGAAAGGTAGTGAAAGAAGGCCATTTCTCATCTCAATACAAGTACTCTCATTAAAGGTCATCCATTGAACAATGACAAACTCATTAGAATTTCATGTAGAGAATCACCTTTACTCATAACATTCTATAGTTGAAGATTTTAGACAAATATCTTCTATTCTCTTCTTGCTTGAACAATCTTGGCGAACTAAAATCCATTCAACCAACCAAAGCAGTCCTTTTCAGAATTGAATTTTATACTCATTGCCATCATCATTATCAAGTTCATTATTTGGATACTTTTAGGCTCAGTAACAATGTAAAATATGGGTATTGGTGTTTGGCATTAAAGAACAAGATTGGAATGAGGAATTAAGAAATATGCATCGCACTAATCCTTTATTGAAAATGAAAACAAATGAAAACTGGCCCAATACATAAAAGAATTCTTAATGCCTTTTGGGCTTAGGCACTCATATATTGAAATGTCCTAAGATGAATGAAATTAGAAACAAAGAAACAACCATAATCTTCAAGTTAGTGAATCAATCAATATCATCCAGTTTCTTCCATAGCATCAACTGTTACCCTTTGTGTGATCTGGTAGAAGATTATCATTCACATTTGGATCATTCTTTGTTCCAAAACTCAAAATTCCAGCATTGACAAGTGCTTGGACTTTCCTCTTCAAGCCCATACAATTCTCAATAGAGTGTCCAACATTGTCATTATGATAGGCACACCTTGCATTAGGATCATACCACTTTGGGTAAGGAGGTTTCAAGGGTTCTATATAAATAGGGGCAATAAGATGACCTTCCACCAACTTTGGGAATAGCTCAGCATATGTCATGGGTATAGGGTCTATGGTAACATTTCGGCTAAGTCGGGTGTTCCTTTGGTCATTAGGTGGGAAAGTGGGGTTTGTTGAGGCTGTAGGAGTTTGTCGAGGGAAAACAGGTTGATATGTGTTTTGGGGATGAGTTTGTGGGTAAGATGGGGAATAGGCGTAATTCACTGAAGGTGGGTAAGGGGTATAAAGGCGGCGTGAATTATTTGAGACAGCTTGTGCATCTCCTTCCTTCTTCGAGAATCCACCCTTCCTACTATCATTCACTGGTGTTTCAATCTTACCACTCTTGATGGCATTCTCAATGGCTTCACCGGTTAACACCATGTCTGCAAAGTTCTTAGCTACACTACTAAGCATACGCTCATAATAAGGAGCCTTGAGAGTATTCAAAAAGAACATGGTGATTTCCTTCTCAGTCAAGGGAGGTTGAATTAGTGATGCCACGTCTCTCCATCGTTGGGCATATTCTTTAAAGCTCTCATCTTTCTTCTTTTCCATACCTTGGAGAGATAAGCGGTCAGGAGCTACATCAGACACATGTTTGTATTGAGATATAAAAGCTCTTGCCAACTCAGACCAAGAAGAAACTTTGCTCCTTTCCAATTGGTTGTACCACTTAGCGGTTGACCCAGTCAAGCTGTCTTGAAAAACATGAATTAATAGCTTGTCATCCCATGCATATGCCGCCATCTTTCTACAATACATGGTGAGATGATCTTTTGGGCACGATCTTCCATTGAACTTTTCAAATTCAGGCACCTTGAATTTTGGTGGAAGCACGACACCACGTACCAAACACAACCTTTCGGCATCAACGGGTCCAAAATAGTCAACTCCTTCCACAGCACTTAGTCTTTCTTCTATCAAGCTCAATTGAGCTTTAGTACCACTATATTCTTCTTTATGCTTCAACTTTTCTAACTCTGTGGGATCATCTAGATTTGGCACTTCCACTGGGTTTTGAACTTGTATCTGTAGAGGTGTTGGAGCATTGACAGTACTTCCTTCAGGAACAAAAATAGGGTTGTCTCGCATGCTTTGTTGAGCTTCTTGGATAGACTCCTCTTGATTACCCATCTTCTCCTTTCCTTTAATCATGGCTTTTAGCAACTGGGTAATTTCACTCAATTGCCCCCTTATCTCTACATTTTCCCTTTCCAACTTTTCTATCCTAATATTTTGATCCTCTTCCATTATGCGTGCTTAATACCTTGTATGATATCTGTGGAGGGCAGATCGTCTAGTGGATGCAATTTTGATACCTTGTGCCACAATTTAGTTGAAATTATTTTCAATGTGATGATATGTTTATGCACAAAAATGAATGCACATGGAATGCCCTTAGGTCTAGCAATCTCTCCTAACAATTAAAAGTGTGTTCATTCTCATGATAAGACAGGTGCAAACTTACATGAATGATATGTTATGTGATGCAAAATCAAACACAACTATGCATGACTTAATGATACAGACAAATTCTTTTTTTTTTGTTTTTTAATTTTTTTTTTTTTAAGAATGGAAGAAAGAAAAACTATATTTTTTGAATTTTTTTTTTTAAAACAATGTACAAAAGAGGAAGTAAAACTTATTCCTTCATGTGTCCTATCTTAGGTTTGAGTCTACACTCCAATCTAATATGGTTCCACCCTAAGGCTAAGCCTTATGTTTCATTACATGCTGGGTTTGGATAATTCAAGGTCTAAAGGTTCCCAAATTGTTCCTCACTATCATCCATACAGGACTAGTAAGGCACCCAATCCTCACCCATTATAGGTTACAAACGGAAAGGTTCAATCTGAGTGGGAGTATTTCGCTAGCCTATGTGGAGGTTATCACCTCACGAAAGCGTAGTTACTTTACTCCCTCCTAAAGAGGAAGAGCCCGGGTTGAGGGCTTATGCAAATGCAAGTGATGTGTGTGTTGAAGGAATGAATTAACATTTTATTATACATTTTCCAAATACTTCTAGGCAAACTTAGACTAATCTTCAAACTAATCTTTGGCCTGACTCTCTAAAGTCCCCAGTGGAGTCGCCAAACTGTCATAACGTCTAGGTCCGTGAACCTAACCGCTAGACTTTAATATCAAGGAGTCGCCACCAACCATTCAAATCTAAGGTGTGATTGGTCACCTACTCTTGTCTAAGGATAAGGCATGGTCTACGTTCAAAGGATCTAGGGTTCGGGAGTACGGTTACGTGTGGGGAAGGATTAGCACCCCCACGACGCCCATTCTAAAATGGTACCACTTAGTTCTAAGTTTAGTCTAAATTTGCCTTTATGTTTGTATTAGTTTTGATAATTAAATATTGGGAAAGTTTCTAAGACTATTCCATCAATCTGGCTCAAATCTTAGAAACTCCCCTCACCTCAAGATGTTCAAGGAGTACCAATCGACTTTCTTAAACTCCATCGTCGGATTGATTGAGTATATTATGGAATTCTTATCTTTAAATATTTTCTAATCTTATTCTTCTTATTGTATTGTTTTAATTCTATTATTTTATATTTTTAAACATGACATATGGGTTATTGACAATTCTTCTTAAGTATCCCATCAATCTGGCTCAACCCAAGAAGAATCCTCTCACCTAGAAATTCCAAGGAGTACCAATTGACTTTCTTGAAATTTCATCATCGGCATATGTCATACTTAATTCCTTTATTTAAAGCATATTATTATTCTATTACCCTATCATCATGTTATTTTATATTCTTTATTATTATTATTATTATTATTATTTTTTATTATCATTATATTTTAAAATGAACATGGACTATGTTTTCTTGAAAATTCTTCTCAAGTATTCCATCAATCTGGCTCAACTCAAGAAGAATCCTCTCACCTAGAAATTCCAAGGAGTACCAATTGACTTTCTTGGAGTTTCATCCTCGGCGTAATCCATATTCATCTTTAGTATTTTATTTAATTTTATTCTATCTTATCTTTATTCATATCTTATCTAACTCAATTTTATTTATCCTTTCATTTATTCCATCCTAATTTGAATTATGTTTACAAATTAAATTACTAATTTTTATTCTCAGAACCTAAACACTAATCCTAATTGTATTATAGCAATTGTATAAATCATGCAAGTCATTAAATCATATCAAATTATCCATGCAAAACACATCATACAGTTTGATCATACAAATTAAATTATCAAATTAAATATTATCATGCAAATTATCAAGTTAAATATTATCATGCAATTGCTTCATATAAAATCAAATTAAATTATTTCATACGACTTAAATTATTATGTCATGCAATATACAGTTAATCAAATTAAATTATCATGCAAACATTTATGAATTAATCATCTAACCATGTTACAGACCTGTTAAATTAATCTTACAAAATATCAATTAGTTAAACATTAAAAGAACCTGAGGAAGCTGGACTTCTCCTGTTGTAGCCGCAACAATTAATTATGGCTGCAGATGATGGGCTAAATGGCATGCATCAGATACGAGCAATGGTGATGAACAAGTGAGGAGCAGATCCAAACACAGCAAGAAGCAAGCAATAGCAACAGAGCAAGGTAGACGCGATAGTAGAAGGGGTTGGTAACGATGAGCAGTGCAGGGCCGGGCAGGAATGATGCGACGATAACGCGAGATGTTGAACAGGGACGCAGCAGAGCTATGCGGATGCGACAGAGGTAGTGTCAGCAACGAGCCACGATGGAGGTTAGGGTGATGATGACGCGGCTGTATGAGGCGATGGAGCAGATGATAATGGTGGTCGTCGCTGCAGCAAGCGAAGATGATGATGTTGGTTGGGTATTGCAATGCAAGGATCCCGAATTGTAGCTGCTTCTTCCTCCCCTTAAACATGAGACTTAATCCCCTTTTTATAGTCCAAAAACTTATTAGAATCCTAATACAACTATACTTATTCTCATAATTATCTTATATTTTATCTATTTCATTCTTATGTTAATCCTAATCTAACTCTATTAATCTAAATAATTATCCTAAAAAATCTAATTATCCTAATTATCTAATCCTAAAATTAATTTTATTTTTATTTCTTTTTAAATCCTATTTTAATTTTAATTTCCTAATTAATGTTAATTCTAAATCTAAAAATTCTAATTTAATTCTAGCCAAATTCCCAATTATTAAATTAAAATACCAATGTCACCCAACCCAATTATTTATACAAATTAAGATCCCGGACAAAATAGGGTGTCTACAATATTAATATATTTGGTTAGTTTAAATAATATGGTTGGAATAGGTTTTTAAGATTATTTTACCCTTTTATTAAAATAATTATAATTTATTATAAAAATAATATTAATCATAATTAATTAATAAAATAACTATTAATAATTAATTATTATCTTTTAATAATTAAGATTAATTATTAAGATTAATTATTAATTAATATTTATTTATTAATATCAATAGTTAATATTAAATGAATTAATAATAATTTAATTAATTAATATTAATTTGTTAATAAATATTAATTAATAAATCAATTAATATTAATTTAATAATAATTATTAATAATTACAATTTAATTAATAAGTTAATATTAATAATTAATTTTAATTAATCCTAAATATTAATTTCCTAATAATTATAAATAGTTAGTACTGATTATTAATATAATATTAATTATTAAAAAAATATTAATATTAATAAAAAAATTTTGATTGGAAATATTAATTGATAATTATTAAATTAATTTAAAAATAAAGATAATTATCTATTGAAACGTTTTCTTCTCCAAACCTCTCTTCATCATTTTCTCTCTCCTCTGCTTAATCTTAAAATCTAGGAATTTGCTTTGTTGCTCATCGCCATTGGTAGCTGCTTTAGGGTCACGATGATCAAGTTATTGGATCTTAATTGGTTTTTTCCTGCTTGTTGGTGGCAGTTTTTAAAAAAGAGTTTTGGATGCTTGTGGAAGTAGAAATTATGTAGATCGCTGATTCTGCTGTGCAAACCCATAAAAACAGTTTTTTTTTTTTTTTCTTTAGGTGACTCTTGTGAGATTGCGAGGCAGAGAGAAAACAAATGCTAATGAAGAAACGAGGGATCAATTGTGTTAGAACTTGTAGATAGATTAAAAAACAAAAATAATAATTAAAATACTTAATGAATTAATTTAATTAAAAATTTTATTAATTATAGATATTTTATAAATAAATATATATAATAATATTTAAAAATTATTATTTATAATCAAGTTCAGGTAGTCGAGTACCTTAAGCTTACTACTTGAACCCTACTCGAGCTCATGATGGATAGTAAAATTATTATTCAAATCCTACCCGAACCCGTTTATTAATTACCTTAATCCTACTTAATCGAGTCAGGTAGTATAGCGTACCTATTTATATCCTTAGATTATTCAATAAATAGCACCTCCACCTAAAATAAATGAAGACAACATCAAATAGGACAGATTCTTAACTTCACTATTGTGGTGTTTTGGAGAGTTTAGCTTGATGATTAGATATGAAGATAGTTATTGTCGTAACGGTTTCGCGCTCGATGATTTTGAAGACATTTAAAAATAAAGGAGTCGCCACCAATCTTTTTTGACTAGGTGTGATTGGCCACCTAAAATACTTATCTTTTTAACAAAATCTCAAAATTAATTACGTTTTATTAAAAAGACAATTTTTGGTCTGCGAAAACAAAATCGGGTCCGGGAGTACGGTTACGCGTGGGGAAGGATTAGCACCCCCACGACGCCCGTTAAAAAACGGTACCATAATAATCATGTGTCATCCTTTAGTTTTAATAAAATGATCTTGAATTAATATTTAAAAATAATTCCTATTTTATTGCAATCAATTATATTTTTTGTTCAAAGTAATTGGTAAAAAAAATCATTTTTTTTATTTTTAAAAGGTTAAACTTTATTTTTCGAAAGTAAATGTGAACCTTTTTGTATTGAATAATTAAATCGAATACTCCAATACTTTTGGCAGCATTCGAAATAATTTTTCTCACCTAGAGATTTCTTAAAAATCACTACTTATGAGTTCTATAGAATCTCATCCTCGGAAGGGTTCACACCCATTTCGAAAATTAAAATAAGTTTTATTTTGAAAATAAATATGAATCCCTTTTATTGAAAAATTAAATCAAATATTCCAATACTTTTGGCAACATTTGAAATAATTCTCCTCACCTAGAGATTTCTAAAGAATCACTACTTGTGACTTTTATAGAATCTCATCCTCGGTAGATTTACGTTTATTTGGAAATTAAATGAATGCATATGATGCAAACAAATAATATATGATCTAAATGAATTTTTAATTTTTAATTTCATTATTTATTTGTTGATTTATTTATATTTCTTTGTTTTAAAAAAACTTATTCATTTTCATTTTTATTAAAAATTTAAATTATTGAAAAATCATACTAAACATTCCAATACTTTTGGCAACGTTTAGTACGACTCTTCTCACCTAGGGATCAGTTAAGAATCACTACTTGTGACTTCCGTAACATCCCATCATCGAAATTTATTTAATTAAATTTAAATTCTATTATTAATTTTAAAAAAAGAACTTATTTTATTTTCTTTTTTAATAAAAATTTAAATTATTGAAAAATCATACTAAATACCTCAATACTTTTGACAATATTTAGTAGACTCTTCTCACCTAGGGATCAGTTAGGAATCACTACTTGTGACTTCCGTAACATCCCATCATCGGAAGATTTTTACTTAACTTTAATTTTATTATTAATTTTAAAAATTCAATTTTATTTTCAAAAATTTA
Organism: Heritiera littoralis; assembly: GCA_031772115.1. Lineage (NCBI taxonomy): Eukaryota > Viridiplantae > Streptophyta > Magnoliopsida > Malvales > Malvaceae > Heritiera > Heritiera littoralis. The sequence goes on along the minus strand of JAPDPK010000142.1, from coordinate 1,787,733 downwards.
AATTATTGAAAAATCATACTAAATACCTCAATACTTTTGACAATATTTAGTAGACTCTTCTCACCTAGGGATCAGTTAAGGAATCACTACTTGTGACTTCCATAAAGTTCCATCATCGGAAGAATTTCATTTAATTAAATTAAATTTTTATTATTAATTTCCTTTTTCGGTTTTCTTTTAAAAACTTATTTATTTTTATTTTTTTGTTTGCCATGAAAGCATATTAAAAGCACACATAATAATAAATTTTTTTAAATCTTTCTTTTTTAATTTTTAATTGATATTTTTTAATTAAATTTTTTTAACAAAATAAATACTAAATAAATAAATAAATAAATAAATAAAAGAAAAATACCAAAACGGATTTGGGCTTGGACCCAAAGGAAAATTTGTTAAAAAACCAAAACCGGGCCCAAACAGCAAAGCCCAAATCTGCCAATGGAAACGGGTCGCCGGCCGGGTTGTGCGGATCTTGGGTCGGGTTCGGTAGAGGCGCGGGTCGTCTGTCTTTAAAACGCACCGTTTAGGTGCTCTATAAAAGGCCATTTTTTTTTCTTTCACTTATTTTAACCGATTTCCCAAAAAAAATCTCAAAAACCTCCAAAAAATTCTCTCAACTCTCAACCTTACCGGATGGCTATTGCCGGGTTGGTCGCCGTGTGCCGCCACGCTCCGGTCGCCGGAGACCTTTTGATTAACCTAAAAATGCTCCCTTTTTCTCCTCTAGCCGGATCTGTCTTCCGAATCGCCCAAAAACAGCCCTAACTCAGTAAATCTACACTAGACCGAAAGCCTTTTCCCCCTTTTTTTTATACTTTTTCTTTTTGAGCTTGGGACTTCAGATCTGGGTTTTGAAGCTCTCGGGCTTCATGTGTTTTCGTTGTTGTTGTTGTTGTTTGTCTTCTTTTTTTTTCAGGTTTCCAAATGGTTGGTTTTGGGGTTTGGGTTTCAGATCTGGTTTGGCTCTTTTCTTTTTTTTTTCTTTTGTGTTTTGTTTATTTCGGTTGATATAGTTGTTGCTTGGGGCTTGTGTTTTGTTTGTTGTTTTCTTTTGTAGGTGATGGCTTAGATCTATGTCTGTTGGGATTCGGTGAGGTTTCAGATCTGGGATTTGGGGTTCTCAGATCTGGGGTTTTTGTGGCTTTGGTAATGGTGATGACGGTGATGATGGCGGTGTGTGGTGGTTTCTTTGGGTAGAGGTGGTACAGGGGCTGGTTCACGGTGGTGAGGGGGTTCGGGTAGTGAGATGTGCACGAGATGGGTTGTGGCGATTGTGCTTTTTGGGTTCTTTGGGGTAGTCTGGTGGGAGTGATGGTGGCAGTTTGGACGGTGATGGGTAGTTTTCGGTGATGATGGCAGTGGTTCCGATGAGGGTTGATGGCTTCCCCCCCAGAGAGTTTTGTCTCCCCCATTTTCAGGGTTTTTTAAGAGTCTTATGGTGATGGTGGAGGTGAGAAAGGATGGCAGGGTAGCTGGCTGATGGATGGGTGACAGAGACTGGTAGTGGCTGATGGAGAGGGGTTGGCAGGGTGGTGGCCGGTGGTTCTAGGGAAGGGAACCCCATTAAATGCACTGATAGATATCAGACAAAAATAATAATAATAATAATAATAATAATAATAATAATAATAATAATAATAATAAAAAACAAATAATAATAATAATGATAATAATAATAATAACAATAATAATATAAACAAAACACATAATAAAAATAAATATATATAAAAATAATAATTATTATAATATTAGGACAAAATTAGGTGTCAACAACTGCCCCTCTTTGCTCATAGCTGAGGATCAGAAATAGAGCAAAGACAATAGACACACTAATTTTGTCCGGCTTATAACCTAATCTCTTTCTTTTTTCTTTCTTTATTTTCTTCTCTTTTCTTTTTTTTTTTTTCATTTCATTTCTTTTGGAATGTGCTCCTCTTGTAGCAGAGGCGATGAAACTTAAATTTTTTTTTGGAATGTGTTCCTCTTGCAACAGAGGCAATGCAACTTTAAATTTTTCCCGAAATGTGCTCCTCTTGCAATAGAGGCTATGAAACGGTAAATTTCCTTTATTTTTTCTTCTTCTTTTTTTTTTCGAGAAAGCTCCTCTTGCAGCAGAGGCAATGAAACTTAAAATTTTCTTCTTGAAAATGTGCTCATCTTGCAGCAGAGGCGATGAAACTTAAAAATTTTGCCCGGAGGACTTAGAATTGGTGCCCGGAGGTCTTATGATTTGTGCCCGGAGGTCTTAAAATTTGTGCCCGGAGGTCTTAAATTCCTTTTTCTAAAAAGTGCTCCTCTTGCAGCAAAGGCATTGAAACTTTAAAATTTTTGCCCGGAGGACTTGAGATTTTGCCCGGAGGACTTACAATTTGTATCCGGAGGACTTCAAATTGTGCTCGGAGGTCTTATGATTTGTGCCCGGAGGACTTAAAATTATGCCCGGAGGTCTTATGATTTGTGCCTGGAGGACCTTAAATTGTGCCCAGAGGTCTTATGATTTGTGCTCGAAGGACTTAAATTCCTTTTTTGAAAAGTGCTCCTTTTGCAGCAGAAGCATTGAAACTTTAAAAATTTTACCCGGAGGACTTAGAATTGGTGCCCGGAGGTCCTGAAAAGTTTAAAATTTATGCCCGGAGGACTTAGATTTGTGCCCGGAGGTCTTATGATTTGTGCCCGGAGGACTTAAAATTGTGCCCGGAGGTCTTATGATTTGTGCATGGAGGACTTATGATTTGTGCCCGAAGGACTTAAATTCCTTTTCTGAAAAGTGCTCCTCTTGCAGCAGAGGCATTAAAACTTTAAAAATTTTGCTCGGAAGACTTAGAATTGGTGCCCTGAGGTCTTGAAAAGTTTAAAATTTATGCCCGGAGGACTTAGAATTATGCTCGGAGGACTTGAGATTTGTGCTCGGAGGACTTGAGATTTATGCTCGGAGGTCTTATATTTGTGCTCGGAGGACTTTGGAATAGGTGCTCGGAGGACTTATAATTTGACTTGAAAGATTTAAAGTTTTGCCCGGAGAACTTAGAATTATGCCCAGAGGACTTGAGATTTGTGCCCGGAGGACTTGGAATCGCTTGAAAAGTTTAAAATTGATGCCCAAAGGACTTACAATTGGTGCCCGGAGGTCTTGAAATTTTATCTGAAGAATTAAAATTAGTGCCCGGAGGACTTAGCATCTTTCCTGAAGAGTTTAAAGACGGTGCCCGGAGGACTTAGAATTTTACTTATCTTCTGAAAATCAATCTTTAATTTTAATCGAACGTAGCACTTAATAAAACTGGATTTGAAAATTTCTTTATCTTGAATAAACTTGATTTTTTTGTTTTGAAAAAAGGTTGCATAACCTTCAAAATCTTGATTGGATGGTGTCGAGCTTTCAGTTCGAAAAAACATGTTTTAATCTCAAAATTTTACACAAAAACTTTCAATGTTGATGCTGTATGATATTGTATATGTATGCGTGCATGCATGGCACTCAATTCTGTACATTTTCTAACTTCAAAACTCTTTCCTATCTTGCCGAAGAGGCACATCATTTGCCTTGTTTTGTTTTCTTTGCCCCCAACATGACCATGAAAGCTCCTTTCTATTTTCCATTTCTGTAGAGTTCTTGCACTCTCATCATAGCCTTTTGACTAATAGCACTAAATTTTCCTCACAACTATTTCCCAGGAGAAATGAATCCAAATTTCACAGGTGATATTTGATTATTTCAAAAAAAATTAGTGATTACTTTTCAAGATGAGTGACATGAATCCTACTCGGATCTCTTTAACTGGACAATTGAAAGTTTGATGCACCAAGATGTTTTATTTGGGGAATACTTTGTAACTTATCTAAAAACAATGGTTTCTTTCTTGGCTCAAAATGGTTTTCTTAAAATACCATCTCTTTTCTTCCCTTCTTTTTGAACAAAATTTTGAATGAGAAAAGAAATAAAATATTCACAACTTGATTTGACAATCTCTTAAATTCTCAAATAATGGCGTTCTACAAATGCCAAGACCAGATATGAATGACTGAGGTCTTTCCTACTTAGGAAGAGTATATACAAGAGGGAAGGTTCAAACTTTTTCCAAAACAATGTCGAGCAGTCAAATGACATCAGAACCTTTCGATATCTCGAGGGCTTCCAGGGATTACTGGTTCTTTTCCATGTTTTCAATTCATGTCACTGCTTGATTCGTCGCTTTGAGAGTTCATTGTTTACTCTAGACTGCCCCTTTCGGGTTTTCACCCTAGAGCTTCACTCTTTCTTTTCTCTTTCTTCTCTCTCTTTTTTTTCTTGTTTTTTGTTTTTTGTTTTTTTTTGTTTTTTTTTTGCATTTTTTTGATTGATTGTTCCACCATGCATTCAAGAATTCAAATTTCATTCAAACCAAAGAATGGCGAGAATCTTCCAAAGAAGAGCTCTTCGATACAAGCATTCCTACTTGATCAAAATGGACTTTTAAGTACGTAATGTAGGCCATGGTTCAGGGTTCTAAAAGAATAGATAAACAGGCTCAAAATGTATTTGAAGGTTATCAATCCAAGGATCATTTCTTCTCATATAGACATCTATCATTTACATACTTAGAAGCACCTTTTCTCTTTATATTTTTCATGTATTTCTTCCTCTTCTTCTTTTCTTTCTTTCTTTTTTTTTTTCAAAATTCTATTCATCCTTTGAAGTATCTTTCTTTGTGTACTTTCACATGTATCCTTCCTCCTTTCTCTTTCTTTTTTTTTTCCTTTTTTTTCTTTTTCATTGATTCATATCCAAGATTTCAAAAACATAGTAAATCTTATTTGATTGAAAACAAAAGCTTAATCATTTATTTTCCTTGAAAAGATATTTCCTGCACATGCCCCCCAGTGTGGAGGGTGATCCTTGGAGGAGGTTTATTATGAAAGAAATTATAAGGCTCAAACGGGGCAGCAAAAGGATAATGTTTATATTTGCGAATGGAATGCGAAAGACGGCCATTCGTCGTCTCAAATTAAGATGCTTCTATTAAAAAACAATTCTTAAGATAAGTTTTTCTTTTGGCTTTTGAAATCCTCTGAATATCATTTTTGCATGATGTCACAATCAATTTCATTTTTCTTTTTTTTTGTTCTTTTTTCTTTCTTTTTGATTTCCTTGTAATGCGATACTTTAATATGACAGAACTTAACCTCACACACCAAAAATTCATTTAAGGAAAGAGGTGATGTGCGACTCAAGGTATTATATAGATGGACAACAGTGAAAAATCCTTAACTTTGGCTCTCTCTCTCTCTTTTTTATCTTGCCCCAAAACATGGGTGAAAAGGCATATCGGGAGTACAAGATTGAAGAATTCGGGATTTGTATAAGAATTTAGGTGGAAATGTATTTCAAAATGATCTTGCCACATATTTGACCACCATTATCCAGAATCTTTGAGATTGTCATTGATTTCCAAAAAATTCACAAAAAGTTTTGCAAATCGGTTATTTCTTGAAAATCATTAACAATAAAGCCCTATCATAGTCAAAGTGAAAACAAATCGAACTTTCAAAATCTTATGCCCCAATTTAGCTTTTTGGCTCTCAACTGACTTAAATTTTATTGAGATGTGATCCAAGAATGATTTAATACATTCATCTTTGATAGTATTCACCAATTTTCTTGGAATCATTTTTATCATTAATGTGAAGAAAAGAAACATTCTTGTCATATGCCACTGGAAAATAAATTATGCAAAAAGTTGTGCTTATACAATTGTCACTTAAGCCAACGGAAACGACAAACATTTTCCAACAAAATACAGACTTCAAAATCTTAAAATCTTCATTTCCCTCTAGATTGATCTACCCAAAATGCCATAACTCTACACCAAAGTGGACTTCCACTGTTCCATATGTTCTCGAGTCAAGATTCCACCATTGATGAGCTCTTCAACCCTTTCCTTGAACTGTCTGTATTTTTCTGTTGAATGCCCAATTGCCCCCATGTGATAGTCACATTTGCTATTCGGATCATAACTCTTGGCAAATGGGTTTGGTGCTGTCCTCAAAGGTATAGGAGCCAAATATTGGTTTTTCACCAAAAAAGGTAAAAGTTCGGAGATCGAAATTGGGATTTCTCCTTGCTTGCTTCTCGATCTTTTTCTGTTGTTTATTAATGGTTGAGGAGGTTGAGCTACTGGCCTAGGCATGAAGATAGGCGCACGAGCAACCGTTGAAGGGTAAGGGTTTGCTTGGAATCCCGGTTGTGGGATTGGTGAATAAAGAAAATGATCATAGGAGACACTGTTCAATGTTGGATGGTATGATGGGTGAGACAAATAAGGATTATGTGGAGTGGAATTTCTGGGAAATTGCCCCTCAAATGTCGCAGCTTGCACTTCTTCTTCCATTCTTTCGGGCCTATTATCAGCTATGTCACCTATCTTAATCTTGCCCCTCTTGATTGCATTCTCAATCATCTCTCCAGAGGCCACCATGTAGGCAAAATTCTTAGTAACATTCTCAATTATTCTATTATAATATGGTGCCTGGAGGGTACTAAGAAACAGAGTCGCAGTCTCTTTTTCTGTAAGGGGAGGCTAGATCTGAGTGGCAACATTCTTCGATCACTGGGCGTATTCTCTAAAGCCTTCAGTAGCTTTCTTTTCCATGGCTTGCAAAGATAAACGATCTGGAGCCAAATCCACAATATGCTTATATTGGGCGACAAACGCCCTTGCCAAATCTTCCCATGAGTGAACATCGCCCCTGCCCAATTGTGTATATCACCTAGCAGCAGATCCTTTAAAGCTATCTTGAAAAACATGGATCAACAACTTGTCATCATGCACATGTGCTGCCATCTTTCTACAGTACATAGTGATATGGACCTTTGGACAAGTGGTCCCATCATTCTTCTCAAATTCTGGAGCTTTAAACTTTAGTGGAATGACAACACCAGGTACTAGAGATAATCTAGCTGCATCTAAAGATCCATGGAAATCCATTCCTTCAACAATCCGAAGCCTTTCTTCTATAAGCTCTGTCTTTTGTCGGGAACTTGAGCCTTCTTCCACTTGTGGCATTCCTTGCTCTTTGTGACTACCCGGATTGGCGATATGTGTTGGTTCAAAGGGGTTCATGGTAGGAGTTGCATGCCCTTGAAACTGACTAGGATCGACTGAAGATGGCATATTAGGGCATACATAACCCTCAGTGGGCATTGCTTGTGGCTCTTGAGATTATTGGTTTCTCGTGAGCAAATGTTAATTGGACAAAAAGAATCCTCAGCATTTCGTAACCGATGCCCCTCTTGAGTAGTTATTTCTCTCATTTTTCCATTGTTCAGCTTCTCCAACAAACCTGCCATCTGTGATAATTGCTCTCCCATCTCTTATTGAACTCTTTCCATCCTTTCCATCCGAGTCATTTCTGTCTCTTCCATGGTCCAAAACTATCTTCGAAGTTTTTCAATGATCAAGCTATCTTTCCACCAAATCTGTCACAACCTAAAATTAGATGTCATGCTTGCCATGCTAATATGAAGCTTTTATTGTATTGAAATTGTATATCCACATGTAAAAGAAATTTCAATCTTGTTATTATTTTACAATATCACAAGTCACACACCAAAAGGAAAAAAATTATAAACCAAAAATTGTTTTTCGTTTTTTTTCCTTTTTTTTTAAAAACAGTTATTGTTAGCCTTATTATTTTCTGTCAAAATCATATTATGCACATATGAATGAAGTGAATGCGAACTTAAATAAAATCTTGTAACTTTCATATTCATACGGGAATCGCTTACAAGATTCAAAATTCCTTACTAACTCTCCCTTATTCTAATGTCCTCTACATTCGAAGTCGTTCAAAAACAAATTTCACAACAATGGCCACCTTTTTCACTTTCCAAACTCTAATCAAGCATGGCAGATTCCTGGTTGACCATTTCACGAAAAGTCGATCAATCTCCACTTGCTAATGATTCAACATGTAGTTGTTCTGGAAACGGCAGCGAGCCTTGAAAATGAACCATTTTAGTCCCTCGAAAACTTTCAAGCATCTTCATAATCTTAGCTAGCTTCCCTTTTATCTCTCATATATCATGTCAGCAAAATTCTTCTTGATTATTCACCAAAGTAGTAAGTCTAGCTTCAAATTGATCTCCGATATCTTTTACTTCCTTTAATCCAAAAAGACAAATACTCTCCTTATTATGTGATGTGAATGCATTAATGTAATGAAATATGACATGCTAAAGAATCAAAATTTTCTCTTATTTAAATTCAATGAATGAATTTTCTCCTTTTTCTTTATTTTAAATTTTGATGATTTCTCTTTTTTTTTTTTGTAAAGAATAAATTTTTCTTTTTCTCCTTTTTTTTTTTACTTTAAAAAAAATTTTATCTTCATACCACAATTTTTTTTAACTTCTCTTTTTATTTTCTTGAAGGAATGGGATAATGCACTTACTTTTTATTTCCTCATCAACGTCTATGGATTAGTTTAAAATAAAAAATAAAAACATCATCGTTATTTTTCAAATATTATTAAAGAATGAATGAATGTTTTCTTGTTATTTTTGACAAAAAAGAGAAACCGAATAAATCTTTGTTTTATTTTGTAAAATTGTAAAATTGTAAAAATGTGAAATTTTATTTGAAAACAAATATATCTTGATTTATGAGAGCATGAATTTGAAAAATCATTAGAGTTATGATATGAAAAAAAAGTAGTAAAATGTTCCCTCATGTATCCTAATTTCGGGATAATTTCTACAAAAATCAGACATGACTCTAGTTAGGATCGGCTTCTTAGGGCCTTTTACATGCTGGTTTAAGTCTCTAAAAGGTCAAAAGGTTCCCAAATTATACCTTACTGTCATCCACACTAGACTAGTAAGATTTAATTTGAGTGAGAGTATTTCACTTGCCATTGCGGAGGTGATTACCTCACGAGAGCAAAGGTACTCTACTCCCTCCTAAGAAGGACGGAACCCGGGTATAAAGCTTATGTGATGCAAATGCAAGTGCAAGTGTGTGCATGAGGGAACATGTCAGACTCAAATTAAATTATTATCTTTATCCTAAATGCCTTAACAATTTATTAACAACAAGTATGTACAAATATAAAACATAAAATAAATAATATAAAAAGCAAATGCAAACAAAATTATTTTCAAAGTCCAAGTGAATTAAGTTTATATATCAATCAAGACTGTTAAATTAAAACTTTGGATAACACATGATTAATGCATGGCTTCACCCTCTTAGCGTCCCCAGTGGAGTCGCCAAGCTGTCGTAACGGTTTCGCGCTCGACGATTTTGAAGACATTTAAAAACAAAGGAGTCGCCACCAATCTTTTTTGACTAGGTGTGATTGGCCACCTAAAATACTTATCTTTTTAACAAAATCTCAAAATTAATTAAGTTTTATTAAAAAGATAATTTTTGGTCTGCGAAAACAAAATTGGGTCCGGGAGTATGGTTACGCGTGGGGAAGGATTAACACCACCACGACGCCCGTTAAAAAACGGTACCATAATAATCATGTGTCATCCTTTAGTTTTAATAAAAGGATCTTGAATTAATATTTAAAATAATTCCTATTTTATTGCAATCAATTTTATTTTTTATTCAAAGTCATTTTTTATTGGTAAAAAAAATCATTTTTGTTTTATTTTTAAAAGGTTAAACTTTATTTTTCGAAAGTAAATTTGAACCTTTTTATATTGAATAATTAAATCGAATACTCCAATACTTTTGACAGCATTCGAAATAATTTTTCTCACCTAGAGATTTCTTAAGAATCACTACTTGTAACTTCTATAGAATCTCATCCTCGGAAGGGTTCACACCCATTTCGAAAATTAAAATAAGTTTTATTTTGAAAATAAATATGAATCCCTTTTATTGAAAAATTAAATAAAATATTCCAATACTTTTGGCAACATTTGAAATAATTCTCCTCACCTAGAGATTTCTAAAGAATCACTACTTGTGACTTTTATAGAATCTCATCCTCGGTAAATTCACGTTTATTTGGAAATTAAAATGAATGCATATGATGCAAACAAATAATATATTATGCAAATGAATTTTTAATTTTTAATTTCATTATTTATTTGTTGATTTATTTATGTTTCTTTGTTTTAAAAAAACTTATTCATTTTCATTTTTATTAAAAATTTAAATTATTGAAAAATCATACTAAACATTCCAATACTTTTGGTAACATTTAGTACGACTCTTTTCACCTAGGGATCAGTTAGGAATCACTACTTGTGACTTCCGTAACATCACATCATTGGAATTTATTTAATTAAATTTAAATTCTATTATTAATTTTAAAAAAAGAACTTATTTTATTTTCTTTTTTAATAAAAATTTAAATTATTGAAAAATCATACTAAATACCTCAATACTTTTGACAATATTTAGTAGACTCTTCTCACCTAGGGATCAGTTAGGAATCACTACTTGTGACTTCCGTAACATCCCATCATCGGAAGATTTTTACTTAACTTTAATTTTATTATTAATTTTAAAAATTCAATTTTATTTTCAAAAATTTAAATTATTGAAAAATCATACTAAATACCTCAATACTTTTGACAATATTTAGTAGACTCTTCTCACCTAGGGATCAGTTAAGGAATCACTACTTGTAACTTCCATAACGTCCCATCATCGGAAGAATTTTATTTAATTAAATTTAATTTTTATTATTAATTTCCTTTTTCGGTTTTCTTTTAAAAACTTATTTATTTTTATTTTTTTGTTTGCCATGAAAGCATATTAAAAGCACACATAATAATAATTTTTTTTAATCTTTCTTTTTTTAATTTTTAATTTTTTTAAATTTTTTTAATTGATAATTTTTTTAATTAAATTTTTTTAACAAAACAAATAAATACTAAATAAATAAATAAAAGAAAAAAGAAAAATACCAAAACAGATTTGGGCTTGGACCCAAAGGAAAATCTGTCAAAAAACCAAAACCGGGCCCAAACAGCAAAGCCCAAATCTGCCAGCGGAAGCGGGTCGCAGGCCGGGTTGCGCGGATCTCGGGTCGGGTCTGGTAGAGGCGCGGGTCGTCTGTCTTCAAAACGCACGTTTAGGTGCTCTATAAAAGGCCATTTTTTTCTTTCACTCATTTTAACCGATTTCCAAAAAAAAATCTCAAAAACCTCCAAAAAATTCTCTCAACTCTTAACCCTACCGGATGGCTACCGCCGCGTCAGCCGCCGTGCGCCGCCGCACATCGATCGCCAAAGACCTTCCGATTACCCTAAAAATGCTCCCTTTTTCTCCTCTTGTCGGATCTGTCTTCCGAATCGCCCAAAAACAGCCCTAACTCAGTAAATCTACACTAGACCGAAAGCCTCTTCCCCCTTTTTTTTATACTTTTTCTTTTTGAGCTTGGGACTTCAGATCTGGGTTTTGAAGCTCTCGGGCTTCATGTGTTTTCGTTGTTGTTGTTGTTGTTTGTTTTTTTTTTCAGGTTTCAAAATGGTTGGTTTTGGGGTTTGGGTTTCAGATCTGGTTTGGCTTTTTTCTTTTTTTTTTCTTATGTGTTTTGGTTATTTCGGTTGATGTAGTTGTTGCTTGGGGCTTGTGTTTTGTTTGTTGTTTTCTTTTGCAGGTGATGGCTTAGATCTAGGTCTATTGGGATTCGGTGACGTTTCAGATCTGGGATTTGGGGTTCTCAGATCTGGGGTTTTTTTGGCTTCGATGATGGTGATGACGGTGATGATGGCGGTGTGTGGTGGTTGCTTTGGGTAGGGGTGGTACAGGGGCTGGATCACGGTGGTGAGGGGGTTCGGGTAGTGAGATGTGCATGAGACGGGTTGTGGTGATTGTGCTTTTTGGGTTCTTTGGGGTAGTCTGGTGGGAGTGATGGTGGCGGTTTGGACGGTGATGGGTAGTTTTCGGTGATGATGGTAGTGGTTCCGATGAGGGTTGATGGCTTCCCCCCCAGAGAGTTTTGTCTCCCCCATTTTCAGGGTTTTTTAAGAGTTTTATGGTGATGGTGGAGGTGAGAAAGGATGGTAGGGTAGCTGGCTGATGGATGGGTGACAGAGACTAGTGGTGGCTGATGGTTAGCCTCGGGGAGAGGGGCTGGCAGGGTGGTGGTCGACGGTTCTGGGGAAGGGAACCCCATTAAATGCACTGATAGATATCAGACAAATAATAATAATAATAATAATAATAATAATAATAATAATAATAATAATAACAAATAATAATAATAATATGATAATAATAATAATAATAACAATAATAATATAAACAAAACACATAATAAAAATAAATATATATAAAAATAATAATAATTATAATATTAGGACAAAATTAGGTGTCAACAATTATAACTTATTCTTTTAACATTATTATAGAGCATGAGTGTTTTTTCTTATTTCTTTCATAACATAGTAATAAACTCATCTGCGAATTATTTGTTATCTTCAAAAGTGATACTTTTATTAAACAATATTAAATCTTTTGCAACTATTAATTCTCATTATTGTACTATTAAAGCTAATGATATATAACTCCTATTATTTACATCTATATATACGAGTTCTAACTATTCTCAAGATGTCTTTTTTCGAGCTTTTTGAGATAAACTCTTCCAAGTACTCTTTCTTTTTACAATTTTCCTTTCTCTAATTCTCTTCTCAACCTTTTACCATTATTTGCCACTGTTTACTTTTTTCAAATTTTGCTCTAATCTTCCTCATTGTTGACTTCTTTTTGGTTTCGGCTCAAGCTCAAATGCATAACCAGTGTGTAAAAATTTATTTTACACTGGTCTAAGTGGATACAAACTTTTTATAACTTCATATAAGATTAATATTTTTGCAAGTCAACTGTTAGATTTAACAACCCACTATATATATCATGCACGCAAATTTTTTAGTTAATCAAATATTTCTATCATTTTAATCGAGAACAATATTTTTTAATATATATTAATGGTTAAAATTTTATTATTATGTAACAAATAGTTATACATCTTCAATTAATTTGAAATTTGATGTGCATAATCTACGTGAATAGAACATAAATTTAATGGTAAAAAAATGCAAGCAATAGAAGCTCTAAGGAAGAAGCTTTGTCATGATGAAAAGCTCTAACCCATCTGGTTGCTCGGAAGAAGAAGATCAAAAGATGCGAAGCGTGAAATGAACAAAGAACGAAGAATTCAACACAAGAGATCAAGAGATGACAGATGATCAACCTTTCCAACGTATTTCATACAAAGATTCCCTTACAGGGAGAAACGAATTTTCTGACTTCACTATTGAGAATCATCCTTCTTATCTGGATGAGGAGTCTGATCAAGAGTCAGAAAACTCTAATGAAATACCTACGATTCTCCTATCAAAAGAAGAAAAGAATAGAATCCGCAGGCCATGGAAAAATGCTATTATTGTTAGAACTTTCGGTAAAACAGTGGGGTATAATTTTCTTTAACCTAGAGTGGTAGCTCAATGGAAACCCATCGACAACATGCAATGCATAGATTTAGGTCAGGACTTCTTTCTCTTCAGGTTCTAAAACTAGGAAGATTTTCATAAGGTGTTATATAGGGGTCCTTGGTTTGTTGGCTCTCATTACTTAACAATACGCCTATGAGAGCTTGGTTTCATGGCTGAATCGTCTAAAGCTTTCACCTTTACTTCTATGTGGGCAAGGTTACTAGGTTTACCATAGATTTTTTTGACAAAGGGATACTTTAATGGATTGGGAATCAGATAGGTACACTAGTCAAGATCGATACCTTTACTGAATCCAACTCAAGAGGATGCTTCACAAGGATCTGCGTCCAGGTTGATTTGGACAAACCTCTCATTCCAAAAATTCAAATAGGAAAACTTTGTCCAACCCATTCTGTATGAAGGAGTCAACCTTTGTTTCAAATGCGGGCTAATCAGCCGCTGGATGGAAAATTGTGTTTCATATGAGGATTCCATAAAGAAGAGCACTTCTATCGAATAGCAAAAAGCTGATAGTAGCTTTGGCGAGAAGGAGGTGGTGGAGGAAGATAGGTTTAGACCGTGGATGCTGGTGTCCAAACGAAGGCCTAAACAAAACGAAGGCCTATAAACTAGAAGGATCAAACCAACTCCTAACCCGACTCGTAATGACAAAAACAAAGGCAAAGAGAAAATGATAAGCTACACGTTGGGAGAGGTTCAATGGACACGTGCTATAAAGGCTACAACTGCAGTAATGTTTGTTAATAAGACGAATGATGGACACTCTATTATAGGATTAGACATCTCTGCCACAGACATGAGAAAGGAGAAAGAGTCAGCATGTTAAAATTTTGGAAATCATGGAACTATAGTCCTCAATGAACCAAATAGGAGGAAGAAAGAAACTCCTTTTAGTTTCTCAAGCTTACCGATTGTTTCTTCTTCCTAAAAAAAGCAACCTAAATTAAAGGCGCCAATAAAGAAAACACAAGCTAAGCATAATGTCGAGCTTTTAGGGAAAATTTCAAGATTTGGAAAATGATGTTTTTGGTTTGAGAGGACAAAGTGATCAGTTTAAAGAAAGCAATAGAAATCCTCTTTGGGGTGAACCCATAAGAAACGAATTAAAAGGAGGAAGAAATCATACAAGCATGGAACCACATGGTGTTCAACACAAAAGTACCGAATTTACAGGATCACATCAGCCTGCTGATCCGAAATAGGACAGGTCAACCTTTTTCAAGTGTACATCAATACAATGAGTATCTTGAGATTCAAGGAAGAGGACAACAAAGCTTTTCTTTGCATAACAAAACCCACAACGAGACCCATTGTCCATCCAGTTACGCTGGTGGCAAAGTACCAACAGTCAATCAACATGAACGAGAAGAAGATTGCGGTGATGTTAATACCAAAACATCATCATACTCCGAAGTTGATATGCAAGAACCAGTTCGGAGAGGTTCAGATGATGCCAAAACTGGTTGAATGGTTACTCAATCCATCCTCTCTTGAGTCTTTTCCAATGCGGTTTCTCTGTTGGAATGCTAGAGGGGTGGGTAGCCCAAATTTTAGAAGTGTATTCATGGACCTCATCCGAATTAATAATTTGAGTGTGCTTATTATTATGGAAACATGAATTTCAGGGGAACATGCTGAAGCGGTTCATAATTCACTGGGATTCTCAGGTTCCTTCAAAGTTGATGCGGATGGCTACGTAGGTGGCATTTGGCTTCTTTGGCACAGGATTGAAGTCACAGTTGACGTTCTGTATGCCTCTTCGCAAGTCATACATGCTTCCGTTCAGGTAAGTACAAATTCTGCCCCTTCCTTTGACTCCGATAGACTATCCTCTTGGATTATTTCAGCTGTGTATGCCACACCTAAGTTAAAACTTAGGCGTATTCTTTGGGACAGTCTTCCTGAATTTGCAAATTCTCACAATCTTCCATGGGTCATGATGGAAGACTTTAATGATCTTATTGATAATTCAGAGAAATTTGGAGGAAAACAAATTAGTCAATATCGGGCGAGACTTTTTAGTGATTGCATAAAGAACTGTGGTATGATAGATTTGGGCTTTGTTGAGAGTTATTTTACTTGGACAAACAATAATCATCACAGATAAATGATCAGGGAAAGATTGGATATGGCGTTGGCTAATGGTGATTAGAGAAGAGGCTTTCCTAATGCAGTTCTCTTTCACCTCACGAGGATCCATTCGGATGATTGTCCAATCTTGTTGACACTAACCCCGACACTCCTTCTTTTGGAAAACGTCCATTTAGAATGGAAACTATTTGGTTCTCACATCTCTAGTTTAAAGATTTTGTTACAACAACTTGGAAGCAAGCTAATGATTAGGTGTTAGTCGCTATCCCTCTTTTTAAAGAAAATATTAGCATATGGAAAAAGAATGTGTTGGATATATATTCCTCAAGAAGAAAAACCTTAGAGTGAATGGAATTTAAAGGGCTCTCTTGACTTCTCACAATGATTGGCTTATGAAGCTAAGGAAGAGCTTGAAGCGGAATATATTCATATACTTAAACTTGAGGAAGAGCTTTGGGCTCTAAAATCCAGAGTTGATTAGATATCAGATAAGGAATGAAATACTCGGTTCTATCATCTTAGCACCATCCAACATAAGAGCAAGAATAAGATTTATCAAGTTAAAGACAACATGGGGAATTGGGTTTTCGAGGTGCAAGGGATAAGATCACTCATCTTAGATCATTATACGAGAATTTTCACCACCACCATGGAAACTAGTCTATTGGCTCCTCACCTTTCATGTAGGGGCTTAGTTCCTTTATTTGAGGAAGAAAAGGAAATCCTCAACAAGGAGATCACCTTCGACGAAGTTACGAAAGTGGTCAAATCCATGAAACCTTTTAAAGCTCCGAGACTGGATGGACTACACCCAATATTCTACCAAAGATGTTGGGACATAGTGAGGCAATCGATTTTCTCTCTTGTAACCGGATTTATTGTTCGAGGAGAGTCTCGGGGAAGATTAATGAATTTTTCTTATGTCTTTTATCGAAGGTGTCGAATTCGGAATCTATGAATCGGTACTGACCCATAGGTCTTTGTAATACTATTTACAAGATTTTTACCAAAGTGCTGGTCAATTGATTCAGACCTATGCTTTTCCCAGATTATCCATCCTCTTCAAGCAAGCTTTATAGTGGGTAGACAAGCACATGATAGTGCTATTATTCCCAGGAGATCATCCATTCCCTAAAGAGGAAAAGAGGAAAACAAGGAGCGTTTCTTGTAAAAATTGAACTAGAAAAGG
The DNA here is from genome assembly GCA_031772115.1 of Heritiera littoralis. NCBI lineage: Eukaryota > Viridiplantae > Streptophyta > Magnoliopsida > Malvales > Malvaceae > Heritiera > Heritiera littoralis. The sequence continues at coordinate 1,770,991 of JAPDPK010000142.1, read as the reverse complement.
CCTATGATAGGTTGGAATGGAGTTTTATTCGTGAAATACTGATTTTCTTCCAATTCGCAGAAAACTGGATAGAGATCATTATGTCATGTGCCTCATCTTCGGTAATGACTATATTTGTGAATGGAGAACAAAGTGATAGGGTGATTCCTACAAGAGGAATTAGACAAGGTGATCTGTTGTTGCCTTATCTGTTCATCTTATGCATGGAATATCTTTCAGCAAAAATTCTAGAGGCTTGTGAAGACAAGCAATGGAACCCCATGCAAATTGGTCATCGTGGACCAAAGATTACTTATCTCTTTTATGCGGATGACTTGATTCTTTTGGGAAAGACCAATCCCAAAACCTGTCACTCAATCATAAGAGTTCTTGAAGATTTTTGTTCTAAATCAGGACAAAAAGTCAATTTAACAAAGTCTATAATTTTCTTCTCTAACAATTTGGGTACAAGGGAGAAAAGGAGATTAGTAATCTGTTGGGGATCTAATTTGCTAAAGACATCGACAACTATCTCGGCTTTCCTATAACCAAAAAGAGGAGCAACTTTAACTTCAGATTCTTGATTGATAAAGTCAATAGAAGTTAGTAGGTTGGAAGGCAAAAACTCTTTCTTTGGCAGGAAGAGCAGGTCTTGCAAAATCTGTTCTTAGTGCTATCCCGAACTACTATACGCAATGGTCTTGGAATCAAAGACTTGCACAGCCTTAATAAAGCTAACATGGCAAAACTCAGTTGGAGGTTCCTCATAGAAACAAATAGTATGTGGGCTAAAGTACAAAAAGGGAAATATTCTAGGGATGAAGTTTTTGTGAAAAAAGCTTGCTCCCCGATCTGGAGTGGAATGAGGAAAGCTTCAGATATTCTTGAAAAGGGATTGCGTTGGGTGGTGAAATATGGAGCTCAAGCCTATTTTTGGAAGGATGACTGGTCAGGTCTTGGAGCATTTAATTCCTTCATATTTGGTCTTTGTAAAACATTTTCAATCAATGGAAAATGAAATTCAGTCAATGGAAAATCTTTTAAGGATTTTGGGAAATTGTCTTCCCCTTTTCAAAAGGGGAAGACAATTTCCAAACCTATGCCACTCTTAAGAAAAAAGGCCCCACTAAAACTCAACCTAATCTATATTGAGTTAAAATAACAAGCAATAGAACATATTTTTTTAGCATATCAACCAAACAACATAAAATATTAGTTTTTCTAAAAAATCAAATTTTCAGAAATTATTTTACAGAAATCATTTTCTAAAAGTCATTTTACGCTAACCAAACGGAGCCTAAATATCTTGGAAGTTTTCTTCAACAGGGGATTTTACTACCAGATCTGCTTACAATCTTGACAAGAACACTTAGGGGCTTAAGGATGAATGCTGGAAATTCATTTGGAAAGTTCCTTCTCACCAAAAATTCAAGTCTTTACGTGGTAGTGCCTACATAGAAAATTAGCAACGAGGTTGGAGCTGGCTTCGAGAGGATTGAATCTTTCTCCTCTTTGTCCTTATTGTCTTAAAGAAGATGAGACCATCACACATTGTCTTAGGAACTGTTTTGCTGCTAAAGAAGTTTGGAATCATATTCCAATTCTAGTTGAGGTCCAGAATTCATTCGAAGTTGATCTAAAAGACTGGATTGTTAATAATATTAAAGTAAATGAGACTGATCCGAGGGTGGGAGTCCCTTGGAACTTGCTTTTCTCATTTGTGATTTGGCTTTTATGGATTCGTAGAAACAAATTTACCTTTGAGAACTTTCAAGAGCATGGTAAAGTTACTGCTAATAGAGCTATGAAGAAGGCAAAGGAACATTGGGCGGTCATGAGTCCTATAACTTTGAAAAGAAATCTGTATGAAGTCAATGTGACTTGGAAAACTCCTCCCACCAGGTTCTACAAAATCAATACTGATAGATCTGTTATAGGGAACTCAAGAAGAGCTAGTGCAGGTGGTGTTATCTGTGACTCCAATGGGAAATGGATCTGCAGTTTTGCCAGAAATGTTGGATCACTATGAGTACTTGTGCTGATCTGTGGGGGCTTAAAGATGGGTTAAGACTTGCTGTTAATAAGGGTTTAACAAAGATCATTGTGGAATGTGACTCCTTGAATGTGGTAAGATATATTGTTGAAGGAGTTTCAAGTCTCATTCTTACAGCCCTATAATTTTTTATTTCAGGTCTCTCCTGAAGCAGATGGAGTTAGCCTCAATTAGCCATACATTCAGGAAAGCAAATGAAGTGGTGGACAGATTGGCAAAGTTAGGAGGAGCTTCAGATGCTATTTTGTTGTGTTTAACTCACCTCCTAACTATATAAAACATTTTCTGTTACATGATGCTTTGAGATATAGTAATCCCAGACTTTTGAGATATACTCCCACTAAGGAATGATGATTGATATATGAAGTTCTTTATTTCATCAAAAAAAAAAAATAATGGTTGGATTAAAAAAATATAAATCGTACTAAATTAATTTTACACTAGTATAAGTGAATCTCTCCTCCCTCTCTCTCTCACTATATATATATATATCTATCTACTTACACTGGTATAAAATTAAATTAATTTTACACTATTTGATATCTTTTTATATGATTTTTTTATCTGACCACTGAATATTATTCTCTTTTCAAGTAGTTATGCATACAAAATTTCAAATTAATAGAAAATATTTAACAATTGGTTTGATAATAATAAAAATTCAACCTTTAATATTTATTGAAAAATAGCTATTCTCGGTCAAAATAATAAAGATATTAGATAAACTTAAAACTTTAAATGCATGATAGATACAATTAAATTATTAAATCTAACTGTTGGTTTGTAAAAATATCAATCCTACATAAAATTATAAATATAACGTAAAACAAATATTTTACACCAATGTAATTTAACTGTTCTTCATATATATATATATATATATATATATATATATATATATATATATATAGAGAGAGAGAGAGAGAGAGAGAGAGAGAGAGAGAGAGAGAGAGAGAGTAGAGATATATTTACACATGTGTAAAACAAATTTGTTTTATCTATTTTCATATAGATTAATATTTTTGTATACCAAGAGTTGGATTTAACAATATATTCGTATTTATCATACATATAAATTTTTAAATCAATTTGATGTTCCTATCATTTTAATCGAGAACAACATTTTTTTAATATATATTAATGGTTGAAACTTTATTTTATTAAACAAATAGTTAAACATTTTCGATTAATTTGAAATTTGGCATGCATGATCTATGTGAATAGAACATAAAATTCAAGCATCAGATTAAAAAAATATAAATCATATAAAAAAGATATGAAAGTGTGTAAAATTAAATTTATTTTACACATGTGTAACTAAATCCCTACTTATATATACGATAATTATCCCATACACCACTAGTGGAGTTTTTTGACTCTACAAGTAGAGTTAGGATGATGACACATATTATTTTATCTATTTGTTATTTTTTTAATATTTTTAAAGGACATGTGTTATCATTTAACTTTACTTATGAAGTAAAAAAATTTCACTGATGATGTATGTGATATTAATCCATAAATATATATGTATATAAAATAAACCCTTAGATATATTAGTGAAGTTTTTTGACTTTATAAACGAAGTTAAAATAATGACACGTCTTTTAAAATATTAAAAAATAATAAATAAATAAAATAGAACAAGTGTTATCATCCTCACCCTACTTGTGTTAGTGGAGTTTTTGACTTCACTAGTAGGGTTAGCATAATGACACGTGTATTATTTTATTTTTTAATATTTTTAAAAGATATATGTCATCATCTTAATTCTGCTTGTGAAGTCACTGACGGTGATGAATTAATATCCAATACACTATCAATGGAGTTTTTGACACATGTCCTTTAAAAATATTAAAAAAATAAAAATAAATAAAATATGACATATGTCATCATCCTACTAATGATGTATGAAATAATTATCTATATAGCTCTCTTGTATCGAGTTTGATCGTAACTCGACTCCAAATTAATCGAGCTCAAAGTGGCCTTCAAGTATGTTTATGTGTATGTATGTGTGTGTGTGTGTATATATATATATTATTTTAAGTAAGATTAAGATAATGACACGTATTATATTTTATTTTCTTAATATTTTAAAAAGATATATGTTATTATTTTAATTTTGCTTGTAAAATTAAAAAACTTCATCGATCATAAATAAAATAATAATCCTATTTATATAATATCTCATTTTCACGTCAAAACAATTTCATAGAATGGATTGATTTAGATGAGATTGAAAAAAGTGAAATGATGTAAATTTTTTAATAAAATAAAAAAAATTAAAATCAAAAGGTGAAAATAATTTTATTCATTTTTTTATCCTTTTGTGATTTTTTTGTCATTTAGAATCCAAATCCAGCGGAGCCAGCCTGTTCACCCTTCACTCTCATCCGGCGGCATTACCACTCATCGGCACGGCCCCTTCCTCTGTCAGGTGCCAGTCTAGCCTTGCCTCTCTCGAGCTGCGCCGTTCAAGCCTTGCCTCCGTCATTTCTGTGTCAGTCTCCATCTCTCGAACTTCTTATAACCTAAAACATTTGCTGTGTACTGGTTTAATTCTTCTTGTGTTCTGTAGATATGAAAACCAAAGCAAAATTCATTGGTCCAAAATTGATGAAGTTATTATAAAATATGCTTCGATTCGGTTCAGTTCCTTGGTGTTTTTAAATTTGTTTGAGAAAGTTACTATGCTTAGATTTTTAAATCTTTACTAACATGTTTTGAGCTGATGATTGATGAGAACTAAACGCATACCTGAATACATGGGGAAGGCCAAAGGGGGAAAAGTATCTGATAAAATTTAACGAATGCCAATACCTCAAAAATTTTCAATCTTTTAAATATGGAACAGAATCTTCTTTACTGTTGGAATCCCTAATCTCTTTGATCTTCAGATTGGTTTTTAGCCTACGAGAAATGGTTGCCCGATTACAGTTGTGTGGTTTTGATTTCATATATAGATTCTTGTGGAGTTCTAGATGCTTATTTTAGAGGGGTGAATATCCACATTGCTTGCAAGTAATTGATTCTGTTAATTGTGTTATTCAATCAGTTTCTTTTTTATTCGTTAATCTTCATCCTGATTAAATAGTGATTTTTTTAAAACAAGATTGTTTTGCAAGTAATTAGATTTTATTTGATACAAAATATTTTTATATAAAAAAATTGAATTCAAGCTTGAGTTCGAGCATGAGAATCAAGCTCGATACAAGAGCTTAATTGAGCGAGCTCGATTTTCACCTCGAGTCGAGTTGAAGCTCTAAACTCGAAATTCGATCAAGCTCAAGCTGAGTTTTGAGTAGCGAGTTTGGAATTGAACTTGGGCCCAAACATCTCAGTATACTAGCTCAAGTAGGCTCAATTACATCCCTAATCACTTGTGGCAGTGACTAGGCTTATCTTACTATTCCAGAAAGGCAGAAACTCTTCCCTTTTGCTCTGCGGTTGTTAATACAGCGTGCACCAAACACAAAAAAAAACTTTGCTTTCTAGTGTCACCAGATGTTTGGTATTTCATATGGAGAGCTCTTCCTTTTGATTGGAGCTGTTGCTGCTCTAGTTGGTAATTCCTCTTTCTCTTTAGATATGCTTACTTTTATTTTTTTTCTTTTTTGAGATCTGTGGGGTAAATTGGGATTAACAGATTTGAAGAAATACATTAATTGTTGTTAAAAGGAAAGCTTTTTTGAGCCAAAACCTGAAATGTGCTTGCTGTTTTTTCCATTTTAGGACCAAAGGATCTCCCCAAAATTGCAAGAACAGCTGGACGGTTAGCAGGTCGTTCAATTGGTTATGTTCAATTAGCTCGTGGCCAATTTGATAATGTTATGCAACAATCTCAAGCGCGTCAGGTACATTGTTTTAATAACAATTTAACAAAGTTAAGGAAAACCCACTTTCCAAAATAAATTTTCAGTTCTTGTTGCTATTCTTGTCAAGAATTTTGGAAGTTCTTGAATGTCCATTGCAAGTAAAATCTCTAGACTGTATAGTGTTAGAGAAAATGAATTGTGTATAGTGTACTTAAACTGTGAAATTAGTTGTGACAACAAATTTAGGGAGGTATTGTGGTTCAACTTATGATCGTCTGGCATTTTTAGGTTCACAAAGAGCTTCAAGATACAATGGCACAACTAGATGCAATTCGTTATGAAATACGAAGTTTATCTCTTATGAATCCTGGCCCTATGACTAGAAGACTGATGGAAAGTCATCCAGAGCCTGCTTCTGACAGTAATGGTAGTAGTCCTAGTTTAATTATATGCATTTCTTTGCATTGCTATTTGCTACCTTGTTCTGCATCATATTTCTTAACTTCCTCCTGCACCCTATTCTTTTATCCGTGTGTCTTTTAGCAGGTACATTTCCAACTGAGATATATGAAGAAAAGAAAAAGTCAGCTGATACTATGAAGAAGGTTCTGAATCTAATCCCTATTTTTTATATCCTTTCTTCTTGATTTGTTTGTTTCCATTTATTTATGAAGCATATCTTCTTTGCAATCTCTTGATTCCTTCTCATGCATCCTTCTCAGGATTATAATTTAAAATCTTTGGCTTCAGCTGATTTGCATAGCCAAGCAACTGTCTATGCGAGATTGGCTGAATCCGAAGCTGTTAAAACTGGTTCAGCAAAGTGCAGTTTAGAAGAAGAAAATCTTAATTATGAGTCCGTTGATTTCTCTGTTCTTCCAGTTTCAGCTGAAAGTGCTGGATTCCTTCCAGATCGCAAAGGTCATAAATTTCTTAGAATCATTCAATAAATGTTGTTTTGCTTCAATTATGTCTGTTTTCACCTGCATTTTGCAGGTTACTAGATATTTTTTGCTGTTTCTATGGGTCATGTTCTCCTCTGAAGGAGTTTTATTGAATGTGTTCTTGTAAAATTCTATCTCTAGCATCTAAATGTTAAAAGTACTGTGCTTTTATATGCTTGTACATTTGGGGATATATATGTATGGATGAAAACGTCAGGTTCCTGGATCATATTTTCATTGCATTACTTATTCTTTTTTAACTCATAATATTAACTTCCTGTCAATTTGAAAGTCTTAATACATTTACCTTCGCCGTCCCCCACCCCTCTCATTCCTTCTTTTTCCAATATGGATTCACTAATTAGCTGGTTCATAAATAGATCTGGACTCTTATCCAGGAAACAATTAACATTTATCCCATGTAATTAAAATATTTGCTCATTTAATTACTTTTGCAGCTTTCATTATTTGGTGCAACAGCTGATATTTACTTCTTTTGAGGGTTACCTGATATGTATGCACTATCATTTCAAACACAGTATTTTAGTACTTGCTGATGCATGTTAAGTACATGTACTTACATAAGTAGCTGTTGATTGCATTGGCAGAAAGTGCGAAAGGATCAGACATTGTGTTGGAAGCAGTAGTGGAGGCAGAGGTGGCACGTAATGCCAAAGATTTCTTTTCTCTTCCTCAAAATCAAATACAGTAAACAAGAAGGTATTGCCATTTAGTCTTTGCTATCTTTTGAGCAGTATCATCATGTTTCTTTTCTCTACCTTAAAACCCAAAATGTGAAGTGCTGCTTGTTCATCCATGCCAAATTGGATGTCATTTAGGAATCACAAATTAGTTTAACTTCTTCTGTGCCCTGTATGGGCTTAGCTGGCATTGTGATTTAGTTCTTTACTTTTATTTTAAGAAGTTCTCTTAACCTTTTAGTTGAACACTTTGATTCTACTTTCGATATTTGTAATCTTCCCCCTTACCATACAGAGTGTGTGTGTGTGTGTATCTGCTATTGATGTAACATTATTGTTAAGCATTTCAAATACAAAAGAAAAGGACTCATAAGGGAGATATGGTTTGTGCTAATTGACCTAATGGCTTTATTTGGTAATTTCTCCAAGCTCCAACCAACATACCTTTTAGCTTAGGCAGTCATAACTAGCAACTTGTGTTGTCATTGTTTCATACAGCCAAACATCCAATGTCTCCAATCAATTGTCAGAGAGAGAGAGAGAGAGAGAGAGAGAGAGAGAGAGAGAGAGAGAGAGAGAGAGAGAGAGAGAGAGAGAGAGAGGTCATTGATTCAATCAGCAAGCTTTACTGCCTTCTGCTTGAGTACTTCATCACTTTTCTCCAGATATTCCAATGTGTAGAAGTAGGGGTCTATTTCTTTCGATGATCTTAAGTTCTTGCCGTTCAAGCTGAATCCAGAAACCCTTGTGGTTGCAGACCAGTCCTTTGTTTTCTCCTTGAAACCAGTTTGGAGGAATCAGGTAATGGTCTTTCAAGAATTCGGCTGACTTGTTCACTTATGCAATGTCCTTCGATTGGCAAGAACAAAGTTTCTTCCCTTCCCATGGTACCTTTTCATATTTTAAATAAAAGGCCAAAGAATTTGGCAAGAACAAAGTTTCTTCCCTTCCCGTGGTAACTTTTCATATTTTAAATAAAAGGCCAAAGAATTATAATTGGTAATTCCAAAACTTGGCCACTGCCAAATGGCAAAATTATGAAAAATATAGCAATGGGATATGTGAATTGCTAATAACATCCCATAGTTCGATATATCAAGTGAATACATGGTAGGATGTTAAATTGATAATTATAAATATTTTATTATTACTGATTTATTGATGTTTTATGCCTAAAAAAGCTTGCTAATATTTATTTTGTGTTTTAGGTAATAAATATCAAGTTTGAAATAAAAAGGAGCTAAAAATACAAAGTTGTAGAATTTTCTGACTAGCAGGCAATTTGGAGTTCGTTTGATGGGTCAAACGTTTGAAGAAAGTCAGCACAAAAATCTGTCAACAAATCCTACTTGAAGTAGGAATTCCAAACAAAGCAATGATAGGACAAGAAAATGTTAAGGACAAGGTCAAGTGAATAATGTCTGACAAGTAACATGTCTTAAATGTCTTAAGAAAGTTAGTTATTGTAGAATTTAGATATTGTAAGAAGTGTAAAAAGATGAGGATTCTAGATAAGAGTTGACTAGTCAAATAATTAACTTGAATGGGCAACTTTTTATTCAGAGATGTCTTAGTGGCCTATTGTGAATAACAAATGGTTGTAAAAAATGATGAGGGAAAAGAGACAGAAGCAGACATTTTTTTAAGGATTTTTGGACATAACATTCTGTAAAACATAGTTCAGTAGATTTCTTAAGGTAATTGAATGTTTAATGTCATGAATTCTAGACACTTCTTCCTATTTTTTCCTCAAAAAAAAAATCTAATTAAGTCTTTATCCATGGATGCAATGATTAGAAGAACAATTTTACTTATTCTTTATTTTGGATTCTGTTAGAATCGACACTGGTGTATTAATGTACAATTCTTTTAGAGTTCATTGGCTATGCAGCACAGAAACTACTTTAAAAATAATATACTAAACTGCCAATTAAATGAGGGTGAGCTTATAAGTTATGGAAGCATGCTAGATATTTTGTCTCTTTCAAGATGCATGGGAGAGTCTTTGTGGTTTAAAGTAAATTCCACTCCAACATGTGAATACCACCATGGAAACCTTTCTGCTAGCTTTTGTAGTATGGCTAGAACACATTCATTGAAAAATATCCCAGGTACTTTTTGCACCTGATCATGGACATTCCTTGCTCTTAGTACCTTCACTCTGAGCTTATCAAATCGCTCCTTAAACCTGATATTCACAACTTGTGGCCTTGAGAATGTGAACACGCATAGCCAGACTGCCTGCCCATCTTCCATGATATCTACTCCTGTCTCAGTGATAGATCCAAGAAGGGATCTAAACGGAGATGAAGAGAATTTGATGAGAAAAGAAAAGAAGAGAAGAAGAATACTGGGAATTGGTTATTCATTGCATGCATTACACATTGCTTCTGAGGTTATTTATAGTCACAAGTACAAGAGAATTGGCTAACGGTGTTAACCTCCCTAACTAACTTTCAGTTATTCTTTTCTCGCCCAAAATACCAACTCTAACTGAATTAACTTTCTGACTTCAGCTCTCTACTAGTCTTCATATCTAGGTGGCTTTTTGATCTCTCTTCTGCCTAGAGATAGAGCAATACTCTGCTGCTTCTCAACTCTTTCCACTTCATCATCTGCACAGCTGTCAACTTGAGCTGACTCCTCCCTTATATTCATATCACTCAGCTATATCATAAGAATTTAATGTTGCTAGTGCACTCCCTAGACTGTGACCTGTGATCGTTATGCTCAATTTCTTACCCTTGTACTGATGAATGAGTTGTTTGATTTCTGTTAGAACTTGCTCTCTTGTTGAGTGCTTGCTAAACGGGCAACTTCTATTTCTGTCGGCATACAAATGAAGGACTCCAGTCTCAACTGTGACTCTTGGATCGGGGCATGGGATCACGTGCACTTTAATTGGCCTTAGAAAGTACATAAAATCAGCTAGCCATTCCGGCCTTGTTGCTGTGCTTCGTCAGGCTATTGTAATGTCCCTCCTTCCTTGATTTGCTGAAGTTTCATCATTTGACACTGCAACATAGCCTATCCAATTTGCTGCTTGACCTTGACTCTAAACTCTCAGACCTTAATGATCTTTTGAAGAAGCTTGAGAAGTTTATATCAATTGTGGCATGGAGGTAGTGGGTCACTTCTTATCCATGTTGTGTCAAGCCAAGAGTGGAAAAACTTGCGAGGACTATATTTGCAACTGCCATGATAGATGGAGAATGGATCAGAATCAACTGCATCACAACAAGCTTGAGCAATTTCTCCATAGCATGTAAGCTCAGATTGTAGGAGGGGATGAAAGGGATCAAGCATACTAACCCAATCATCCTCATCTTGTATATTTTGCCAAGTGTCAGCTAATTTTATCTCAGTTTCTTTTGCTGTCTTAATTTCTTGAAAATCTTTCTAAGAGCAGAGGCATGGAGTCATTTTCTAGCTGACACCCTAATATTTATTCATTTATTTTCATGCTTCCTCTTCTTTATAGCCCTACAAATAGAGTTGGAACATGTCTGTGTAGGAATGTTTTGTGCTTATGTCCATTGAAGAGCAATACCATCTTAGGTATAGGAATGACCATTGATTAATTCTTGATAAACTACTCAGGCTGGTAAAAGGGATGATACAGGTGAGGTTGGGAATTGGTTAGGAAGATGATAATGTGGTGTTAATGTGTTCTATAAGTTATGTCCTTAGAGGTGATTGGATGAAGGATTCAAACCTGCATTATTAACTGATCTCTTTTTTTAACGCAAGTGTGTAGATAAGATTTAACTACTACTTGTCTCTAGGTTGCTTTTTCAGGTTTCTTGTTTATATCTGAAGTCCCAACGAATGGAGAAAACAGAAGTAGAAGCTTTTTAGTGAGTCAGTAAGGGTTGTTCTTGCACTTAACACTGGAAACATAAAATATGATAAAAGAGAAAGACTTGCCGTTCAATAAGTTAATATTGAAATTTTTAAGAATGAGTTTTTTATTTTTAGTAGCGGATTGGGTATGAGTTTCAATGACATGCCTTCACACTTATTTTCATTGAGCTAGTTTCGAGAAACTACATGCAATTCTCACTTTTTTCCCTGTGAGCTTCTGGAGACATCTTTTCTTAAAATATTTTGAAATGATAGTCTCTATCATTTTCTTGTCCAACAACTTTTCCTCTCATGTTAACATCCGCCTACTTAACTTTCCACCTACATGTTAGTTAAGCATAATGAAATTGAGCCAGCCTGCTATTTTGTTGAAAGTCAACTGAATAAGAGTGAGATAGGAAGTTTTACTATTAGGAATGAAATCAGTCATGGTGAGCATCAGAAGTTTGAGAACATTAGGAAATACAACAATGGAATTTAGCGCAGAAAGCAAGTTTAGTTAAGGATGGAATCTTTCATCTCCCTCTCCAAAACTTCATTGATTTTCAACGAAATGGCATCTGATGGCCGAAGGGTGGAACACCTATTCTAAATCCATCTTGAAATCTGTTTCTTTCTCTTTCAATGAAAGAGCATCTGAGGAATAGAACAGCTATTTTAGACTGCAATATTTTGTTCATTGATGTGTGTTTGTGACTTCATGTTTCTTAGATTTTAAATTCTGTTGTTCTGCCACTTTCAGTACCTGGGGAATTCTTACATGCATGCCTATGCATGTTTGGAAGGTTTAACGTATGCTCCTGGGGATGATCTCAAATTTTAGCTCGTCGTTCGGTTCTCTCATTTTGTAAGTTCTCCTATAATGCCTTCACTTTTCAATAGAAAATGACCAAGTGTATTTTTTTTTTGAATTACAAGGTATAAAAGTTCTCATCATATGACCTCAGTTTCTAATACTAGAAAATATGAAGGGTGTTATTTAATTATATTTATTTTGGAAGACATTCAAACTGTTGATTATTGAGTCATGTGGTGATGGCTGAGAGTGTAGAGGAAGAGCAGAGCGTTTGGATACATTCATGCTATGTATGCTAAGTAATATTACTACGACTAGAAGGGCCGAGATAGGGTTTTTCTATAGTTAGTTAAAAAGAGTTTGATGACGGAAATGACCTGGGTGAATTCTGCATTCTGGCCATCTGCTGGCCTCTAGATGCCTGATGTGCTTAATGCCCTCTGCTATATTTATTTTGAAAAGCTGCAAGAGAAAAAGTGTTGATCATTCAGCCATCAGCCTCCTGTTGTATAATTCCCTGTTGTATAATGATAATTATAAAATTAATAAAATTACTTTTACAACAAGTAATAATTATTGTTAAAATTGTTAATGCATTTAATTTGTTATTTATTAGTTTTAATTCAATATTAAAATAGTAAAATAAAGGGTAAATTTCATTTAAGGTCTTTTAAGGATTTTAGTCCAATAATACTGAAAATGGACACTTTGTCTCAAAATCACAATTGATTCTAACATGTATCAGTTAATTACTAAGCTAGAATTAATAATATCATATTCTTAAATATTAATAATGAATTTTATTACTATTTTATTACATTTAAGTTTTTTTTAAAAATTATTTTATGTAGAATTTTTATTTTTTAATCCTAAAAGGGTATTATGGACATTACATGAGGAATAAATGTTTATGCTGATAGATTTTTTTAATTGCGATTTAAGGGATTTTTTTTTTGTATTGTCTGCTTGATAATTTTGAATTAGAATATCCATTTTTCAAATTAATGAACTAGTTTTAAATTAAAGCTAAAACTAAAGGACTTAAATGAAATTTATCCGAAAACAAAAAAAAAAAATTTTTTTTAAATTTTTTGGTTTAAGTTACAAGTAGTGTCAACTGTTTTAATGATTTGAGATTAATCTTACTCGAGATTTTATTATAGTTAAAGCTTTTCACTCTCTTTAAAGATGTTTTTAGTAGAGGTTGAATATGAGAGTTTTAAAAATAATTTTCTTTTAATTTGTGCGAACCAAATAAAACAGTAAATTTGGCCAAAATCAACCTTTTAAAAACTGATAAAACCAGCTAATAATACTCAATACCAAAGCTTTCTATCAAAAAAAAAAATGCTCAATACCAAAGCTAGTACAAAAAAATCAACTCAAATATATTAGATTTTGTACAAAAAAAATCAACTCAAATATGTTAGACTCGGTCAAAACTGATCCGTATCGACAGGTACGACTGAAATCAAAGGATATTAACGACCTTGCGTTTAACACCCCTAATTCCAAAGTACTTTCTGATTCTTGTGCCTACGAAATTGCCAATCGAGACACGTGCTGAAATCTCCATTCTACTGCTGAAGTAGTTCTTCCCAAGACCAGCTAACATTTAAGTTTATGCAATTGTAATTCGTGTCTCGTAAAATTAATTTTATATATGTAAATATATCATCTTTGAAACAAATATATATATTTATAAATAAATCATGAATAAATTATTTAACATGGATAAACAATATATTATAATTTATCAAAATTATTTGAATATTTATATATGAATTTATTCACGAATAAGATCTTCAGATCCATAATTTCAATTATAAATTTTATTTTAATTCATCAGGAAACTTCATAACCCAAATAAAAAGCCCTCATTGCCCTGCTTAAGTTAAAAACATACTATAAAAAACTTTTTCCAACAGCTAGATGTAGGGAGGTTGATGAGGTCATTTTAGAGACTCTTTGCTTTAACAATATTCACTAGCGACCTAAACCACCATATTAAAGATAGGTTTTTTCTACCTTCCACAATGATTCCATTGTACATAGCGTGACCAAATTGCACAAATTATATTTCCATCAAAGATACTGAACATGACATTGCCACCAATATGCCAGATCCAAGGAACCTTTAACAAATATACATATATATATATATATATATATATATATGCAAGAGAGAAAGAACAGCTTAAATATTATATACAGAAAATGATGTAAATGTTTGTGATCCCATAAGATTGATTGAATTGACATATTCATAAAATAAGCGGAAAACCAAAACAAGCAGGTGTTGCTGCTACAAAGCACAAACCATCATCTCACCATTATAGAATTCCAGCTAAATTCACCCAACAGCCTTACATTCACCAACTAAATTTTATGTTTTTGATTATCCCAAAAAACAGCATAAACTAATGGTCATGAATGAATGCACCATCAGCCTGCACATGGCCTTGTTCCCCATCCCTCATGCCCATGGGGGTCCTCAAATTCTAATAAATTAATTTCAGCTCTAATAATATAACAAGATAAAAAAGCCCATATTAATGCAATAATTAAATTAATAAATGAAGAATATGGAATTACATGATATGAAGAATCTTTTTGATTGGGAGAGGAAGAAAACTAGAAAGTAATGGCATTAAAACTGCAGGAAGGAATAAAACCCAAACACAACAAACTATGACAGCAAGGACCAGCAGACAATAGCAAAAACAGGTGATTATTAAAAAACCCCATTAGCAATAAACAAGCCAGACTGAAACAATAGGGTGGTTAAGTTTATTGCTTCTAGGCCATTACAAATGTCCCAGATCTTTATGCATATCTATATACCAAATATATCAAATAAAAATACACAGACACATCCAAAGAAGCTGCAGCCAGCTAGCTTTTTGCTCTATTCCAGGATCTTGTTGCTTGCGGCAGCTATGCCCTTGTCCAGGCTTTAGGGATACAGAACTTGGAAAAGATTCAGCAGCTGGCCTAATGCTAGGTATATGGTTTAGGCTCTGCTCTTGCACTTCTCCATTGCTCTTGGAGCTGATAAAAGTTTTGACAAAATTAACATTAATTATTACTATATCATGTTGTTAATTAAATCCAGTTATTGAGAAAAAAAGTGAATAAACATACCAAGCCCAATTGCTTCTGACCCTTTCATTATGCGCAAGCGTTTGCAGGAGTCAACAAACATCCTGTAGAAATTAAGTAAAGATTAGTGGCCAAATTCTCCTTATACTGATAGATGAAAGCAGCTTAAAGGAGAGGTGAACTGGGAAAAGATGTACATGGAGCATGTAATGAATACTGGCATATACTTTGGCAAAGCTCCTTGTATGAATGATTAGTAATATTTATAAGCTTTGGGGTTTACCATATTTTATTGAAGGGAAATGAATATAGAACTTACTCCCATGGGACATCACCCACGAGCATCCAGTCGCCATCCTTATCTTCATAGGTTGGCACATAATCAGAACTTTTGAGAAGATCCATCACCTTGCTCTCATTCATGAAGTCTATCATTCCTTGAGACCCATAATTACCTTCAAAACAGAAACAAAAACAGCCATGCATGTCATTTTCCTTTTTTCCGGACAGATCAGAAAAACCAATACCATGAAATTATTCATCAGATATCTTCAAAGTAAGACATGCAACCTATAAATCGGAGCTTGTCTTCAATACTACAAAAAGATAACAGTAACCAGGCAGCTTTTTTCCCCTTCTATAGCCTACAAATACACGTTTTTTTGTCATGTAATATTACCTAATCAAACATCTTTTCTCAAAGTCAAGACCTTCCTTTTTACCATAATTTTTCCCTTGCATAGTTGCATATACTAATATATTAGCCCTTTTAAAGAAATTTTAAAGTTCCTTTTTTTTTTGTAAAAAAAAGGCAATATTACAATCATATACTACAGAAAATAGTGTTATTTAAAATTTTCGAACTTGTCATTTCAAGAAGAGGGATATGTTTTTGGATGGGCTATAGACACAATCACATGGATGATGGATCTTTTCAAACTACATATGGTAGTATGGTATTTAACATTTATTTTATGGTCAAATGGAGCTAAGTTCTTACCCATAGTGAAGGAACTGAACATCTTGGCCAAGGCATCAGATAACTCTTGGTAGCTTTTGTACATCTTCAAATCTACCTTCCGCAGATATGGGGCACCATCCATGCAAACCTTCACAAACGCTGCACTGCTAGCTTTCTCACTTTCCTCGCTGCTGTTCTTCTGGCAAGCCATAATGTTCTTCCTATAAGATCGAACTGGTGGCCAACCCACAACTTGTGCCCTGGAAATCCAACCAAAAATGGTTATTATTATTCCTCTTTAAACAAAAAACAATATTTATTAGTAATACGGAAGAGAATGCTAATATCCTTTGTATAGAAAAGGACGAAAACATCATCATATATATGATAATGAAGTTTGATAATTGAGTCTTGATAGAGATATATATACATCAGAAAGTATAGAAAGAAATAAAAAAGTTGTGGTAGTTTTATTATTGACTTACTTGGCTGGTGGTTTTGCAGGATCTTTGGTGCAAGCAGGGAGGAGGTTTTTCTCTTTTGTACTATTCTCTATGCTCTTGTTCAGATCCATGCCGGTTTCCTTAGACTGAAGATTAAGCTTCAAATCAACAGTCTCAGAGAAACCTCTTTTCCCAGTAGTCTTTGGGGAACTTTCCACTTCATATCCAGCAGCAGCACCTCCACCAGGCAATCCAAGACACAGCTCAGTCTCTTTGAAGTTCAAATCACGCTCCGTTCCAAGCATGGCCATTTTCCGACTGACTTCCATGGAAGATATTACCTCTTGATGACCTTTTTCCTGTCTTATAATCCCCTCTCTCTCTCTCTCTTGAGCTTTTGTTGATATATAGCTTTTGCTTCAGCTGATTCTTCTTCTGTCTAGTTGCTTCTGCTATTATCTTTGCTAACAGAGAGGGAGAAAGAGAGAAACCCTCAATGATATAAATTGTGGGGTGTAGTTTGTATGGCTGCATGTGTATGTCACATCATCTTCATGATCTATGGTTTGTCAACACGTGGAGGGACATAGGACGTTGGATCTTGAACCCGGTACTTGACTTTTTGTTCGAACATTGTGGGGATGGTAAAAGACTATTAATTATTAATTTTTTATATAAATTATAAGTATTTTTGTCCGTTTAACGGTCTGAAATTAATTTCATTCGGAGTTTAATTATAATTAAAACTCTTCACCCCTCTCAAAAGATGTATTTTGTGGGAGTCGAACTCAATAATCTTTTCCACAAACTTAATTTACGTTGTCAACTGAGTCACAATCTATGAGTAAGTTTTTATTAATTTAGACATGGTGAAAATGAAATTGTAACCTTTGTGATAAGAGAAAGTCGAACGTTAAGTTTTATCTTTATTAGAAGTGTTGTTACTCGAAACAATAATAATACAAGATTTTCAATTTTCGTGCCACTTGTTATAAAAAACTCCGTTAAAAAAAAAAAGAAATTAGAGAAACGTAAGTGTTGTTCTCTACATAAACATTCTGATACTTAAATATTTGAAATAGTTCAAATCTTGATTGGTTTAAATATTTCCCTTAATTATAACAAAAAAAAATCTTGATAGGCACTTTCCTGTTTTCTTATTAATCTTCTAGTAGTTGTAGAAGAAGGATATCAACATAAGAGACCAC
Organism: Heritiera littoralis; assembly: GCA_031772115.1. Taxonomy (NCBI): domain Eukaryota; kingdom Viridiplantae; phylum Streptophyta; class Magnoliopsida; order Malvales; family Malvaceae; genus Heritiera; species Heritiera littoralis. The sequence goes on along the minus strand of JAPDPK010000142.1, from coordinate 1,753,122 downwards.
CTCTTTTAAACTTCATATCTACTAATTGTTACCTTCTAAGGGTCATTGGCAAGTAACTCGACGGATAAACTCCATTTTCATAAAACCTTAAATAGTTCCATATAATTTTACATTTAAAAAATATATACCCCAAATTCTATTGAACCTCAATCATTACTTAATCTTTCTTTTGCATAAAACTAAAATTGATCATCATCCTCTCGTTAATTTTTGAAAATCCATTATCAAATTGAACACTATCTTCATCTTGTAGACGTAATTATGAGAAGTCACAAAAGTTTAACAAATCACATGCATGTAAAGGTTTTTTTTTTATTTTTTATTTTATTTTGGGTATAGCAATCGGCCATCTTCCTCCTTCAGCTGGATCAATTAATGTTATCAGCTGGGTGTTGGGAGAATCATATGATTATGCATGACCCAATCTTATTATATTCTATATTATTGAATAAATTTATAATTAAAATAAAAATGTGCATATTTTACAGTAAAGATACTTCTAAGAACCTTCCAATTATGCACATTGTCACATGAACCAATAATTCATCTCATCCAACACCCAGTTTTATTATATTCTATGTTATATATTTATAGGATTAAGCGGCACTATGTCTACATAGAATAATTAATTTTTTTTTAAATTTTGAGCAACAGTTCAAATAGCTATTTTTTTAATTTCAAGACATAGAAGTTTTATAAATTATTTGAGATTCAAATTTCAGTATTCTTTCAATCTAAAACCTTTAGTGTAAAATATATATTTCTCCAATTTCTACCAATTCTTTTCTACTCTTTTTCTTCTTAGTGAAGAGTTCTCTTGAATTAACACTTGTCCACATACCTCTTCTTAGGTGATAACAATTAATATATTTTTTAATAAAATAATAAAAAATTAAAACCAAGGTAGGAAGGAAAATTTTAATCTGCCACATTTTTTGCCTTTTCTTTTAGATTCCACCGCACATCCATCCCTTTGTAAATAAGTTTTTTTTTTTTTTGGTCATGATCCCTTTGTAAATAAGTGTAGAAAGGGTAAAGGGACTTGTTATACTTTAATTCAAACTTTGCTTTAAAACTTAATATATAATATTTTAAAAATCACTTAATAAAAAAAATAATATTACAAGTTACACTAAAAAAGGAAAGCAGCCATTCAACTCTGTACCAAAAAGTAATTACATGTTGCACAGAATGTGTCAGTCTATCTAAGCTTGTTTGGAAATATATATAGATAAGCCGTAGTGTTTCACACAAAGCTTAGTTTCACCACAGAAGTTGGAATATATATAGATAAGCCGTAGTGTTTCAAACAAAGCTTGGTTTCACCACAGAAGTTTTCTTCCTGAGATCGTCTCTACTAAAACAATATCTCAAAATCAAACAGCTAGCACTGGGGTTACTGCTACCAGTACAAAGAGATAAAGTGGGAGAGTTTGGAGAGTAATAAAAGCATGAAAACGGGTGGCATTTGCATGATATTATTGTGTTACCAATGAATTTCCCTTGTAGAACACATGAAAGTTTATGAACAGCAATTGCTATCAACATCAGTCGTTCTAGAGGCCTTTATTTGAAGGGAATGGTGGTCACTTAGAGACAGGTCACATCCCTGGGAGAAGGAAACATCCCTAACCCTAGCTGTGCCCTTGCCTTGTCAACGTCCCCAACCCCATTTTGGATTGCTTCTTTCTAACCTACCTCTGTGATGTATGTTTTTAGTATGCATGCATGCATGAATGAATGAATGAACGAGTGAATGAATGTATGTATGTATGTTTACATATACAAAATCATGAATTATCCCCCCTTATCAAGACTTTTAGCCGTTCCCATCCACATCTACTTTTAATCAACATCAACCAATTCAACCCCTTCAACGAAGAAAAATGCCCTTTTCACTCATTCTACATTTTCTTTTGGAAATGAAAAAAAAATCCCGAAATACTTCCTTCATTGTTTCATCAAGCTGAAAGTGACTCCCCAAATTTGGATAAGACTTTCTTACAATGATTTGTAACGTAATGAAGTAATGGCTTTAGAAGATTTTTGAGGTGTGGTCCAAACTGAGATATCGTGTCAATGATCTAGATAGTGCTATGGTTGTTTTATTGCCACAAAATGCCATGGAAGACCACAAAGAGTACAATATCAAATGTTGTTTTTGCTCCAAAGTTAAATAAGTGCTTTTCACGATCTGATCCCTTCAACTTTGGACGACTTTGGATGCCTTGCCTCACGATGTTACCATAACTTGTCCTATTTATATCACTCTCTCTTGACTTGTTTGCTTATTCTTAGTTCTAATATGTTTCATATTGCTAGGGATGCATGCCTTTGCCTAGCTAGCTAGATATTTTCAGAAAAACATTACAACCTCTCAAGTAATTAGCATGCTTCAATTCATTTATGACAGGAAATTTTTGGATGATTATAATTATCAGCACAATTGATATGGCTAATTTCTTTTTCTATAAAATAAACATGATTAGCACGCAACTCTCCAAGTTAATCTCATATTTAATTACTTAATTTAGAGGATCGATAAATAAATCCCTAATAGAAGTAAATTATCTTGAATGTGTGCCGGTTTAAAGTTTTTTCTTGATTACGACAAATATTCATTCTTTTTTTTTGGTTAACATATATTTTCATCTCATTTAATTTGTATATCCAACGGATAATGTAATATCTCCCAAATTTACTCTTATCTATTAGGTCATGTGTAAAGCTGTTCATGGATCGAGCCGTACAACATATATTTTCAAACTCTCTTGACCAAGTATATTTTTCAAAGCTCGCTGTCGTGCTGTACGCCCTTGATGGATCAAGGGATTAAACTGAAATCGATCCTGTTTATTAGCAGAGCAGACATGTCACATTAAGTGACAGTCCATAAGCCAATTAATATTTTAATCATGATCACTAATCTAGTTTATTAGTTTGGTCCTACCAAGGCAATATATGAGAATCTCCCTCACAATAATATTATTCCAAATGTTGGTGGAACTGAGACAGTGAACGCCATGGTGGGGTTGACCAAGTCACTATTTACTCGGAATGTCTAAGCTAAAAATATGGCCTCATACCAAGCTGCCCTTTGATTCATTATTTCTCTCCTAACGCGATTTTGCACCAATCCATGATTAACCCTTTTCTGATCCGTATCAGTACGAAAGATTTTCAAGCCAAAACAGCAGTTTTTTTGCTCATGTTTTTTAGATCACGATCAGCTTCGTGTCATTGATGACAAAGGTTCATGATCAGGGAGGGGTGATTTACTTTAACTGTATCTTTGATATCGAATCAGTTTAGTGGCTGACAGAAGGATCATCAAGCCTTTTAAAAGGAGATTAGTTGAATCAAATTCTTTATTCTTTGATATGTACCGACAAGGATCCAAGTTTGGTTATTGTGCATAAAAGTAAGCACAGAAGAAAACCAAAACAGTGTTTATCAAGCATTTGCCAGCAGGCTTAGTGTGTCGTATTTTGGTATTAATTTTCTGAAAATAAATAAATAAAGTTATTTCTGAGGATTAGAATATATTGAATTTTGGAAATTTATGAAGTGATGAATTGAGGAAAATTATTTTGGATATTAAGAGATCCAAAATAATAAGGAATAAAATGGGTATAATTATATCCATATAAATATAATTATAGTGTATTTATATATATATATATATTTATAAATATAAATATATATAAAATAAAAAAAATAAAAAAATGAAGGAAATGGGAATCGGGTATATCCCGATTCCCTTGTTCTTTTCTCCTCTGTTAAAACAGAGGAGAAAATGTAAAGAGAGGCCGGTCGGCGCCAGCCGACCGAAGGAGAAAGGGGGAGAGAGAGCGGCGTCGCTGGCGAGAGGAGAAGCAAACGCCGGTGGCCAGTAGCGGAAAACAGAAACGAAAGCAGAAACGGGAGAAGCGAAATCGAAGGAAAACTGGGAGAAAAAGAAAAAGGAAAGGAGGCGACGCCGATCGATCCGCCTGTTGCCGTCGCCTTGCGAAGCTCCAGTGAGGTCAGATTTGGAGGAAGGAAGGGCCAACAGTGAAGGAAACGACAAAAAAAGAGAGGAAGAAAAGAGAGAAGGAGCCGCCGTCGCCCATCCCAGATCTGCTACCGCCGGCGTCACCGATCGAGAAACGGAGGCCAGATCGGCATCCTCGCAACGTCAGCCAACTGTGGGACGCGTGAACCGTCGGAATGGACGATCGTCGGTGGCTGAATCGGCAAAGCAAAGACTGAACCGTCCGACCCGACTCGACCCGGTTCAGACCAAAAAGAAAGAAAAAAAAAGAGAGAAAGGAGAAAAGAAAAAGAAAAGAAAAGAAAGGAAAAAGAAAGAGAAGAAAAAGAAAGAGAAGGAGAAGAGAAGAAAGAAGAAAGAGAAGAAAGAAGGAAAGAAAAGAAAGAAAGAAGGAAAGGAAAGGAAAAAAAAAGGAAGAAGAAAGAGAAAAAAAGGAAGGAAAGAAAAGAAAAGAATGGTAAGGAATTTAAAGATTTTACTATATTCCGTAGAAATTTATGGAATTTATTAAATTTCTTTCTAAGCGAATATATGTGTATTAAATTGTGGCAACATGGAAATGAGGCTAGTGGTGGAGTTCGGCTAGGCTTGAAAAACACGCTAAGCTTTGGCGAAATGTAAGATACTTTTATAAAGTAGTGGTAGTGTTATATTGTATGCTTTGGAATTGTGATCTTGATGATGAATGATTATTGAAATGGTTTTTAAATTTTAAATGCTAAAAAGACCTACAATTGGTGGTAGAGGTCTTAGTAGAAACATAGGAATTGTGAGAATCAACGGCTGTAGTATAAATTGTATTTTCTTGCAGGAAGTTTAGTGAAAATTAAGCCGTTATGCTGCCGAAATTTCTATGAAAATGTTTGAGGAAAAAGTTTAAGCTTCTCATGTAAATGGAATCTTGGAAAGAATTATCAAAAATAAGTTTGAAAGGATCTTATCGTGTCATGGAGAAATTGATTGTTGAAATTGATGAGAGGGTTAACGAATGAGTAAAATAACGCGAGGAATTTTGTTGAGAATCTTATAGAACTGATAATTCAAGTTAATTTAGCATTTCAAGTTGATTATTGAGTCGAAAATGAGGTAGAATATCGGTTGGTTGAAGTATTGATGAAAGTAACAATGATTATATGATGTAGCTTGGAAGAGAAGATCGTAGTCGAAATTTTGATGGTCAAGCAATTGAATTGTGGAACTATTAATGGAGTAATGATTCCAAAATTTATCGAATTCAATTTCTTGATCTTGAAACAATTCCGAACGTGATAATATGGACTATTCGAGAGATCGATGTTGAGATGATTTCACCGTACTACATCGTATTGCCGGATATATGTAAGATAATAAACGGACATACATTAGTGATATTGGTATTAGTAGCAATACTGTGGTACACAATGGATAGTTATGATAATGAATCATAAACGAATGTATAAATTGTACATACATAACTTTACTGAAAGTGAGGTTGAATCACGACACAATCCGATCAATTTAAATCCAAATAAATGAGTGATAAAATATGCGGATATATGGTTTTACGTATAACCGTGAAATAGGCCTTGAATAATAAGATTTACGATTTGCATAAGTTTAATATTCAATTCTACAAGCCATGTGAAAACTCAATTGAGGATTGTGATCTGGTTTTACGGTAGTGAATGAAATCGAACCTCAAGTCGAAAATCATAAACGTATGTCAATAGGTCAAATCATAATTGGATTTGATAAGTGATTATTGATTTGGTGGTTTATCTATCTTCAATATCGACTCTAAAGTAGATATCGGATGACGACATTAGTAATTACATAATTTTCGTACCTTGATGGTTACATTGAAAACATGATATCTAAATGCTCATAGAAATTTAGAGGATTCATACTAATGATGTGATCCTAATATTGATGATGAGATGTATAAATGATTATTATAGTCGATGACGATTGAGAAAGAATATTGAATACCGAATGGTCTGAATACCAAGTGATTCGATTTCCGAATGAATTGAGTACTGAGCAAATTGAATACCGAATTAAATGAACATTGAATGATTTGAATAGTGATTTACTGATTTGACAGAAAGAAAGTCTTGAAATCGAATAATTGATGGTGATAAAGTTAAATGAGTCACTTCACTGTATTTAATGAAAATATTACCGAAGTTGCATACTGAAATGTTTTATAGCATCGCATTTAAGCATGCCTTCTTACAACTTGAAACATTATAATAATTTTTATATGAATATTGTAAAGTATTGATTTGTTTTGAAATGAAAGTATATGGTAGATATATATATATATATATTTTGATATATGAAGCCTCATACAGAATTTTACCATATGCTTTACATGATATTGAAAAGAAAGCTAAAGATTTAAATGTTTTATGAGACGGTAGGCACCCTAAAAGAATTAAATTCAATAAAGCATAGTGGAAACCGCTTAATTGGAGCTTTGCTCATTAGGCAGAGATGCTTGTCCGATAATAGTCGTGGATAGGTCTCAGTCACGCCTGATCAGTGGGGCTAAGAGAGATGAGGTCTATGGCCATAGATAGCGCTCTAGTTGGTTTCTAAGGGACGATGAAATGATTTTCACTGCTAGCTACAATGATTTAAGTCTTTATTGATAGAGATGATAGGGATCTAGCCTAGTCTCTAACCGATATGATATGAAGTCTAGAATATGATTTTATTGATATGAACTCTAGACTTGACATGATTTATACAGTACATGAGACATGTTTGAAATGAAATATATTTTGAAACAGTACATGTTTTAAATATGTTTTAGAAGTACATGCGATATGATTTCGACACTTATATGATTTATATATGATTTTGTGTCGAACTTGACATGATATGCGGTATAGAGTATAGATTGATTTGATATGAACTCTAGACCTGATATGACTTACAGTATATGAAAAATGTTTTAAACCGCACATGTTTTAGACATGCTCTAAAAACGAATACATGAACTGAAATTGAACATGTTCCCATCATGTCTTAAAAGTAAATATGAAATGAATTGAAAATTTATATGTTGAGCATGTTCTAAAGTATATATGATATGATTTGAAATGATAGCGATTTATACAGTGAAATTACATAAGTTGCGTACTAAATCATGATATAATAGTATGCTTTTTACATAAGATATGTCATGACCTTATATGGTACAAAAACATGAAGAATCTATGAGGAGTATCATGACTCGGGGGTAACGATATTTCATCTACATGATGTCATGATATGATATGAAACATGAATATAGAAATACATGAAGAGAATTATGACTTCGTACCACCGTGATCATGATCCACAATATGAGAAGTGCTATGAGATGATAGAATACAGAAGTATGATTATGAAATGAAAAGTGAATATGAGAAGTGATACGAGATGATAGAATACAGAAGTATGATTATGAAATGAAAAGTGACTTGATACGATATCTCATTTGGACAGGATGTACTATGAGATTGATGATAATATGGACTAATAGTACGTGATATTCAAATTGAACACAACATATTGTTGTGCGATGCACTATAGTATAATGATGAGAAAACTAAAAAGTGATTATGATGATTTATTTAGAAGTTTGAGTGATAGACAGATGACAAGAATTGAGATAATGAGATGATAACAATGAGAAAGGATTAACTGTAATTGCAAACTTGCAAGTTTTAAGTATTGCGGTCTAAGACAGTATAATCCTACTCTTGCATTTATATTAGTATCTTACTGAGCCGTGGTTTTGCTCACCCCACTAAATTTCATCTTTTTTCAGACTATTGAAGTTACAATATGCTATGAGAGCTTTTAAGTGGGCCTCTGGAGACGGTTTGCAGGTTTGGTACTGACCATCATCCTGTGAATTCACTTCACTACTTTTGAGGTATACATTCCTTGTAAATCTCTTGTTTACATGTACAGATTTTTATTAATACACAGTACGATGTTGTTCAATGAGTCAGGATGTAACTTAGAGATGTGATAAAACATTGTATAGAGGATCAGTGAAATTGAGTAGTAATTACATTGACACTGAATACAAACCTTAAAATGAAAATGAAAAATTTAGTCCATAAATTTGTAGACTAAGAAAAGTATAAGTATTAAGTGAAAGTCACGGCTTTCGGATTGTGACACTTAGTTATCAGCTACAACTGTACAAGCATGCACTTCCTCAAATGGAAAATGGAGGATATTGAAAGTGAATGTAATGTAATGATAAAGATTAAAGCAGGGAGCTTTTTCATTAAGCAGATGATGAAGGAACAGTTGCTCTCAGAATGTTGACATCAGCTTAGGAAGCAGACTGTTCTATCATTAGCATATCCAATTCCAAACTTAGTTTAACTTTTGCGGAATAATGAGCCAACTCCATCTGTATTATTGATAGCGCTGTGACGTTCAATGGAATGAGCCCCATGAAAACGCCATAAATCCCAGAAATAAAGGACGAAAAACGACGTATATCTTGAATACGTACGGATAAGAAACAACCCTTGGATTAAGGGTGTTCAATTGTTGCAATGCCTTAATCAAGGGCTCCATCAGCATTTAGACTGACGTTTAAAGCCTCTTCCAATGGCTCTGCATTTGCTGCACTGAACGTTACGGCAAGTTTACAGATCATCTTACCAGCTCAACACTTTGAATTCATTTCTGTCACTGGTTAATGTTCAATGTTTGAGTTATACAAATTTGAAATCAAGTCTCAGCATCCGAGTTCTCCTTTTCTTCGAATCAAAGACTTTCGTTAAATGAATTTCCTTTATTCCAGACAGATTATTATACATGTTAGCCGACATCTTATTTTTTTAATAATTATGCTTTTTTTTATAATCTTTTCCATTAGAAAAATTATTCCATCCACTATAAGTGGAATTTTTTAACTCTATAATTAAGGTTAGGATAATGACATGTGTCTCATTTTTTTTATATTTTATTTTTTTAATATTTTTAAAATATATATGTCATAATCTTAACTTCGCTTTTGGAATTAAAGATTTCATTGATAATGAATCAGATGATTATCTTTTCAATTATAAGGTGCCCGGAATATGTCTCCAAAAGGATATCTGAAGCTGCATTAGCCCATTTTATTGTAGGGATAAGATCCACTCTCTTAGAAAATTTTAATAGCCCATCTCGTTGGGTAGGGCTGCAAGTCTGTAATGGGCCACTAAGGACCCTTTCGTATTTGTTTGTTTTGAAGGGAGCTGGGAAGGGGTACCCATCCCCGTATTCAATTCCCCTCCTCCTATTCCACCAATTTAAGGCAAAAGTAAATAGGTTAATTTGTGTATAAAATTGATATTTATGTTACATGAAGTTATATTTATATCATATAAAGTACAAAAATTTTATGTTAAAATTTATGTCGACATACCAAACAAAATTTTTTTTATATCTTATCATATTCAAGTACAATTTTATTAAAATTGAATCCGTGTTACTTTCATGTCATGTTATTATGTTATGTATAAAATTATTATATTTATAGAAAAATCATGTTCTTAACGAAATATGCGATTATTGAAAAAAAAACCTTATCTAGTTTCTATCCTTTTTTTTTTATTTTGGAATAAGAAAATTTTTACTTTAACCTCTATTGTTGCTCCTGCCAAAGTTGTTGGTCCTAGCAAAAAACATTTGAAAGAAGTTGATCAAAAGTATTCCAAATTACAATATACCATAACTAAAAAGGCCTAGCTAAAGCATTAGTTTTATCTTTTGGAGAGTTTTTATCTCCGTCTCACGTTGTGTATGTGTGTGTGGTGTGTGCGCTTATAAGAAGCTTCATATTAACTTAAATCAATCGGTTTTGAAATTAATGATTTGTTCTTTATCTGAACAAAAAATTTTATGTGCGTGCTTGCTTTTGATACGGTTGTATGTAAGAACTAAAACATTAACTGTACTCTTCAAGGGTTTTCATCTCCATCTCACATTGTGTATGTGTGGTGTATGCCTTTATAAGAGGCTTTATGTTGAACCAAATCAATCGATTTTTAATTTAGTCATATGTCCCTTCCTAAAAAAAAAACCTAGCCAGCCAGCTAGAACATGTAACAAGACAAGTTACAGGTCAAGCAAGCAGGGAGTGAAGTACATTGCAAACAGTAATAACATAGGAGACGAAGACTGAAGATGATTAGATGAGTAGACTAAAGGGCTCCATGATGATTGACCATGTTCCATCGTCGCAGTTTCGGAAAGGAGAGTGGGGCCCTTTTGATTCTACCATGATTGGTCAGTGATGCAGCGACGTGGCTTCACCAGGATCTGGCACTACTCTTGTACTCTTACAACCTTCAGCCAGCAGGGCGGGCTCTTGATTCCTCATTCTGAATCCTGCTTGCAAATCGTATCCATTGATTGTCAAATCAGAGGCTGACACACAGCCAACCCAAACGCACAAACGATCAGCTTCTGATCCAGAATCCCAGATCCTTTGATATCAGAAAAGTGGGACAATCTCTTTTGGACACCCCTCTCCTGTGCTGGGGCCCTCAGGCCTGGAAGAAAGGGGCCCCACTTCATTAATCAGGTTGCATCAGCATGCCACACGTGTATATCTGATTGATGCTTCCTGGTTCCTACTTCTTGCGATTATTATCGGTCATCGGCTCTGATTTGGGTTTTCAATTTTCATTATAAAGTTCTCCCGGGTCCCCACGCGCTTCTTTTTGAAGCTTTCAGTTGTGGCTTCAACTTCCGACCAATTGGGTCCATACCAGGTTGGACCCTAACCCGAATTCGCCCGCCACCAGAATTTGACCCAGTTATTGTTTTTTGAAATATATAATGTAAGGGTCAAATCATTATATTTTATCTGGATGATTCAAATTTATCATCAATATTTCAATTGATGCAATTAATTATCATATTTTTAATTTTGAAACAAATTTATCAGAATACTTTAAATTTTAGAGTATAAAGAATAATGAAATTTTTCGTTAAACAGTGTTTTACAGTTTTTTTTTAAGAGTAAAATTTATTTAATAGAAAGTTGAAACCAGCCAAGCCTCAAAGTCAGTCGAACGAAAAACTCCTAATTTAGCTAAAGTGTCAACGAAGTGATTCGCTTCCCTTATCACATGATCAAAAGATATAGAACTAAAGCAAGAAAGAAAATTGCGCAATTTGTTGATGAGATTGCGATACCTCTAAGAATTATCTAAACAGTTGTTAATCCAAGAGATAACCACCTTGGAATCGCTCTCAACAATTATATGAGGTCTGTGAGTGAGATTTGCTTTGACAATAATTGAGAGAGCTTCAACAACTGCATGGAGTTCAGCCAAATTGGAGTCAGCCATACCGATGTGTTTGGAGAAAAGCATGAGGATGATCCCATCCGAGTTGCGAAGAACGCCGCCTATACCTGCTGGTCCAGGTTTGCCTTTGGAGGAACCATCAACGTTGAGTTTCCAAAAACCAGGTTGCGGTGGAGACCATGAAATGTTTTTTCTTAGTGGCTTTTCCTTTTTATCAATGGAAATATCCTGAAGGTTGTTGTGAAGAAGAAGCATGTCGAGGTGAGGCTGACGGGCTTTGATCCACAAACAGAGTCTTGTTCGCACAATATGAGAAACTTCCAGTGGTGAAAGTGATTTGTTGTTGAAGATTTTTACAGTTAAAATATATTTTTTAAAATAATATGATAAAAAATATGAAGTTAAAATTCATTTTTTTATTTAGTTGTTTTGGTTCCGAATGAGGTACAACTTTGATTTATTTGTTATTTTATTTATTTCTTCATTTATCATGGGATTTTTAATTAAATATAATATCACACAATATTAATTTTTATGTTTTTCTTATTTCATTATAACATTTTCTATTACATATACATATAATATCACTTAAAAATTTTCTGTTGGTTTTGAATTTTTATGCTATGTTTCTTTTTTTTTTTGTTAAGCTTTTCTTGAATTGTAAAGCATTCTTTTAATATAAAATTTTATTGCATATTTTTTAGTTGTTTCAAAAGTTAAGTATGATGGTAGTAAATTTACTCCAAAATTAAAAGTATAGTTATAAAATTGCACAAGTTGAAAGATTAGTGATAAATTTGGATATGAATATAGTGGTAACTTTGTACCTTTTTCTTTTTCTTTTCTTTGGTGATGATTTACTTTCAAAGGTTCAAAAGTAGGATGATGGATTTTTTATTTTATCAGTAAAAGGTGCATTTAAATGAGAGGATTCTTTTGATATGTTCATACTATTTCATAGCGGTATATTTTCTTTTTGGTGGAATTTTCATAAGATTTTTTTTTATTTTTCAAGCTTGATTATATATACTTTTCGGATTCGACTTCTATTAAACATATTTTTGGGGAGAGGTAAGAAACTTTAATTGTGACGAAATCCCGAGCAGGATTAGTCTTAGACCATTAAAACGGATGAAGATACTTACAATTTACACACAAAAAATAAATTAAAACTATAATTTTGGCCTTAATAGATTTCTTATTGTTATCATGATTTAAAAGTTTTATTTCTTTTCTTTATAATTTCTCAATAGTTTTCATGTTTCTAAAAACAGCCTCACCCTCATTCTTATATTCTTCATTGAGAGAATCAACTTGAATTTAATTTTAAAAAGAAATTAAAGAAAATAAAACCTTTTCTTTCATGTTCTTTTTTCTTATTTTTTACTTCTCTCTTCTGCCAAAATGGAGGAAGTTGTTTTTCTTTTTCCTGCATTTTGTCACACAAACTCTTAATTGAAATTGAGCTCATAAATCACTCCTTCTATTCATTTTTCCTTCAGCCTCTTAATTTCTTTTTTGGTATTATTCTATTGTCCATCTCTTTTTTTTTTCTGCTGAATGGCATTAATCCAAGATAATGAGAGAAAATAATTCTTTCACTCCTTCCTTTAAAACTTAGGCCATCTTTTTTTTTTTGGTTAGAAGGGAAATATTAAATAACTAGAGATGGGAGTACTTGGATTTGAATCCAAAACTTACAATATGCTACAATTCATTCTTAACCACTCGGTCAAGAGATTGTTGGCAAAACTTAGGCCATCTTGTACATGGAGTGAATATCCTTTTTTTTTCATATATTTATAGCACTTAATTAACGTTATGTGTGAACATGAGGTTTAGTTCAAATGTTTCATACAATTACTCTTAAAATACAAAATCCAATAGTTCAAGAGTTCAAATCTTAACACCTGTAATCATTTTCCTATTTTGAGACCAACTTCCCTTTTTACTAAAATGAAACTAACATTAGGTGAGAGTGAAACATCATGTTTTTTAATATGATCAGTTTTTGGAAATTATTTTATAGTTTCATTACGCATCCCATTTTATGCATCAAATTTAGGCCTATTTTAAGAAGAAGAAATAATTAAGAATTATGCATCCCGGTTTTTCTATTATTTCTTAAAGTTCAAACCAATCTAGATGTTATCTTACATTAAGCCCATTATAAGGTTTTGTTTTTTGATATCTGGTTTTGTACTCACCAGATGCAATAACATTACCATGTCAAAGGTTTTGGTTAAATTCATGCATGAACTTTGATTGCTACAAATAATGATTTGCATAATTTCAAATCATGTCAACTTTACAATGAAACTATACTCGTTTTCACAATTGTTTCTCAAGTTTGATCATGTGCATACAATGCAAGGTTAGTTCACTTATGATTAAGAGATAAGACCAAAGTTAATTTACGCCATTGTCACTGCTACCATCAGTAATGTTTTTTGCAGAACATAATGAACTCGAAACATTGACAATTCATTCAACTTCTGTGAAATTTTCAAAGAATTTATTCACACGTATAGCAATTAATTCACAAAAGTCACCAATGCCTGCTGTCCTCATTTTTAGGTAGTGTTCATAAACAATTAATCACAAAAAAAAAAAAGAAAAAGCCATCATTTATTGAATTTAACTTTCCATGTCAGTATCAAGAAATCTACAACACAAGCACACGAGGAATTGAAAGAAAGGTGGGTGGAGTACTGCGGTGGCTATAATTGTGTATAACACACGTTTGGTTCAATAACATTTACAAAACTGAAAGGAACCGTTCTAAAAACACCCAATTTTTTTCTCCACGCACCCATTTTTCCCTTATATAAACAGTGTATAAACAGTGTCATCATGAAGAAAATAGGGTGGGTGAAAAAAAAAAGTGGGTGTGTTTAATATTTCTCAACTGAAAGATATCAAAGCTAGAGGTACAAATTGCAGCAGAAGAATTGGTCAAAGCGGTCCTAATAAACTAAAGCCAGCGAGTGAATCCCCATGGGTTTAGTGCAATGGAAAGGTGCCCTCCAATTCTCTCACCCCCCCGAGTTTCTTAAGAATGTAAATGAACTTATGGTAGATTTCTGTTTGATAATTAAGTTTAATTATGAATATGTTTAGTTTATTTATGTTCATGAATAAATTTGTTTAAGAATTATTCATTTATTTATTCTTGTTTATAAATCGTTTAAAATTTGCTTGTTATTCAATAATAGCAAAATAATATTATTATTAATTTAAACTAATATTATTTAAAATTTATAATCATTTGTTTGTTTAAATTTGTTTATCGTTAATCAACATATATTTAATTGTTTGTAAACATGTTTACTTATATATATATATGTATGTGTGTGTGAATATATTTATTTAATATTTAAGAACATACTCGCTTAATTTTAATAAATGGATCTCAAATCAATTTGAACATTTTAATATTTAAACAATCAAACTAAAATACAGTGAAAAACTGTAAACTTTTTTTTCTTTTTTACAAAACTCGATCCAAACTCAAACAATCTAAAAAAGTAAATATAGCAAAAGTGGCTCATGTGCGATTTGTTCACACACTATCTTTCTGTGTTGGTATTTTAGCCTGTTTGAGACCATTGGTTCTTGGCCAAGTTGTGGCATTGTCCATTTTATCGATATTCACGGTAATTTATCAATAATTTTTTATCGAGTGATTAAGAAAAAATTGTATTATAATATAAAGTTTAACTTCGAATTCAATCTATTCTATGGATTTTCAATTATCAAATATTTTCTTTTAACTAAAAAATAAAATACTTGTGGCAATCCACAGCTTGGAAACTTTTTTTCTCCAGAAACCAAATTAGCTTTACAACCGACCCCTGGCGTCCAATGTCGGTCTATTTTTAATTCTAAGTTACTGCCTTTTTTCCTTTATCTTCTTCTATAAAGTGAACACGCCTGAGTTTATGAAACAAAAGGGTATCAGAGAGCAGTTCAGCACCGACTGGCTAAAAGAAAGAACAAAGAAACAGAACCAGGCTTTGATAACCTGTAAAAGGGGCCAAAGTGTTTGTGTTGGCGACAACAAGAATAGATACCTTGTAATCAAAGTGTTGGATTTGATTAGAGAATTAATATAATAAGCACACATTTTGCATCGTTTATTTGTTAATTTTGCCTGCCGACCCTATTCAAATATAGCTAGCTACTCGAGTTTCTTTATACATAAGAAGAATCATCGTCATTTCAAGCTCCTGTAAGTTGCCTGCCTGCTTCTTATGAGCAAAACAATGTGTTCTTGTCTCATGAATCTTTCAACACGCGTTTTCTTCAGCTGAGATTGACCGGAAACTTCAACACAGGCACTCCATTTATGCACGGAACTCCTAGTCAATAATGGATGCAACTAAATCTTTCCTTTAAAGTTTCCTTTAACAGTATAAATTAACACTAGCAATAAAAGCATTCAAAGTGGTTTGAATTCAATTAAATTTGATATTTTTGTTCATTATTCTGCATAGCATTATTGTTCCCAGTTTTGCCTTTTAGAAGCTAAGCAATTAAACTTAGAATACTTTACCATCAAGAGATTTGAAAAAGTGAAAGTGAGTTTTTTATTCAGATATTTAGATATTGTTTAAATTTTAAAATCATCACTATAAAAAAAAATTTTACTATTTATCACTTTTGATCCGAATAAAATTAGTTTCGGCACAAAAAACTAATGAATATATATGTGATCACATAAAATAAATAAATAAATAAAGAAACTTGGAGTACTTCAATAACTTGCCTAGCAAAAATATCAGAAGGGTGTAGCCTGTATAGGATAGGCAGTAACAAATAAACGTCTAAATTAATGCTTTCTGCAATAAATTTGACTCGCTATCGAAACACGTCTCCAATCTCAGAACCAGACACGAATCAGAATCTTCATGAACAAGCAATATTGAATGGTCAATCATATAGGAAGTAAAACACAGTCAAAGCTTAGTCGAGGCCAACCTGCCAATTTCCATTGATGAGTCATAAATATCATCCTCGAAATTATTAGTGGATCAAATTCTGGAATATAGACCTAAACCTAATCGATTTCATATTTGTTATGCATCGCTATCCTGTAGGGCGCTTTGGAATTGAAGGGTTCTCAGGCACCACAAATGTGCAATGCAGATCTGATTTTGGCAATGGTCCTGTTTGTCTGACGCCACAAGTTTTAACTAACCTTTATAAGATTTTTAGTCCCTGTTGCTATCGATGCATTGCTTGAGCAATAATGACACAGCGGTGTGTGATCCATGCCATGCATGGCCGAAGAGAGCATTTACATTATTACTGGCTGCCTAAGAAAATCATTGTTATTTGAGTTTTGATAATTACTGCAAACACTTTGCTTTGCTAACACACATGCCCATTTGAAATGAACATCGATTGTAGAGAATTGACCTGGAAAATACATGGCCATGCCGGCAAGATGAATTGGTTCATGTTTGCCTGAGAAAGTCTATCAAGTATTAAGCGTTGGATGGTACATGTATGACTATGGCAGAACAAGAATAATAATGATGAAACAGCATTTTAATGCGCACGGGTGACGCCGAAATGGACCCTGATGTTGATAAGTTTGAATGCCCATCGTCGCATCGATTGAGCATCCAATGGATATTATCAGACCAGAAGACAAGGATGGTAAATGGGCAGTGTCCCATGATTTGTACCCATGTTTCATATCTACTTCCTTTGCTAAAACTATGGAGTTCCTGAACATCAATCTACTATTTTCTTAATATTTTTTGACTTTCTTATTTTTCAAAAAAAAAAAAGATAGAGTAAAATTTTTTTCTTTGCAGCTTTCTTAACGTTGGAAATTCAGAAATTATAGCAGTTAGGAGGTTAGGCAACTCTAGACTAGCAACCATTGGAATGAGTACCTCTCATGAAATTTGATAGCCTAAGGTTTCTCCTTTCATCTTTATCTTTTTTACTAAAGTCTAAATTATGATTTGGAGATTGCACAGTAAAAACTAGTCTAGAACTATTAAGATGAGAAAAACAAAGCTAACATATAAACAATAGACTAACCCTTTAATTATCTCCTTATGTTATTCTTAGTAGGTAAAAGCTTTTAGCAGTAGGGTGGGAAAAGACAGAAACAAGAGAAGCAGTTTACTTTAACCATCCCAAACAAAGAATTGAAGATTTTGTTATTCCCCTCCTAAACTGAAACTAAACCAGATACATTAATGGAGGCTTCAATGCTTAGGAAAATTATTATTAATTTTACTAATCCTGTGGGTCTTTTCTAAAGAATTAGGTCAAACAACAAATGATCAAAGAAAAGATAATGAACTATAGACAGGCTTTGGTGAAATGAACTTCTTTCTGTCAGTTAGGATGGCCAACAGAGATGCATAAGCAGTATTTGTAATTAAAAGTACGAAGCTTTTTAATTAATTTCTTTTCTTGTTTGAAAATTAGCTGGGAATGAGTCAGAGGCTGACCTGCAAACATGACAGCCCACATGAAATGGACCCCACAATTTATTAAGCAAATTGAAAAGAGAGCCGCTAAAATGTTGCCCCACATGGCCCTGCTTTGGCCGTACCCAACACCCAAGGTGGACCCCTTTCACATGGGGATGCTGCCTGGCTTTTCCCTTGATTTAAAGAAAAATCAACGCCCCTGATTTCACTCCCACAGCCCCCCATAATGCATCTTGACCGTTCCACTCAAGCCTCAAGTCTTCCATTTGGGCGGCTGAGCTTGTCCCACCCTTGTCCCCCTATGCCAGAGGCAGCTTGCCTCAAAGTTGCTGCTATCGCTACCGAGTACCGACAGCTTACCTTGCCTTTGTCCATAATTCATGCATTGAGAGAATAACAAGGCTTCCTCATTGCTCTTAATCAGCCCTTCTTTATGACTTCATGATATCCTATAAAATACCTGCTTTTGCATTCCCATGTCAACCACAAACTCAAACACAAAATTTTATTTTCTATAGAAGGAACTACAGAACTTTCCCAAAACCAGATCTTAGATAAAACCAGCCTGCGTTTATCTCTATATTGAATTAGAAGGAACTTTGGGTCTGCTGTTCAAGTTCCAAGCTGCCTGGTGTTATAATTTTGAGAGTGAAGATCTTTTAAAATGGAAGGCCGTGTGGCATATGAGAATGAGCTAAACCTCAAGGCAACTGAGCTGAGATTAGGGTTGCCAGGAACAGATGAAAGAGAGGAACAAGCAGTTTCCAATGTTAGAAACAACAAGCGACCATTGCAGGCTGCCGATGAGGAATATGGAGCAAATGGCAAATCTGATGCTCAAAATGAAACTGCCCCTCATGCCAAGTAAGTTATTATAACGAGTTACAAACCAATTTTCCTGAAGAGGATGATATTCTTTTGTTATTTGATTTACTAATAAATTAAATGGAAACTGATGGATTGTTTTGATGCATATGCAACATGCAGAACACAGATTGTGGGGTGGCCACCGGTCCGGTCCTACAGAAAGAATAATTTTCAGCCGAAGAAAAACGAGTCTGAGGGTCCTGGGATCTACGTGAAAGTAAGCATGGATGGAGCGCCATACCTAAGAAAGATTGACCTGAAAGTTTACAGTGGGTACCCAGAGCTCCTGCGGGCTTTAGAGAACATGTTCAAGTTCTCCATAGGTATAAACATGGAATATTATACTGTTATAACATTTATGATGTGACTAGCTGTGAAAAGGTGATGAATTTTATGTGACTTTGGGTGGAAATGACCTTGGATTTCAACTTTTTTCAGGTGAGTACTCAGAAAGAGAAGGCTATATAGGATCAGGTTATGCACCTACTTATGAGGACAAGGATGGAGACTGGATGCTAGTAGGAGATGTTCCCTGGGAGTAAGTCTCCCTCTCCCTCTATTTCTCTATCTGCCATTTATCTTTTATATATTTTCTGAAACTTCCAAGGTTATCTAATCTTGTTACAGAATGTTCATCACATCATGCAAGAGACTAAGAATCATGGAAGGATCAGAAGCCAGGGGCTTAGCTTGTGGTGTATGAGAAAATTCTCTCACAGCAACGACACATATCTAAGAGCAAGGGAAAAAGCAGAAGATCCATCTCTCTCATAGAGAGAAATCTTTCAGCTTGTGTTCTCGAAGGAGTTCTTTGGATCTGATTCTCGGTATCCTTAATAGGTAGTCTGGTCAGAAAGTTCGACCGACTGGGAAAGTCTAGAAGGAAAACGGAATATATAAAAAGTGAAGTTTACATTTTCTTTGCTCAGAAGTTTGGCTGCAGCAAACATATTTGGTGGTTTGAGCATCTGTAATGTTACTGTGTTTTGCTATTATACCCCCCAAACCAAAACTAGATGCAAGAGTCTGTGCTTCAAGTGCAACTTCGTTAGAAAAGATTGAAGAAAAAATCACAAAAAATCCAAGTTTTGGTTAGTATTAATACAAAACAAAGTTGTATATCAGCTGCATGTCTCTGTGCAATTCAATTTGTCTGTGTTATAGTTGAAGTTGAAAAATATGAGTGTACTTTCTTTCTTCGTAAATAAAATGTCATCATCAATTCATTTGAGTTCATATTCCTTATTCTGACTTCTGAGTTAAGGAATTCCCCAGCAGATTAAGGAGTTTTCCAAAATTGTTGCACAAGAAAATTGCAGAGTGCAGACTAAGGTTAACAAAGCTAATGCTTATGCCCAAGAGAAGGCTAAAGGATTACTAAAGCTTAATTTACTGCTTATTTGTGTGGCATTCAAGTATTAACAAGAGAAACATTTACATATATGAAATGTATTTGTCCAGAATTAATCAAGCATCACAAAAGGGGATTGTTATAAATTAAATCCTTTCCTATATATTTAAATTGCCTTGCACAAAATTCACTGAATACCTCTGATTAATTTGAAGGACTAGGAGCTCAAAGCAACTCAAACTTTATTTTTCTTTATAACCAAGGCAGAATATATATATATATATATATATATATATATATATATATATATATATGAGAAAGGATTGTATGAAACAGTTACACCACGTCAGCATATATCACTTCCATTCAAATCATGCCATGTAATCACAGTGTTGAAAAAAATCAATTATTTATTACATAATTAAATGATGAATATTTATTTCAAGAAACTCATTAATGATTCTGATAATAAATCATTAACTTTTTTCAACATTTTGATTACGTGGCATGATTTGAATGGAAGGGATATACGCTGACGTGGTATAACTGTTTCATACAATCCTTTCTCATATATATATATATATATATATATATATATATATATATTGAGTGTAAGTAAAGAACACATTTATGTAAGGAAATGATAGAGTAACATTTCAGTGTTGGTCTAATATTGATTTCTGATATTGATTTTAAGGAATATGCATTCAAAGTGTGCAAAGATGGATCTCTACATTAAGTTTTCAGAGATTAAACTTTTAAATTAAGTAGTTCTTTAATTAGATAATCCTAATATCTTTTGTTAAATAGTCCAGAGTTCAGATTCTGATCAGTGCCCTTATTTAATTCTGAGTGATTACTTGAGAAAAATATCTAGCTTGGGAGCCAAACCAAACAACTCAAAACTTAATGTACTCAAGGCTATACTTCTAGATCTGGTGAAATACCTCATGTTCAAACTATCTTTATTTATTTTAATTTTCCTGGCAGAAGGGTCTTAAGTGCAGATGAACCAACTGGAAGAGTCATAAGTATTAAGCAAGCATTGCCTATCAACATTTAGGAAATAACCTTGGTGCTACTTCTTTAATTAAATTATTTAGACCTCTAAAAGTCAGGATTTCAATCCATCAGATTTTTCCTATATTTTGTGAGATATATTACAGTTCTTTGATCTTCACTGATATGATAAATGCTGTGTCAAGACAAGTAATATAGGCCAGAATTACTGTAAGATCCGAATTTTATTATACTATATATCATATTTGTACATGAATGATAGTGGAAATAAATTCTTTTCGTAAAATTAAAGAAAACAGTTGAATATGAATTTCCACTTTCCATGTTAAGTTATGATGTATAATATGGTGTACAAAAGGAATGAAAACAAACATCAATTGTAACAAGAAATATAAGGGATTTAATTTTGATAAAAGGTTAAGATAATATATACATATGGTATGAAAGCATTAAATGAAAGTGTGAAAAGGATTAATGGCAATAGGACAAATAAGGGTTAGTCGATTTCTTGTGTTGAGAAATTCTTCAAGAATTAGTATACTACAAGACAAAAGAAAAGAATGAGAAGATAGCCAATAAATGTTGGCTGGAAGGGAATTGGCATGGAGAAGAGAAGGAAAGAAAAGAGAAAAGTCAAGGAAAAGGGCTATAGTGGACTTCTCGCCACTTTGCCTCTCCTGACAAAATTGGGCTAGGCAATAAATGGCAAGGTAAATTAGTCAAGAACGGATTGCAGTAAAGACTTTACCACCGTTCCTTTTTGCTGCAGTTTTCCTTGGTTTTTAATGCAGGAAATGATGAAAGAAAACGGGATAAGAACAGGTGGTAGGTTCTAAGTGGATGTGAATGAGTATATAAGAAGGAATACATGAGGAAATCTGATTTAGCCAACTTCATCTTCCTCAAAATTATTCTCGCCCATCCTGTTTGCATTTCAAGTTCACAATTAGTTCTTCCATTACTCCCGTATATGAACCATGAAACTTCATCTGGTAGTAGCCAAACTTTTACTCCATAGTTGAAGAGCTGAGGAATAAGCAAAGTTAAGCTAAGTAAGGCAAGAAAACATTCTGTTTTTGGAAGAGCAATTGAGTTAAGGTGAGTTTCATATTTTCCATGATTCTCTTGATATTCCCTACTAGATTTCTATGTTTTATAACGTGATAAACATAGATATAGCCTGGTTTTAGTTAAATGTTGTTGGAATATATAAGAAATTAGATGGAAAATAATCAAGAATGATTAAGAAAAACAATGGGCGAACGGGCTTATCCAACAGCTTGTCAAACAGGATAGCAAGAAGTAATCCCCCAAAAGTTGAGGCGAGCTCGAGAGTTGCATGAGTTGGCGACATACGTGTTCGCCAAACTCTTTGGATAATCAGAATGACAGTTGGAGTAGGCGAGGACCAATAATCCTCCAAAAGGTGCGGATGGCGAACTCACAAATACAAGAAGGGCGAGTAGAATTTGGGGCGAGCTCCCATGTTGGGCGAGCTCCAACGGATAAACCACTAGGAATGGCGAGTTGAAATAGTGGGCGAACTCCCATATTTAAAGCCAATTTATGATGGCGAATTGAACTGTGGGCGAGCTCCCAGAATAAGTCAATAATTGAATGGCGAGTAGGATTGGGCGAGCTTCCATGTGTAAGCCCATTGGCGACTGGCGAGCTCTGTTGGGTGAATGGTGAGCTGTAGATCTGTCTCAAATATCGGCTAAGTGTTGCAAATAGTTGAAAGAAAAAATAGTAATCATTTTAGGAAATAACTCGAAAAGAAAATATTAATGGTATTACTATTTACTTTGCAGCTGAGAAGTGAGAATTGATAAAGGCGAGCTGGAAGCTAAGCTTTGAAGAGACCAGGTAAAGGAGATGTGTGTGAAAAAGAATGCATGTCCTGTGGAGTTAAATTTATGAAATTACTGAGAAAACTGTTTTGGTTTATGACATGCATTGTTTTGATAAATTGCTTTGATTTTGGGCGAGCTACAAAGCCGGCCCTATGATATTTGGGAGAACTGGTATTGGCGGGCGAGCCAAACCTGCTATGCTGTTTTAGACGGGCGAGCTCTTCTATGAAAGTTGGGCGAATAACCTTGTTATAATAGAAATCCGGGCGAGCCAATATGGGCGAACCCTTTTTATAAATTTTGGGCGGGCGACCAGGTTTTTATGAAGTGGGCGAGTTGACCATGGCCAATACCATAGTGAGCGAACTGACCACGGCGAGCCGCCACGAGCGAGCCAGTTTCAATGGATTTTAAAGGCTACGGTTGGCGGGCGAACACTAGTTAACCCCAACGGGCGAACTTATTATGGGTGAGCCACTTTGGGCGAACTGATCCTGGCGAACCAATTTAACCCATATTTTCTCATGCGTAAAGTGGTGAAAATGAGCTATTTTTAATATATTTGTAAATATGATTTTGAGACTTTAGGCCCTAAATTCATGCATTACCATTCATATAAATTGCGTGACCCGCCTGGGGCGGTGGCTTGGGTCGATGAACCTACGGGCGCATCTCAGGGCGTCACAAGGCTGATGGACCCGCCAAGTCATCAGCGGTCTCGAGGTCACTTGGCAAGTGGACCCGAGGACCACCTATAGATTATGGCCATAAATCTAGTTGAGATAGCCGTGAGGGGCGATGGCCTAATGGCGCACCTCAAAAGCGGATGACTTGTGTTCATGAGGGAACAATGAGAGCATGATGTATTTGTTGCCTAGTCCCAACTTATTTATTTCTGTTTACTGAAAGGATCTATTGAATCCTGTTTAATGTTAAAGGGGATTGAGTGATTGGATAAATAAGATTGTTTTGGAAGTATAGTCTTTATTTTTATAAAGCAGCATACACCCTCTTTACTGAGCACGTTGTCGCTCACTCCCTATTTTCCACTCCACAGATTGTTGATCTTGGGTTAAGAGAATTACCTTCCAAAGATTATCGACTGCTAGCGGATATTCGATATCGAAGGTATATTATTTCTTTTATATGTTCAGAAAAATTGTACAGTACTACTTTAAATAGAAGGGGATGTATATACATCTTAGAGTATTAATGTAATAAGTCATATTTGCACAAAAAATAAGAGTTTTAATTCTTATTTATAATGTTAAGAGTTTTTAAGCATCACAGACAGCCCAACCGGTAAGTGAGTGTGATTAGTAAGTGAATATTATGTATTTTGTGGATTTGGGATGTTACAATTACTAACATAAGTTTCTAATAAACAAAGATTATGACCATCACTGCTGATTTGATAAATACCAAGATTACAGACAAAAATGCCAAAAAATAAATTCAACTAAAATTTTGTTTTTCAAAGAACAGGTGAATAAAACAATAAAATTGGATGAAAAAAATAGTTCTTGCCTATTGAATATTTTCCTCAGGAATGGTTACAAGTGTCAAAACATGCCCTTCAAAGCCTTTCAACAAAGACCTTAATGATGCTAGGTTTTTGGGATTTTTTTTTTGGTTCAAACTAAAATGCAAAAGATCAAAATCTTTCCCTCCCAAAGTTGAAATTTGTGTTGGGAACAGTGAGAACCAGAGAACTCAACATGCCACAAGAAACTGCAGATTCCAGTGGATGAAAAGGGTTTGGTTATAATAACCTTAACACTCAGAATTCGTTTTTTAAATCTTCCTCTCCGTTCTCTGGTAAGACAGTGGAGTTCATATGCAAACATTGAATTTAATGATGTCTTTATGTTTGAAAATAAGCAAAGTGACACCAAAGAATGTAGAAACATCTGTCTTATATCTATGAAATGGATACTTTCACCAGAGGTGAAACTGATGATTGGGTACCAACATTAGTTGAGATTGTGTGGTAAGGGACTCATTTTCCCTTAAGCATGACTCGGGTTCGAATCATGCGTATGGAGCAAACCATGTTAGGAGGGGCGCCTCACTTCCATGTGGCCTGACAGTTTCCTGACTGTGGAGTAATCGTATAAAGCGGATACCAGAGGATTAGAGACCAAAAAAAAATGATGATTGGGTGGGCTTGCTTAAAGTAATCTACAAATGGAAGGAATAAACCATTTGGTATTGCCTTTTATGCGTTGGAGAACAGTTTGTTGGTAGGTGTAAAGTATTATAGCATTAAGCTGTCCTGTTCTCAAGAATAGCTTTCCAGGATTTGGACACCTAAAATATCTCTCCTAGCCATATATGCCAGCGCCCAGCAGGTCCCTGGTTAGTGATGTTTTAAACTAATAATACCTTTTGTTATGAAAATCTTATCGAGCTATGAGAAAATTTTTTGGACTTTGTAAACCTATCTAATTCTTTTGGCAAAAGGTTGATCGGATGCCCCACGCCATAATCCATTTATATCTCACTACGGGCTACTTAGTTGGTTTGGTCTGTAATAACATAAATGTTTATAGTTTGGTAATATGGTAATGGGTATTTAGTCTAATCTCTTCTCCGTAAAATTTTAAGGGTGCGTTTCTTATATTGATTTGGTGCATTTAAAATTTTACTCTCAAAACGCAGATGATTTAATAGAGTTACTGCTTTTTTTACTTTCTAATTACTTTGAGAATGGTATATTTTTATTTGGTTCCTAGAGTGTATAGATTCTAACTAAGAGATTGATTATCTGATTGAATATAAGAAGATGAGTTAAAATGCCCATTCTTTTTTTCTTTTTGAGGAGATACAGTATTGAATTATTCACGACTTGGTAGTTTAGGTTTTGAACATCCCATTTAAATAGTTTTATGTAAAAATATAAGCACTCTCCATCAGTCTCCATGTAACAGTAATAAGGCCTAAAGGTACTAAGAAACAAGATCTGACAAGATTCCAGGATTTGACTCTAGTGATCCTAAGTTTATTTAGATGTCGGTATCGTGTTTGAATACAAATCTAACTATTCACTGATATGGATATTTTCGGTTGGAGTTATCTATTTAGAAATGAACAGATACTCCCCCTGGACAGCATGCTTTTGCTGCAGTTAAAGTTGAAATTTAAAAAAAAAATTCAGTCACTGCTGAGTGCTAACTAATCAGGACATCTCAAATCGTAACAAGCTTAAACTTCTGACAATTCTAAAGCAGAGCACATGACATGTTTGATAATTGTTCATATGTATGTTAATAAAACACAAGGTTAGTGACATTTATGTTTCCACTCATTACCCAACCACACTACCCGTAGGCAATGTAACCAAGTCATTGCCTCAACCGGCGATGTCACAGATGCCATGTGCAGTTCAAAGGGAGGGATGGCAGCCAAGCATGGTTTGATTAGGTGATGCACTTAATACATGGGAGAGATTTGGACACCAAAGCAGCTGCTTAGATGTATCATTCCACAACTAAGGTTAGGACATGTGTTCCTATTCATAAACCATGCCCTTGTCTCATAGGCATTGATACTGGCTGCTCCATACCATGCCAAGCACAATCACAACACAGGAATCAGATAGCCAACCATGTCAGTGGGAATTTCCATTAAGAGTTTTTTGTAAGCTGCAGGATGCTTTCAGATGGATTTATATGCCTACATTTGCATGTATTTTGATGCTTTTGTTCCCATTATTTCATCTCCTCTTGATATTGTTCTATCTGTTTGCTGCGGTCTCAAGTCAGATGGAATGAAATAACTATATATAAAAGAGAACTTCAGACTGATACAAAGTTCCCATAATTTTCATACCATTATGAAATCAAACCGACAAGAATACACTAAGATGTCACTGAGACAAAGAAAATAACAATGCTGATATTATTTTCTGATACTCAAACCTAAATCTTAAGCCAATTACTCTTGGTAGGTACCTAATAACTTTTTTTCCTTACAATCCGCTCAAAGGACAAAACTAGTCAAAATTGCAGAACACCGGACGCAGAAAGTTTTTTCCCTCTAGTTATCCACTTTTGGAACAAAAATGAGTGCACCTTGCAACTTGGCCACAACTTTACGGTGCTTTGCCTAAAAAAGTTACAAATTGGGAGTCCAAATTGGCAGAAAAAGTATAAAATATTTCCACACAGATAAAAATTTCAAGAGATATCATAAAGCTTACTGGTGGATCCCTGAACTGTGTTTCCTTGGAACCTGGATGCTCGTATGTTCATCCTAAGGAAAAGAGTGAATTAATCATGTTATGCATTCCTGAATCATTTTCATTCTGACTTATAAGATCAAATAAAAACGTGACCGATGCACTAGATTCTCACTGGCTGGAGAAATGCTGATGGACCAGTTGATGATGTCCAATAATAACCAGAAAGAGTGATCTTTTGCCAAAAGACTTAACAATCTTTTTCTGACAAATTTCTTTTGATCAGCCATCTTCCAAAATGTTATATGAGAACACATCAGAAAGTCAGAAAGCATGGTATGGCAATACTTCTTCCCTTTTTGAATCTCTTACAAATCCCAAAAGTTTCATTTCTTCACTGATCAAATATAAGGTAAAGTATATTCTTTCAGAATCAAAATGCAAACGATCTCCTGTGACAAATTCATGGACAACACACCCCAGCTCAATCCAGCTAGAAGCCCTATTCTTCCGAACTTGATTCTTCCTAATCATTGCTCTCATTCTAGAAACACCATCCCATCTTCTGGCATCAGCATAAGTATTAGACAAGAGAATATAGTTACCAGAATTATCTGGCTCAATCTTAAATAACTCATCTGCAGCAATTTCAGCTAATCGTACATTGCAATGGATCCTACAAGCAGCAAGCAGAGCTCCCCAAACAACTGCACTAGGTAAAATTGGCATATTTCTTATAAGGTTATATGCCTCTTCAAGGCACCCAGCTCGACCAAGAAGGTCAACAATACATGCATAGTGTTTTTCTGAGGGTTGAATTCTATATTCTTCCAGCATTTGTTTAAAGTACCTCCTGCCCTCACTAATAAGTCCCCCATGGTTACAAGCAGTCAAAACCCCAAGAAATGCAATTCCATCTGGTTTTATGTTTGACCTTTGCATCCCCTCAAACAAAGCAATGGCATCTTGAGCCATGCCATGATTTGCGAAGGCTGTGATCATTGTGCTATAACAAAACAAATCTTTTCGATGAGCCATCTTAAAAACGTGCAAAGCCCTGTCACTGTTTCCACATTTTGCATACATGTCAATTAAACTAGTCACAATTCGCAAACTAGAAAAAAGTGATGCTCCTTTAAAGTCGTGAATAATTTTTTCGGCTGTATCCAAAATTCCTAACTGTGAGCAAGCTGAAATGATTCCTAACAAAAATGTTTCATCTGGCTTAATACCTAGTTTTTTAAACCGTTCATACAATTCCAATGCATCACAAGGCTGCCCATTTCTAGCATAGCCTCCAATCATGATAGACCAAGAGACCAGATTCTTCTGAGGCATCTGATCAAACAAATGCCTTCCACTACTAACATCCCCCGTCTTAACGTAGCCATCTATCATTATAGTCCATGATGCAACGTTTTTTCCTCGCATTTTGTCAAAAAAATCTTTCGCAACTTCCATCTCCCTTGCTTTACAATACCCAGCAATCATCAGATTCCAAGTCCCAGCATCTCGAACTGGCATGGCTTCAAAAATAGACCTAGCAGAATCAAGATCACCAACATCCATATATCCAGAAACCATGACATTCCATGACGCTAAGTCTTTGGTAGTCATTCTGTCAAAAAGAACCCTAGCCTCTTCCATATCCCCAGCCTTAACATATCCCTGGATCATACCTGTCCAAGAAATCACATTCCTTTCTGGCATCTCATCAAATAACTTCCGTGCAAGATCCACTCTACTGTTACTCCCATACCCGGAAATCATAGAATTCCACGAAACCAAATCTTTTTCCTCCATTTCATTGAATACCCTTCTCGACAAATCAACTTCCCCACATCTCATGAAAAAATCAATCACCGCATTTTGCAAAATTAAATCAAAACAGAATCCACATTTTAACCCCAATCCGTAAACAGTTTCCCCATCTTTAACCCTCGTCAATCTGGCTAAACTCTTAAGAACCGTAGCCAAAGTAAAATTTAAAGGCAAAACAGACTCTTTGCGCATCTCCGTAAACAAAGATAAAGCTTCCGGGTAGTCTTGATTCTCAACATACCCATGAATCAAAGCCGTCCAAAGAAATGCATTTGGCTGAGGAATTTGATCGAACAACTTGTGAGCATATTGGATGGAACCAAACCGTGTGTAAAGTCTAAGAAACTTGTTAAGAACAAGGTCCGATGAGGCGATAGAGCCATCGATTAGGAGACGGGCGTGGATAGATTTTAAAGGTCGGAGAGACTGGGCTTTGTTGAGGAGCCGTGACAGAGAGTGACTCATTTCATGGCGCCAAAAGTAATAGGGATGATTCTTAACGGTCATGTGATTCATATGTACAATACTTCTTTCCACGTGTTTTGGAATTTGAAGTTGACGGGCTTCACATGGGCATTGATGATTTGGGCTAATATCAATTTAGCCCAGTTTTCATTATACCGGCAATTAAGAAACGTTTTTTTTTTTTTTTAACACATTATTTACTTGCTGAAATTCTTCAACTCTGTGTGCCAGAGAAAGCTCAAACCTCATTGTTCATTGATGAGACTAAGGAAGAGATTCAATTAGCGATGTTTTTTCACTTTATATTAGCTTTATATTTTGCCTGTATGCATATATGTTTTGAGGGAAGCCTAGAGAAGGTTGCATGACATTTTCAAGCGATAAAATCATGCAGTGCCGATGTTCAATGAGAAAGAAAAGGTGGATATCAAAGAGAGAATCATGAAAATATTCTTTCGTGGTTCAACCAATCCGTAAAATTGAATCTGACAAAAAGAATAAATATGGAATGTAACTGAACATGAGAATCCATCAATCAAGCTTTCCTGATAATTTTGAGTGTAATTTGTTTAAATCAAATGGTCTCAATGGGATGGTTTCCAAGATTATAGTCCTCAAGTGAAAAGAGACCCTTCACATAGCCCCGAATCAACGACATTCCAACTCAACTGGTTGTCCCTCTCAAGCAACTTCCGGACTACGATCTTTCTCGCAATCTGGATGATGGCCTCATCATTGAAAGTATCCTTAATTAATTAATTATGCTCGCCAACCGCTTGAGCTAAGTATTAAAATAATCAAATTTAACTCAACTTATTATTTGAATAATTCGAGCTCGACTTCAAAATAAACAAATCAAACTCAAGTCGAGCTTGAGCAGCTCATAAGTAGCTTGATTTGTTTACACCCTTTGTTTGATATTCTTAATTTCTCCTTGTCTATCTCCTGAATGTATTTTATGTTACATAGAAACACTTTCG
The DNA here is from genome assembly GCA_031772115.1 of Heritiera littoralis. Classification (NCBI taxonomy): domain Eukaryota; kingdom Viridiplantae; phylum Streptophyta; class Magnoliopsida; order Malvales; family Malvaceae; genus Heritiera; species Heritiera littoralis. Next base: position 1,722,796 of record JAPDPK010000142.1, on the reverse strand, counting down.
CTTGGGATAACTTTATAGTCTAAAGAGCTACCTTCCTCCTAGTAAAAAAAATCTAACTTGCATTCGAACCACTTTTAAAGATTATAAGGTGAAGTTCTCTCTTCCTAAACAATGTGTTCACTATGGTTAGGTCATAAAATAAAGTATAATTTAAAATAACATGTCCATCCTCATTTCTTACACCATAATTAAAATCCTCTCTACTAACACCTACATAGCCATTAAGGTCACTACCAATAAAAAGATTTTCTATTATAGGCACTTCTTATACTACTTTATCTAAATCCTCTCACAATTATCGTTTCTTAGCCTCATTAGTGTTATCTATTTTGCATACACCCTAATAATATCCAAAACTTTCCATCCTAAAACTCATTTAACCAAATTAATCCTATCTCATTGTCTCCTAACTTGCACAACTTCCTCTTTGTACTCTTTGTTTATGATAATACCTACACCATTACGATCTCCATATTTCCCTGTATAACTAAACTTATACCACCAATGTGTTATCTTTGTGGCTTTCTCCCCAACCCATTTATTCTCATAAAGACATAAGATGTTAACCTTCCTCTTACATATAACTTCCAAAATCTTAACTAATTTACAGGTAAGCTTATAGTTATAGACTAACTATTTTATTCACCTTCATCCAAACTTTTTTATTCACCTTCATCTATTGTGATGTGGGAACCTTTACCCATATGATACCACATCCACGTATCGATATGATGTGTCATTTATGGGCGATAACTTAGCAACCTTTGCATACTTTTCATTATATTCAAGCTCTTGTGAGTCGTTATGTAAGGAATGCCCTCACAAAATTCTTATATAGTTCATTTCATTTGAATTAAAACAAATTTTAATTGACTTGTTGTCTATACAAATTTTAATCTCGAATCTAACTTCATTGTTGGATTTGGATTTAAAAAAAGAAAAAAGAAAAAAGAACAACTTGTCAGCCAAAAGCTGATCTCCATATTTTGAATGCACGATAACTTGAACAAACGTGAAAACATCTTGCATCCTAGAAACAACTTCCACAAATAAATTTCATCCATCACTCCCTTGTTTTCTATTATTTTTTCTTTCCTATTTTTTCCTGCTGTAGCATGCTCCAAAGGATTTCTGCAGTAAATATCTACCAAAATATTCCACTGAACTTACATTCTCTATCCTAGACAAGAAAAACGCGTGACTAATTCATTGCATTTACATAAAAACACAACAAATCATTCTTCAATAGCTTGAGAAAGTTTGTTATAAATAACCGATGCAGAGTTGACAATCAATGCCTCTTCATCAAGGTTCAGCCAACAGCGTTTGAAGTCGCCATTTATCGCGCTCGCACTTGAATGCAAACTTATGGTTACATCTGGACAAATATTTTATTTGCTGTTATTAATTCAAACTTATGGTTATGTCTGGACAAATATTTTATTTCCTGTTATTATGTTTTAATTTGGTCATGTTTGCTTTACTTAAGATCCATTTCGTCGCTGTTATATTCTGCTATTCTTTGGTATTAACTCTTGTTGTACCACGCAGTGTTAATTGCTATGGAAAACACAACCTTCTTTTAAAATTTAAATTTGACACTAAATTCTCGCTTAATAGATAATATAAAAGAACTAAGATTTAGGGATTAACCCGTATCAACGAGTGAATCATTTTCTGCTCTTTCCATTAAAAAATATGGTTAAAATGCTTCAGTTATTGATATAAAAGCATTAATAGCCTCGTAAGGCAGAATCATATATTTCCACGTTTTCAAAGGCTCAAAACAAGGGCGTCCTCTAGCCGTTTCCAATTTATCATTGTTGCTATGAATGGAAATATCTAAAGAAAGCAGTGACAACTTACAATTAAATCCATACCAAAAAAAGTGATCAAAGTAAGACACTGATTAAAATTCATTGAAACCAGAATTAAAACTATTCTTAAACTTGCGGTAATTACATAATACTACAAAAGAAAGTTGTTGAATTTCAAGGGAGGCAGCTGGCCCCAACATAATTATGTCTCTAACACCAATCGGTTATCATGGCTCATACTAAAAGCCGAGTTCACTTCATGCCTGCCAAAACAAAAGAGAATAAGTTACAGGACCAAAGACTAGCAAGAAACACAGGGAATAAACAAATGAATGGCTTTGGCCAAAAAAAAAATAAATGAATGGCAACTATACTCAGATTTGCATTTGATAAATCACAGAATTAGAAAAAGCGAATAGTTGACAAAGTACATGCTTTTAGATAACACAAGGGGCAAACTTCATAGAAAGGAAAATAACATGCATAAACACTAGGAGTTTAGGGGACGGAGGAATTGCAAATTGTTCATGTCATCCCAAGGGAATTTTTTTTGGATAATTGGCAATATCATTTTAACGTTTCATGTCCAATATCTGTAGACGGATTTGATGCCCTCCTCCCAAAAGCCCCTGCCTCATAGGTCCATATAGCTTGCATTTTCAGCAAAGTGCGAGATATGAATATCAGAGAGGTTAAAGATGATTTCTGCTCACAAGACCTCAAGAAGGACGGAGGAAAGATAAACATCAACAAGAATCGATTTCCCAGCATTATAACATAGGAGAAGTAACAATAATTATGACCATTTTTATTACCATGACATTAGTGATTTTCAGGTGTAAGAGTACCAATGAATATTAGTTTAAGAACTTTGGCAGCATAACAAGATAGCCTGATGCAAAATGAAATACCAAAAAACACAGTTATTAAATCTTAGTCACAATCAACAAACCTGTTGTTTTCTCTTTTTTGGTCTCCTCTTTCTACGTGGTTTGCGGGCATCAGAATTGGAACTTAAATTACTACTGTTTCCCGTCTTTGAATTTGTGGATCCTGCAGCTCTAAAGGAAGAACCACTTCTGCTATTTGATGTGTTGCTAGATGTGGATATTTCAGCTCTTTGTATGGATGAAGATCCAAATGTTGATTTTGCATGTGCTGAATTTGAAAAAGAATTAGTTGATGGCCTGGGAGGAGGCATTAAAGCTCTGGCAGAAACCTGTCTCTGTTATAAGTTGTGGAAAGCAAGAGAGAAATAAAGTGAGAAAATGTCAACAAGTTAAAATTATTTATTTTCTTAAAAATACAACTATTCAGTTCAATACTAAACCTGATTCCTTTCATCACTGGACATGCCAGATGCTGCTTTGCCAGAAGCACTAGAAGCCTGTTCCCTGCACACAAATGCGAAGATGTTTAACTACACTTTTCAAAGTAACAAAAGAAGTGGCATAAAGATTCCTCGTCTGTTCAACTACAAAGAGCTTGCAGTAAAAGGCCAAAGCTACGGTTCAACTAACCAAAGAGTCACAGCGAACTTGAACTGTGACTCTGTGTTCATGTGAAAAGAAGTTTTAATTGCAGTTTTATCATTCCATTTGTATCTGTAACTCATCCTGGTTCTAAATGTGACTAATGAAATCAAAGAGGGAACAAAAATGCCATCAACTAGGTAATAGATAACACTTCCCATCAAGTTAAGAAGCAAAGTTCACTTGAGTGGGTTCAACTCACAGATGCAATATGTACCTGGTACTTTTATCTGTCCATTCATCATCAGCATCAGCTTCATCACTTGAGGTTCCAGTCAAAAAGAAATCATCATCACTCAAATCCAACAGCCCATCATCCTCACTCCCTGTCTCTGTTAAAAGAAGTCCAAACAGAAGACATAATCCTTTTGCACTTGATAATTTAATTTAATTAGAAAACTTAAGCAGGTAAAATAACAGGTGTTAAGAGAAAAAAACATGATACATCCATAACTTGTTAAATAGTCTTGAACTACAACCATGCTCAAAAGGATTCTACAAATTCCCCATTACTGTGAAAACATCAGTTAGAAGAGTTTTCTTTGCTGCATTTTACCTTAATGTGAGTTCCAATGCAATTCATTTAAAGAAGGCCTTAATTCTTAAAAGCTAAACTACAGCATATCATACAATCAAGGAAAATAAGTGACTTCATATAGCATTATATTGCCAGCTATGGTGGAGGAAGATTATACCTTCCAAATCTTTCCCACTGGCAGCAGCAGCAACTAAGTTGGCTTTTATCTGCTTCCGCAATCTATTTCTCCTATCAACTACATCCAAATCATCACCTCCCGTAAATAAAGAAACGTATTTCTCAGTCTTGGGGAAAAACTGCATTTGAAAATAATATGTAAAACTTTAGCTTTGCATAATTTAGCAGAGACATGTTGAAATCAAGCTCATATAGTCAGCAAAATGACATTGCCCCATTACAACTGCAAAAAACCATCTAATTTTCATTGACAAGAATACAAATTTACAAAGAATTATATATGCTACAAGCTTACCCTAACATATTCAAGATCCTCTTTCAATTTGGAAAGCTGTTCAGCAATCTCCACGTCTTGAGCCTGGCCAGATGAAGTACGTTGCAGCTTCTCCAACCGCCTTATTCTCCTCTCAATCTTTCTTCTCTCTTCAATAAGAAGTAAGAAAATTAAAAATTACAGATTCGTTTCAAAATGAACTAAATTATGTAAAAATTAAAAAGATAATAGTAATTCTTTGTTTTTACCAAAAAATTTAATCTTTCTGTCCCGCAAGAATATTTTTCGTTCCACAGCGAGTCGGGTATGGATTTCTTGTTGTTTCTTAAGCCCTTCTAACTTCTTTTCTTGAGCCTCTCTAACTTCAGGCGGAAGATCCTTAATTTATATATATATAAAAGAAATAAATAAATTTAAGAGAATTTCTTACGCAACCTAACAACACAAAAATTAAAAATTAAAAAAAAAAGATAAAAAGAAGAAGAGAAGGGAAAAAAAGAAAACGAGATGAAGAACACCTTGCGCAGCATGCGTTCAATGGAGCGTATCTGGTTCTTGAGAGAAACAGCTTTTGGCTTCGGTTTCTTGTCTACGCCAGGTCCCTTTGATCGCCGACCTACGCGCTTCCCCTCGGCCACGCGCCGCTTACCGTAGCCACCGTGGGCCATGTCTTTTTTTCTTTTTCTTTTGTCGCTGTCCCTAGAGAGATGACGAGCTTGGGGTTTTCGTTTTCTTGGCTTTAACTTCTTTTCTATTAAAAAAGAAAAAAATTATGACCTTTTCTGCTAAGAATGTTGGGTTTTCGTCCCAATTAGCATTAGCATTAGCGTTAGCATTAGCAACCTCGCCTGGGCCATTACTGGGCCCCTTAAAAGTTGAAATCTTTACTTAAACAATGGGTCTAGTCCATGACTACGGTTTGGTCAAGTCTGGAAGAAAAGGTGGGCTCAAGTTCAAAACTAAGCCCAAGAACAAAAAAATCCAAATCCAAGAACAAATCAAAATCTATATTTGAAAATTTTAAATTATTGAAATTTATTCATGAATCATTATGAAAATTTTAAACTATGCAAAAAAAAAAAAGTTTAATTCATTTACACATGTTGACTTAGGTAATTATGCCAATTTAATAGATTTATTATCTATATATCAACAACAAATGTTAATTACCTTAATCCACTCATAAAATTTAAAATTGCCCTGCATGTCTACATGTAAATTTATATTAATTTTTTCTCTTAATTTATATGTATTGTGAGATCTATATTAACTTTGCATGTGTTAAGTGTTACACAAAAATGTAGTTAGTTTCAATCCTCGATAAAAGAAGAGAGTGACGGTAGGTTTGGACAACCAACCATTAAAACTCGTTCAATTCCATGAAATGAAATGATATGAGAACTTCATTGGAACGTCCCCTATTCAGCAACATGTTGCACCAAAGCTCGAGTAAAGTAAAAACTATGTAAAGACTACTAGGTCATTACTCAAAAGCAACGCGCCACATCAATGCGTAGATGTGGTGTCAAGTAGTTAAAAGTTCTCACACCCATAATAGACGGAGTAGGTAAAAAAGTTAGTCCATATCCATAAGTTTAGGTTAGGACCTTAGAATATAGGTACCATTAACGATAAGTTAATTGAGATTTGTGATGCTATGAGTAACCGAAGGGTTAACATCTTGTGTCCCCAAAAAACCAAATGGGTTGAAGAAAAAGGTTATAGAGATAGCATCTTGGCAGTATAAACTTTGGTACACAAAATCATAGAGACCAAAATGATGTAGGTATCATCATAGATAAAAAGTATTATGAGAATGTTCTATAGTTTAAGAGACAAAGGAATGAGATTATTTTGATTAAGTTAGTTTTTAGGAAGGGATTGGCAAAAAAAAAGGCTCTAGGAAGGGAGGTTTTGAATGTTATTAGCATATATGTATGGCAAATAGGACTTGATGAGGCTAATCAACGATGGTTTAGGAGGATTTAGATAAGGTAGTACAAGAAGTGCCTGTATAGAAAACTTTTTTATTTGTAATGATCTTAATGACCATGTAGGTACTAGTAGAAAGGATTTTGAAAGTGTACATGAGGATTTTAGATACAGTGTGTAAGAAAGAAGGTGGGGATACTATCCTTGATTTTGTTTTATCTTACAATTTAACCCTATTGAATCTACTGTTTAGGAAGAGAGAATCTCACATTATAACCTTTAAAAGTATACCAAATGCAAGTCAAATAAATTTTTTTTTGACTAGATACACGTAAATGTTTGGACTCTAAGGTTATCTCAGGTGAAGGTGTTACCATGCAATATAGACTTCTAGTCCTAGACATGAGGATTCATAAAGTACATTGAAGGAACCAACAAAAAGGAATTATAGGGATTTGATGGTGGAAACTAAAAGAAGATTATCATGCAATATGTAGAGATAGTTGGATTCAAAAAGAAGATTGGACAACAAAGAAGAACAAAATGTACTGTGGAATAAGATGGCAAAATGTATAATGGAGGTGGACAAGGAAATCTGTGAGTATCAAACAAAAGAGCATCGATTAAAAAAGATGCAACATGGTGGACTGCATTAGTTAAGGAAACTATAAAAGCTAAGCAAGATTCTTACAAGACTTTGGAGAAAAATAACACAATAAAGTTTTTCAAAATATAGGTTAGCTAGGAAGGAGGCAACGAAGGTAGTTGTAGAAGGTAAAGCGAAAGTTATGAAAAAGAATTACAACAAGTTGGACACAAAAGATGGAGTAAAAAATATATACAAATTAGCGCGAGCAAAAAAGAGGAGTCACAACCTAAGAGTCATGAAATGTATCAAGGATAAGTGTCAAAAAACTCTCGTTAAGGACAATGACATTAAAAAAAGATGGCGTGATTATTTTGACAAATTATTCAATGATGGACAAAGTAAAAATTTGGATAATATCTCGATACTTTTCGAGGATCTAAATCGATACTTTATGCGCAAAATTATAGAGATAGAGGTAAATAAGGCATTAAAGAGAATAAAGACTGGGAAAGTTGTTGGGTTTGACAACATTCCAATTGAAGTTTAGAAATGCTTTGGAAAGGTAGTAATTATGTGATTGATAAATCTTTTTAACAAGGTTTGGAACACTAACAAAATGTCTAAGGAATGGAGGAAGAGTATCTTAATACCTCTTTATAAGAACAAGGAAGATATTCAAAGTTGTTCCAACTACCGAGGTATAAAACTGATGAGTCACACAATTAAACAATGGGAGAGAGTGATAGAATAGATATTAAGAAAGACTATAGAGATATTGAAAAATAAATTTGATTTTATATTTAACCGATCAACTATGAAAGCAATACACCTTCTTAGACAACCTATAAAGAGTTCTCGAGTATTGGGTAAAGATCTTCATATAGTCTTTATAGACCAAGAGAATGCATATGATAAAGTTCCTAGAGAGGTGCTATGGCGGTCTTTAATGAAGAAAATAGTTCTTATGAAATATATTGAACTAATTAAAGACATATATAGAGATGTAAGGACACATGTAAAGACATTTATAGGGGAGTAAAGCGAATATCCTATCACAATGGACTACATCAAGGGTTGACGCTAAATCCATTCATGTTCACTGTAACAATGGACGAACTGACAAAATCCATTCAAGATAAGGTACCTTGGTGTATAATATTTATAGATGATATTATCCTATGCGCTAAGACTAGAGCAAGAATCAACACAAAATTGAAACTATGAAGGCAAAAAGTGTGAGGTAGTAAGGCGAATTTCCTATCTCAGTGGGACTGCATCAAGGATCGATGCTAAACCCATCATGTTCGTTGTAGCAATGGAGGAACTAACAAAATCCATCCATGATAAGGTACCTTGATGTATGATGTTTATAGATGATATTATCCTATGTGCTAAGACTAGAGCGGGAATTAACAAAAATTGAAACTATGAAGACAGATACTAGACTCAAGAATATTCATACTAAGTAGAGTAAAGACTGAATACATTTAATGTAAATTCAATTCAAACAAAGAGTAAGATCAGAATATAGTGACATTAGATATAGGGTGATGATACCTAACCAGGACCATTTCCGATATCTGGGTTCGATCATACAAGTGCATGGAAAGATTGATGACAAGTGACCCATAAAATCCAAACTGATTAGAACAAGTGAAAAAATGTTGTTGTGAGATCAAAGGAATTCTTATATGGTTGAAAGGTAAGTTTTGTAAGATAGTTGTTAGACCAGCATTGCTATATGGTGGTGAATGTTAGATAACTAAGAGACTGTATACACAAAGATAAGTGTAGCAAAAAAGCGAATGCTACGATGAATGTGCAATTATATGAGAAAGAATAAAATGAAAAATGAAGACATTTGTAAGAAGATTGGAGTGGTATTTATCGAAAACAAGATGAGTAAAGGTTATTTACGTTGGTTTCGAAACTTACAACCTAAACCAGTGGATGCTCTAATTAGGAGAATGGGGGTTATGAATGATAAAAAATTAGTCAACGCTAGAAGAAGACCAAAAAAAACTTGAAAGGAAGTTATTTGGAAAGATATGACGACACTAGAGTTGAAAACACATCGTCTTTGATAGGAATGAGTGGAGAAAGAAAATTCATATTGATGATTTAATGTGAGTTCATGTAATCTAATCCAATCTATTAGAATAAAGGTTTTGATGATGATGTGAAATCTTTGTTATAATAAATTGCTATCTTAAAAGTTGTCTATTAATTTTTGGTCATTTGCAAATAATATATAGATTTTTTCTAATGCTTTTACAATGAGTAAATATAAGAGAATTTGATATGATAATTATAGGAATATAAACGGATAGGGTACCCGCTAATTTTAAGATATCCGAATTCGAACTTGATTAAAATTTATAATACTTGAATCTGATTAACTACCCGATTATTTTTATTTGTGTTATCCAAACCCTAACCCTATAAAATGAAAAATACCTATTTAACTATCCGTACCCGTTAACTATCTATTTATTAAGTTAAAGTTTAACTTTTAAATTTAAATTTAATTTAAATTTTAATTTTAGAATAACTTATTAAAAAAATTAAATTAATAAATTTAATTTAACTCATAAAAAAATAAAGTTAAAAATCATAATTATGATATTTAATGAATTAATTTAATTAATTACAATATTAATGATAAATACTTTATATATAAAAATATAAATATCATATTAATTAATTATTATTTATAATCAGATTTAGGTAGCGAATACCCTAAGATAACTACCCGAATCCATGACGAGTAGTAATTTTACTACTTGAACTCTAACCCGAACCCGATTATATATTATCCTAAACCTACTTAATCGGATTAGGTAATATTGGATACTCATTTATAAGGTACTCATTGTCATCCCTAGATAATTATTCTAATGATGAAAACTAGATCTGACAAGTCATATATATATTTCGTATCCATGTTGTATAAAACACAAAATTTATTATGTTAAATTTGTATTAACATACCAAACACCATTTTTTTTTTATTTTTATTAAAATTTATCTCACATCCACATCATTCCTGTGTTTTTATTCGTATCCTATTATCAAGTCATACTTAAAATTCAAATTGATAAGCATATTCTAAGCTTTTTGGCTGATACTACTATTCGAACTTAACTTCTTCTTCTTCTTCTTCTTCTTCTTCTTCTTCTTATTATTATTAACAACTGCATTTTTGTTAGGTGGACAAAGTTATTGATTTTCTTGCAAATTTACGCCAATGGATACAACATTTTCCTATGACAACAATCTAGAGTTCAACGGGTCAAGGTCCAAATTTCCAGTCTCTCTAATCCCTGTGATGGTTTCACAGGACTCCCACTCTAAAGCTAAAGATGATAGTTTCAACTCAACTATGCAAGAGTTTTATGAAGCCGTCGCCTTTGGAATCGTGAAAATTACTGGAAAAAAAATGCAAAGAGGAACTAAGAATGACTGAAATTATTTGCATTTTAGAGAACAATAGGTTGCTCTCCTTCAATCTCAGATATTACAATCAATGAATCTGTCATTTCTAGGGAGAGAGGTTCCGACTTCGGAGTTGGGTTAATAACCTGCATTGTAACAAAGAATGCATCAAGTATTATGAAAAATCATCATTAAAAACTCTACTGGCGTGATTATTAGGATGATAAATATTAAAAAATTAATACACTCGTCAATTTCTTAACACTGGTGTATAAAAAACACTCATAAAGAAAACCTGTTTAGACCCAAGCAAAAGTATAATATACCTGCTTCTTGTCTTTTATATATCCTATGGCAACTTCTTGTCGCAAACATGCCCTCTCAGTTAGTTCCTGGAAGGATGGGTTCTCCCCTTCTTTCATATAGAGCCTAATATCCTGTCAAGAAACATAGGGCGGTCTGAGACAATTTCTTCATAAGATAAAAAGTAGAATTTGACTACAAATACAACCAAAAAGTATTTCTCGGAGTATCTCTCATTAAGTCATTAATCTAGCAGACTCAATTTAAGAAAAGTAAATGTCCCATAAGCCAATCTAATCAGTCTACTTCACTTTTATGAAATGCCAGATTGCCACAACATGAAGTGATTCCATTGCCTAACACTGACAAATAAATGGTTCATTGCTGAAAAGACCTACTTTTGACACAACACATGCTCTCCTGTGACATAATGAGATTGAGTACTTGGTTTCATGCTTTAATAAAGCAGATTGCTTGAGTGAAAGTAATGCATCAGACAGATTGCCTTACCTTCACGTATATTTCGTCACCTTCAGCATTCAAAATGTCTTTCCATACCTCATTCAGTTCACTGTGTTCCGCCACTGTCATGCGCAACATACAGTTATTTCTTAAGATTACCCATGGAAACAATATAAATACTACTATAGCTATACAACTTCAAGACCTTGAGCTGTTACAAGACTCATCAGTTCCTCTGCTGCAATATAAGTCAGGGATGGCTTGATTCTTGTAATCTGCAGGGTTTGATGGATTTCAATAATATGTGAGAACCTTAGAAAAGAATAAAATAAGAAATTTCTAGAATCACTAAATACATTACTTGTTTGCCCAATTTTGAGTCACCAATCTCTGCAACTAGATTTTGCACCTGCAGAACGATCAATTCTATTAATACTTAATTTTCAGAATAACCACAGCTGCTCTTGGACTACTTAAATCTCACATATTGACACTTTCTCTTTCTTGGCTCAAACTCAAATACTAAAATTCAAGGCTATCAAGATTATAATGAATCAAACTCACTTTCACTCCAAGTTTGTTACAGATACTTTCAGCAAGAAGAAGAGAGTATGCAGATTGCTTGTCTGCCCTAGATGGATCTGAAAAGAAAATAGTTAGTCAAAGGATAAATTTACCAATAGAAACATTGTCTATCAATTATCATTACCTCCAAGATGCCATTCTCTATCAGAAATCACAACAATAGATAAAGGCATATGATTGTCTTTCATGATAGAATTTTGTATATTCATTATAGTTTCCTCTACGGTATCATAATTCATGGAGTTTCCAATCTGAAAGGCATGAAAATAAAATAACAGATTAGAAGGAAACCATAGAAAGCTTAGCTATACCACCGCCCCCACCCAAATAAAATAGTATCGAGAAGTTCAAAATGACCAATCGAAGGAGACAGTACCCTACTGTTAACCTGGACGTTTTTTAGTTTTCCTTGCCCAGACATGGAGCTTGTCCTTTTCCTTTCTTCTAATGGGACATCTGACAATATTTCCTGTAAAGAGTGGATCGTACATGAATAGTCTAAAGCTTAAAAGATGCAAATGTAACACGGTTGTTTTGCACAAGGAATAAATAATCATAATGATACTACTTCATTTAAGGTCCAAGAAATAACACGATTGATGGAGAAGAAAAAGCATGTAGTCTGACAAAATGCACCTCAATGCAAAACTGTGACGTATTCATTTGTGTTCACAAATATTTCCACAATCAACTGATCTCCTTGAAGTCAGAAACAATTATAGTAGGTTATATCTGGGCACTAATGGTGGAACACACTTCTCTAGTCTCCAGTTATAGATATTCTTGAAAACTTTGGAAGTACGTAACTTTTAACATCCCAATTCCAAGAAACATACTAGGGAACGGTTATGGTTGAAAGTTAAAGACTCCATAAGAATCCCAGAAGAAAATAAAAGTATACCAACACACTTCCAGGGCCGAGATAATTATCATACTCTTCAATCATCTGTACAACATCTGGGCGCCACCCAAGCAGAAGTATGTATTCTTTGGGTCCTATACCCTGGTCCGATGCCTGCTGTAGGGCCAAAAGAATATGTAAGTGGACTTCCAGAAGTTCAATAGATGCTGTCACTTACAATACCTATCTCTTTGTAAAGCATAAGCATACCTTTGATCCCAGTTTTTTGGGAGGTTTCACAATATTTAGAAACCGGTCTTTTCTCAAATCTAAAGCATGACTTAGAGCATCAGCGTTGTTTTTAAAATCTTCCAGACTTTGGAGTATTTTGGTTTCATCTTTTACTACATCTGACAGTGCAAGTTGTTTCGCTGCCCTGTGAATAGGTGCAATTAACAAAACCTACATGAATAAAAGAGAAATAAGTCATGAAGTACATAGATATGAATCTATGATCCGTGAAGGAATGCATGGACTAGAAATTTCAATGATGTAGTTCTTTTAAAGCACAATCTTTGTAAGTAGTCACCCACGAGGGGTTAGTACAGCTGGTAAGGGAGGAGTTCCCTTTTCTTGTCAATTTGGTTTGATCCTTGTTGGGAGCACTCCAGAAGTAAAATCCTGACTGTACCAAGCCAATGTGGGGGAGTGCACCCTTAAAAATGCCTAGGATGGATTAGAACCAAGCAAAGCTTGGGATACCCCTAACCTAATTAAAAGAAAAACTTGCAAGTAGTCATATCACTCTGTGTTAAGAAGTTGCCAGTGCCACAGCTAGTACATAAAACTCTCCTCAATTGCATACATTCAGATACATGGACACATGGACACGACAATTTTAAATAATTTCTTCAAGTGTATGAGCTTTAGACTATCTGATAGGTTGACAAGCTATATTTCTGTTTCAAAAAAACAGAACATTATATTTCAATCCTGAATATCCTGCAACCACACAATCATCCTACTGCTGACCATAGAATTAAGTCAATATTCGGGTAAATTACCAACAAGCAGGTTATTCTTTAATAATAGTGTTATTTCCTCTTTTACATAGAGATTTGCAGAAATAGGTATTTTTGCACAATAATGTTTAATGATGCCGAATTTTGGAGCCTGACTTTAAAATGTAGAGGAATGTGAATGTAAAAGTTAAAAAGTCATTTTGTCCACGTACTTTGTCAGTTTGCTGAAATATTTCATCATCCCTGGGATGGAAGTGTATCTTACCACTCCGATAAAGACCACAAACAACTGCCTGAAATGAAAGCAACATAAGAAAAATGAATGGAAGTGTTCATTTCCACTGATAAAGACTAAGTTTAGCAAAAAGCATTACCTCTTGAAATCCCTGTCGTATTTGTCCATATGTCAATCCTGTTAGACTAGGAAAATGGCAAAGATTGAACACATTTTCTGCAATAACATGATACTAATTAGTCTTGGAACCGAAAATTATCACATAGTGATATGGCAAGAATCTAAAATTGAAAATAGTTTTGTACTCCCAAGTGTGATATGGTAGTGAATGTTGGGTGACTAAGAGGCTACATACACAAAAGATGAGTGTAACAAAAATGCGAATGTTGCGGTGGATATGTGGATATACAAGAAATGATAAAATGAGAAATGATGATATTCGTAAGATGGTTGGAGTGGTACCTATCAAAGACAAGATGTGTGAAAATCGTTTACGTTGGTTTGGAGACGTAAGACATAGACCTATAGATGCTCCAGTTAGGAGAATAGAAGCTATGAATGTTGAGAGAAGGGTTAAGACTAGAGGAAGACCGAAAAAGACTTGGAAGGAAGTAGTTTGGCAAGATATGGAGGTTTTGGAATTAGATGAGCAAATGGCCTTGGATAGGAATCTATGGAGGAGGAGAATACATATGAGTGATCTAACGTGAATTCAGATATTGGTTCATATAGCCTACCCCAATCTCTTGGGATAAAGGCTCTGATGATGATGATGATGATGACTCCCAAGTGTGATAGAAAAGATCCTAAGGAAATGGTGAAATTTTGTAAGTCAAGCTAAAATAGTACTATTAAACATGAAAAGAGCCAGAAACGGCTTTATCAACTCAAGAAGGAAAGTACCCTACTTTAACCAGTAGCCAGATTCAGGACCTTCCCAAATTATCTATGAGTGAAGAAGTCTAAGCACTGGTCTCAGGTTTGTTTCATCAAAAGGCAGGATGAAAACTTCAAGATATCACAATAAGTTAAAACTTTTGATAAAGAAAAAGTGACTATAAACAGGGAATTATAATCGTTAAGCTCTCACTGTCTTTCCAACATCACAATAATAACAACTGTCAATGCGAACTCATACTTCGATAATTAAGCAGGTGCTTGTAAATCTTTATGAGCCCCTTTTGCCGAGAACATTGAACAAATAATTTAGAAGCAACATTCTCTACTGGCTCTACTTTCAGTCCAGAGATTGATTTTAAGAGCTCACATGTACTGGAATTTGAAACCTGCATCACAAAAATGACAAATTGAACTTGACTTTTATCAGCAGACTCCTATTAATTCTATGGTTATGCAAATGCACGTACCTCAACAATAGTGGGGACAGATTCCATTTCGGGAATAGGTTGAAGTGCTAGTACAGAGAGAAATGCATCAGTATCAACTTCATACCTAATCAGTTAACGAACTGCTGTCACTAACTTCCCGTGAAGAAAATTGTATGTGCTATGCACCAACTAAAAATGAACTTGCAAAGAACTGGACAGAGATGAGCATAACAAAGCCTCTAATAGCTGCTGCTTCTATTATCTTTCCTTCATTTCAATACAATATTCAACATGTTTCCAGCCTTCTTCATAGTTTTCCAGACCACTAAGTCTGAGTTTAAGGGCCACTCACAGAGGTGTAAGTTTGATCTTAGAAACTACTAATAATATGGCTACTAACATTTCAGCTAAACTTTGCATCATGGTTGTTGGGGGACCAGCAATCAATAGTTAAAATAATAGTTCTAATTGTACTCCAAAATGGTATAATGTAACACTGAAAAGGAAAAAAAAAAAGACATTTCAATTCCGTTACATGAGATGCAGATAATAATAATAATAATAATAATAATAATAATAATAATAATAATAATAATAATAATAATAATCATAATAATAATAATAATAATAACAATAACAGTTAAAAAGAATATATTTCTTTTAAGTTGATAGATGTCTTACTGATCTCGCTTTGTGGGCAGTATGATAATGGCCCGTGCCTTATTCGCTGCTGCTCTTTCAAATGATTTTGTCAAACTGAGGCTACAACTGCACAAGCATACACAATGTTTAAGAAATGGAAGCTTAATGACAACAGATAATTCTAACTCAACCAATCAGAATTTATATGTATCCCATGAAGTTGAAAACCTTAGTGGATTGTTTACGAATTGAACAAATAAGTGACTAAAAGATTTTAACAAGTGAAAGGATACTGATGGACAGCAACTCTAAAGTTTTTCTTGTGCACTACCCATGTACTCAGTCCGAGATTTTAAATTAAGATGCATACTAGAAACGTAAACAAACAAAGGCCCTAGCAAAAGGGGTCAGTTATTTGGATCTCAGACTGTGCTCTATTCAGGACAACATCTTGAGCTAGACCAACAAAAGCAAGGTCCTCAATAGTTTCCATTTTCTCTGGTCTTCTCCACCTACCTCGGACAGAACTATCCACAACTAAAGTGCACCACCAACAAGGGATGCCCTATAATTAAAACAATTTCTAAATTAATCGATATTTATGAAGATTAAAAAATGTTTTACACTGGCTGTTGACCACATGATATGACCACCGTTTTTGTCCAGGCTTGGAAATGACACAAAGGGAAACATAGTTGGATTTGTATATCACCAGGGAAAGAGGATACTGTTCTTATACCTCTTTGTAAGGATATCAATATGGTTAAGATCCTTGGCAATGTTGTCAGCTAGCTTGTCCATTTGCTTCCTCGGAAGATCAGACATTAGAAGAATTCTCTGCCTCCTATGAAACATAATGTACGTAGAAGCCAATAATTATGCATGAAAAAAAAAAGCCACAGGTAGCAGCATAATGTTTACCTGGCTGTAGCAGTACCTAAGCGCACAGCAAATTCATGATATTTATTTAGTTGCTTTAGTATGAAAGCCAGACGACTGTTTACACCACAAATGATGATATGATCAGTCTCTAATACTTGCATTTGTGCACCTTCCCTGAGTTTTTGCATGTTGTTCTGTCACCCAAAGACAAAATGTTGAGGGTAACTAAGATAGCTAAAGTAAATAATAAGAGCGATTAAAAAAGGAAGAGGTAAAACTAGCTCTAGTCAAGAGTACTTACTCTGAACTGTTCCGTCATTGTGCTTAACAACCGAGAATAAAATAATATGCCCCATATGGCAAGAATGAAGCCTATAACACGTTCAATACGCGTTCTTTCCTGTCGTTTGACACATGAATATGTTTTTCAGATGCTAAAGTTTTTAAACTCGATTTTGTAATCACGCAAGCAATATGAATGCAATCATATCTTAAAAGCTACCAAACGATTAGATTCATAACACATTACATACTTTCAAATGGGTAGATGATGAACATAGGCATGCCCATGCCTCCCAGAGACAATCCTCTAGAGACTGTGTATTTCCCCTGTGTTATTCAAGGCATAGCTACCAAATTAGCAAACAAAAGTAACATTATATCTATTTATCCATGAGGGATTAGTGGATTGGCAGCAAATAACATAACAATTATCTTATGTGGAGATGACGAACTAGAATGAATAAAAAGCAAAACAAGCATTGGTCATGTACCCACCATAAGAATGGGTAAGTAAAATGCAAACTGGTGTACAAGTTTCACATCCTACTTTCACAGGTTTATTCCATAGACATATTCCTAGCAGAATTAAAAAAAAAAAAGGGGGGGAACAGACATAACACAAGCCGTACTAGACCACCACCAATCATTAACCGACTTATGCCATGGAAATTTCATCAAGTAGTGCAGGTTGTCCAAAACAAAATCCAACAATAGGAAAATGAATAAAAAAAATGATTGATTCAATATAATACCGTGTAATATATTTGTCATTATCTAATGATATAACAACATAGAGAAAATAGGAAACAGAGATACTATGGTTCTGACAAAGAATAACAATCTAAAGGGGAATCATAAATAAATGTGAAGCATCTAAAATTACAAGCATTCACAATGACAAATAGACATGCTTACACTATACAACCTTTCACATAACACATCAAGACAAACAAAATGATAAATGAAGAAGAAACTCTTGGTTCAAATACCACATCAAGACAAACAAAACCAGATGTATAACATCTTATTTGTATCTCATTTCTCTTTAGTCACGGTCAGATTATAAACACAACAAAGACAGGCTAAAAAGGGACAAATGTAATTTTGCTGGTGTTTGCTAGGAATATAATCCAAAGCATAAAAGTTATTGCAGCAAAATTAAACATAACAAAATTTCACAAAGCCTAACATCCCATCTACCATAAACATGTCACAACCATATATAAACTAATATTCAAATAACCAAGATTGATTGTACATTACCTAAACTTGAAGAATAGGAAACCACCAATAAGAACAAATGAGAAACATGCTGCGAGGAGAACCACAAGAAACCTACAATGTTTGAAACAAGTGAATCATTCAATTCCAAAAACATAAATTCTGAACTATAAGTCCATGCAATATAAACAACTTTAAACCTGCGACAAGTTTTATTCAGCAGAAGCGAGTTGATTATGATTGCACATAGTTTACGGCTTTGGGGTTCTATTAAGATTTAAACTAGATTAGCAATATAAAAGACAGAAATCATATACAAGGTCTCTTCTCAAGCCCTGAGTAGGACTTCTACTTTTTTTTTTTTTATGTAATCCACAAGTATCTTCATCCGTTTTAACAATCTGAGACTAATCCTACAGCTTATTTTCTAAGACTTATTTCAGCTAAGAAAACCAATAAACAGTTTAGAATCTGTCAAGAATACTATTTGAAAGTCAACTGGTTTAATTAATCTGTTATTTTAGGAAATCTGTAAATATGTGTATCCCTAGCATTAAGGTTATAGATTCTATTAATTAGAATAATATCTAGGATTATGAGTGATATAGTTTCCTATTTAGTTAGAGTTCTTTGTATATAAATAAGATACCCATGTACTGTTTTATTTTAAGTCTTTCAATACAATACTTTGTTTTCTACATGGTATCAAGAGCTCTAGGTTTTTTCTTGGAAATCAGTCACTTTTTTCAGCCTTCATTGCTGATTTTTCTGCAGTTTTTTTCTTTGAAATCAGTCACTTTTTCAGCCTTCATTGCTGATTTTTTTGCCTTAGGCCTTCATAACCATTTTCTCATCCAGCCTTCATCACCAAAATTTGTTTCTCTTCATCTCTATAGGCTCGGTTCTGGTTCTCTTGTTCCAGCCTTCATCACTGTTTTTTTTTGCTCTGTTTTGCTCTGTTTTCTAAAGACAAAACAGAGTATTTCGTGTGTTCTTTTTTACCAGCCTTCATAGCTGGATTTTTCCTCTGTTCTTCATCATTGATGGTTTCTCTTTTTTGCTTGGCCTTCATTGCCGATTTATCCCTGATTCTCACCAGTCCTTCAGCAAGTTTTGATTTGTGAAAGATGTCAAAAGTTGTAGAAACAACCACTGCAGCACCAAAGGAGTTGGGCAGTCTCAACAAAGAAGAGATTGAAAAGCTGAGAAATCTCCTAAGTATCCTCGAAAAACCTTCAAGTACCTATTCATTGATACATTCAAGTAAACTTCCAATCTCTCACGCTTTAAATGCCTCAGATAGAACCTTTAAACATTTGTGGATTATTGATTCAGGAACCACGGATCATATGACTCATTCCTCTCAAAACTTCAGTTCATATTCACCTTGTTCTAGCAGTAGGAAAATTGCTACTGCCGATGGCTCCTTGGCCACGGTAGTTGGGGTAGGAGAAATAAAAATCAGTCCTAACCTTACTTTGAAAAATGTCCTACATGTTCCCAAATTGTCTACCAATCTTTTATCAATATCCAAGCTTTCTCATGACATGAATTGCAAAGTAACTTTTTTTCCATCTTATTGTCTATTTCAGGACCAGGGCCCGGGAATGATGATTGGACGTGCTAAGGAGGAAGACGGATTATACTATCTTGAGGAATTCGAGAAATCGAAAGTTGGTAAGTGGAACTAGCCCCTAACCTACCTTTCTGGACAAATCCTCACCAATAAAGACACAATTTGGCTTCACCATTTTAGGCTCGAACATCCTTCTTTTTCAACCCTTGAAATTATGTTACCTTCTTTGTTCAAAGGACTAGTTGATAAGCAATTTCATTGTGATGCATGTGAACTTGCAAAACACAAACGTGCTACCTTTCCCACCAATAATAAAAGAAGTCTTTTTCCTTTTGAGTTGATTCATAGTGATATATGGGGTCCATCTACAATTCCAAATATTTCTGAGGCACGTTGGTTTTTTTCATTTATTGATGATTGTACAAGAGTTACCTGGATATTTTTGGTTAAATCAAAATCTTATGTGAGTGATATCCTCCCAAATTTCTTTTCCATGATAAAAAACCAATTTGGGGTCCAAATCAAAAGGTTTAGGTTAGATAATGAAAAAGATTATTTCAACCAAACACTTTCCCCATATTTTCAACAACAAGGTATTATCCATGAGTCATCCTGTGTCTCTACTCCACAACAAAATGGAGTTGCAAAAAGGAAAAATGGCCATCTCCTAAACACTACCCGAACATTATTATTGTAGAAAAATGTGCCAAAATACTTTTGGGGGAAGTAGTTCTTACAGCCACACATGTCATAAACAGGTTACCATCCCGAGTGTTAAACTTCAAGAGTCCCATGGAGGTATTGTCTCACTTTTATCCAAGTCTCAGTACAACAAACCATCTTGTTCCTAGAGTATTTGGGTGTGTCTCATTTGTTCATGTCCACAGCCAAAATAGAGGAAAGTTAGACCCTAGAGCTATCAAGTGTGTCTTTGTGGGATACTCTTCAACACAGAAAGGGTACAAGTGCTATCACCCACCTACTAAAAAACTCCTAATCTCAGCAAATGTTACCTTCGTTGAAACAAAACCATATTTTACTCAACCTTATCTTCAAAGGGAGACAACTTTTGTGGAAGATAAGGATCAAGACTTCTTTCTCCTTGACTTGCCGTCATCATCTTCTAAATTCCAACCCGAGACCAAGACCTCCACTGAAGTTACAATTAAGCAACCTGAGCCTCCTCCTTCACAAACCCAAAATGAGTCCTCCTTACAACCTAGTTCACGAGCAGATGGGGGAAAGGCCACTAGTAACAATCGGTTCTCACAGGTTTACTCAAGAAGGAAAAGTTTAGCTCCTGAACCAAGGCCGGACCAATCATCTGTAGTACTCAGCCCAATTTTTAAAAGGCCCAAAGCCAATATATGGAAGAGGTTAAAAACGAGACAAGCCCTAAGCTTTTAATAGTTTAGGTTTAAAACAAAAAAGAAACTATGCAGTTCGACGTGATGTGCAGCCGTCGTTTGCAAGCTTTAGAATTCTTCATATAAAGAGTTGATAAACAGAAAAAGAAAGTGGCGTGAGTGAGACAGTAAGCGGCGCAAAGCAGAAGAAAAAGGAAGGAAATCGAGTTGGTTGCTATCATGTCCAAAAAAAAAAAAGAAAGAAAGATTGAAAGAGTGGCATGAAAGCACTGTTACGTCAAAGGAAGAAAAATTTTTTTTTGAGAAAGTTATAGCCATTGCTGAGAAAAATAAAGAGAACAAAAATTAAAAGGGAGATTTGGAGTTGCTCTTAGTGTGAGTGCAAGAAGACCAAGGTGAGTAAAGGTATCCCTTTTATTTTTATGGTTACTTTGTGTAGTTAGGGATTTAGTTTTGAGGAAAAATAAGAGATTTAAAATTTGAGAAAAATCTGTATTGTGAAGAGAGTACAGGTATTTTTAGCTTTCGTCAAATAACATAAGTCACACTAGTTCATAGTTTATGGAGTTATAATCGTTTAACGAATACAGTATAAGTTGTTAGCTTCTGTCAGATAGCGTAGCTTACATCAAATTGATAGCATGTTTTTCTAATATTAAATATTTTTGAATAATAGGCTCCGAGCGATCTTAAGGCTTTGTTTTGGTTTCAATTTAGCGAGTTCAGGTAAGTGATTCAATATCCCTTTGGTATTTTGGCACCCTTAAAATTAACTGTAATATAAGATATGTTTTGTATGCTATGTAAAAATATAGTTTTGTCCTATGATTTTTAAAAAATGGGTTAAGCATGCAAACGTATGTATATGTGATTTCTTTGTTATGAATTGCGAAAGCAGTTTGGTATTGACTTTTCGAAGCTGATTTTATTCAAGTATTTGTATATAATTATCTTTGAGAATATAATTTTTCGTACAAGATATTTTGAGAAGAAATGTGAAATAAGCTCTGCATAAGATACGTTTTGGATGATACATGATTTAGTCGCTTTGATCTTTGAAGTTCGTTATAATGTACTTACATATATTTTTATTTTGGAAATACGAAATTTGCTTTGGAATGATGGACGAAATTTGCTTTGTATGAAATATGTTACAAGAAACAATTATATTGTTTTGTATATCTGGGATAATCTGAAAATGTTTCGTCTTGTCTCCTAATATGGCTGTGCTCTGACCCTGCCAATGGGGGTTAAATGTTGGCCATGTCAACATGTATTCTGTTAAATGAAACTAGTTTCTAACCGAACCACCGGATGAGAATAGTGGCTCTCTGTTCTGTTTCCGTGCAACTACTAGTTGCTTCTGATATCTCTGACCCAAGCCACCGAGGTTAATTGTGGTTTCTGTTCTGATTCTGACCTGTGCCACAAGGGTTAAGCGTGGCCACGGCATGTTACAGGAAACCTGAAAATTTTGATTTGTGAAGCTTTTGCTCAATTTTGGTATCTGTGAAATTTTGTTTAGTTTGAAATCTGAATATATGGATTTGAATAAATTATGTGATTAAATATGAGATTACCCAATGTTGATTTTGAATTTTTACATTGATATTTGGCCTAATATTTTTGTGGCATGCTTAATCCAGCTGTTGGGATATTGGTTGCTTACTGAGTGGTTGTACTCACCCTCCTTTCTTAACATCTTACAGGTTTTGATGTTGATAATGTCCACGGGAATGTTGGGGAGTGACGCTTTGGAGTTTAAGATATGTTTCAAGACTTTTAAGCTTATGATTAGATTGAGACTTAAGAACATTTGTTTTTTAATTTCTTTGTTGACTTTAAGCAATAAGTTGAAGTTTCGTAAACTTCTTTTAATCATTCAGGGTATATTTCAGTTTAGATATTTGAAAAGGATTGAATTTTAATATGAAAAATGCCTTGCATGTTTGTGAGATTATTTCTTACAGGTGTGCGGCGTCTGTTACGTCCTGGGTTCGGGGCGTGACATCATCAAACTCAAATCCTGGAAATGAGGTAATATCTTCTAGCTCTACTCCTCAAAGTGATTCCTTATCTGACATTGATTTGCCTATAGCCCTTAGGAAAGGAACTAGAGAGTGCACAAAACATCCATTATACCCAATATCCCATTTTGTGTCCTTTGAAAAATGCTCTCCATCTCACAAAAGTTTCCTTACAAACATAAACACAATATCCATTCCCAAAACATTATCAAAGGCTTTAAATTGTGAAAATTGGAAGAATGCTATGAATGTTGAAATGCAGGCCCTGGAGAAGAACAATACTTGGGAGATTGTGGAGCCACCAAGAGGAAAGAAACCAGTGGGATGTAAGTGGGTCTTTACAGTTAAGTATAAAGCAGATGGAACGCTTGAGAGGTATAAAGCTAGGCTAGTGGCTAAAGGATACACACAGACATATGAGATAGATTACCAAGAAACCTTTGCTCCAGCTGCCAAGATGAACACTTTGACTGGCCTTTACAACAGTTTGATGTAAAAAATGCATTCTTGCACGGAGATCTTGAAGAGTAAATCTACATGGAAATACCCCCTGGATTCAATAGAAACATGGCTGCAAATAGGGTTTGCAAGCTCAAGAAGGCACTATATGGCCCAAAACAGTCACCAGGAGCCTGGTTTGGGAGATTTGCCAAGGTAATGCATTCCATGGGGTACAAGCAGAGCCAAGGGGATCACACCCTATTCATAAAACACTCAGATTCAGAGGGAGTTACTGCTCTCATTGTCTATGTTTGATGATATCATAGTGACGGGAAATAATGAAAAGGAAAGGCAGAACTTGGGAAGATGTTTGGCAAAGGAGTTCGAGATTAAGGAACTAGGAAACTTGAAATATTTTTTGGGCATTGAAGTGGCATGGTCAAAACAAGGGATCTTTATATCCCAATAGAAGTATGTTCTCGATCTCTTGAGAGACACGGGAAAATTGGCGTGCAAACCATCCAGCACACCAATTGATCCTAATCATAAACTTGGAGAAGCAAAGGGAGACAATGCTACAAACAAAGAATCATATCAAAGATTGGTTGGTAGACTAATCTACCTATCCCACACACAACCTGATATTGCCTATGCAGTTAGTGTGGTAAGCCAATTTATGCACAACCCTAAGGAACTCCATTTGCTTGTAGTTCACAAAATATTGCACTATCTTAAGGGAACTCCAGGAAAGGGGATTTTATTCAAAAAAGGTGATAAGCTCACTTTGGAGGCCTACACCGACGCTGATTACGCAAGCTCAATGATTGATAGAAGATCTACCACGGGTTACTACACCTTTTTGGGAGGAAACTTAGTTAACTGGAGGAGCAAAAAGCAAAATGTTGTGGCAAGATCAAGTGCAAAGTCAGAATTTCGGCAATGGCTACTATGGTTGAAGATCATTTTGGAAGATCTAAGACTCAAGTGGGATGGCCCTATGAAGCTCTACTGTGACAATAAATCTGCAATTAGCATTGCACACAATCCTGTGTAGCATGACCTAACAAAACATAATGAAGTTGACAGACACTTCATTAAGGAGAAGCTTGACACTGGTTTCATTTGCACACCCTATGTACCAAGTGAATCACAACTAGCAGATGTCCTAACCAAGGGACTTAACAATCCACTTTTCTACAAGATTGTAACCAAGCTGGGAATGGACAATGTCTATTCACCAGCTTGAGAGGGAGTGTCAAGAATACTATTTGAAAGTCAACTGGTTTAATTAATTTGTTATTTTAGGAAATCTGTAAACATGTGTATCCCTAGCATTAAGGTTATAGATTCTATTAATTAGAATAATATCTAGGATTATAGTGATATACTTTCCTATTTAGTTAGAGTTCTTTGTATATAAATAAGATACCTATGTACTGTTTTATTTTAAGTCTTTCAATATAATACTTTGATTCTCTACAGAATCATCATGGGCTACTTAACAAATTTTATTACAATTCAGTCAACATCGGCTTCACATTCACCATAAATAGCTAAAATCAGACCAAACTAAATGCTTAAATTGAAGGTTGAGACCAAATTAACACTGTCTCCTACACTCCCCCTCACTGGCAAGCTCAATGGGATCTGCAACTGGAAGTGGTCCAAGACAGGCCCTACGTCCACTTATCATGCGATTATATTTATGTTAACATAACAAGTGTTACCATGTCATTAAGTCAACCTTACTTTGATGCCATGATAGCCAACAGACCTAAAAGCTTACACTAACAGGAGGCAGCCAAACTAGCATTATATCTCCAAAAGATTTCGATCCCCATTAAAGCTGCATGATATCAATCTACTGTGAAAATAAGTTCATGCTTATTAAATCACTGATCTGAGTATTTGTAAAGCAGGTCTTAAGGAAGGTCAAAAAGTATCTATATATGATCCTATGCTCGAGTATTGTTGCACAAAGTGACCATCCTTAATTGTAGAACCTGCACTTTTGCACCAATCACAGTCAGAATTATGTCATTGCAGTAGACAATGGCCAATGATAGTGCATGATTACTAAGTCCAGCCAAAAGTAATAGCAATTGATCATTAGAAACAACAGAAAGCACCATGAATATAACTCAAACCAGAAAAAAATCTAGATGGTATGTTTCACTTACGTGGCAACATTTTTCTCCATTTGAATGTTGAACAAATATAGTAACCGCGCAAAGTTCCATCTAATATCCTGAATCGAAGGCAAAGACACGTCCAAGTTAAGAGGTGTTGGTTTATTTAAGGAATTAGATATGCACGCAAGAGGCAAGCTTCTAGCAGCCAAAGTCTGATGTAGATGTGGAACAAAGTGTTGGACCACCCTTCTTAATATGTTGACAATATCTAATTGCATCAGTGTCAGTAAGAAAAATGATGACATAGTTCCAGTGATCAGTTTAGTTTGGTGATGCTGCACCTGCAGTGATGACAATCAAGAAAATTAGGATATCAAATGCTGTAGCTTATCCCCATCAACCTTATGGCTTTACCATCCAAGAAAGGGGAAAAAAGACCATGCAGCAAGTTTCTACAAGACAAACTAATGATACTATAGAAATAGCAAGAACAGTAAGTGTGCCCTCATTGTTTACCACATCATACTGTAGCAAAATAAAGGTACACTAGTGCAGATGAAAATCAGAAGTGCAAGCAGTCACTAGTAAAAGCTCCACTATATTGACATTTGACAGCAGCCAAATGAACAAGGCAATTTGGAGCATCACCAAATAATTCAGTAAACAGAAAGATTGCATTATTCTAGGTTCAGAATATTGTAACTAATAAACAATGTCAAGACTTCAACTTCATTTTCTTATAAAGGAAGAAAGTCTTATACTGCAAGCATATCTCCTTGTTTTTGGTGTCCTCTCACTTACATTGACAGCCCAAAAATAGGTATTCTAATATCTTCTTGTCCTTTCACTGATTCACTCCACTCTATGTTATAATTTCCATCAGCTTCATGTCCCAAGTAGCCAGTTAGTCAATAATTTTAAAGAATAAGAAAACTGAATAGAGAATAGAAATCTCTTGTATTTACATACTAAAATACAGAACAAATTGATCTCTTCTTATAGGAAGAGTTAGCAGCCCTAAAATAGGAAATAAAAATAAAATAAAATCCTAATTACAATTAATTGATTTTCCTATGATATTCTCCTACTAAAGTGTGATCCTAATTGCTCCAAATATGGAAATCAGTAGCAGCCAAATTACTCCTGACAGATTCTCCTATTTTTTCTCTCTTCTGATTTCCAACACTCCTCCTCAAGCTGGCATGAAAATGTCTTCAGTCAAGAATATTATTGGAAAGTCAACTACTGTTTTAATTAATTTGTTATTTTAGGAAATCAGTATATATGTGTATCCCTAGCATTAAGGTTAGAGAATCACTCAATTATAGATTCTATTAATTAGAATAATATCTAGGATTATGAGTGATATACTTTCCTATTTAGTTAGAAGTTCTTTGTATATAAATAGGGTACCTATGTACAGTTTTATCTTAAGTCTTTCAATACAATACTTTGATTTCCTACATGGTATCAAGAGCTTTAGGTTTTTTTCTTGGAAATCAGTCACTTGTTCAGCCTTCATTGCTGATTTTCTGCAGTTTCTTCTTCAGCCTTCATTGCTGATTTTCTGCAGTTTCTTCTTTAGCCTTCATTGCTGATTTTTTGCCTTAGGCCTTCATAGCCATTTTCTCATCCAGCCTTCATCACCAAAATTTGTTTTTGTTCATCTCTATAGGCTCTGTTCTGGTTCTATTGTTCCAGCCTTCATCACTGTTGTCTTTGCTCTGTTTTCTAAAGACAAAACAGAGTATTTCATGTGTTCTTTTTTATCAGCCTTCATAGCTGAATTTTTCCTCTGATCTTCATCATTGGTGGTTTCTCTTTGTTGCTTGGCCTTCATTGCCGATTTATCCCTGATTCTCACCTATCCTTCAGCAAGTTTTGATTTGTGAAAGATGTCAAAAGTTGCAGAAACAACCACTGCAGCACCAAAGGAGTTGGGCAGTCTCAACAAAGAAGAGATTGAAAAGCTGAGAAATCTCCTAAGTATCCTCGAAAAACCTTCAGGTACCTATTCATTGATACATTCAGGTAAACTTCCAACCTCTCACGCTTTAAATGCCTCAGATAGAACCTTTAAACATTTGTGGATTATTGATTCAGGAACCACAGATCATATGACTCATTCCTTTCAAAACTTTAGTTCATATTCACCTTGTTCTAGTAGTAGGAAAATTGCTACTGCCGATGGCTCCTTGGCCACGGTAGCTGGGGTAGGAGAAATAAAAATCAGTCCTAACCTTACTTTGAAAAATGTCCTACATGTTCCCAAATTGACCACCAATCTTTTATCAATATCCAAGCTTTCTCATGACATGAATTGCAAAGTAACTTTTTTTCCATCTTATTGTCTATTTCAAGACCAGGGCTCGGGAATGATGATTGGACGTGCTAAGGAGAAGGACGGATTATACTATCTTGAGGAATTAGAGAAATCGAAAGTTGGTAAGTGGAACCAGCCCCTATCCTACCTTTCTGGACAAATCCTCACCAATAAAGACACAATTTGGCTTCACCATTTTAGGCTCGGACATCCTTCTTTTTCAACACCTGAAATTATGTTCCCTTCTTTGTTCAAAGAACTAGTTGATAAGCAGTTTCATTGTGATGCATGTGAACTTGCAAAACACAGACGTGCTACCTTTCCCACCAATAACAAAAGAAGTCTTTTTCCTTTTGAGTTGATTCATAGTGATATATGGGGTCCATCTACAATTCCAAATGTTTCTGGGGCACGTTGGTTTGTTTCATTTATTGATGATTGTACAAGAGTTACCTGGATATTTTTGCTTAAATCAAAATCTGATGTGAGTGTTATCCTCCCAAACTTCTTTTCCATGATAAAAAACCAATTTGGGGTCCAAATCAAACGGTTTAGGTCAGATAATGCAAAAGATTATTTCAACCAAACACTTTCCCCATATTTTCAACAAGAAGGTATTATTCATGAGTCATCCTGTGTCTCTACTCCACAACAAAATGGAGTTGCAGAAAGGAAAAATGGCCATCTCCTAAACACTACTCGAGCATTATTATTTCAGAAAAATGTGCCAAAATACCTTTGGGGGGAAGCAGTTCTTACAGCCACACATGTCATAAACAGGTTACCATCCCGAGTGTTAAACTTCAAGAGTCCCATGGAGGTATTGTCTCACTTTTATCCAAGTCTTAGTACAACAAACCATCTTGTTCCCAGAGTATTTGGGTGTGTCTCATTTGTTCATGTCCACAGCCAAAATAGAGGAAAGTTAGACCCTAGAGCTATCAAGTGTGCCTTTGTGGGATACTCTTCAACACAGAAAGGGTACAAATGCTATCACCCACCTACTAAAAAACTCCTAATCTCCGCAGATGTTACCTTCATTGAAACAGAACCATATTTCACTCAACCTTATCTTCAGGGGGAGACAACATTTGTGGAAGATAAGGATCGAGACTTCTTTCTCCTTGACTTGCCATCATCATCTTCTAAATTCCAACCCGAGATCGAAACCTCTCCTAAAGCTACAATTAAGCAACCTGAGCCTCCACCTTCACAAACCCAAAATGAATCCTCCTTACAACCTAGTTCACAAGCAGATGGGGGAAAGGCAACTACTGACAATCGGTTCTCACAGGTTTACTCAAGAAGGAAAAGTCTAGCCCCTGAACCAAGGCCGGACCAATCATCAGACTCAAATCCTGGAAATGAGGTAATATCTTCTAGCTCTACTCAAAATGATTTCTTATCTGACATTGATTTGCCCATAGCCCTTAGGAAAGGAACTAGAGAGTGCACAAAACATCCATTATACCCAATATCCCACTTTGTGTCCTTTGAGAAATGCTCTCCATCTCATAGAAGTTTCCTTACAAACATTAACACAGTATCCATTCCAAAAACATTATCAGAGGCTTTAAATTGTGAAAATTGGAAGAATGCTATGAATGTTGAAATGCAGGCCCTGGAGAAGAACAATACTTGGGAGATTGTGGAGCTACCAAGAGGAAAGAAACCGGTGGGATGTAAGTGGGTCTTTACAGTTAAGCATAAAGCAGATGGAACGCTTGAGAGGTACAAAGCTAGGCTGGTGGCTAAAGGATACACACAGACATATGGAATAGATTATCAAGAAACCTTTGCTCTAGTTGCCAAGATGAATACGGTGAGAATTCTTCTATCTTTAGCAGTTAACTTTGAATGGCCTTTACAACAGTTTGATGTAAAAAATGCATTCTTGCACGGAGATCTTGAGGAGGAAATCTATATGGAAATATCTCCTGGATTCAATAGAAACATGTCTGCAAATAAGGTTTGCAAGCTCAAGAAGGCACTATATGGCCTAAAACAGTCACCAAGAGCCTGGTTTGGGAGATTTGCCAAGGTAATGCATTCCATGGGGTACAAGCAGAGCCAAGGGGATCACACCTTATTCATAAAACACTCAGGTTCAGAGGGAGTTACTGCTCTCAGTGTCTATGTTGACGATATCATAGTGACGGGAAATAGTGAAAAGGAAAGGCAGAACTTGGGAAGATGTTTGGCAAAGGAGTTCGAGATTAAGGAATTAGGAAACTTGAAATATTTCTTGGGCATTGAAGTGGCACGGTCGAAACAAGGGATCTTTATATCCCAACAAAAGTATGCCCTCGATCTCTTGTGAGACACGGGAAAATTGGCGTGCAAACCATCCAGCACACCAATTGATCCTAATCATAAACTTGGAGAAGTAGAGGGAGACAATGCTACAGACAAAGAATCATATCAGAGACTGGTTGGTAGACTAATCTACCTATCCCACACACGGCCTGATATTGCCTATGCAATTAGTGTGGTGAGCCAATTTATGCACAACCTTAAGGAACTCCATTTGCATGCAGTTCACAGAATATTGCACTATCTCAAGGGAACTCCAGGAAAGGGAATTTTGTTCAAAAAAGGTGATAAGCTCACTTTGGAGGCCTACACCGACGCTGACTACGCAAGCTCAGTGGTTGATAGAAGATCCACCACAGGTTATTGCACCTTTTTGGGAGGAAACTTAGTTACTTGGAGGAGCAAAAAGCAGAATGTTGTGGCAAGATCAAGTGCAGAATCAGAATTTCGGGCAATGGCGCAAGGTGTATGTGAGCTACTATGGTTGAAGATCATTTTGGAAGATCTAAGACTCAAGTGGGATGGCCCTATGAAGCTCTACTGTGACAACAAATCTGCAATTAGCATCGCACACAATCCTGTGCAGCATGACAGAACAAAACATATTGAAGTTGACAGACACTTCATTAAGGAGAAGCTTGACAGTGGTCTCATTTGCACACCTTATGTACCAAGCGAATCACAGCTAGCAGACGTTCTAACTAAGGGACTTAACAATCCACCATTCCACAAGATTGTAACCAAGCTGGGAATGGACAATATTTATTCACCAGCTTGAGAGGGAGTGTCAAGAATATTATTGGAAAGTCAACTACTGTTTTAATTAATTTGTTATTTTAGGAAATCAGTATATATGTGTATCCCTAGCATTAAGGTTAGAGAATCACTCAATTATAGATTCTATTAATTAGAATAATATCTAGGATTATGAGTGATATACTTTCCTATTTAGTTAGAAGTTCTTTGTATATAAATAGGGTACCTATGTACAGTTTTATCTTAAGTCTTTCAATACAATACTTTGATTTCCTACATCTTCCATTGACAGCTTGCTTACTAAAGTGTCAAACTATGCCTTGTGTAGTCCTTTGGTTAAAATGTCAGCAACTTGACCAGAGGTAGGAATATAAGGCATGCAAATAAGACCAGTGTCAATTTTCTCTTTAATGAAGTGTTTGTCTACTTCAACGTGCTTTGTTCTATCATAAGGACTGGATTATGAGCAATTGAGATGGCTGCCTTGTTATCACAGTAGAGCTTCATTGGAGATGGAGTTGGGATCTTTAATTCTTCCAAAAGCCTTTTAATCCACATCATTTCCCAAATACCAAGTGCAACTGATCTAAATTCTGCTTCTGCACTACTTCTGGCTACCACACTTTGTTTTTTACTCCTCCAAGTAACCAAGTTACCTCCTACAAATGTGCAGTAACCTGAGGTTGATCTTCTATCTAAAATACTTCCTGCCCAATCTGCATCAGTATATGCTTCTACTTGTAACTGGTCTCGTTTCTTGAAAAATAGTCCTTTTCCTGGAGTTCCCTTCAAATATCTTAAAATCCTATACACTGCTTCGTAGTGGTCTTGGCAAGGAGAATGCATAAATTGACTTACCACACTCACAGCAAAGGCTATGTCAGGTCTAGTGTGTGATAAGTAAATTAGTCGTCCAACTAACCTTTGATACCTCTCTCTGTCCTTCACCTTTTCAACAGCAGCAGGTTGAAGCTTCAAATTTGGTTCCATTGGAGTATCGGCTGCCTTGCATCCCATCATCCCTGTTCCACCAAGTAAGTCCAACACATACTTACGTTGATTGACAAAGATGCCTTCCTTGGATCGAGCAAATTCCATCCCAAGAAAGTACTTCAGTGCTCCTAGATCTTTGATCTCAAAGTCCACAGCAAGTTTTCTTTTCAACCTTTCAACCTCTGTACCATCATCTCCGGTTATGATGATATCATCTACATATACAATCAAAACAACAACTTTACCTTCTCTTGAGTACTTGTAAAACAGTGTGTGATCTGCCTGACTTTGGATGTATCTGTGGCTCTTCACTGCTCTTCCAAACCGTTCAAACCATGCTCTAGGCGACTACTTGAGGCCATACAAGGATTTTTTTAACCTACAAACCTTGTCTTTGCCATGGTTTTCCTCAAAACCAGGTGGGAGATCCATGAAGACTTCCTCCTCCAAGTCCCCATTTAAAAACGCATTTTTGACATCCAACTGGTGTAGTGGCCAATTAAAATTCACGGCTAGAGATAGCAACACCCTAATAGAGTTTATTTTTGCCACTGGAGCAAAGGTCTCCTGATAATCTACCCCATAAGTTTGTGTAAAACCTTTTGCCACCAGCCTTGCTTTATATCGTTCTACACTTCCATCAGCCCTACATTTCATGGTGAAGACCCACTTGCACCCCACCGGTCTCTTGTCTTTAGGCAAGCTGACTATATCCCAAGTGCCACTCTTCTTTAGAGCATTCATCTCTTCCATCACTGCTAACTTCCAATTCGGATGATCAAGTGCTTCCTGAATAGTTCTTGGAACAAACAAATTAGAAATCCTAGAGGTAAATGCTCTATGGTTGGTGGATAGTTTTTTATAAGACAAGTATTTAGCAATGGGATGATGGGTACATGACCGGACTCCTTTACGGTGGGTGTTGGAAGATGGAAGATTCTGTTGAGACATTGCCAGAATCTTAGAGATTTGCTAGCTGATTTTTCTGTAAAAAGATTTAGTCAACTTATGTAAATTAGGAAAGTTTCCTTGTAGTTTAGCTGGAGTTATTATGCAGTTCCTAGAAGTGTGCTGTGTATTTTCTATAAGAAGGAAGCCTGTAAAGTATTTTAGACTGTCAATCAATACATAAAAATTATTCCTTCAGATATCTCTCTTTGTTTTTATGGCATCAAGAGCTGGATTTTGATCATTGACTCTTTCTAAAAAACCCTAGTACTTATTCTGCAGAAGCCTTAGCCAACCTATAGCTTTTACCATGTCTGATATTTCAATTCAATCCAGTCCTCCTACTAACTCAAGGAAAACCACAGAAACCCAAATCCAAGCCTCCAATTCTAGTTCACACTCTGTCCAAATCACCACTATCCGTTTGAATGGTGATAATTTTCTGCGAAGAGAAGAGAGTCGTAGGCATGTTATGCTTGGAAAAAAGGGTGCTGGTGTATCTATCGAAAACTCAGCATTGGCTGCCTCTAATGCAAGACAGATGAATCAGCGAAAGACAGATGAAAGACCTCGAGTTTGGAAAAGCAGCAAACAAGGTGATAGACCCACTCATGCGTATCCTTCAGCAAATGAAGTTGAGACAAGTCCCTTCAGTAAAGAGCAGATGGATCATCTTCTTAAACTGCTAAAATCCAATTCAACATCTGGTATTCCTAGTGTTTCCTTTGCTCAAACAGGTAGTAACCCTAATGCTTTATCTTGTTGTTCAAATTCTGCTCCTTGGATCATTGATTCAGGTGCATCTGACCACATGACTAGTTTGTCTCATCTATTTAATTCTTATGTCCCTTGTTCTGGTAATGAAACAATTAGAATTGCCGATGGTAGTTTCTCACCTATTGCAGGAAAAGGATCAATAAAAATCTCAGAGAATATAGATCTTAAATCTGTTCTTCATGTCCCTAAACTTGCCTGTAATCTTTTGTCTGTGAGTAAATTATCCAAAGATTCTAACTGTCGTGTTACCTTCTTTGATTCTCGTTGTGAATTCCAGGACTTGAACTCGGGGAGGATGATTGGCAGTGCTAGAATGATAGACGGCCTTTACTGTTTTGATGACAACCTCTTCAGTAATAAAAAAGCTCAAGGTTTTGGTAGTATTAGTTCAATTTCTGTTCGTGAACAAATAATGCTTTGGCATCTTAGACTAGGACATCCTAGTTTTCCTTATCTTAAACATTTATTTCCTGCTTTATTTAAAAATTTGGATTGTTCATCTTTTCAATGTGAGAGTTGTCATTTATCAAAGAGCCACCGTGCTACTTACATCTCAAAACCATATCATGCTTCCAAACCATTTTATTTGATTCATACTGATGTTTGGGGTCCTTCAAAGATTACCACTTTATCTGGAAAAAAATGGTTTGTGACATTCATAGATGATCACACACGATTGTGTTGGGTATATTTGATAAGTGACAAATCTGTGGTGGAAAAGTTGTTCAAAGATTTTTATAATATGGTTGAAAATCAATTTCAAACAAAAATTTGTATATTACGCTCCGATAATGGAACAGAATATTTTAATGAATGTTTGGGAAATTTTTTTAAAGAAAAAGGTATCCAACATCAATCTACGTGTCGTGATACTCCTAAGCAAAATGGAATTGCTGAGAGAAAAAATAAACATTTACTTGAAGTGGCTCGTGCCATCATGTTTTCTATGCATATTCCAAAATATTTATGGGGAGAAGCTGTTTTAACAGCATCCTATTTGATTAATAGGATGCCTACCCGAGTTTTAAACTATATCACACCTTTAGACTGCCTCAAAAAAACTTTTCCAGAATCTAGAATACAATCTGATTTGCCTTTAAAAGTTTTTGGCTGCACAGTATTTGTTCATATACCCAGCAAACTTAGATCTAAACTTGATCCTAGAGCTGAAAAATGTGTTTTCATAGGTTATGCTCCAAATAAAAAAGGGTACAAGTGTTATAATTCTCAAACCAGAAAAATCCATGTCAGTATGGATGTCTCTTTTTTGGAAAATCAACCTTACTTTAGCAAAAATTATCTTCAGGGGGAGAAAGAAAGAGAAGAAGACAATTTTTGGAACATTTCTCTACCTAATACAATCATTTGTGATACCACTTCTCCTATTTTTTTTGAAACAAAAATTCAGGAAAAATCTGTTCAAGATATTGAGAACAAAGGAAATTCTAATCAACCATTGCAAAGCATGGATGTATCACAAACAGGGGGAGAAATACTACAAACGGATCAAAACAATCCAAATTCTGAGCTTCTGGTTTATACTAGAAGAACTCATAAAAATGGTAAAGATCCACCTATCACTCTAGCACAGAATCAACCAAAATCTCCGAGAGATGGTCCTTCAAATATTCAAGGTAATTCTATTCCTATTTCATCTTCAGCTCCAATTCCTTCTTCTATTATGCCTTCTAACAATGAGTCCTCAGATCTTAATGTTCCCATAGCTATTAGGAAAGGAGTTCGAACATGTACCAATCACCCTATTGCAAAATATTTATCTTACCATAGACTTTCTAATCACCATAGAGCATTTACCT
Source organism: Heritiera littoralis (assembly GCA_031772115.1). Taxonomy (NCBI): domain Eukaryota; kingdom Viridiplantae; phylum Streptophyta; class Magnoliopsida; order Malvales; family Malvaceae; genus Heritiera; species Heritiera littoralis. Next base: position 1,687,229 of record JAPDPK010000142.1, on the reverse strand, counting down.
CAAAAATTTCTCACTTGTTTGTTCCGAGAAACATTCAGGAAGCTCTAGATGATCCAAATTGGAAGTTAGCAGTTATAGAAGAGATGAATGCTCTTAAGAAAAGTAGTACTTGGGAGGTAGTGGACTTGCCAAGGGACAAGAAGACAGTAGGGTGCAAATGGGTATTTACTGTAAAGTGCAAGGCTGATGGTAGTGTAGAAAGGTACAAGGCTAGGCTTGTGGCAAAAGGATTTACACAGACCTATGGGATTGATTACCAAGAAACGTTCGCTCCAGTAGCCAAAATAAACTCAATTCGGGTTTTATTATCTTTGGCCGTGAATCTCGATTGGTCCCTACATCAGTTAGATGTAAAAAATGCCTTCCTAAAGGAGATTTGGAAGAGGAAGTGTTTATGAACCTACCACCTGGCTTCGAGGAAAGGTTTGGTAAAGATAAAGTCTGTAGATTAAAGAAGTCGTTGTATGGCCTCAAACAATCCCCTAGAGCTTGGTTTGAACGCTTTGGGAAGGTAGTAAAAAGTCATGGTTACTGTCAAAGTCAAGCAGATCATACTATGTTTTATAAACGTTCAAGAGACGGGAAAATTGCTATCTTGATCGTTTATGTGGATGATATAATCTTGACAGGTGATGATAATGTTGAACTAGAAAGATTGAAGAAGAGACTTGCTAATGACTTTGAAATCAAAGACTTGGGTAAGTTGAAATATTTCCTCGGGATGGAGTTTGCTAGGTCTAAGGAAGGTATATCTGTCAATCAACGCAAGTACATACTCGATTTGCTTGGTGAGACAGGTTTGCTTGGTTGCAAAGCAGCTGAAACACCGATTGAACCCAACTTAAAGCTACAACTTGCCAAAACTAAAGATGTGGTGAACAGGGACCAATACCAAAGGCTTGTTGGAAGATTGATTTATTTGTCCCATACACGTCCAGATATAGCTTTTGCAGTAAGCATGGTGAGTCAATTTATGCATTCACCAGGTTTGGAACACTTTGATGCTGTGTACAGGATCTTGAGGTACTTGAAAGGGACTCCTGGAAGGGGTCTGTTGTTTAAGAAACGTGGACACCTACAGATCGAAGTCTACACTGATGCAGATTGGGCTGGAAGTATTAATGACAGAAGATCAACTTCAGGCTACTGTACATTTGTTGGAGGAAATCTTGTTACTTGGCGGAGCAAGAAACAAAATGTGGTGGCTAGAAGTAGTGCAGAAGCTGAGTTTAGATCTGTTGCTCATGGGATTTGTGAAGTAATGTGGATTAAAAGGTTGTTAGAAGATTTGAGGATCTCTAATCCTTCACCCATGAAAGTATATTGTGATAATAAAGCAGCAATCTCTATTGCTCATAATCCAGTCCTTCATGACAGAACAAAGCATGTGGAAGTGGATAAGCATTTTATTAAAGAAAAGCTCAATAATGGACTGATTTGCATGCCTTACATTCCAACTACTGATCAGATTGCTGATATACTTACAAAGGGGCTACATAAGAAGCAATTTGACAGTTTGATTAGCAAGCTGGCAATGGAAGATATCTTCAAGCCAGCTTGAGGGGGAGTGTTGGAAGATGGAAGATTCTGCTGAGACATTGCCAGAATCTTAGAGATTTGCTAGCTGATTTTTCTGTAAAAAGATTTAGTCAACTTATGTAAATTAGGAAAGTTTCCTTGTAGTTTAGCTGGAGTTATTATGCAGTTCCTAGAAGTGTGCTGTGTATTTTCTATAAGAAGGAAGCCTGTAAAGTATTTTAGACTGTCAGTCAATACATAAAAATTATTCCTTCAGATATCTCTCTTTGTTTTCAGTGGGCTATAGGAATATTTAAATCAAGAGACTCAGAATTATGTGGTTCTCTAATAGGAGATAGTGGAACAAGAGTAAGATTTGTACCTTCCTTCAAGGATTGTGATTGATCTTGTGCTAAGGAGAGAGGTAGACTTGTAGTATCTTTTCGAGCTTTCATCCTAGTATAAACCTGAAGCTCAAGATTCGGATTGGATTGATCCGGTTGTAGAGTTTCTCCCTCTGTTTGTGATACAATAATACTAGGCATTGGTTGACATTGAACTTCTTTATTTTCATTATTAGAAACATTTTCTTCCAAATTGTATGAGAAAACTGGTTTTGGTAATGATTCTGTGGTTTCACAAAAATTATCTTCTTCCCTATTATTCTCCCCCTGAAGATGATTTTTAAAATAGGGCTGATTTTCAAGGAATGAGACATCCATGCTCACAAAAGTCTTTTTTGTAATTGGGTTAAAGCACTTATAACCCTTTTTATTTGGGGCATACCCAATGAAAACACATTTTTCTGTTTTAGGATCCAATTTTGATCGAGAAATAGTGGGTATATAGACAAAACATGTACATCCAAATACTCTTAATGGTAGATCTGAATGTAATCTAGTAGCAGGAAAAATTTTTTTTAAAACAGTTTAGTGGAGTTTCAAACTTTAAAACCTTGGTAGGCATTCTGTTAATCAAGTATGATGCAGTTAAAACAGCTTCTCCCCAAAGATACTTTGGAATATGCATAGAAAACATGATAGCTCGTGCTACTTCAAGTAAGTGTCTGTTTTTTCTTTCAGAAATGCCATTTTGTTGAGGAGTGTCACGGCATGAAGACTGATGGATTATTCCTTTTTCTCTCAAAAAAGGTCCCAAACACTCATTGAAATATTTAGTACCATTGTCGGGGCGCAAAATGCAAATTTTTGTTTGAAATTGGGTTTGAACCATCTGGTAAAAGTCTTGAAACAATTTTTCCACTTCAGATTTTTTATTCAACAAATAAACCCAACATAAGCACCCCAGATAGGACTGGATGAGGTTAGTAAATGACAGTTCTGGGAGGATTTAGATAAGGTAGTACAAGAAGTACCCATAGGAGAAAACCTTTTTATTGGCGGTGATCTTAATGGACATGTAGGTACAAGTAGAGAGGGTTTTGAGAGAGTACATGGGGGTTTTAGTTATGGTGTAAGAAACGAGGGAGGAGATGCTATCTTAAATTTTGCTTTATCTTATGACCTAATCCTAGCAAATACATTGTTTAAGAAGAGAGATTCTCATCTTATAACCTTTAGAAGTGGACCAAGAGCAAGTTAGATAGATTTCTTTTTAACTAGGAGTACGGATAGACATAGATGTTTGGATTGTAAGGTCATCCCAGGTGAGAGTGTTACCGCGCAACATACACTCTTAGTTCTAGATATGAAGATAGATAGACGACATCGAAAGAACCAACAAAAAGGAATTGAACGGATTCGATGGTGGAAGCTAAAAGAAGATTGTCATACAACATGTAGAGATAGTTGGATTCAAAAAGAGGCTTGGACAACAGAAGAGAACCCAAATGTAATGTGGAATAAGATGGCAAAATGCATTCGGGAGGTAGGCAAAGAGACATTAGGAGTATCAAACGGAAAAGTGCCGATTGGAAAGGACGCAACATGGTGGACTGTAGTAGTAAAAGATGCTATAAAGACTAAGCGAGAGAATTACAAGGCTTTAAAGAAGAACAATACAGAAGAGAGTTTTTCGGAATATAAGGTAGCAAGAAAGGAGGCAAAGAAGGCTGTGGCAGAAGCTAAGACGAGGGTTGCGAAAGAGATTTACGACAAGTTGAACACAAAGGAGGGAGAGAAAAGGATATACAGATTGGCGCGAGCAAGAGAAAGGAGGAGTCGCGACCTAGGAGTCGTGAAATGTATTAAGGATGAGCATCAAAGAACTCTCGTTAAAGATAATGACATTAAGGACAGGTGGCGAGATTATTTTAACAAATTATTTAATGATGGACAAAATAAAGTTTTGGATAATATTTCGGTGCCTCTTAAGGATTTAAATCGGTGCTTTATGCGTAGAATCCAAGAGACAGAGGTAAAAGATGCACTAAAGATGATGAAGGATGGAAAAGCTGTTGGACCTGATGACATCCCAATTGAAGTTTGGAAATGCCTTGGAGATGTAGGAGTTAGGTGGTTGACAAATCTATTTAATAAGATTTGGCACACTAACAAAATGCCAGAGGAATGGAGGAAGAGTGTCTTAGTACCTTTATATAAGAACAAGGGAGATATTCAAAGTTGCGCCAACTACCGAGGCATAAAATTGATGAGTCACACGATGAAACTATGGGAGAGAGTGATAGAACGGAGATTAAGAAAGAATGTAGAGATATCGGAGAATCAATTTGGTTTTATGCCGGGTCGATCAACTATGGAGGCAATATATTTGCTTAGACAACTTATGAAGCGCTTTCGAGTAATGGGTAAAGATCTTCATATGGTCTTTATAGATTTGGAGAAAGCATATGATAAAGTGCCTAGGGAGGTACTCTGGTGGTCCTTAATGAAGAAAAGAGTTCCTTTGAAATATATTAAACTAATTAAGGACATGTGTAGAGGCGCAAGGACACGTGAGGACAGGTGGGGGGCAAACAAGTGAGTTTCCTATCACGGTGGGATTACACCAAGGGTCAGTGTTGAGTCCATTCTTGTTTGCGGTAGTTATGGACGAACTGACAAAATCCATCCAGAATAAGGTGCCCTGGTGTATGATGTTTGCAGATGATATTGTCCTATGTGCGGAAACTAGAGCGGAGATCAATACAAAGTTGGAAGTATGGAGACAAACGTTGGAATCAAAAGGATTTAAACTAAGCAGAGTGAAAACTGAATACATGGAGTGTAAATTCAGTTCTAACCGACTGGAAGAGCATGATGTAGTGAAGTTAGATGGGGTGGCGATACCTAAGCGGGATCATTTTCGATACTTGGGATCAATAATACAAATGGATGGAGAGATTGATAGTGATGTGACCTATAGGATCCAGGCTAGATGGAGTAAGTGGAGAAGTGCTACAGGTGTGTTGTGCGATAAAGGAATTCCTACATGGTTAAAAGGCAAGTTTTATAGGACAGTTGTTAGACCAACATTGTTATATGATAGTGAATGTTGGGCGACTAAGAGGCTACATACACAAAAGATGAGTGTAACAGAAATGAGAATGTTACAGTGGATATGTGGATATACAAGAAAGGATAGAATGAGAAATGATGGTATTCATAAGATGATTGGAGTGGTACCTATTGAAGACAAAATGTGTGAACATCGTTTACGTTGGTTTGGACATGTAAGACGTAGACCTGTAGATGCTCCAGTTAGGAGAATAGAGGGTATGAATGTTGAGAGAAGGGTTAAGACTAGAGGAAGACTGAAAAAAACTTGGAAGGAAGTAGTTTGGAAAGACATGGAGGTTTTAGAATTAGATGAGCAAATGGCCTTGAATAGGAATCTATGGAGGCAGAGAATACATATAGACGATTTAACGTGATTTTAGATATTGGTTCATATAGCCTACCCCAATCTATTGGGATAAAGGCTCTGATGATGATGATGATGAAATAAACCCAACATAACCGTGTGTGATCATCGATAAAGGTGACAAACCATTTTTTTCCAGACAAAGTAGTGACTCGTGAAGGACCCCACACATCACTATGTATTAAATAAAATGGTTTCGATTCACGATAAGGTTTTGGTAGAAAACTTGCACGATGATCTTTAGAAAGATGACAACTTTCACATTGAAAATTTGAGCAATTCGTTCCTTGAAACAAACTTGGAAACAAATGTTTGAGATAATAAAAACTAGGATGTCCTAGTCTACGATGCCATAGCATTATTTTATCACTAACTGAAATTGAACTAACACTACTAAAGCCTTGAGCCTTTTTATTACCAAGGGAATTCTCTTCAAAATAGTAGAGTCCATTCATCATCCTAGCACTGCCAATCATCATCCCCGAATTCTGGTCCTGAAAAATGCAATGAGAGTCATAGAAAATAACACAACAGTTAGAATCTTGTGAAAGTTTGCTAACGGACAGCAGATTACAAGCAAGTTTAGGAACATGAAGGACAGATTTAAGTTCAATATTTTGTGATATTTTGATTAGGCCTTTTCCTGCAATAGGTGAGAAACTACCATCAGCTATTCTAATTTTCTCATGACCTGAACAAGGGGAATAGGTATTGAACAGATAAGGAGAACTAGTCATGTGATCAGAAGCTCCTGAATCAATGATCCAAGGAACAGATTTTGAGAAACTAGATAAAGCAATTGGATTACTACCTGTGTGTGCCAAAGAACCACTAGGAAGACCAGATACCGAATTAGACTTTAGCAGTTTTAGAAGGTGATCCATCTGCTCTTTGCTAAATGGACTTGAGTTTGCTTCATTTGCAAAGGGTGTTTCACGATTGGATCGGTCCCGTGATTTGCTACTCTTCCAATTGGCTGGTTTGCAATGAATTTTCCAACATGTTTCTCGAGTATGGCGTGGTTTGTTGCAAAAATCACACCACACCCGAGATTTTTCATCATCTCGTTTCTGACTTAAGGAACTTTTTTGGCTAGCATTAGCCTCAGCAGCAACCACCAATGCAGAGTTATCTATCAAGCCACCAACACTCTTCTTGCCAAGCATAACATGTCTGCGGCTCTCCTCCCTGCGAACCTCGGCAAACACTTCACTGATCGAAGGAAGTGGATTTCTACCAATGATTCATCCCCGAACCTCATCAAATTCAACATTTAAACTAGCAAGAAACTTAAATACTCGATTAGCATCAACCATTTTCTTATTATGGTTACAGTCATCAACTGACTTCCATTTATAATCATTAAAAAGATCCAAATCTTGCCATAATCTTTTCAAAGAATTAAAGTATTTAGTAACACTATCCTCACCTTGACGGATCTCACCGAGCTTTAGAGTGAGCTCATACACCTGGGATTGATTCCCCAAATCAGAATACATCTGATTGACGTTGTCCCAAAGTTCTTTCGCTGTCGGGTAGCACATGTAATTAGAGCTGATGTCTTCATCCATGGAATTCACCAGCCACGTCATGACCATGGAATTTTCAGCATCCCACGTTGCATAAGCACTATCCTTCATGTCTGGAGCCCTAGTCTCTCCTGTCAAGTAGCCAATCTTACCTCGTCCTCTAATGTACATCCGAACAGATTGAGACTACCGTAGAAAGTTATCGCCATTCAGCCGAATTGTTGTGATCCGCACCGGATGGGCTTCAGAAACGCGAGCAGGTGGGGCTTCGGGGTTCAGATTGGGACGGGTATTTGACGTGGTTTCAGACGAGATATCAGACATAATTGGGAAGCAGGGAGGATATTGAATTGCTGATGTTGTAGAAAAAAAAAAAGGTTGTGCCAGCTAGGGTTTCTTAAGGGCCAAAAAGTTTAGGCTCTGACACCATAAAGAATAAGAAAACTGAATAGAGAATAGAAATCTCTTGTATTTACATACTAAAATACAGAACAAATTGATCTCTTCTTATAGGAAGAGTTAGCAGCCCTAAAATAGGAAATAAAAATAAAATAAAATCCTAATTACAATTAATTGATTTTCCTATGATATTCTCCTACTAAAGTGTGATCCTAATTGCTCCAAATATGGAAATCAGTAGCAGCCAAATTACTCCTGACAGATTCTCCTATTTTTTCTCTCTTCTGATTTCCAACAAATTTAGTAAACAATAGGGATCATTGTGCATGGTGAAGCTTGTAGCTGATTAATTCTTGACTAAGTAGCTTTATACCCAACTAGCCTCCAAGATCAGTTTTTTTCTTTTGTACCTTTGTTTACTGAATGAGGAAGACAACTTTATAATAAAAGCATACTCACGTTGTAGCATGTGCTGGGAATTAATCATGCAAGATCAGAGTATATGCAGCGGAAATTTAAAAATTTTAACTCCCAATAGGTAGGATCCAACAATGATATTGTAATGGTCGATTGTTTAATCAGCCTCACCGTATGCCAAAAATCAAATGTGATCCTATCTATTGGGAATTAAAATGATTAGGCAGTATGAGTTTGCCAACATGGCTCACTCCACTCCAGAAAAAAAAAGAAAGACCAAAAACAATCAACCAGCAAATGCATACATCACTTATAATAACAACCATCAATAAAGATTATACCCACTGATTAAAATAAGAAATATATCATAAATCCAGCTCCTCGTAATAAATTGAAAATACATATCTATTTATAACATCAAGAAAGAACATCCATATTAACTCTTTTGGCTTCAAGATTTAAGCCTCACCTGAGAACTATTTTGCAGGTCCATCCTAAAGATTTTGATATTTGAATTATCTGAAACACACTCCAACTTATCCATCGCTCTTTGACTAGTAACCTTCCATTTTCCTGGAGAAGGAAAGCTATCATAGTTTTTTTGAAACATGAAAAGAGATTTTTTTAAAAAAAAATTCAATAACAAAAAGGCAAAGAAGAAGAGATTCTAAAATACTTTCCGAAGGAACTAAATGCAAGGCCAATCCTTGTAAATATAAACTAGAAAACACAATTTGAATTGTAACTATGAACCTATTAAACACAAATTAGCATATTTGTTTTTCATAACCCTCCTTCCTTACTACAGTTGTTCCAAACATGGGTTGTTCATATCGTAAGTTGAATCAAGCATAAAGATAACAGGTTGGTTTACCTTCATATTGTTGGGGTAAGAATTCAGAAAATAGATTGAACCACTTAACATAGTTATCAAACAAGTTAGGATTAGATGCACAACTATGCCTCAATGAGTAATCATGTTATATGGACCCATTCTCTGTAACAATCCAAATTCACCTATTTAACCCCATGTGATAGTAGTTTGACTAAGAGTAATTCAAAAACAGTAACAGCTCCACAACTAACATCAATAGATAAAGATTAATTACTCATTGATAGGAATCAAACATAGGCATTGATTTGACAAACTCTTAATGCAGATGGCTAGGACTCACCTCCATTGTGTATGATGTTATGTGGATTATTAGATGAAGAATTGTTCCACCAAAAGCTGCATAGCATTGATTTCTGGAAAAGCATCATATTGTTTGAACCTCTTATGCCCTGTGTTCTACAACAAAATTCAAAAACATCATATACACATTCCAAACAACCTTTTTATTGCATTCACGTGGCAGACCTATACTACATCCAGCTACATAAATTTGAAAAAGAAGAGGCAATTGTTCACAGCACATGCTATCTAAAACCACGAACCTTCCTTCAAAAACATATTATTATTTGATTGATAAAGCAAATATACAAGGGAAGAAAAACAAAAGGCAATCATGTATTTGATCAAACAGTTCAACCTCAAATCAATACCTGCAGAAGTGGCATCAATATCATCCATGCTTCAAGAACAGATCAACTCAATGGCAAGGATGTTTTTGTTGAGAATGTCAAAGATGTGATTGGATTTAGTTTCCTTATTTAGTTTCCTAAATATCTGTCTGTAATTAGGAGTAGATTCAGAACTGATTTGGTCCATGATCTAAATCAGTAGAAAATTAGGCTGTAAATTAGTTAGAACTTTCCTATTTCTATGTACAGTTTTTCCTATAAACAAATTGTAAATCAGAAGGAAATAGACAGACAGAAAATATACAGTTTTTACCCAATTCTACATGGTGTCAAAGCCATCCTTTTTTTCTAGCTAAATTCTGTCTCTCAAATCCTCATTATGTCATAAATCACTTCTGATTCCCTGACCAGTACACCTGCATCGACCCCTACTATCAATAAGCCATCCCATTCTGAAAACCATTCTATCCAGATTACTACAATGAGGCTGAATGGCAACAACTTCTTGCGTTGGTCTCAATCTGTACGCATGTATCTACGGGGGCGAGGAAAGATAGGCTATTTAACAGGTGATGCAAAGGAGCCAGCTGCTACGGATCCCCTACATGCAGTTTGGGATGCTGAAAATTCAATGGTTATGGCATGGCTTGTGAGTTCCATGGAGGAGGAAATCAGCTCCAACTACATGAGCTACCGACGGCCAAGGAACTCTAGGAAAATGTGAATTAGATGTACTCTGATTTAGGTAATCAATCACATATATTTGAATTAACCTTGAAACTTGGTGAAATTAAGTAGGAAGATGAATTTGTTATCAAGTACTTCAATCAGCTGAAACGGTTGTGGCAAGATCTGGACTTGCCAGCTTGCCAATCAAATTGTCGAACTGTTTCTTTGGTAATCCTTTAGTGAGTATATCTGCAACCTGTTCTGCAGTAGGGACATATGGCATACAAATCAATCCCTTCTCAATTTTTTCTTTGATGAAGTGTTTATCCACCTCCACATGCTTTGCTCTATCCTGAAGGACTGGATTGTGAGCAATTGAAATTGCTGCCTTGTTGTCACAATAGACCTTCATTGGTAAAGGGTTTGAGATCTTCAATTCTTCCAATAATCTCTTAATCCATAGTACTTCACATATTCCATGTGCAACTGATCTAAACTCTGCTTCAGCACTACTTTTCGCTACCACACTTTGTTTCTTGCTTCGCCAAGTCACTAAGTTCCCTCTGATAAATGTACAATAACCAGAAGTTGATCTTCGGTCTGTAGTATCTCCTGCCCAATCAGCATCAGTGTAAACTTCAACTTGTAGATCTTCCTGTTTCTTGTACAACAGTCCTCTTCCAGGAGTCCCTTTTAGATACTTCAAAATTCTGTATACAGCCTCAAAATGCTCTTGTCCAGGTGCATGCATGAACTGACTCACAACACCAACCGCAAAGGATATATCTGGACGAGTGTGAGATAAATAGATTAGTTTTCCAACAAGTCTTTGATACTGCTCCCTGTTGCTCACTTCTTCAGGTTTGGCAGGTTGAAGTTTTATGTAGGGCTCAATGGGAGTTTTAGTTGCCTTGCATCCAAGTAAACCTGTTTCACCAAGTAAATCAAGTACATATTTACGTTGGTTAACAAATATTCCTTCTTTTGACCTAGCAAACTCCATCCCGAGGAAATACTTTAAAGGGCCTAGGTCTTTGATTTCAAAAAACTTAGCAAGTCTCCTCTTCAAATTCTCAAGCTCTGCATTGTCATCACCTGTTAGAATAATATCATCCACATAAACAATCAATATGGCTATTTTCCCATTAGTGGAGTGTTCATAAAACATGGTATGATCTGCCTAACTTTGACAATAACCAAAACTTTTGACCGGATCTACAAGTTCTTGGCTGGCCTTAATGTTGAATTTGATGAAGTAAGAGGGCGTATCCTTGGAAAATAGCCTTTGCCACCAATTGGTGAGGTGTTTTCAGAAGTTAGAAGGGAGGAAAGCCGAAGGAGTGTTATGCTGGGAAAAAAGGGTGTCACGGCTACCCTTGAAGGTTCCGCTTTGGCTGCTGGAAATACCAATTCGGGCAAAAACTTCAACCCTTCACAAAAGCAGGAGGAGCGTCCCCAAGTTTGGTGTGACCATTGCCACAAACCCCGCCATACAAGAGAAACTTGCTGGCGGATCCATGGCAAACCTGCCAATTGGAAGAGCAGTAGACAGAATAATAGATCTGGCCATGTACTTTCTACTACGAATGAAGTCAAATCTGTCCCCTCATACCTATTTAGTAAAGAGCAAATGGATCACCTTCGTAAAGAGCCTAGTTCATCATCTGGTATTCCTAGTGTTTCTATTGCACAATCAGGTAAAAATCCTAATGCTTTCTCCTGTTCTTTGAATTCAGCCCCTTGGATCATAGATTCAGGTGCTTCAGACCATATGACTAGTTTTGCTGATCTATTTAGTACCTATACACCTTGTTCTGGTCATCAAAAAATTAGAATAGCTGATGGAAGCTTCTCACCAATTGCAGGAAAAGGTCTAATAAAACTTTCTGATCAAATAAACCTCAAATCTGTTCTTCATGTTCCTAGATGAACCTGCAATCTTTTGTCAGTTATTAAACTTTCCAAAGATTCTAATTGTCATGTTGATTTCTTTGAATCTAATTGTATTATCCAGGACCAGCGCTCGGGGAGGACGATTGGCAATGCTGAGATGGTGGATGGTCTTTACTACTTTAATGGTGCCCTCTCCAGTAATAAAAAGGCTCAAGGACTTTGTGGTATCAGTTCAAATCCTGTTTGTGAAGAAATCCTACTTTGGCATCTTAGGCTAGGTCATCCTAGTTTTCAATATTTGAAACTTTTATTTCCTGCTTTATTTCAAAACGTGGATTGTTCTTCTTTTAAGTGTGAAAGTTGTGTTCTTGCTAAAAGTCATCGGACTACTTATAAATCTAAACCGTATCGTGCATCAAAACCATTTCATCGCATTCATAGTGATGTTTGGGGTCCTTCTAAGGTTACAATTATTTCTAAAAAAAAATGGTTTGTAACTTTCATTGATGATCACACACGGTTATGTTGGTTGTACCTAATGCATGAAAAATCTGATGTGGAAAAATTGTTTCAAAATTTTTAGCATGATTGAAAATCAATTTCAGACAAAAATTAATATTTTTCATTCTGATAATGGAACAGAATTTTTTAATAAATATTTGGGGAATTTTTTCAAAGAAAAAAGGTATTTTGCATCAATCTACTTGTCATGATACCCCTCAACAGAATGGTATTGCCGAAAGAAAAAATAAACATTTACTTGAGGTAGCACGATCAATAATGTTTTCCATGCATGTGCCAAAATATTTGTGGGGACATGTAGTGTTGACAACTTCTTATTTGATTAATAGGATGCCCACTCGTGTCTTGCAATATATGACACCTTTAGAATGTTTAAAAAATCAGTTTCCTACCTCTAGAATTCATGCTGATTTACCTATCAAGGTTTTTGGGTGCACTGCTTTTGTTCACATTCCAAGTCAGTTTTAGTCAAAACTAGATCCTCGAGCTGAAAAATGTGTTTTTGTTGGTTATTCACCAAATCAAAAGGGGTATAAGTGTTATAATCCAATCACCAAAAATTATTTTACAAGTATGGATGTAACATTTTTAGAAACACAGCCCTATTTTTCCAAAAATTCTCTTCAAGGGGGAGAGATATACAAGGGAAGAAAATTTTTGGCAAGTTTCTACTGATCCTATGCCTCACACAATATTTAAAATCTCCCATCCACAAATGAATTTGCAAGCATCTCACACATGCAAGAAATACCAAATCAAGAAAGTTGTCCTAAAACAGATATCTCGCAAACAGGGGGAGAAATACCACAACAAAACTCTGAGCTTCTGGTTTATACGAGGCGAGGGACAAAAAAAGGTAACAAAGACTTATCTATCATCCAAGCACTAGTTTAGTCAGAACTTCCGAGCAATAAGATTCTGGAAACCCAAGATAACCCCACTTCAGCTTTGTCTCCTTCAACTTTATCTCCTAGCAATCAGTGTACACCTGATCTTTCTGATCTTGATGTTCCAATAGCTATTAGGAAAGGGACAAGAACATGTACCCATCATCCCATTGCTAAATACATCTCTTATAAAAAATTGTCCCAAAATCATAAAGCTTATATCTCTAGGATATCTAATCTGTTTGTACCTAGAAACATTAAGGAGGCCCTAGATGATCCAGATTGGAAGTTAGCTATTATGGAAGAGATGAATGCTCTTAACAAAAATGGTACTTGGGAGATAGTAGATTTGCCACATGATAAGAACTTTGTGGGATGTAAATGGATGTCTACTATTAAATGCAATGCTGATGGTAGTGTTGAGAGGTATAAGGCAAGGCTTGTGGCCAAGGGTTTCACACAAACCTATGGGATTGATTATCAGGAGACATTTGCCCCAGTAGCAAAATAAACTCCATCCGAGTCTTACTATCTACTATCTGTAGCTGTGAACTTTGATTGGCCATTACATCAGTTGGATGTGAAAAATGCGTTTTTAAATGGAGACTTGGAGGAAGAAGTTTTTCTGAATCTACTCCTAATTACAAACAGATATTTAGGAAACTAAATAAGGAAACTAAATCCAATCACATCTTTGACATTCTCAACAGTTTTGCATCAATACCTATCCCATTTAGCTGTCGCTTTAGCCTTGAAAAGATGCAACAGTCAAAAACATTGATGCTTTTTAAGCCCACTGTTGTACCAACACTTGTTTGAACAGACTCCTCTTCAAATTAATCCCACATCCACATTCAGATTAACTCAAAATCCCAATAAATTTGCCCTCTCCCTTGATTTATAAATGAAAAAAGAAGAAACGACATAATCGAGAAGCAGTCACCACTTAATTAAGATTAATAATACAAATCCCTGCTGACCGGCCACCACTCTCCAGCTAGTTGATTAACTATAGCTACTACTGTAGCAATGATAGTGCATGGTATGCCCAGGCTTGGGGGACTTGGCAGACTTGGTCCAAGGCAGATGAAAAACACACATAATATCCCAAAAACCAAATCGTCAACGGCATAAATAATCATAAATAGAAATTGATTTCAATATTTGAGTCCATCAACAATAAAGATTTAAAGAAAAACGAATGCTTTAAAATTATAAGATTACCAGTGCAATAGTACCCGAACTCCAGTCAGACCCAGATACTTAAGTTCAATGATTCAGATTAAAGAAAAGGAAAATGTAGAGACTTGAACATGAAAAAGTACCTGATTGAAGAAGAAGAAGAGGGGGTTCGAATCAGCCTGCGAATTCTTGGGGCCAGGGGCCATGGCAGAGGGCTCTGCAACTGACAAATAATCATATTCTCGTGTCTCTCTTGGTGAGTGAAAAGAGAAAAAAAAAAGCTAAAAAGGTGAAAAAGATTAGATTTTGGTCGGAAGAAATAGACAGAAAGTGATTATAGGGAAGTGATTAGAGAGTGCCTATAGAAAAGTGGAGCAATGAAGCTAAAAATATTTGGATTTTACGGAATAATGGAAAAGGCAGAGACAAAGTGGAAGTGGAAGTGGAAGTGTTAAGTGAAGAGCCCGATGGTCAAAACAAGGTAAACGGACCACTATCGGAAGGGTAGCTGTCATTTTCGATTGGAGAAAGTCGATGCCATCTGCACCATTTGCACACCTCACTCATCGCTTTTACTCTTTTTTAAGGATGCTGGTTTTTTCCTCCAAGAACTGCTGTGTCAGGTCAGCACCGTGATCCTGAACAGATTTGGATCGGATCTACGTTATATAATAATGGTTTAAATACAAATTTAAAGTTGATTTGATCCGAAAATTCATATCTAATATTTAGTTTAAGTCCATTTTTTATTTTATATTACAAGTTCGAGCTCAGCTTACCCCATCCGAATATTATTTTATTTATTTATTATTATTTTAATTTTGTTTATTTATTTTTTATTCTTTTAGTTCTTTTGAAATTTAATTTGATTTGTTAAATTTTACATGTTAATTTTTATATTAAATATATATAATCATGTTTATTAATCAATAATATTTTATATACATATAATTGTAATATACTTAATAAATATATTTTTTAAAAAATTAATATTATTTATATTTCGGGTCAAGCTGTGCTAGGCTCTGGCTTTGAAAAGTCAAGCCCGAGCCCGACCCGTTTAAAAATTTTTGTCCAAACTTGTTAAATACATTCTATAAACCTAACCAAATTTCGGATTGGTCTTCGGATTCGGATTGATAACCCAGCCTTTGAGCAGGGCTAGCCCCAATTTCAGTTTAATAAAATTTTCAATAAAGGGATTTTCTTTCTTTTCTTATTTTTTAAATTTTGGTTTTATTTTTAAAATTTAAAAATATAAGAAAGAAATGTTGTTATATATTGAAAATATATACCTAAAATATTTTTATGCAAATTAATAATTCAATTCACATAATAAAATTTTTAAAATTAATCACATAAAATTATATTATTCAATAATCTTATTTACATAATATTATATAATATTATTTTATACTATATATTACTAAATATAATATTAAAATATATAATTATAAAATAATAATTAAATTAATATACTAAATATTAATAATATATAATTTTTTTAGATAATAACTGAAATAATAAAATTCTAAGTTGTATATTAAATAATCAAATGAAATAGTGAATTAGAAATTATATTCAATAATATTACTTAATTTACTTGTTATATTATATTATTAAATATGTTCAAATAATTAATATATAATTAATTATGTAATTATTAAAATATATTAAATATTTATTTAATAATATTAAATTATTTAATCGTACCAAATATATATTTGAAATTTATATTGAATAAATATATAACATTAAATAATTTTTTAGTAAAATAATACTTAATTATCTTAAACAATAGTATTTAACAATAATGCTAATTTTTAACATATTAGAATTGTATTAAATGATATAATCTAAAATATATATCATATATTCAATAATATTATGCAATTTTTATAATATTATAATTCATGTAACTTCCATTTTAATTATTTTTATATTTTATTTTTATATTAAAATAAACATATTAAATTTGAACTATTTATTTTTAATTAAATATTATTTTATTTGAAAATTAATTAATTATATAAAATATTATTACATAGATACTATTTACTTAACTATAAATAGTGCTAGAAATGAAAATATACATGTTTTCAAAAACCATGAAAATACATAAAATTTTTTCTTCAAATATTCTGAAAATTTTATTTTGTTTATTTTTAAAAAAATAAAAGATATTCTTAAAAATATTTTTTATTACTGTTTTTGAAAAATTCAAAATAAAAAAAATACCAAAACCATCTTTAAAGTACATGATATTATATTAAGTTAAGCAACAAAAATAACTTAATTTTATTTTATAGTTGAGTTTATATACGATATACTAATAATGCATAGTCTCTATATATTATCAATACATCAAATGTTGATATTTTATTAATGAATAAATTAAAAAGTGTAGAATCCTTAAAAATAAATATAAATAAATTTTTTCCAATTTGCTAAAAACATCTTAGTATTTTTTTAGTTTGTTTATTAATGAGATATCAACCTCAAGTGTATTGATAGTGTATAGAGATTATACAGTGTCAACACATCATATATATAAATCCTTTATAATTTTTTATTTGAAATAAAAAAACATTGAATCATATTTTTTGAATTAAGAGGTCATGCACCATTGGAGATTAAATTACATAATTCTCAAAAGTTTAAACTCCAGACTAAACTATATTGGATTTCTCATTAGGTAATTGACCAAATCCTCATGAGATATCACATTATCGTTTTCAAAATTCAAAGTTCATCTTAATCTTGCTTGTGGAGTTAAAAAACTCTACTAACAGTATATGAGATAATTATTCTTAAATATTTTAATTGGAATATTATACTTTTAATACTTTTAAAGTAAAAGGATTCTTTAATTGGATAATTTTTTTATATACCGCCACTGGAGTTTTTTGACACCATAGGCAAGGTTAGAATGATGATACATGTCCTTTAAAATATTAAGAAAATAAAAAATAAATAAAATAAGAAATGTGCCATTATCTTAACCCCGCTTATAGAATCAAAAAACTTCATTGACTGTGAAATCTCCCAATCTCTTGTAAATTCCTCATAATTGTAAAGTATTCCAGCTGAAAGGAATTAAATAAATATGAGAATTATAAAGTATGAATGATGTATGGAACCTGGAAGGAATAATGAAATTTATAGTCAAATGGTCAAGAAGTTAAATTTTGATATTGTAAGAATAATTAAAATATGAGAAATTAATATAAGAAATTTAGTGTAATTAAAGACATGTGGCATATGAGGGAAGAAGGATAATTAAATGGTCAAATTGTCAAAAGGTTAAGGGCTGAGATGAAAAAGGGATTAAGATGCATTAATGAAATGTGCATAGTCATCATCATCTCCATCCCAAGTCGGCAGCCCCATTTCAGCCTCCCTCTCATTCCCTCTATTTCTCATAAGTTCCCATTTCCACTCACCTTGACAAATACCAAGATCCTGTCAACAAATCGTTAAGCTTACTTAACGAAAAACGATCCTCATCACTAGCTCTAACTATGTCTGTAATATGAAAGGTTGAGACAAAGTCTATGAAAAGATCAGATTTCTGTTGAGTTTGGCTATAGACAAAGGTAAGAGAAGAAGTTAGTTCTTTTAATTATGTCTATTATTTGGAGTTATGGGATGTTGGTATAGTATGTTTAGGGTATTGAAATAAAAGAAAGTTAAAGTTTGAATCATTATGATGTTTACAGCTTTGAAGAAGTGAAGGAAAGGAAATTGACGCAATCAAGTGATTACGCGTTTTGGTGTAATTGAGGTAAGGAATTTATGTAACAAACGTAGGGTGGCTATGTCCACATGTTTTTAAGTGTTTTGGAAAGAAGTAGCTGTTGGTTTAAGTATAGGAAAGCAAATTTCAAATTTTACTCCTAATTACCAAAATGCTAGGAGCAGTCGACTGCCTTAAGTAGCAGCCGACTACCTAGAGACAACCAAAGCGTAGATTTTTCAAAAACCGATGCGAACTAGTCGACTGCTATATAAGATAGTCGACTGCTATTTTCCAGAAGGCATTCTGCTTCAAAATAGTGGACTGCCATTTACTTGAAAAGCATTTTGTTTCAAAACCAACCGACTGCCTATGGAGCCAATCGACTGCTCTGTTTTCAAAAGCATTCTGTTTCAAAACCGGTCAACTGCCCTATGTGACCAGTCAACTGCCTCATGTGTTTTCAGATTTTAAATGTCGAAATTTTTAAAGAAAATAATTTCGATAAAGCAAGATATGTAATAGCAGCCGACTGCTATATGAGACCAGTCAACTGCCCCCTTTGAAAAAGAGGTTTTAAAGCCTATTTCAGAAAAGTATGATTGTCATTACAAAAAGCTATATGACAAATGTTATGAGACTATAAAGTACTTGATGATTATGCACTTCTGTATATATACTTGACTGAGGAGCCCTAGTCAGGCCTTCAGTGCCACAGATGTCACCTGACTAGTGTTCATCGTGGCCTATCGACGTTTGGCTAAATTGTCTCTGTTATATGTTTGGCTAGGGGAGGATTCCTGGCCCCTACGGGGATACGCCACTTGTTTATCAGTGCATAATTCCGTTGAAATGCAAATAGTCTCTTTGTTATTTGAAAGTATTTGAATATATGAATTTGAAAGTATATGATATATGCTTTATAATGATTTTACATGACATTATAAAGCTAAGCAAGAAAACTGCATATAGAGGCATAGTACGCTCTTTTACATATATTTCTTATTGAACGTAAACTCACCCCTTTACAAATATTTTTCATACAGATTATCTGAAGTGATTTCTGCTCCGGATAAAGGAGCACCCTTTTGAGACCTTATAGTGTACCTTGGGGATACGTTTCTCAATAATTATTGAAGGTATACTTAGTTGAGATGTAATTCAGCTATTGTACAGTACATTGCTACAGAAATGTTTATAAGATGTTTTGGGGATTTAGGTTATGTAAGATGTGTAAGATCTTGTGGTTTGAAATGATATATATATATATATATATATATATATATATATCATTATTATGCTTTATTAGAAGTTCAAATCTTTACAATGACTATTAAATACCAAGCTTAAGAAGAAGAAGAATGAATGACATTGACGAACGAGTCTAATCAAGTTATATGAAAAAGGAAAAAAAGTTATATGTGAATGTGTAGTGACTGGGATGTCACATTGACAATGTATAAAATAATTACCAACTCTTGAGGGAGAGCTTTGCCGCCCTTTGGGTCCTGTCCGGCTTGAATCCGAATTAGTTCTATACCAAAATGGTGTGGGGATACATGGTGGTTTCGACCAAAAAAAATGTATAGAATAATTATACTATTTGATTAAGAACTCAAGATTAAAAGCAATTTTTTTGCTTTCTTTATTAATTTATAAGTGATGTGTAAAAAATAAATTAAATTCATTTTTTATTTTATAATGAGAGAAAAAAATAACAAGACGTTAAATATTCGAATTAATTTTAAATGAGAACAAATAAAATTTACAAAACTAAACAAATATAAAATAAAATCATTTAACACAAGTTAACATAATTTTTTTAAAGGATTTATATATGATGCTAACAATGTATAATTTCTATACACTGTCAATGCACCAGAGGTTGACATCTCATCAATAAAGCCTTATGAGCAAATTGAAAAATATTTATTTGCATTTATTTTTAAGAGCTTATTTTTTAAAATTTGTTTATTGATGAAGTATCAACTTCTGATGCATGACAGTGTACAAAAACTATATACTATCAGTGCATCGTATAAAAACCTTTTTTAAAAAAGATTAATATCTAATACACCGTCAATGGAGTTTTTTTACTCCATAAGCAAAGTTATGATGATGACACATGTCTTTTAAAAATATTAAAAAATAATAAATAATTAAATAAGATATATGCCATTATCTTAACCTCGTTTGTAGAGTCAAAAAACTGTAGTATATTGGTTAATTATCCTTTTTTTAAAATAAGTTAAAATGTTTAACACTTTTTAAGACCTTTTTTCTTACTCATGGAAAAAAATTTTATTTTCTTATAAAAAATAAAGATATGTTTCAAATTTTCAATCCAACAAAGAAACACAAAAAGTGAAAGGTTGAGATAAATAGATGGACCACTAAACGTTATCCACTTAAATTCAGTGATGTTGCTGATATGTTAAGTCTATATTTTTCTTTCTTTTATTCTAATGTTTTTGTTTTTCAAAGAAAATGAAATAGAAAATTTTTGGGTAAATATTTTCGAGTTTTAAGTTATATGAAAATTTATTTATCTCAATTCTGATAAGATAAATTTTGATCACTTTTTTTTTTCAATTTAACTATTAAATGTTTTAAGTCTTCATATATTTTGATAAAGCTACTAATTATAAAAGGAAATTACAATTATAATAAAATAACATATTCATATAAAAAATCATTTAAATTAAATAAATCAATACATTATCAAACAAATATAACATAAAATTAATCTAAGCTCATACAGATGATAAAATTTAAACTAAAAAGCTCTAGATTTTAAGATATTCCTTTTCTCACTAAACCAATTTTCATTGACTTATGTTTCGTTTGGATGCTTAATAGACATAAGTGTGATGCGATTAAGCACATAAAAAAAGTTGGTAAAAATATAAATTCACCATCACTTTTAATTTTTATTATTTTACTAAAAATATATATCTTTAATAATTATCTTTTTTCAATGTTATCAGATTTAATCACAAGTTCATTTAAATTAATTCTTAAATTTTGATATAGTAAGAAAATTGAGCAAGATGTACAAGTAGTAACATCTTTTAGTAGAAGTAGTTAATTGAGGACGATCTATAAATAGAATAATTAAAAATGGGTTTATTTATTAATTTAATAAAAAAATTTATTTATTATTTATAATTTGTAATGATTAATGAATTTAGATGTAGAATTGTGGATGGAGCACGTGCAATTGCAGGTCAATCGACTGTGCTGTATTTTTTCGAATGCTGTCGAGATTTTGGACCCACTTTCGTTTGAATGGAGATAAGATTGTAATTAAAGCTTGATTTGGATTGCGTTGGAGTTTGGACTCGAATCACATCGATTTTTTTTTCTGCCAAAATGAAATTCATTTTTTTTAATATTATTTCATTCATGACAAACAGATATACAACATCAAATCTTACCAACACCAGTAAAGAAACTGAACTATATCTAGAGACAACAACAATTATCTCAATATAGATCAGCTATATACAAGAGCTATGGTGGAGCTGGTAAGCCATCCTTATCCAAAATGAAGACTAAAGAAGATGGGGGCATATTAACCCAATTTGCTAGACACATCTCTTTCTTTGCCTGTTTAGCAATCCAATCTGCTGCTTTATTTGCTTCCTTATTTATCCAGTACCACTTGAAGTCCTGAAATCTTCTACTCCTTCTTTGTATGTCTCTAATGATAGGGTATATCTTCCAGTTGAATTTTCCTGTATCCCCCTTTAACTCCTTATATACAATCTCTGAATCTGTTTCAACCACAACTCTCTGCCAATTATTATTCTCTGCAACATCTAAACCAGCCTTCACAGTAAAGGCTTCAACTTCAATAGTAGAACTCACAGTCGCCTTTATAGCCATTCCTGCAACAATTGTACCTTCATTATTTCGTGCCACCGCACCAATCCTAGCCTTCAACTGCCTATCATAAGCACCATCCACATTTACTTTAATCCAACTAGGATCACGTTTACACCACCTTCCCCCTTTCTTCATGTTCCTCTTATTATTCCCCACTGATGCTACTATGCAATTTACATCTAATATAGCATATCTAATTTTCTGTAGACAAACTGTTGGGCATACCTTTTCTTTTCTAAACATATATGAACATCTACTCTTCTATATATTCCAACAGGTTATGGCAACTTTACTGCATATCATCTGTTCCTCATGTTTACTACTACTCCCTAACGCCATAATTCCTTCTAACCATTCTATATCATCCATGTTCATTCTATATCCCAAATCAATTCAAACCATACCGCTCTTGTCCAATTGCATAAGCACAAAACATGCTTTATTGACTCTTCCTCCTCATTACATATAACACACACAGGACTTCCACTTATCTTTCTTTTATACAGATTAACACCAGTAGCCATGTTATTACTACAAGCTCTCCACATAAAACATTTCACTTTTGATGGAATAGGTAGCCGCCATATCTTTTTCTAGAAATTCCCCCCGACAACATGTGAAGTCGAGGCCTTCATACTGGAGCCAACCTGCATATCACTCTTCAAAACATGATAACCAAATTTAACATTATATATACCATCAGAAGAAGCAGGCCAAACTATTCTGTCATCCTCTCCACTATTACAAATTGGAATACTCCTAATTACATTAAGAACCTCCTCTGGTAAAATACCTTGCAAAGATTCCAATTTCCATGATCCATTACTTACATTAATGAATTCTGCCACTTTCTGAGCATGAACACATCCATTGCCCAGAAAACTTTGTAGCGTCCCCTTGCAACACCATCTATATTTCCAAAAGTCCACCTCTTCACCATTCATGATCTGCCAAACTACATGCTGCTTTAAGAAGTCCCTTCCTTCCAATATACTTGCCCAAGCCCAGGAAGATCTAGCTCCTTTCTTTGCATTCCAAATATCATCTCTCGGAAAATACCTTCCTTTCAAGACTCTAACCCACATGGCCTCAAGATTCCTCACCATCCTCCATACTTGCTTAGCTAATAAAGCAATATTAAACACATTTAAATCCTTAAATCCCATTCCACCAACTTGTTTACTTGTTGTTAAATTCATCCAACTTGCCCAATGGACTTTCCTCTCATCCTTCTTCTGTCCCCACCAGAAGCTAGCCAATGCAGCATTTATCTCATCACATATTTTCTTTGGTACCTTAAAACACTGCATTGTATAAGTGGGAATGGCATAGGCTATAGCTTTAATCAATACTTCCCTACCACCCTGCGATAGTAAGCTTCTTTTCCACTATTGCAGCTTGCTTTTAATTCTATCTCTAATATAGGCCATAGTAGTTCTCTTAGTCTTGCCCCAAAATGAAGGTATCCCAAGATATGTTCCACGATTAGCAGCCTCCCAATCTTCAACAATTCTGCAAATCTTCTCCTATCCTGCTCAGGTACATTTGAGCTGAACACAATACTAGATTTATCATAATTGATCAGTTGGCCTGACCCTCGACAGTATTTCTCCAACAAAGCATAGATATTAGCACAAGAAGTCTCATTAATAGAAAAATACAGTAAAGAGTCATTAGCAAACAAGAGATGGGATATGCTTGAACTTTCTTTCCCTATTTTGATTCCTAACAAAAGTTTTGACTCAATGGCAGAATTTACCATTCTAGATAAAACATCTACAACAAACAAAAATAGGTAAGGAGATAGAGGATCTCCTTACCTTAGCCCTCTACGTGGAAATATAGAGCTGGATCTCTTACCATTAACAAATATGTTGTAGGAGACAGAAGAAATGCACTCCTTGATCCATTCAATCCATTTAGTTACCAAAGCCAAGTTTTTCCAGAGCCGCCACCAAAAACCCCCAATCTACCCTATCATACGCCTTATTCATATCAAGTTTCAGTGCAATTTCATACCTCTTCCCCTTCTTTTTCAATTTCAAATGATGAACAACTTCATTTGCAATCAAAATATTATCCTGAATCTGTCTTCCTCCCACAAAGGCGCTTTGATTCTGGGTGACTAGGCTTTCCATAAAAGGCTTAAGCCTATTAGTCATAACCTTGGATATGATTTTATAAACAAAGTTACAACAACTAATAGGTCTGAACTGCGATACCTCTTCTGGCTTCTTAACTTTAGGAATTAGGACCACACTAGTTCTGTTTAACTCCTTCAATAATTTGCTGGTCTGAAAAAAACTCCTCACCGCTTCCATTACACAATTTCCAACTATTTCCCAATACTTTTGGTAAAAGACTCCACAATATCCATCAGGTCCAGGGGCTTTTGCCCACCAAGCTCAAACACAGCTCTTTTTACCTCCTCCACCTCCACCTCCTTTTCAAGTTCTTCATTTATTCCATTTGTAACAATAGTTGGTACAGTCACCAAGCATTCTGCCTAATTAGTACATCCTCCTGAAGTAAAAAGTCTACCATAGCAATTATAAAATTCCCCCAGGATCTCATCCTCATTTTCCAACTACTGTCCATTCTCATCCTTTATTCTTACTATTCTATTCTTCCTCCTCCTTTGCAGAGTACTCTGGTGAAAAAATTTAGTATTTTTATCCCCACATTCAAGCCACTTGATCCTAGCTCTCTGACTCCAATATTGCTCCTCCCTCTGCCATATGACATTCAAGCTCCTAATCAATCTATCAACTTCAATACAACTCTGAAAAGAGCAATCTCCATTTTGCAACTCAGCCAATTTATTCATGGTTTCCTCAATTGCCTTTCTATTATTTGGAAAAGTAGCTTTACTCCATTCAATGAGAAGTTTTCTACATTTCTTCAACTTCTGTACCAATCTAAAACATCTCTACCCATCAAAATTGTGCCTCCATCCTTTCTCAATTACCTTCCCACACTCCTCATTTTCAGTCCCAAAAATTTCAAACTTAAATTGTGTAGGGCCTTTTTTATCCACCATCTCAGAATTTACCAAAATAGGAGAGTGATCAAATCCAACAATTGGTAAATTGATCACTTGAGTACTTGGATGATTCTCAAGCCAATCAAGATTCACCAATGCTCTATCAATTCTCTCTTTTATCACCCCTTCCTCCCTTCTACTAATCCATGTAAATCTCTACCCTTTAAAATGAGCATCAATAAGTCTACATTTTTCTATCATATCTCTAAACCCCTTAATTTTCCTTTTCGTCCTTATCCTACTCCCTTCCTTCTCATAATGATGTAAGATATCATTAAAATCCCCAATACACATCCATGATCCATGCACATTACTAGACTTCTCAATTATACTCCTCTAAACCCCTTGCCTCCTCCAAACCCCTTGCCTCTCACTAAAGTCTGTAGGCCCATAAACACCAAACACTCTATAACTTTGTCCATTCCCAGAATCACTAACTAACATATCTATTAAATTTTTACTCTTCTCCAACACTCTAACATCAATCTCCTCACACCACCAAATTGCCAACCCCTCACTCAACCCCTCCAGATCAACATAGCAGCCTTTATCAAACTGCAATCTTCTCCTCAGAAACTCCATCTTATCCTCCTTATTTTTTGTTTCCATTAGGAAAATAAGATGTGGGTCGTATGTTTTCCTAATCTCCTTTAGAGATTCCACTGTCAAAGGAGACCCAAACCCTTGACAGTTCCAAGATAAAAACTTCATGTTCCCTTGGTGGCTTTTAAAGGACAGCCACCAAGTCCTTCAGAATTGTTTCTTAGTCCCACAGAATTCATAAAATTTTCCACATCTTCACCCAAATTCATCTGGATAGGAACATCCCATAAAGCATCATTAAAGGCTTGTAAACTGTCTTCCCTCTCGCATCTTCGTGAATTTCTTCTTTTAGGTACAATCCTTCTCCTGATTCTTTGTTTAGCCCTAGTCCCACACCTTAACCTTCCCCCTTCATCTTCTGTCTCACCTTTCTGTCCCATACTCATAACCAAATTATCCCCCATTTTCATCTTTTTAACACACCTATCTTCTGTAGTCCCCTCTAATTCACCAACATTCCTTTTCAGATTTAATCTCTTAATTTTATTAGCCAGAACCTCCTCATTACTTATAATCTGTATTTCGTTCCCCAATACCACCTCATTCTCCATTCTATCTTATGGTGGAAGTTCTACAATATATTCTACCCCTTCCTTACTTACCCGATTGTTTCTCTCTACTTTTCGACATCCAACTTGCATTCCATTTGCCATTACGTCAGTTTGTATCGCAAGAACCCCAGAGCCAAGACTTTGTTTAGATAACCAACCCTCTTCCACTCCACTTTCCTCATTTCCTAACTTTGTTTTCCCTTTTCCAGAACAAACTTCCCTAGATTCAACACTACTATCTTCCTTAGACATGCAATTATTAGTTGATTTACCAACAAGACTACTTTGACCTCCGTCAACTAAAGTGCCACCTGCCATACCCTCATTTCCAAATCCTTTCCCGCTCAAAATTGTAACCACCTCATTTACAATATCTTTCTCGCCCAAAACTGTAACAACTTCATTTGCAATTTCTTTCCCACCCAAAACTGTAATTGCTTCCTTCACCTCCTCAAATTTCTTCTCACATCCACGCGCCCATTTTCCTTCTCACATCCACGCGCTATCGCCTTTCCGCCATAATCAACCAATTCCTCCTTTCTGCCATTCTTATTACTGTTATCAACAACCATTAAACCTCCATTTTTCTCCTTCCCAAACAATGCTTCATCTCTTACAACCCTTTGTTCCCTAATTGGACGAGCTTTCATCCACAACCCGTATCTACTTTTCCCCTCATAGTTTTCATCTTCTACTTCTTTACATCCCTTAACTACATGCCCAATATGCCCACATCTAAAACAAAAGTCAGCAACCTTCTCGTATTTGATTTCCGCCCAAACCTTGCTATCTCCTCCTCTAGGAACCCAGAACCCTGGAACAAGAGGTTTATTTACATCAATCACCACACGAATTCTCAAAAAACTTCTCCCTACACCAACTTTCCATCTAGGATCCTCCACTTTAACCAATTCTCCTAAGGCCCTACTTATCTTCTCAGCATTCTGAATTGTAATCATTTCCAGAGGTAAATTGTGGAACTGGATCCAAAAAGGAATATTTGTAAAACAAATATCTTGAATGGCTTTCTCCAACTCCCATCTACGAAGGCTCAAACAATAACCCATAACTGTCCAAGGGCCATTCTCCAAAGCATCTTCCATACTATTCCAATTTGTAAAGGACAAAGCAAACAGATTACTACTCAGTTCCCACACGTCTTCTAATTCTTTCACTGACCACATACTACGTAGTACCGACATCACCCCTTTCTTATTCAAAGATTTCCCCGCAATGATGCATCCAATCAATGTATACTGCGTAATCTTCTTCAACTCCTCACATGAAGATTCCAATCGTATCTCCAAATCACGCTCCATATAGCCTACAGTCCTATAACAGATTGAATCATTCACGAGTACATCCCTTATGCTACCCTGTTAACGCAAGGCCAGTCTTCTATTTTCCTGCAAAGAAAAAACAAGGCAAACCTACAAAGTAAAACAAAGAAAGAGACTCTGTGAAATCCTATAACAGTATGCCAGGAATCAAAGGAATGATTCTAAGGATCTAGACCCAAAATATTAAAAACAAAAAACAAGAAAAAAAGGTTCAAGAAAACCTAGGTCTTCAACTTGGCAAAAGAGAAAACTCATAAGAGAGAGAGAGTTCCCACAGAGGAGAAAGTTTGTCAAATGTCAGTTGGATGCGTGTTTATGTCCAAAATGAAATTCATTAATACCAACTTTAAGTTTAAAGTTCATGTACTACCATAACTTTACACGAGGCTTTTCTCTTTTCTAAAAAAAATTATTATAAAAAATATTAAAAATAATAATAAATCAAGATAATTGTTTTAAAAATATTGATTTATTAAATGAAAATGATAATATTTAATTTATCAATTAATCATTTTATTTATTTTTATTTTTAAAATAAAAAATCCTAACATAAAGTTAGAAAATTAAATAGACCACAATAAAAAAAAACTTATTAAATATTTAAATTTTTGTTTAGTTTGACCTCCTAAGACAATTGATTAGGAGGTATTCGACGCTTGCATGATGTCAATGGTTTGAATCTTTCTCGACGTGAATGAAGTTGATATTCCCTGACAAAGCCAAATCCCTAACCAATCCAAGCACTTCCGGCCCTCATATTTTGTTAATAAATAAAGATAACACACTATAATTGTTCTATATGGATTTTCATAGTTTGAAAAGCATTGTAAAAATTTTTATTGTAATTTATAATAAAATAAGAAGATGTATTAAAATACAATTATACAAATTAAGATCATTATGCATATTTTAACATGTATTTTAAATTTTAATTAAATAAAAATTTTTTGTATATAACAAATACCTTAAAAAATTAAATTGTTACAATTCATACCATAAACATGCATGTACAAAAATCATGGATATTTGATAATGCTATTTTAAGATAATAGTATCTTATGAATTCTAATCAAAGAATTAGGCATTTCAAAATCAAGGGAAAATAAATCTTTGATTAAATATGTAAGAACCAAATGTATTGTTTTCTTTTATAATTAAAATCAGCAAAGAATGTGCATAAGATGTGCTTTTCATCATAGTTTTGTTCAATTGCTACAATATAGGATTGACCCATAGACATATAACATTACCATTAACATCACCAAAACTTTTATCCCAATAGATTAAAGTAGCTACATGAATCAATATATGAATTCATACCAATGAGTGACCTAAAGACTATGGTTAAAAACCTATTGAGTGAGGTTTTAACATTATTATCTTAAGGATTTTGAAGGTTTTGAAAAAATAGACTAAAGCCATATTTGGTGTTGGCTCCAAAAGCTAAACTGAAAGGGGATGAATTGGTTTTTTAAAAACTAACTTCATTTTTCTTAATCTAAATTCACAACAATCTCTAACCTACCACACCAGCAACTCAATCAATTAAATAAACAAAATAAGAGAGTGGGGATAGAGAGTTATACACACAGTTTTATAGAGATTTGGCTAATTTTGCTTGCATCTTCTCCCTTGAGCTCCTTTCAAGATATCTTCAAATTCACTTCTTGAATTTGGACTTTACAATTACTCCTTTTTGAGGCTCAAAAGTAACATTATTTACATCCTTTATTTTCCTTAGACTTAAGGAAAAACCTTTACCTCTTCATTTTTCCTAAGCTCAAATAAGAAACCTTTCTTTTAAGAAAGGATAACAATAAATAATAATTAATGTTGGGATGTCTACCCTAACCTTCAAGATCATATAGGAAATTGTGCTATATTATATGAAAGGCCGAGATCAACAAATCTAATTACAAGTATAATTCATTAAACTTTATGAATTAATCACATGGTTTTATTTTCTAAATAAAATTTCCCACTTGACTTCTTATCCACTTTACAGCTTTGTCTTTTTTCAGTTTTAAATTAATCTCATATTGGCTTGTAGCAACAATTAAAATTAACATGTGTGAATGATAGCACTTTAAATGAAAAAATTAATTAAATTCTCTCATTTTGTTTAATTTATTTGATCATGCTATCAAAATGTTTTTAAATTTTTGCACGAAAAAAGATCGAAACTTGATAATAGAAGAAGATGTTGCTGATGCATAGAAAGATACAAGACAAAAGGAAGAATCAAATTGCTAAGTCAAGTCTTAATTATTTAAAACATTTTAATTTAAATGGCTATGAAAGGTACTAGCTTTATAAATCAATATAATTTTTTCAAAGTTTGCAACTACCAAATTTAAGGCTAATTTAGATAGGTGCTGAAACTGATTTAAATGAAATTAAAAAATATATACTAAAAATTAATTTTAATAAAATAATAAAATATTTAAAAGAAATGTTTTACAAATTTATGTTCTGTAATATCTAAATGATCTCGTAATTGCCTTGCCTACTCTGATGAACAAAAAAAAAACCCTCCTAAATGGGAAATACAAACTAGCTAGAGACTAGGATCACCTCAAGCAATGGTAGAGATGGTTATGGGCTAGATCGGGCTGGGTTAGACCGGTTTCGACTCATAAAATTAGTGAACCAGTTCAACTCAGTTCACAACCGGAGGGATCGGGTTCAATTCTTAATTACTGTAAAAACTACAAACTTTGTACCATATGATGTGAATAAATAAGAGACATGGAGTAAGTTGAGTACCATGATGTATGTTGTAAGTAATAATCTTATGCCAAGTAATAAGGAGGAAACCTCAAATTAGTGGAATTAGAAAACAAATAATTTATACTTTTGTGTCATTTAGAAAAATCTCATAACTAAGTTCAATAATTTAAATATGAATTAATGGGATGCATAAATTCCACCAAATACATAGGTAGGTTTGTTTTAATAAAACAAAGTACATAAGCATACAAAAGGAAACGTAGTATGCATGAATAATAAATAATTAAGATAAATTGAAGAATTCATATGTATACACATACCTTAAAAAAAAAAATTTATACTAGATATGAAAATACTATATGTATACACATGTATATATATATATATATATATATATATATATATATTTTTTATAATAATTAAGATTTTTAAACATAGGTATATTTACCTATTAAATGTAAAGAGTATAATAAAATAAATAAATACATATGAATATATGATTGGTATATAGATAAATATATATTATTTAAAGACAATTATAAACTATAGGAATTTTGGATATTTAAAATATATTTATAATAAAAAAAAATTAAGTAGGTGTTAGTGGAGTTTGATGGGACTTTCTCCCATCAAACCCCACTAACAATTGCCGGCACCAACAATCAAGCTTCTAAAAGAAGCCTTGTAAGTAAAACAAGGAAAACGAGAGTAAGGAGGAGAGCCAACCCACTGCCCTAGAAACTCCATCTGCCGTTAACCCACACCAAACTCGTCCGCCTAAGTTGAACCCGAGGGAAGAAAACCAAAAAGAAAACAAACAAGGAAAGAAAGGAAATTTAGCAGAGGCGTTCGATGAAGAAGAAGGGATTCGAGTGAGAAGGAAAGAGTGAATCATGAGTGTTGTTGCTGCTGCCTAGGACGCCCGATAAAATAGCAAAAACAAAACTGAAGCAAAGGTTTCTGTTCTGGTGTCGGTACAGGGACCAAAATAATGGCTAATGGCTAATGTTATGGTATTGGAAGAACAGGTTTGCAATTACTGAAGTTAAAGGCACTTAAATCGGACTGTACAGGGCTGTAATTTAGAGCTGGGTCTAGGCATTGAAATAGGGTTTCGAGGTGCTGGAATGGAGTTGTGATGATACTATAAACATCAGGAAGGTTAGGGAAAGAAACGTGAAGCAGCTGAGAAACCATTTAGTGTTTCTCTCGGTTTCAGGATAAGGCAACGAGGGGGGAAACTTGGCTGGGCAAGAAACCTACAGCAACAGACCAATTGGTGCAAGAAAACTCCTCCCCTCAGCACATACGGGATAGCCATAAAGAAGCTTGATTAGCTTCTACCTTTTGGTCCAATGAAAACCTAGGACAAGTGTGGTTTGGTTTAAAAGGTTCCAAGGGGTAAGATTTGTCTCCCTTTGTTAAGTTTAATAAATGTGTTTAATTTGTAAATCAATATGAAATGATGTTTTATTTAATAGGTCAATAGGTGTATATATATGTCAAATAATATGGTGAGGATGGTGAAACAAAATTGGCTAAATGCATACACATATATTATATGCATGTCATTAGTAAACATGAGGAAGTAAGTATGAGTAAGGTAAAATGATATATATATATATACATATATATACACATACATATAGGTATTCATATATATTCAAGAAAGGCTAGAAAGAAATATCTAAGCCACAAAAAGGAAAGCCTAAAAGAGGTAAGAAAATATACATTTAATATGAGAAGAATAGAGTTGAGAACCTTAATATATCAATATTAAGCATATGAATATATATATATATATATATATGTGTGTGTGTGTGTGTGCATGTATATATATATATTATTTACTTGGAAACAAGTAGGGAACAAGAGAAAGAAACAAAATGAAAAGAGAAGAAAATAAGACTTGTTGAGATATAAATACTAGTATAATTGTATAAGTGTTTAAGATATAGTTATAATTATTTAACTATTCGATTATATATAAATATATTTCAAATAAAAAGGGAAATAGCTTATACAATTTAATAAACCTCTTATTATCTTATAAAGAACATAAGTAAAGAGTTATTAAATCGGATAAGTAATGTTTCGAAAGACACATAAAGAATCTAGTCCCTCACCAAAGAAATGAGTTGGAATAGTTTAGATCCTAAGACATATAATTGATATGTGATCAAAATGTAATTAAGACATGTTATTGAAACACCATTTGATTTAATTGTAGTGAATTTGGAGCGGTGTAGGAGTTTAGCTTGAGTTGAGGATCGAGGAAAGGTAACCTACCAAACACCGAGGTAAGTGGGTTAAGTACAGCTTGTTAGCACCATCTCGTAGGAATGGTTTAATTTTATAAATTCGTTTATGCTTG
Organism: Heritiera littoralis; assembly: GCA_031772115.1. Classification (NCBI taxonomy): domain Eukaryota; kingdom Viridiplantae; phylum Streptophyta; class Magnoliopsida; order Malvales; family Malvaceae; genus Heritiera; species Heritiera littoralis. The sequence continues at coordinate 1,654,602 of JAPDPK010000142.1, read as the reverse complement.
GGCTGGATCGAAACTTATTTTCTGCTTTGAGTGTTGTAACCAGCCAAGCGTACAGGTTAAGTGAAATAAACCGATGCATACATGCATTTACGTACAACATGTTTTGAGTTCAATTGCGTAATGTTTATGCTTTAACGACTTGCATCATATGTTATATTTGCAAAGTCTCGGTTTGAACCAACATTTGAAATAAATCGAAAGTCCTTTATATTTCGAACTCAAAACTGATTTAATACTGACTTGGAATCCGTGGAAGCCGAGCGCTACACAAGGAAATTGATTTCAAATTGCTTTTGAGTGCAGGCATGTCCTACGACCTTCAGGTCACTTCTAGCCTATCGAGCATAGCTCTAGGCCTTATTGCCCGTCTATTGAGCTTTGTGCTCTAGACTATCGTATTGTACCTATCGAGCCTAGTGCTCTAGGTAGATTGATACTTGTCTGGAAAACCAGCAGGCAAGTTCCAGCTCTCGACTGATCAGCGAGACTGGATATCGTTCTATGGCCATAGATTTAGTGTTGCTTGCGACACCATTCCATCGCTAGCTAGGATGGATATCGATTAATTGATTGATTGAGGGTCATTGCCTAATCTCTACTTACCATTGTTCCATTTCTAATACTGCTTTTAGTGAACTGAGGCAATATGCCTAATCGTTATCGATTTTCTTGATTTATGACTAATGTGTTCTTGAAAATCTATATGGATCGAAATGATTGCAATACTTATTGATCGTTATCGAATGCTTATTGATTGTTTTATCAAAGTAATTACCGATTGACTTATCGAATTATACCGATAGTTTATTTGAAATGCACAACATACTGAATCCAACCGAAGGCATAGCGAACTCATTTAAATGAATTGCGTAGTAAGTTTTGTTTTAATTAAGTGCATATTGAAAGCATTCTATAACAGAAATGCATAAAGAAGTGTTTGGTTTATGATCATGCATTAAATATCGAGTTCGCTTATTACTTCGGTATTGTTTTCCACACGTGCATATAGAACGACATGAGTCTAGCATGCATTTACTTAAGCTACTTACTGAGCCGTGGTTTTGCTCACCCCTTATTAATAACATCGCAGATCATACCAGTTAGGCTCCCACTTGGAGTTTGGGTGCGAAGCCTCGGGGACATACTTTGAGTAGCTATATCGGTCCAAATCCTCCGAGTGCTGTTTTTGTTGCACTTGAGGTATAATATCGTTTATTTTGTTATCCATGTATGACATGTTAAGTTCGCACAGTACATGCTTATGGGATTGCTTTTGGGATGTAACTTAGGATCGTCCTAGATTATTATAGGCTTTATGATTATCGAGCACGATCCGAGAAATGAATTGTAGTGATTTTGAACTGTAAAATGTCTCTTATATCTATTTGTTGACTTGGGAAGTATGTATTGGATCTAGTTGAATGAACTGAGAATTTTGGGTTGAGATATGTGGCTGGAAATAGTTGAGATTTTTGCAGGTTATTGAGCTGGGGAAAGTCGATTTTATATAAGGGGGAGTTTTCGACGTTTTTCTTTTATTAGTCTAATATTAAATGAGAGTATTACGTAAGTTCAAATGGTAAATTAAACAACGAATGTATATTAAATGAAGGATACGAGAGTAGTTGAGAGAGGACACTGACACCGAATACAAACCCTAAAGTGAAAAGAAAAAGTTAGTTCGTAAAATTGATAAATTTGGTAAATAGTGAATGGAGTGATAAGCGTACGTCACGGCCTTCGGGTCGTGACAGATTAAATGGTATCAGAGCGTGATTTGTCTAGTACGTGTCAGTGTCCTAGAGGTCGTTATTAGTGTTACATCCCATGTACTGTGCAATGTCTGCATGTAGTGTACTGTTACCGACTTATACTAAGATTGATCTGCTCTTGGTCTAGGTTCTCTCTTGATTGACATACAATGAGGAGGATTGGAGGTAGACCGAGGGGGTTGGCTCGAAGATATCCAATTACACGGCCGCCCTCATCCGCAGTACCTCCATCATCCTCAAATCCGACTCCTCCACCCTCAGATAGTATGGAAGCGAGGATGGCCCGAATAGAACAAAGCCACGAGACTATTACTGCCTTACTGCAACAGTTGGTGGCTAACCAAGCTAGTGCACATCAGGCTGCACCACCACCACCTGCACCTCTAGTGCCGCCACCTCCTGTACCTCTAGTGCCGCCACCTCCTGTACCTCCACCACCACCGCAACAGGCACCACCTGCACCACCTCCTCCTACCGTGCCACAGGCTGCACCTTTACCGACTGCACCTCAGGCAGTTATGCCTACGCCCGCTGTACCTGAAGTTGGGAACCCAGTGGATAGAAATATGACACTCCTCCGTCAATTCCAGAAAATGAATCCATCACAGTTTAAGGGGGAGAAAGATCCAGCGAAGGCAGAGGAATGGATGGAGGAGATGGAGTTTCTCTTCAAATATATGGGGTGTGGTACCACTGAGAGGGTTTCATTAGCAGTGTATATGATGAGGAGTGATGCGCAGAAATGGTGGAAGACCCATGAGACGTTCTTATTGGCTAAGGATCCGGTTATTACATGGGAGAGGTTCTTAGAGGCCTTCATGAACCATTATATATCTAAGGCTGCCAGACGACAGAAAAAGAAGGAATTTATGGAACTCACTCAAGGCTCGATGAGGGTGGATGAGTATGAAACCCGATTTACTGCCCTAGTGAAGTATGACACGGATTATGTTGCCAATGATGAGAAGAAGGCAGAGAAGTTTGCTTCGGGATTGAGACCTAACATCCGAAGTAGGGTCACTCCATTTGAGCTTACCGAGTATGAGGCAGTGGTGAGGAAAGCTGAGACTGTTGAGCAAGAGTTGGAGATTACTCAGGCTGAGTATGGGACAAGGAAGCCTCTCAGAGCTAAACCATTCATAGATAGGAGAAATGAGAAGAGGAGGTTTGAGCCGAGTAGATCACAGGGACAAAATAAGAGGCAGAGGTTTGTTGCGCCTCGACCACAGGCTACTAGGCCTACAGCTACTACTACTCCTCCTAACAGGGCCTTAGCCATTATCCCTACTGCTACTGCTACATCTCAGCCATGTGCCACTTGTGGACACAAGCATGGCAACAGACCTTGTTATGTGGTTACTGGAGCTTGTTTTAAGTGTGGCAAGACTGGCCATAGAATCAAGGATTGCCCCCAGATGAAGGCCACAGAGACGCATGCCGGGGGACAGACCATGCCACAGCAAAGGAGGACACAAGACAAAGGCAAGAGTCCAATGGTACAAGGTAGAGTGTTTGCACTTGATCAGGAGACAATCGATGCTTCTGGTTCGGTTATCAAGGGTAAGCTTACTATCTGTGACTTAGAAGCATTCGTACTCATTGATCCAGGCTCAACTCATTCATTCATTTCACCTGCATTTGCTAGTAGATTGCATATAGAGTCAGAGCCTTTAGGTTATCCCTTATACATTACTACTCCTCTCAAAGAATCTCAGACAACTGAATATGTTTATCGTAAGTGTAAAGTGAAGGTGGGAGATAAGTGCTTAACAGTAGATTTGATACTATTGAATATGTATGACTTTGATGTAATACTAGGCATGGATTGGTTAACCAACCATCATGCTAGTGTAGATTGCTATAAGAAGATTGTAACTCTCTCCCTACCTGAAAAGTTTGTATTATGCCTTGGAAATGATAAATAGAATGATTTTAATTGTTGTTGATGTCTCACTAATATGAGATTAATTGTTTATGAAGGCTATCTCGCGTTTGTCGAGGATGCCGAAAAGAGCCAATCGGAACTGTCTGACATCCCAGTTGTCAAGGACTTCTCTGATGTATTTCCGGATGAGCTACCAGGGCTACCTCCGGAAAGAGAGATGGAGTTTGCCATAGAGCTACTCCCAGGCACTCAACCTATATCCAAGCCCCCGTATCGAATGGCCTTAGTTGAGTTAGAGGAGTTGAAAAAGCAATTACAAGAATTGTTGGACAAAGGGTTCATAAGGCCGAGTGTGTCACCATGGGGAGCTCTGGTGTTGTTTGTGAAAAAGAAGGATGGCAGTTTGAGGCTATGTATCGATTATAGGCAGTTGAATCAAGCAACGGTGAAGAATAAGTATCCACTGCCTAGGATTGATGATCTATTGGATCAATTGAAGGGTGCCCAATTATTTTCGAAGATCGATTTGAGGTCGAGGTACCACCAATTGAGGATTAGAGGGGAAGATGTGCCAAAGACAGCCTTCAGGACTCGATATGGCCACTACGAATTCCTAGTTATGCCATTCGGTCTAACAAATGCCCCTGCAGCATTCATGGCATTGATGAATGAAGTATTCAAGCCTCACTTGGATAAGTTTGTCATTGTGTTCATAGATGACATACTGGTGTATTCCCGATCCCGGGAAGAACATGAGCACCACCTCCACATAGTACTCCAGACTCTTAGAAAGGAAGGGCTATACGCAAAGTTTAGCAAGTGTGAGTTTTGGTTGGAACAAATCAGTTTTCTGGGGCATGTGGTATCAAAGGATGGTGTAGCAGTTGATCCAGTTAAGATAGAGGCCGTGATGAATTGGGAGAGGCCTAAAACAGTGACCGAGATTCGGAGCTTCTTAGGGCTTGCAGGTTACTATAGGAGATTTGTAGAGGGATTTTCCAAACTTGCTACTCCACTAACCCGACTCACACGCAAGGATGTCAAGTTTGAATGGAATGATGCGTGTGAGCGTAGCTTTCTGGAGCTTAAGCAAAGGTTGACTACGGCTCCTGTGTTGACGGTTCCAAGTGGATCCGGAGGATTTGCAGTGTATAATGATGCTTCTCTACAGGGTCTAGGGTGTGTGTTGATGCAGAATGGTAGAGTAGTGGCATATGGTTCAAGACAGTTGAAGGACCACGAGAGGAACTACCCTACTCATGATCTGGAGTTGGCAGCGGTAGTGTTTGCGCTAAAGATTTGGCGCCATTATTTGTACGGTGAGCGGTTCCAGATTTATACAGACCACAAGAGCTTAAAGTACTTATTCTCGCAAAAAGAGTTGAATATGAGACAGAGAAGATGGATGGAGCTATTGAAGGACTATGACTGCGAGATTCTCTATCATCCGGGTAAAGCAAACCGGGTAGCGGATGCATTAAGTAGGAAGAGTGTGGGTTTTGTTAGCTACATGATGGTCCGAGAATGGGATTTGATGGAAAAATTTTCGGAGTTGAATATCAACCTAGAGCCCGAAGGTGACTGTTTGATGGCTAGCTTGAGGATAGAGCCTAGCATTATGGATCAAATTAGACAAGCCCAGAAAGAGGATCCTAGACTTGTGGAGATTATTGGTGGAATACAACCAGACCAAGACTCAGAGTTTGAGATTTCAGATGATGGGTTATTGAGATATAGGGGCATAATTTGTGTCCCAAATGATGAGATGTTGAAGAGGCAAATTTTAGAAGAGGCACACAGCTCCAAATACACTATGCATCCAGGTAATACGAAGATGTATCAGAATTTACGCAAAGTGTTTTGGTGGGCTGGTATGAAGAAAGATATAGCGACCTTTGTGTCCAAGTGCCTAGTGTGCCAAAAAGTTAAGATTGAACACCAACGGCCAGCAGGCTTACTAAAGCCTTTGCCCATACCTACATGGAAGTGGGAGCATGTGACTATGGACTTCATTATGGGGCTCCCGAGGACTCGTAAGAATCATGATGCAATCTGGGTGATAGTTGACAGATTGACAAAGTCCGCTCATTTCCTAGCTATGAAGGCTACCGATTCGCTTAGTGCCTTAGCAAATATGTATGTTAAGGAGATTGTGAGGTTACATGGAGTCCCAGTGAGCATAGTTTCGGACAGGGATTCTCGGTTTACTTCCCGTTTCTGGGGACACTTCCAAGATGCTATGGGAACTAAACTAAGCTTTAGCACAGCCTTCCATCCTCAAACCGATGGGCAATCAGAGAGGACTATTCAGACACTTGAGGACATGTTGAGGGCATGTGTTATGGATTTTCGAGGCTCATGGGATGATCATTTGGCACTGGCGGAGTTTGCATATAACAACAGCTTTCACTCTAGTATTGGGATGGCACCTTACGAGGCATTGTATGGGCGTAGGTGTAGATCTCCTATCAGTTGGGAAGAAGTAGGTGAAAGAAAGTTATTCACTCCGGAGATGGTAGAGAAAGCTTCCGAAGATGTGAGATTGATATGTGATAGACTGAGGACAGCCCAAAGTAGACAGAAAAGTTATGCCGACTGTCGAAGGAGGCCTTTAGAGTTTCAAGTGGGTGATAAAGTGTTCTTGAAAATCTCTCCGTCTAAAGGCATAATGAGATTTGGCAAGAAAGGGAAGTTGAGTCCTCGATACATCGGTCCGTTCGAGATATTGGAGAGAGTGGGTGACGTAGCATATCGACTAGCATTACCCCCAAAGCTATCGGGTGTGCATAACGTCTTTCATGTGTCGATGCTACGGAAATATCATCCGGACCCATCTCATGTGATCGAGTATGAGCCACTGGAGATTAGAGAAGACTTAAGCTATGTCGAGAGACCAATTCGGATCTTAGACAGGAAAGATAAGATATTGAGGTCTAAGACAATCCCTTTAGTCAAAGTGCTTTGGCAGCACCACTCTTCAGAGGAGGCCACATGGGAGTTAGAAAGCTTAATGAGAGAGAAGTACCCTCACCTATTTCAGCCAGACACGGAAAATTTGGGGGACCAAATTTCCTAAGGTGGGGAGGATGTAAAAACTACAAACTTTGTACCATATGATGTGAATAAATAAGAGACATGGAGTAAGTTGAGTACCATGATGTATGTTGTAAGTAATAATCTTATGCCAAGTAATAAGGAGGAAACCTCAAATTAGTGGAATTAGAAAACAAATAATTTATACTTTTGTGTCATTTAGAAAAATCTCATAACTAAGTTCAATAATTTAAATATGAATTAATGGGATGCATAAATTCTACCAAATACATAGGTAGGTTTGTTTTAATAAAACAAAGTACATAAGCATACAAAAGGAAACGTAGTATGCATGAATAATAAATAATTAAGATAAATTGAAGAATTCATATGTATACACATACCTTACAAAAAAAAAATTTATACTAGATATGAAAATACTATATGTATACACATGTATATATATATATATTTATATGAATGTGTATAAGTATATATAAATATATATTTTATAATAATTAAGATTTTTAAACATAGGTATATTTACCTATTAAATGTAAAGAGTATAATAAAATAAATAAATACATATGAATATATGATTGGTATATAGATAAATATATATTATTTAAAGACAATTATAAACTATAGGAATTTTTGGGATATTTAAAATATATTTATAATAAAAAAAAATTAAGTAGGTGTTAGTGGAGTTTGATGGGACTTTCTCCCATCAAACCCCACTAACAATTGCCGGCACCAACAATCAAGCTTCTAAAAGAAGCCTTGTAAGTAAAACAAGGAAAACGAGAGTAAGGAGGAGAGCCAACCCACTGCCCTGGAAACTCCATCTGCCGTTAACCCACACCAAACTCGTCCGCCTAAGTTGAACCCGAGGGAAGAAAACCAAAAAGAAAACAAACAAGGAAAGAAAGGAAATTTAGCAGAGGCGTTCGATGAAGAAGAAGGGATTCGAGTGAGAAGGAAAGAGTGAATCATGATGTTGCTGCTACCTAGGACGCCCGATAAAATAGCAAAAACAAAACTGAAGCAAAGGTTTCTGTTCTGGTGTCGGTACAGGGACCAAAATAATGGCTAATGGCTAATGTTGTGGTATTGGAAGAACAGGTTTGCAATTACTGAAGTTAAAGGCACTTAAATCGGACTGTACAGGGCTGTAATTTAGAGCTGGGTCTAGGCATTGAAATAGGGTTTCGAGGTGCTGGAATGGAGTTGTGATGATACTATAAACATCAGGAAGGTTAGGGAAAGAAACGTGAAGCAGCTGAGAAACCATTTAGTGTTTCTCTCGGTTTCAGGATAAGGCAACGAGGGGGGAAACTTGGCTGGGCAAGAAACCTACAGCAACAGACCAATTGGTGCAGGAAAACTCCTCCCCTCAGCACATACGGGACAGCCATAAAGAAGCTTGATTAGCTTCTACCTTTTGGTCCAATGAAAACCTAGGACAAGTGTGGTTTGGTTTAAAAGGTTCCAAGGGGTAAGATTTGTCTCCCTTTGTTAAGTTTAATATATGTGTTTAATTTGTAAATCAATATGAAATGATGTTTTATTTAATAGGTCAATAGGTGTATATATATGTCAAATAATATGGTGAGGATGGTGAAACAAAATTGGCTAAATGCATACACATATATTATATGCATGTCATTAGTAAACATGAGGAAGTAAGTATGAGTAAGGTAAAATGATATATATATATATATATATATATATATATATACACATATATATACACATACATATAGGTATTCATATATATTCAAGAAAGGCTAGAAAGAAATATCTAAGCCACAAAAAGGAAAGCCTAAAAGAGGTAAGAAAATATACATTTAATATGAGAAGAATAGAGTTGAGAACCTTAATATATCAATATTAAGCATATGAATATATATATATATATATGTGTGTGTGTGTGTGTGCATGTATATATATATTATTTACTTGGAAACAAGTAGGGAACAAGAGAAAGAAACAAAATGAAAAGAGAAGAAAATAAGACTTGTTGAGATATAAATACTAGTATAATTGTATAAGTGTTTAAGATATAGTTATAATTATTTAACTATTCGATTATATATAAATATATTTCAAATAAAAAGGGAAATAGCTTATACAATTTAATAAACCTCTTATTATCTTATAAAGAACATAAGTAAAGAGTTATTAAATCGGATAAGTAATGTTTCGAAAGACACATAAAGAATCTAGTCCCTCACCAAAGAAATGAGTTGGAATAGTTTAGATCCTAAGACATATAATTGATATGTGATCAAAATGTAATTAAGACATGTTATTGAAACACCATTTGATTTAATTGTAGTGAATTTGGAGCGGTGTAGGAGTTTAGCTTGAGTTGAGGATCGAGGAAAGGTAACCTACCAAACACCGAGGTAAGTGGGTTAAGTAAAGCTTGTTAGCACCATCTCGTAGGAATGGTTTAATTTTATAAATTCGTTTATGCTTGGGCTGGATCGAAACTTATTTTCCGCTTTGAGTGTTGTAACCAGCCAAGCGTACAGGTTAAGTGAAATAAACCGATGCATACATGCATTTACGTACAACATGTTTTGAGTTCAATTGCGTAATGTTTATGCTTTAACGACTTGCATCATATGTTATATTTGCAAAGTCTCGGTTTGAACCAACATTTGAAATAAATCGAAAGTCCTTTATATTTCGAACTCAAAACTGATTTAATACTGACTTGGAATCCGTGGAAGCCGAGCGCTACACAAGGAAATTGATTTCAAATTGCTTTTGAGTGCAGGCATGTCCTACGACCTTCGGGTCACTTCTAGCCTATCGAGCATAGCTCTAGGCCTTATTGCCCGTCTATTGAGCTTTGTGCTCTAGACTATCGTATTGTACCTATCGAGCCTAGTGCTCTAGGTAGATTGATACTTGTCTGGAAAACCAGCAGGCAAGTTCCAGCTCTCGACTAATCAGCGAGACTGGATATCGTTCTATGGCCATAGATTTAGTGTTGCTTGCGACACCATTCCATCGCTAGCTAGGATGGATATCGATTAATTGATTGATTGAGGGTCATTGCCTAATCTCTACTTACCATTGTTCCATTTCTAATACTGCTTTTAGTGAACTGAGGCAATATGCCTAATCGTTATCGATTTTCTTGATTTATGACTAATGTGTTCTTGAAAATCTATATGGATCGAAATGATTGCAATACTTATTGATCGTTATCGAATGCTTATTGATTGTTTTATCAAAGTAATTACCGATTGACTTATCGAATTATACCGATAGTTTATTTGAAATGCACAACATACTGAATCCAACCGAAGGCATAGCGAACTCATTTAAATGAATTGCGTAGTAAGTTTTGTTTTAATTAAGTGCATATTGAAAGCATTCTATAACAGAAATGCATAAAGAAGTGTTTGGTTTATGATCATGCATTAAATATCGAGTTCGCTTATTACTTCGGTATTGTTTTCCACACGTGCATATAGAACGACATGAGTCTAGCATGCATTTACTTAAGCTACTTACTGAGCCGTGGTTTTGCTCACCCCTTATTAATAACATCGCAGATCATACCAGTTAGGCTCCCACTTGGAGTTTGGGTGCGAAGCCTCGGGGACATACTTTGAGTAGCTATATCGGTCCGAATCCTCCGAGTGCTGTTTTTGTTGCACTTGAGGTATAATATCGTTTATTTTGTTATCCATGTATGACATGTTAAGTTCGCACAGTACATGCTTATGGGATTGCTTTTGGGATGTAACTTAGGATCGTCCTAGATTATTATAGGCTTTATGATTATCGAGCACGATCCGAGAAATGAATTGTAGTGATTTTGAACTGTAAAATGTCTCTTATATCTATTTGTTGACTTGGGAAGTATGTATTGGATCTAGTTGAATGAACTGAGAATTTTGAGTTGAGATATGTGGCTGGAAATAGTTGAGATTTTTGCAGGTTATTGAGCTGGGGAAAGTCGATTTTATATAAGGGGGAGTTTTCGACGTTTTTCTTTTATTAGTCTAATATTAAATGAGAGTATTACGTAAGTTCAAATGGTAAATTAAACAACGAATGTATATTAAATGAAGGATACGAGAGTAGTTGAGAGAGGACACTGACACCGAATACAAACCCTAAAGTGAAAAGAAAAAGTTAGTTCGTAAAATTGATAAATTTGGTAAATAGTGAATGGAGTGATAAACGTACGTCACGGCCTTCGGGTCGTGACAATTACCTTGAACCATCCTGCCTTAATAGCTCGGTTTACAAGTTACTAGGCCAAGCCAAGCCAACTCGAGCTAGTCCCTTTTTTTTTCAATTTTTTTTATTTTGTTTTTAAATTTATTTATTAATTTTAATCTAACTAAATATTGACTAATTTAGTTATTTAATATATTTTATGATTTAATCTAATAAATTTATTTTTATAATAAATAACTTATTTAATAAATGATTGTAATAAAGATAAAGTTATTATAATATTATCTAATAAAGTTATTGTTACAATAAATAATAAATAATGATATTATAATAAGGTTGTTATAACTTATTTAATAAAGTTATTTGTTTAAAAAATTATAATACTTTTAAAATTTTTTAATTTCTTTAGATAAAGTAAAACTTATTTATTACATTTGAAATATAATTAGACTTATTATTTATCATTTAAATTATAAGTAAACTTGTCATTTTGTATTTAAAATATTTATTCATTTATGTAGCATGTTTTTAAAATATTCATTCATTTTTTATTTTAAATATTTGTTTATTTTCTAAACTTATAACATAAAGTTATTTGATATTTAATAATAATAAATGAAAATAATATAAAAAATATTTTAAAAATATATCAAGCCAAACTAGGCTATTATTGGGCTCAAACAAGTTGAACCTAGAGGTGCTTATTGGGCTGGGTTGGCCCGACCCGGTTCGCAACCGGATCGGGTCAATCCGGCCCAAAATCCGAACCGGTACTGTACCGGTTCGAAACTGGCCTAACCCGATATGTTACCGGGTTGGGCCGGTTTTAAAATTTTAAAACCGGGCCCTTAACCGGACCGGTTCGAATCGGTCCGGTTAAAAAAAATAAAATAAAAAAAGTTTATTTTGACTGCAGTTGCACTGCAGTGCAATTGCAGTCTGCAGCAGAGGCAAGTCACAGACTTGCCTCTGCGTTTTGATGGCCGTTGCCCATCAATCTTTTTTTTTTAATTTTTTAATTTTTTAATTTTAATTAAATTAAAAAAAAAGGCTTGGCAGTGCGCAGTGGCAGCCTAGCCTCTTGCAGTTGCACTGTAGTGCAACTATAGTATGCAGAGCAAAGGCAAGTCACAGACTTGCCTCTGCTCTGTGTTTGATGGGCAACGGCCAAATCAATCCTTTTTTTTAAAATTTTTTTTATTCTAATTTTTTTCCTATAAATACCTCTATAATCTTCTATTTTCATTTACATTTCTTCTATATTTTCTCTAATAATATATTCATCTACTCTTATTCTCTTCACTCACATACTCTCTCAATTTACTCAAACTCTCTCAAATTCACTTAAATTCCCTTATTCCAAATTTATAATATCATCATTTGCTTTCTAAATTTCATTTTTCTTTTTATTTTATAATTTTACAAATTTTACTTTTAATTTTCAAATTCTAATATATTATATATATATTCCTTATTCCAAATTTATAATATCATCATTTTCTTTATAAATTTCATTTTTCTTTTTATTTTATAATTTTGCAAATTTTACTTTTAATTTTCAAGTTTCAATTTTCAAATTCCAATATATTTTATATATATATATATATCATACATCTATTTTTTTAATTTTTAACATATATTTATTTTTAAAAAAATATAAAAATGTCAAATTTCTTTCGTTGTTCATGCTCTGTTTCTCGACCTTTTGGTTCCACTGAAATTCCTAATTTGGGTGACGAATCATTTAATGAAATCGAACCCGATATTCATCCGGAGGAGGAGCTTCCTTTGGCACCATCGTTTGGTCGTGGTCGTGGAGGAAGTCATGCTCAAACACAATCATCAGCTGCCACCACTGCTGCTACATCATCAAGACCGAAGTTTAGTAAAAAAAAAAACAAGCAGGGTATGGGAGTATTTCGACATTGTAGCAAAAGAAGGTGAGACGAATAAATATTGTGCCATTTGTAAATTGTGCAAAGGCGTTTACTCTTATAACTCCGGTGGAGGTGGTGGCGGTACAGGTACGTATAAAAGGCATTTAATTACTATACATAAAATTAATCCTGATGCCGAAGAAAATGAAATTTTAGAAGGTAAATAATCTCAAATTAATACGCATGATGGTGGAAAAAATTTTAATTTTGATAATGTTCAAGCTAGACGTTGTTTAGTTAGATTTGTAGTTAGGACTGAACAACCATTCACAATTTGTGAAAAAACGGGATATTTATAATTTATTGTAAATATTTACAACCCGCATATAAATCTGTTTCTAGACATACATTAAAAAGAAATTGCATGGATATGTTTAAAGAATATAGACAAGCTTTAATTGATAAACTTAGTAATATTTCATCTAGGGTTAGTTTAACTAGTGATATATAGACTAGTACTAATGGTATAAGTTATCTTGTTATAACTTGTCATTGGATAGATGAAGATTGGTCTATGCAAAAACGAATTTTATCTTTAGATGTAATAGAAGAAGCACATAATTCATATACTATTCATAAATATATTACTAAAGTTTGTAAATTATATGGACTAGAAAATAATAAAGTTTTTGTTATTACTTTTGATAATGCTTCAAGTAATACTGCAGCTATTCCTCATTTAATTAAAAGTTTAAACCCTATTATGCAAGGCATATTTTTTCATGCAAGATGTGCATGTCATATTATAAATTTATGTGTTCAAAGTGGTTTTAGTTCTAGTGGTACTGGTACTGGCATAAGTCCAATTGATAAAAGTAAAATTTTAGCAAAATGGATTCGCACACCAAGTAATAAACGTGAATGGAAGCAAATTTGTATAACAAATAATATACCTGTTAAAGCATTTCCGCTTCCTGTGGAAACAAGATGGAATTCACTTCATCGTTTGCTTTCTTCTATTTTACCTTATAAAGAACTTGTTACTCCTTTTTATAACAATTATACAAGTAGCACACATTTAGTACTTTTTGAAGAAGATTGGACTTTTATTGAATATTGTGTTGATTTATTATCTACTTTTAAAGATGCAACCGAAAGATTTTCAACTCAATTTTATCCAACTACACCGTATTTTGTTCCTATTATCTACACAATGTTTGACAAATTTGTAAAATTTAAGAATCATGAAACTTTAAGTTCTTTTGTATATGATATGGAGGAAAAATTTTAAAAATATTAAGAAATAATTCCTCCTATTTATTGTATTGCAACTTTACTAGATCCTAGTCAAGGTGAGGTAAATATAGAAATTTTTTTTGATTGTTATAAAGAATTTCTTGGTCTTGATTCTATTGAGGATCAAAAGTCCTCAATTAACAATCTTTTTCGAGAATTGTTTAATGTTTATGAAACAGAAAGGGAGCAATTCAACTTTAATCGAGAAGAAGAAAATTCATACGAAGAAACCGAAAGTAGCAAAAAAGGAAAAGGAATTTTAAACGCAATTAAGGAAGCAGCAAAGAAGAGAATGAAGCTAAAAGGAAAAGCGAGCGGATCGAGATCGGGATCAATAACTCGACGAAGTTCTAGCTTCAATGAGCTAGGATTTTTCTTAAGTCAAGATTTTTCTGTAGATGATAACTTTGATCTTCTCCAATGGTGGAAAGAAAACCAAAAATAATTTCCAGTTTTAGCTTCCATGTCCCGAGATGTTTTTGCGGTACAAGTTTCTTCTGTTGCTTCGGAATCCGCATTCTCGACGTGTGGAAGAATTATTGGAGACCATCGAACCACTCTTAATCCGGATTCATTGTGCATGTTAATATGCCTTAAAGATTGGTTTGATGCGGAATCGCGCAATGTCGAACTTGGAATGGCTAATGAATTTACTGATAATAATTCAGAAGAGGAGGAAGAAATTTCCAAGGCAATCCGTATAAATTATGAAGAGTAAAGAATAATCTTTTTTTTTGTAAATTGTATGTAAAATTGTAAATAAGTTTAGTCATAGTGAATATTTTTATGGACTACGGTCCCGTAGTTTTTACCCTTCCAACTTTTGAAGGGGTTTTCTACGTAAAAAATCTTTGATCTCCTACTCTCTCATTTTTCTCCTTTGTTGTTGTTGTTGTTGTTATTATTATTATTATTATTATTACATACCAAATTAATTAATGTTATACTTATCTATGTTTAAAATAAATAAATATTTAAAATACAAAATGAATTAATATTTTAAAAACATATTAAATAAATGAATAAATAAATAAATGAATAAATATTAAGTAAATGATATTTCAAATATAATAAATTATTTTAAATGCAAAATGAATATAATAAATGAATATAAATAAAGATATGCAAAATGAATATAATAATAATATTCATAATATCATTATTTGTATTTTGAATCAAATATCATTTTATCATAATATTATATTCATAATATAACTTTAATTTATTATAACAATAATTTTATTAGATAATTTTATAATAGTTTATTTTTACATTATTGTTACATTAATTAAATAAATTATAATATAACTTTATAATAAATTATTGTTAAATTAAACTATTAACATTATTTATTATAAAAATAAATTTATTAGATTAAATTATTAAAATATATTAATATATATTAAAATAAATTAATATAAATTTTTAAAAATAAAAATTTTAAAAAGCAAAAAAAAAATGGACCGAACCGGTTTAAATCGATTCGGTCCGTTTTTGAGACGAACCGGTCCAACGAATCGGGCCGGTTCGCCTCTTATAACAGATAAAATTGGTCCGAACTGGACCGGTTTACTACCGGTTCGGAGGACCGGTTCTCTTTTGGTTAGGGCCGGAACCGATGAAAACCGGTCCGGTCCGGCCCGTAACAAGCTCTGGTTGAACCGAGCCCTCAACTGGCTGAACCCTTAACAGGCCAAGTTTTTAGCAAGCCAAATTCAAATTTTGTTAAACCGGCTCGATTCGACTTCTAATCAAATCAGACTGGTTCTCAAGTTTGTTTTCTCGATTTCAATCACAAACTAAATTAAATCGGGTCGATTCCAAGTCGGATCCGGATGAATCCGACCCGTTTAGCACCTCTCGCCATGGTGCCGTGCGGTCTTTGTTTTTGTCGAAACTCGTGCTCTGTTGTAGACCTGAAGATATTCAGCTTGCTATGCCATAAATGCCATATTCAGCTTTTAATTCTTGAAGTCACGTTCATTTTGGATCATTTGATGACTATCACATTTAGCAGTGGCCCGGTGGGGCAGAGGATGTAGGCATGTCATGCCTTCGGAATTGAGAAATACGGGCAGAGCAGAGGACAGGGCCACAGTGCTCACGACAACTTCTCCACTTTGCTCAGAATATGTTCAGTTGATAGAATAAGAAGCCCAATTGAATTTTATCAACTATTTTAACTTATATTTCAATTATTGTACACTTTTTTTAATTTCAAATATTTTTATCTGTTTTACGATTTGTTATTAACTTTATTTAAATCGAAAATAATAAACAATAAAATTTTTTAAATAATAACAATTTAAAAATTTAAATCATATTCAAATATCTAATAAAGAAATTCATTTTTACTTATTTCAATTTCTTATTGGTTCAATTATTGTACACTTCTCCTTATTAGCTGATGTTTCCACACATAGATATGGTATAATAATAAATTTAACTTTTAAATTATGCAAAGTGTGTCATTTTGGATCCAACTCCTTTATATAAGCCAATTAAGTCTTCACACTACTATTTCTGATCAATTTTACTTAAATTTAACACAGCGATCACGTGACTAATTTTTGTTAAATTTTTGTTGACCAAAAATAATGTTAAGAGAATTGAATTAGTTATAGAAGAATATAGACTAAAATGGTATATTTTAAGTAGTTAAAGGTGTCAATTTTATCATTATACCTTTTTACGAGTTTAATTTATATTAAGATAATTTAAAAGAAGTAATTCAATTAGATTAGTGTAAAATTAATATAGTGTTATTCATTTTTATTTCTTTTTATATGATTTATATATTTTTAATCTAATCCTTGAATTTTATTTTCTATTCATGTAAATCATGCAAACCAAATTTCAAGTTAATTAAGATGTCTAACTATTTGTTCCATAATAATAAAATTTCAATTGTTAATATATATTAAAAAAGTATCATTTTCAATTGAAATTTTAGGAATATCATATTGGTTCAAAAATTTACATTAAGATATATATGAATAAGTTGTTAAATCTAATAGTTGGTTTGAAAAAATATTAATTCTACATAAAATTATAAAAAGTGTGTAGAATAATATGTTTTACACTTATATAAATAGATGCCTTCCATAAATTTAAAAAGTGAGATTTTAAGTATCAATAAGAAAGTTACATATAATTACTTTTAAAGGTTATTTAATTAGTACTATCCCTCTCAATTACTGTATAATTCATTTTAATTTTAAATTCACCAAAAAAAAAAACAGTTTATCACTTTTTATAGAAAAATTATTTTATCAAAAATTTTATCTTTTACTTTGATGGTTTTTTTTTTGCTACAATTATTTTTTTTAAAAGTTATCTGAATCAAAAAGTGATTTTAAAAGTTCGTTTTAAATCTTTTAAATTAAAAATAGAATTGTTTTTATCAAGATTATTTGCTTGTCTTCCATTTTTCTTTTGTTATATATATATATATATATATATATATATATATATATGTATATATTTTCAGACTACTTAATTTTTACAATTTTTTTCTTGTAAGTCAATTATGTTTTTTTAATAAGTCAATTATTCACTTTGATCATAATTAATGAGTCACTTGAATGAATAATATTATTTAGTTTGTTTCATATCTGAGAAATTAATAATTTAATTTAAATCTATTTTATATTTTGATTAATTTGATTAATTAATCGAATTAATGAATTTAATTCTATTCTATTAATGTCGAAATTAAAAATTTTAATTCAGTAAACGAAAAAAAATTAATTCAATTCAATTTTAATTCCAAATTAATCCAACCAATTAAATAAACACACCTAATCCTAGTATTGGTTCCCTTATCATAGCTCATCGCAGATGTGGAGCAGGCGCTTCTGACAAGTGACAGACATGGTACTGCTGTATGAATTATGACTACCATGAAAACATGGAAAATTCTTAACAATTTATGTGGCACATGCAAGCAGCAGAAAACGGATTGGCGTAAGCTATTTCCAAGCAATCCTCTATATAACTGTACAAAATAAAATGCTCGAGGTTTTAATTTTTAACCCAAAAAATTAGTTCATTGATGCAAGATTTCACCAATTTTTTGAGGGAGAACGATTGAAAAGTCTCATGTTTGAATTCTTATTAAGCGAATTTTTTTTATTTAGTATCAATCACGAAATGTGAGCGGACATTAATTTTATATTTAATATAATATAAAAATATTTCGTGATTTTTTAATTCATACTTTCTTTGCAACGTATTTGCAAAAAATCCAGGAATCAACCATAATTCTTTTCCTATTCTTGCAGGTCTTGCCGAAAGAAGTTTGGAAAAGGTTTTATCCAGTTTCTGAGGAGAAGAGAATGGTTGGTCACCGGGAGCTTCGTAACAGTTAACTAAAAAATTTAAGATTATGTTTGGTTGATTTGAAAAGTGAAAGAAAAGAAAGTTATGCAGGAAAAAAAGAAAAAGAAAATGAATTTTGAAAATGTTCGATACAAAAGAGAATAGGAAGAAAAGAAAATAAAAGGAATGAGTGTCCTATTCTCTACGCACAAAATTCAACCTCTCAAATTTTGGAAGAATGGGGAAAAAATGCGATTCATGTGACAAATCAAGTGAAAATATTAAATTACTCATAATCACTTTATTTTTTATTTTCTTTGCTTGCACTTTTCAATACTCTACCAAGCAATTAAAATAAAAAATATATTTTCTATTAACCTTTTCATCTTTTTTACCAAATACACCTATGAAAAAATAATATATTTTTCTTTTTTTTACTTTTCTCTGCGTCTAATTCTGTCTAATTTTTTATTCCTTCACTTTTCTTTTCACCCAATTAAACAAAGTCTAAGGTTGTTTTTGGTACAATCAAAAATGGAAGGACGAAAAGTAATTGATGGAAAAGTGAGAGGAAAATGAATTTTGAGAGTACTTGATAAAATACAAAATAAAAAGATAAGAAAATGAAAGAGATGTGTGTTTTTTTCTCTACCAACAAAATACAATCAATTCATATTGAACTGAAAATAAATAAAAAATATGATTCATATAAGTAAATCAAGTGAAAATATTAAATTACCACAAATCACACTGTTTTTATTTTTTATTTTTGTCATTTTTCAACTCTATCAAAACATACAAGAAAAGAAAATATGTTTTTATTTATTTTTTATTTTTATCAAAAACACTTACAAAAAATATATATTTTTTATTTTTCTATTTTTTCCCTCTAATTTTTCATCCATCATTTTTCTTCGTACTAAACAAAACCTTTAACTTTTTGGAAGCAGATGAATAATGGTTAGTTTGGTGTTACTTAGTTACTGCAATAGTAACCTATTTAGGTTAGTTGATTGTCTGACAAACGTTGCTGGTATACAAAAGCAGTTTATGACAATGTTGCCATTTTCCCAGATTTTCTTTCTTATTTTGATGTGGATGACTTGAGTTGATCGGATGACGATGATAGTTCTTTGTTACCAAACATTATGTTCTGCCACTGAAAGTTGTTTTTGCCTTTTTTTTTTTTTGGTTCATTTAAAACTGTTGTTGCCCTAACAATTAGCAGAATCTTTCCATAGTGAATGCCCATAAACCCGATAAGAAAGATGCTATGAGTGGGTAAGTCGGTCTGAGTTTCTCACCCAAATCTGAGAATTGGTCTTAGTTCTGAATTTATTTAATAAAGTTATTTGTTTAAAAAAATTATAATACTTTTAAAATTTTTTAATTTCATTAGATAAAGTAAAATTTATTAATTACATTTGAAATATATTCGACTTATTATTTATCATTTAAATTATAAATAAACATGTCATTTTGTGTTTAAAATATTTATTTATTTTTTAAACTTATAACATTAATTTATTTGATATTTAATAATAATAAAAAAATATAAAAATATTTCAAAATTTAGCGAGCAAAGCCCGGCCATTATCGAGCTGAGACTGGTCAAATGTGACACTTAACTGACCTCTTAACAGGCCAAGCTCTTAATAGATCAAATTCAAATTTTGTTGAATTGACTCAATTCAGCTTCTAGTCAAATTAGGCTAGTTTCGAAAACTGATTTTCTCGATTTCGATCACAAATTGAATTGAATAGAAACGATTTCAAATCGAAATAAGATGAACTCGACCCGTTTAGCACCTCTCGCTATGGTGCCGTGTGGTCTTTCTTTTTTTGTCCAAACTCGTGGGTTTCTGTAGACCTGAAGATATTCAGCTTGCTACGCCATAAATGCCATATTCAGCTTTTAATTCTTGGAGTCACATTCATTTGGATCATTTGATGACAATCACTGTTAGCAGTGGCCCGGTGGGGCAGAGGATGTAGTTATGTCATGCCTTGGAAACTCAGAAATACGGGCAGAGCAGAGGACGGGGCCACAGTGCTCACGACAACTACCGCTTTGCTCAGAGTATATTCAGTTGACATAGAATACGAAGCCCAATTGAATTTTATCAACTATTTCAACTTATTTTCAATTATTGTACAATTTTTTTTTAACTTCAAACATTTTTATATATTTTACGATTTAATAATAATATTATTTGGATAAAAAATAATAATGATAAAATTTTTTCAACAATAATATCTTCAAAATTTGAATCATATTCAAATGTTTAATAAAAAATTCACCTTTCACTTTATTTCAATTTCTTGTTGGTTCAATTATTATACACTTCTCCTTATTAGCTGATGTCTCCATACATAGATATGCTATAATAATAAATTTAACTTTTAAATTATGCAAAATGTGTCATTTTGGATCCAAACTCCTTTATATAAGCCAATTAAGTCTTCACACTACTATTTTTGATCAATTTGACTTAAATTTAAGGCAACGATCACGTGACCAATTTTTGTAAAATTTATGTTGATTAGAAATAATGTTAAGAGAATTTAATTGGTTATAGAAGAATATAGGCTAAAACGATATATTTTACGTAGTTAAAGGGGTTCAATTTTATCATTATACCTTTTTATGAGTTTAATTTATATTAGAATAATTTAAATGAAGTAATTCAATTAGATTAGTGTAAAATTAATATAGTGTCACGCATTTTTATATCCTATTATACAATTTATATATTTTTAATTTGATCCTTGAATTCTATTTTTTATTCACGTAAATCATGCAAGTCAAATTTCAAGTTAATTAAAGATGTTTAACTATTTGTTCTATAATAATAAAATTTCAATTGTTAATATATATTAAAAAAGTATTATTTTCAATTGAAATTTTAGAAATGTCAGATTGGTTCAAAAATTTACATTAAGATATATAAGAATAAATTGCTAAATCTAATAGTTAGTTTGAAAAAATATTAATTCTACATAAAATTATAAAAAGTGTGTAGAATAAAATGTTTTACACTTGTGTAAGTAAAGTCCTAATATAAATTTAAAAAGTGAGATTTTAAGTATCAATAAGAAAGTGACATATAATTACTTTTAAAAGGTATTTAATTAGTACTATCCCTCTCAATTACCGTATAATTCATTTTAATTTTAAATTGAGCAAAAAAAACATTTTATCACTCTTTTAGAAAAATTATTTTATCAAAAATTTTATCTTTTACTTTGTTGGTTTTTTTTGCTACAATTTAAAAAAATTATTTGAATCAAAAAGTGATTTTAAAAGGTCGTTTTAAATCTTTTAAATTAAAAATAGAATTGTTTTTATCAAGACTATTTGTTTTTCTTCTATTTTTCTTTTGTTTTATATATATATTCAGACTACTTAATTTTTACAATTTTTTTCTTATAAGTCAATTATGTTTTTTTTAATAAGTCAATTATTCACTTTGATCATAATTAATGAGTCACTTGAATTAATAATATTATTTAGTTTATTTTATATATGAAAAATTAATAATTTAATTTAAATGTATTTTATATTTTGATTAATTCGATTGATTAATCGAATTAATGAATTTAATTCTATTATATTAATGTCGAAATTAAAAATTTTAATTCAGTAAGCGAAAAAAATTAATGCAATTCAATTTTAATTCCAAATTAATCTAACCAATTAAATAAACACACCTAATCCTAATATTTATTCCCTTATCATGGCTCATCACACATGGGAAGCAGGGGCTTCTGACAAGTGACAGACTGGTACTGCTGTATGAATTATGATAATCATGAAAACCTTAAACTTTTTGGAAGCAGATGAATAATGGTTAGTTTGGTGGTACTTAGTTACTGCAATAGCAACCTATTTAGGTTAGTTGATTGTCTGACAAACGTTGCTGGCATACAAAAACAGTTTATGACAATGTTGCCATTTTCCCAGTTTTTCCTTTTTATTTCGATGTGGATGACTTGAGTTGATCGGACGACGATGATAGTTCTATGTTACCATACATTGTGTTCTGCCACTGAAAACTGTTTTTGCCTTTTTTTTTTTTTTGGTTCATTTAAAACTGTTGTTGGTTTAGTAGTTAGCAGAATCTTTCCGTAGTAAATACCTATGAACCCGATAAGAAAGATGCTATGAGTGGGTAAGTCGGTCTGAGTTTCTCACCCAAATCTGAGAATTGGTCTTAGTTATTATGAGCTTATTTAATAAAGTTATTTGTTTAAAAAAATTATAATATTTTTAAAATTTTTTAATTTCTTTAGATAAAGTAAAACTTATTTATTATATTTAAAATATAATTAGATTTATTATTTATCATTTAAATTATAAGTAAATTTGTCATTTTGTATTTAAAATATTTATTCATTTATTTAGTGTGTTTTTAAAATATTCATTCATTTTATATTTTAAATGTTTATTCATTTTTCAAACTTATAACACTAATTTATTTATTATTTAATAATAATAATAAAAATAAATAAAAATAATATATAAAATTTTTTAAAGATATATCAAATTAGGTCGAATCATTACCGAATCGAGACGGGTCAAATGTAACCCTTAATTGGCCTCTTAACAGGCCAAACTCTTAATAGGTCGGATTTAAATTTTGTTAAATTAGCTCGATTCGACTTTTAATCAAATCAGGCTGATTTTAAAAATTGATTTTCTCAATTTCGATCACAAATTGAATTGAATAGAAACGATTTCAAATCGAAATCGAAATAAGATGAATTCGACCCGTTTAGCACATCTCGCTATGGTGCCCTGTGGTCTTTGTTTTTTGTCCAAACTCGTGCTTTTCTGTAGACCTGAAGATATTCAGCTTGCTACGCCTCAAATGCCATATTCAGCTTTTAATTCTGGGAGTCCCATTCATTTTGGATCATTTGATGACAATCGCTGTTAGCAGTGGCCCGGTGGGGCAGAGGATGTAGTTACGTCATGCCTTGGGAACTGAGAAATACGGGCAGAGCAGAGGACGGGGCCACAGTGCTCACGACAACTACCCCTGTGCTCAGAATATATTCAGTTAACATAGAATACGAAGCCCAATTGAATTTTATCAACTATTTTAACTTATATTTCAATTATTGTACACTTTCTTTTTTAACTTCAAATATTTTATCTATTTTACGATTCGATAATAATATTATTTGGATAAAAAATAATAATGATAAAATTTTCTCAACAATAATAACTTCAAAATTTAAATCATATTTAGATGTGTAATAAAAAAATTCACCTTTCACTTATTTCAATTTCTTGTTGGTTCAATTATTATTCTACACTTCTCCTTATTAGCTGATGTTTCCATACATAGATATGGTATAATAATAAATTTAACTTTTAAATTATGCAAAATGTGTCATTTTGGATCCAACTCCTTTATATAAGCCAATTAAGTCTTCACACTACTATTTCTGATCAATTTAACTTAAATTTAACACAGCGATCACATGATCAATTTTTGTTAAATTTATGTTGACCAAAATAATGTTAAGAGAATTTAATTGGTTATAGAGGAATGTATGCTAAAACGATATAATTTACGTAGTTAAAGGAGTCAATTTTATCATTATACCTTTTTACGAGTTTAATTTATATTAGAATAACTTAAAAGAAGTAATTCAATTAGATTAGTGTAAAATTAATATAGTGTCACACTTTTTTATATCCAATTATACGATTTATATATTTTTAATTTGATCCTTGTATTTTATTTTTTATTCACGTAAATCATGCAAGTCAAATTTCAATTTAATTAAAGATGTTTAACTATTTGTTCCATAATAATAAAATTTCAATTGTTAATATATATTAAAAAGTATTATTTTCAATTGAAATTTTAGAAATGTCAGATTGGTTAAAAAATTTACATTAAGATATATATGAATAAGTTGTTAAATCTAATAGTTGGTTTGAAAAAAATATTAATTCTACATAAAATTATAAAAGTGTGTAGAATAAAATATTTTACACTTGTATAAGTAGAGTCCTAATATAAATTTAAAAAGTGAGATTTTAAGTATCAATAAGAAAGTGACATATAATTACTTTTAAAAGGTATTTAATTAGTACTATCCCTCTCAATTACCGTATAATTCATTTTAATTTTAAATTCACTAAAAAAATTTTTCATTTTAATTTTAAATTCACCAAAAAAATTTTTACCACTTTTTTAGAAAAGTTATTTTATCAAAAAATTTATCTTTTTCTTTGATTGGTTTTTTTTTTGCTACAATTTAAAAAAAAATTATTTGAATCAAAAAGTGATTTTAAAAGGTCGTTTTAAATCTTTTAAATTAAAAATAGAATTGTTTTTTTTTGAAGGACCAGACAGGGCCCAAGGACCTCTACTACTATGAAAAAAAGATGGTGACATGAGAACTAACACCATAATACACAGTCCCATCCGTTTGTTTTGCAGCTGTACAAATGGTGGGGATAAAACTTCCAAAGTTTCTGTCTGGTTATATCTATCCGAAAGAGACTGAAATATTTTTTAGATATTTTTGTACAGGCTTTCCTGAATGGACCGGCAGTTGCATAAGGGGGTGACTCTGATTGGCAGCTTCCTCTTCATCTGAACCGTTGGAAAGTAGACAATGTCATCCTCTCGAGCAATTATCAAGATTATTTGTTTGTCTTCTATTATATATATATATATATATATATATATATATATATATATATTCAGACTACTTAATTTTTACAATTTTTTTTCTTATAAGTCAATTATGTTTTTTTTAATAAGTCAATTATTAACTTTGATCATAATTAATGAGTTACTTGAATTAATAATGTTATTTAGTTTGTTTCATATATGGAAAATTAATAATTTAATTTAAATATATTTTATATTTCGATTAATTCCATTAATTAATCAATTAATGAATTTAATTCTATTCCATTAAAGTTGAAATTAAAAATTTTAATTCAGTAAACGAAAAATAATAATTCAATTCAATTTTAAATCGAAATTAATCTAATCAATCAAATGAACCCACCCAATCCTAATATTTATTCCCTCATCATCACTCATCGCACATCATGGAAGCAGGCGCTTCTGACAAGTGAGAGACATGGTACTGCTGTATGAATTTTGACTACCATGAAAACATGGAAAATACTTAACAATTTATGTGGGACATGCGAGCAGCAGAAAACGGATTGGCGTAAGCAGTTTCCAAGCAATCCTCTGTAACTGAACAAACTAAAATTCTCGGGGTTTTAATTTTTAACTAAAAAAATTAGTTCAGCGAGTTAAGATTTCACCAAATTTTTGAATAAAAACAATCGAAAAGTTTTGTATTCGAATTTTCATTGAAAATAATCTCTTGGTCTAGTGTCAAACTATGAACAAACATTAATCTTATATATAATATAATATAAAAACACACCGTGATTTTTTCATTCATGCTTTCTTTGCAACAGATTTGTAAAAAATAAAAATCCAGGAATCAACCATAATTCTTTTTCCTATTCTTACAGGTCTTCCCGAAAGAAGTTTGGAAAAGATTTTATCCAGTTTCTGATGAGAAGAGAATGGTTGGTCACCGGGAGCTTCCTAACAGTGAACTAAAAAATTTAAGATTGTGCTTGGTTGAGTTGAAAAGTGAAAAGAAAAAAAGTTATGCAGGAAAAAATGAAAAAGAAAATAAATTTTGAAAATGTTTGATACAAAAGAGAATAGGAAGAAAAGAAAATGAAAGGAATGAGTTTTATCTTCCCTACTCACAAAATTCAATCTCTCCAAATTTGAGAAGGAAGGGAGAAAAATGTGATTCATGTGATAAACCAAGTGAAAATACTAAATTACTCTCAATCATTTTATTTTTTATTTTCTTTGCTTTCACTTTTCAACACTCTACCAAGTAATAAAAGTAAAAAATATTTTTTCTATTTACTTTTTCATCTTTTTTACCAGGTATAATTATGAAAAAATAATATATTTTTTCTTCTTTTTACTTTTCTCTATGTCTAATTTTCTCTCTTTATTTTTCTTTTCACCCAACTAAACAAAGGCTAGAGTTGTTTTTGGTACAGTTGAAAAGGGAAGGACGAAAAGTAATTGAAGATAAAGTGAGAGGAAAATGAATTTGGGGAGTACTTATGTAAGCTTTTTTTTTTATTATTTAAATTTTATATGAAAAGAAATTTATGAAAGTGTTATGCTTCTAAAATCGTAAAAAGCAGAGAAGGCAAAATTGGACCTCGTCTAAAGCTGTGAACAGGCCCTCAACCATGGCCCAAAGATCTCCCCTAAGGCGTTTAAGAGGGCAACAACTGTGGACCCAGTATATTATGTTCATAGGTTGATAGAGTTTTGTTTTTTGGTTAAAAGGAAAATTCATAAAAAAGCTTACATCCTAAACTTGCGAGGGTAAGAAACACCCTGCATATCAGCATTCAACAAAGGTATTAAACTAAGAGGAGGCCTAGTTATCTTCTCAAATTCCACATCCAGATCACAAGTATGCCAAGATCATGTTAGGCATTTCTAAATTCTCAGCATATGAACATATTGTGATATTCTAAATCCAATGCATTTACTGATTCAACGATTCTTAATTTTGTAAAGGGCCTATCTCGGTTCAAATCTCATGCGGTTTTTATATATTTCATAACCGAAATAGTTTCATATGGATAAAAATGCCTTCATTTTTCCTTAGAACTGTTAACTCTTTCGTAGTGCTTAATTCCTATAAATTTTGCTATCAAAAGCAGTTACGGCAACTACATTTGGAAGAGGACAACAATGTCCCCTTCTAATTTAATTTATTTAAGGTGCTTGCATTTACATTAGACCACTCTTAGTTTTCTCATTGGTTTTAGGTTATGTTTGTGATTCCTTCAATTGTAAGGTCTCGTTGTCTCGGTTTATCATGTCATATACGAAAATAGATAGCGGATTAGAAAAACAACAAAACCAAAATCACCAGGATCAAGCAACAAGATTGCTTTCAGGATAGAATCTAACCTTTTAGTGTTGTTCATGTAGAAAAGTTTAACTTTTGAATATAGCAACTCACGAATAACTCTTGATTTATCGTTAACTCAAAACTCCTAGCTAAGAGAAGCCCTTTAACGGTATACACAAGGGTAGGACGCAAAACGAGACCTTTGCCTAGGCAAAGGGAAAAGGAAGGGGATTGTTTTGTGAGTACTAGCTCCAAGAGACAGAGTGGCTATCAAGAACGTACTGTCTAATTTGTAGCCTTAATGTTGTTTATATAATGCCTCTTAACAAAACCATAGAAAGGCCTTTGCCTTAGTCCAATTAGATTGGGTCTTTTGGGCTTTTTAAAATTACTTAATCCAAATCCAATTAATTCATAAGGCATACTCTAACAATCTCCTACTTGCAATACAGCCAATTGGTCATGTATTTGGATTAATAATTTGGACCATCCTATTCATAATTATAATTTCATTATAACTGAAAAGAACAAATACCCTTCAGTGATCTTGGGTTAAAATTATTATTAATTAAATCCCAAATTCTAGTTGGAGCAAGATTCTAGTCTCACTAGGAATCTTACTTGTACTAGGATTTATCACATGAATCTAACTCCAATTATTTTGTTTTTGTCGTACTTTTATTGTGTGACCCTTTAGGTTTCCATTATGTTGATAGTGATTCCAAATCTCATTCATAAATTACAAGCCAAGATTGGCATCAAGTAATGCATCATGGCTACCCAAGTAATGAAAATGTCTGTGAGTTGACAACAACCTTTCCATGAGCAATTACCGTATAATTCGATCCTATCATCACCTAATATCTTAGTTGAACATAGAGTATGGAACGTGTTATCTTTATTAAAGTTCAACTACATTGTTTCTCAATATCAAGATAAATGATTCAATCAAATGAATTCAAGATCTCATCTTGAATCTCATTTGTATTGTGGCCACAGATTTTCAATCATCAATCTCTATTGAGAGGCCTTGAGATATAGACCCTTGTTACCAAGAGGGACAAATCTTATCTTGATCACTCATAACCCTTATATGATTCATGATGTACGAAATTACTGTCTTACTTGCAACCTTCATTGAGCTACATTTACTAGCATCAAAGTACACCAATCCACATATAGGATACCATGGTGATTTCAAGTCTAAAGATCACATATACCATTGCCATTTGAGAATATCTAATGGCACTCAATGTAACTGTCACATCCTGAATTTAGATATTTATTGTGCATTTTCCACTAATTTCACAAGATAACGATTTGACTGTCTGCGGTGCCTTCCTTACACTCATGAAAAATCCATATACAAGAGAAATATTTTTTTTATATTATGTAATTATACTTAATTTACATCCCCTAATTGTATTTTACATACATCAGTACTGTATACATAAGTCTGAATACATAAAAGAAGTAGTTATACCTCAATCGTAAAACAGTTCCTCCTAAGGGATATCTCGCTACAAACCTCTTGAGTGGAAGCAAAGATCTAGTGAAAGAAGTTTGGGAGGAGGAAAAATGGGATGAGTTAATGCCTAGTAAGAAATATATATAATAAAACTAATACTATAAAAACCATATGCAAGTTTCCAAAACATGCATTAAAATTTATAGATAATGCAAGCAATTCATATATAAAGTTCATACGTTTACGTCCCAGAAGTGAATTTTGAAATGCTTCGCAAACATATAAAAAGCTTTAATTCACAAAATGCGTAGCAATTTCACGATTTAAAATCATCCATATCATCAAAATTTGTAGAGACAAAGTGTCACCCAATAGACTCATGCAATAGGACATATGGCCATAGTCAGAATATAGTCCTCAGTGGTACTGATCCAGCACCATCCGGACGTTGATGACTGGATCAAGGTCAATCAGCCCACTAGTCAATCATACGATCATACACTCATAATAGCATGTGCCGGTAGGTAGCTATGGGTCAATAGTCTCTAAAAACATCTAAAACATTTTACCACGGTTTACGGAGGTAATTTCTGGAGTTTAACTCTTCAATCAGTTCTCAATGATAGGATATGAAAATATATGCAATTCAAAAATAAAATTTATAAGATATTCACAAATCAATATTTGATTCTAAAAATAATCTATTTATTTATAAACAAGTCATAATAACATGTTCATGCCTTCACGTATGTAAAATTCAATAACATGAATTTATAAATATTGTTTTTCGATATAAAATGAATTTAATAAATCCTAATGAAATGATTGGAAATTTCTTAACAAATCATTCTTCATAAATATTCTATGACATAAAAAGAATAATTAAGAGGATTATTTAAAATTTCGATAACATAACGACTAGGCATACCCTAACCTCCTGCACGAAAACCATTGAAATCCACAACCACAATTCACAGTTTAAATCCAATAAATTTTCAAAACAATTTCAAAGATTTCATTTCATATCAAAACATGCATTATAGTATCCCTATGAATTATTATATATATATATATATATATATATATATTTATATCCCTTACCTGCTAATTTATCACCGTGCTGCAAGTGAGCACCAGTGTCCTCCTCAGTTTTCTTAACTGCAAATTATCATATCGATGTTATCAATATTCTATATTTTCATTATAAAAATATTTAATATTGTAAAATAAATTATATAGCCTACTGCGACCTTATTTTTCGCTCTATTTTCTACCGGTAAGAAAATTATAACTTTCTCTACATAACTTCGATTTTAATTCCGGTTGCGCCTAAATTCTCAGAATAATTTATATATTATTTTAGGGCTTAAATGATATTAAAATGGCCAAGGATTCTCCTTCCCCTTCCCCTTAGCCGAATGTCTCTTTTCTTCCATACTTGGAATTTTTCTAAATCTAACTATTTTCTTGATTCCAAATTAATTCTATTAATTTTCTATACCACTTCCATATCAAATACACATCAATTTACGTAAAATTCTTGTCCTCCATGCCATGGTCAAATTACTATTTTCATCCCTACATCTTGATATTCTTCCATTTAAATTAACTAAATTAAATTCTAGTTGATTTATGATTTCTTTTCTAGTTTTCACTATGCTCAAAATAAAACCTTATAATTCAAATTTAATTAAATTATTTTCATAGGGTTCCATACTAAGTAAACTTGGCAATCTTAGACACGACACGAAAACGATACGAATATAAGACACGAGGTGACATGAATTAAAATTAAGTAAAAATTACATATTAATATTGTAAAAGCTAAAAATAAGATTTTATGTTTTCCGTGTCAACACGAATTTTGACATGAAATCTTCGTGTTTTACACGACACGAACACGATTTTACATGATACGAAAACGAATTAGAAATACGAATTGCCTGGTCTAACACTAAGGCAACACCTTATCATCATCTTAATCTCCATATTTTCATGATTTAATATCAATTTTTACACTTCAACATATAAGGTCAACTAAGGGGCAGTAGTTTACCCAGTGAAATCTTTTCTTTGGACAATTTCCGCTTCACTGTCCAGCCAGTAATTCTGCACTTTAAGACCATTATTACACTTATAATCCATCATTCTAACACTTAGATAAAGCTTGAAATTAATAGAAATGGTTGGATCCACCTTACCCTTGAAAAATTGAAGCTGCCCTGTTCTTGGTGCCTTGTTTTGGTTCTGCCTTATAGCTGCTGTTTGCTCCTTTTTCCTAGCAGCTAATTGGGGTATTTGAGAGAGCAATTTGGTAGTTTAAAAAGGTAACTATATAGTGTTTAAGCCTCTCTTCCCTTCTCCTTTTTTTCTTCTTCTTTTCCTCTCTTTTCTTCTTTCTTTCTTTCTCACGTTACTGCCTTTATTTTCTGTTTTGTTTCCAATTTGTTCAGCCCTCCATTTCTTTTATATTCGGCTTAATTTCTAACCCTTAATTGCCAAGGAAAATAGGGTACTCAATGGTCAAAGAATGGCTTATAAAAAATCTTAGAAAATACCTTGTATTTCTTGCCTACTCAGTCCCGATTTTCAGCCTTCTTTAAACTTAACTTCTGCCTCATTCGATCAGCCATGGTTTTCTCCCATTCTAGCTGAATATATTGACCCTTCTTGAACCATTTACATACTTAAATGAGTCTTTAATAATTGGCTATTGAAGTGTATTAATTCTTACAAGAATTTTTATCCATTTTCTTCCCTTTTTCTACACCTACTACACGGTTTTGCAGCTAAAATTTTCAGCCTACTTGTCTGGTCTTTAGCCCCTTTTTCTCACATGTTTTTGACTTCATTTCAAGGCTAACTTATGAAGGGATATCATGCAATCAATTGGCAAGGAATTTCTTTGAGAAAATGTTGAAAAATCTCACCCAATCCTAGCCTATATGTCACGATTTGTGCAGCTGAAATTTTGAGCTTCCTTGTGCATGTTGTTCCACGAGAATTCCAACACTTCTCTCTTTGTATTTTACTCATAAAAATTACTCATTAAGTAAGAAATTTTTAAGGTGTCAAAAGTCAATAAAAGTGTACTCACATATTCCATAAATTTCAACTTGCTTTGGTTGTAATTTTCATCTCATCTTCTTAGTCAAAATTGTTGGCTGCATTGATTTCTCCTTTTTATCTTGTGTTATACGGTCACAAGGCATATTTCAAGCTTGACTTTTGCTTGTTAATTTTAGCTATACTAAGCTTAGTAAATAGGCTAATGTTATCCTCTTCACCTAGTCAAAATTTCCAACCAATCTTGGAAAAAGTTTGGTGAGACATTGTCTCAATTCTTGAAGAAAATCATTCCCCCTCTTCTTGTGCAGAATTTTCATGCACTTAGGCTTTTTCATGAAGCCTCCATATTTTTCCACTTAGATATATTCCTATTGGTCCTTAATTTTATTTATTTAATGTATATATATATATATATTTTACTTAGTAAGAATTATATCTAAATTTCTTGGTTGTAATTTAATTTAATTTGCATGGTTGAAATCTGATTATTTTACATGAATATAATTAAATAGATTTTGCATGGTTACATTTCATGTTATACCTTAAATGAGATACTACTCATTTTCATATCACAAATTAAAATATGGAAATTGTCCATAATAAATCCTTAACTCATCTTCCATCACTTTAACTCTTATAAGTCAAACCACATTAACCAATCTTAATGATTCACCTCAACCTTTTCATTCACATAAATTTTAACTTATGACATCATTTAAAAAAAAGTCGAAAAAATGGGGTCTTCACAGTAACGACCCACATGGAGTTCTCAAGATGGGCCAATCCAGTGTATTCATTCACAATGATCACTTATGTGTTGATATGGATATCACCATATCTATGACTTATGAGATCGGTAACCCAAATGAATCTAACACATGTTAGTTTTATTGTATCGTTGAGGTCCCTTCTCAATGACACTACGACTGAGGATATTTAAGAATAGTATTCTTTGTACCATAAGGATCTCATAATCAAAGTCACTACTTTGATTCCCTTAACACGAATACACTATTCTAGGGGCTTTATCATTTGATTATGACTTGAGCAAATCAAATACAATCAATAATGGTAAATAAATGCCATGTATTATTAAATAACACAAACAATTACAATGTCATAAGTGTAATACAAGTCTGAATCTGATTGGCTCATAACGCATACATTAACATTCTCCCACTTGCACTATAGCCAATTGATCATAGAAGGGCATGAGTATCTGTTTGGACCATTGGTGAAAACGAGGTTGCTTAACTTGCGTATGGCTCCATTGTTGTCACAATAAAGTGTCACTAGATTAGCAATGCTAAGGACCACTCCAAGCTCTGTGATGAACTTTTTGATCTAAATAGCTTCCTTAGCTGCATCTGAAGTCGCTATGTGCTCAGCCTCGATCGTAGGATCGGTGACTGTCTCTTGTTTAGAACACTTCCAACTTAAATGCCATCATTCAAGCAAAATACATAGCCAGATTGTGACCTAAAGTCATTTTATAGGACTAGAAATTAGCATCGGTGTAACCATTTATAATGAGCTCATTCTTTCCTCCATAAACTGAGAAAGTATCCTTAGTTCTTCTCAAGTAGTTAAGGATATTTTTAATTGCTATCTAGTGACGCTCAACTAGGTCAGCCTGATACCTGCTCACCTCTCTTAAAGCATGTAAGACATCAAGCCTAGTATATATCATTGCGTACATGATAGATCCAATAGCTAAAGCATATGAAATCTCTGCCATTTTGTCTCTCTCATCTTATGTTTTAGGACACATGTCCTTTGAGAGATAAATGCCATGTGACAAAGATAAGAACCCTTTCTTGGATTCTTTCGTCTTGAACCTTTTCAACACTTTGTCAATATATATACTTTGACTTAGACCAAGCAGCCTACTCGATCTATCTCTATAAATCTTTATCCCAAGGATATAGACTGCTTCTCTTAAGTCTTTCATGGAGAAACAATTCTCTAGCCAAGTTTTGACAAATTGTAGGGTAAGAATGTCATTTCTTAAGAGTAGTATATCATCCACATATAACACTAGAAATATGACAACACTCCCACTAACCTTCTTGTAAACACAAGGTTCATCTTCATTCTTGATGAAGCCAAACTCTTTAACTGTCTCATCAAGACAAATGTTCCAGCTCCGAAAAGCTTGCTTTATCGTAGGTGGTAGGTTTATCATTATCCATGAGCAGTATGTCATCATGCTGAGTGGAGAGAAGGCTAAGCTTCTCGAGATCTCAACATGTCCTACTAGACCTACATAGGCCTTGTGTTTCTGGAGCTACTTCTTATTCCACAACATCTTGTGGGACTTGTTCCTATTCCACTAAAAATTTAGTGACATTTTGTGGTTTTTGAACCTCTTTAAGCTCTATTATCTTCCCACTAGTTCTTCTAAAAAAAGAAGTCCTTTTCTAGAAAGACATCATATCGAATCACAAACACTTTGTGCTCTGTGGGATTGTAAAAATAGTATCCTTTTGTCTCTGTAGGATACCCAAAAAAATGCATTTATTAGATTTGGGTCCTAATTTGTCTGAGACTTGTCTTTTGACATAAGCCTCATAACCCTAAATCTTTAGAAAAGATGGATTGGGCTTTTTTCCAGTCCACATCTCATGTGATGTCTTTTTAACTACATTAGTAGGAACATGATTTAGTGTACATGCTGCTTTCTTTAAAGCATAACCCAAAAAGAGACAAAGAGGTTAGCTAGACTCATCATAGACCGAACCATGACTAACAAGGTTTGAGATTCATATATTCTACCATCTATACATATTATTAGTGAAATTACGAATATTAGAATCTCATCAATATTCAAATGCTATTTGCTTTGTAGGTATAAAAGGGAATTAGATGGTGGGTCCCACTAGACTTCTAGTGTCCCGATAGAGGTGAAACCTGGTGGATGGGAAAATTAGAGCCAAATATAGAGATGGTATGAATTTACATCTCAAACTCATATGTTTACGCATATTTTAAAAAACGCGTAACAATTTCAAAAATGATGACTACGTCTATAGGCTGGTGGAATTTTCTTCAATAACGGTAAAACTGATTTGACTTTTTATCTACTGACAGTTATAAATAAGTCATAGTGTGAATAAGTCTTATATCATTCAAACTGGTAGATTGAATCACACAAAATTGCCAAAAACTACGCGATTTGACGGCTAGGGGTATTTTAGTAATTTTACCCATTTTACAGCCAAACCCAAACAACGGCTCAACCAATTATTAGAACATGTTAAATAGATATATTTTATGATTAAATAAATATTTTGAAGGTTAGATTGAATGTTTAAAATGAAGTCAAATCACGAAGGGCAAAATTGAAATTTCTAGTAAGTATAAGAGCATTTTTGTAATTTATCTTAAAAGAAATTTTAAAAATAGAATTTTCTACACTTTTCTCCTATGTTGGCCAGTCATCCTTCTTCTCCTTCATCCACCATTGTTGAAGCTTCATTTAGAGAGAAATAATCACTTAAAACACTACCTAAACTATCTTAAAACCCTAAACCACCTTAATCAAACTTGCTCATTTTCCTTCCGTTTCCAACATATCTTCAAACCAAGTGTTGGAGTGGCCATTTCCATAGTGAATCACACTCTTGAAGATTCGGCCAAGGTGAAGGAGGTGAGAGAAAGTTAAATTTTTGTGATTTAATGGTGTTTTGTCATGTGTTTAAGGTGTTTAAGCATGTCATTAAGCTTGAATTGAATTAAAACCATGAGAAATCATTCCCTAGAGTTTCGGCCAACACCTTCCATGCATGAACATGATGTTGTTCAATGTGCAAATAATGTAGAATCAATGTAGAACAAGTGTAGAACATGAATTTAGGCTTGAATTGAAGAAATGAAGTGTGTAGAAGAGAGAATGCAATTTGGCCAAGAGAAGGGCATAGGGAAACCATGCTCAATTCAATTTGTTTTGGGTCCTAGATAATGTATAAATTAATACAAGACTGTAGGCATAGTCAGAACTAAAAACAGAGGTGTTTTGATGAAAGTAGTATTGTTAGCACAAGTATAAATTAGACTAGAATTGCAGCTATTGTAGACAATGTAGTAGGTTTTAAGGAGTTGATTACTCTTTACAACTGAAGTGTGAAGAATTGACAGTGGTTGTGTGGTATTTAGTAGCTCGGAAGTCATAAAGCAATACTGGTGCTATCGGACAACATTACGGGAGTTTGAGTGATAAGGGATATATTTGAGAAGCGTGGGGATACTGTGTTGCATTTGAAATGATGGAAATGGATGTTTATGAGAGTTGAATTGATGGTTTGATTGAAATTATGAAAACTGGAATTGTGATTATAAACTGTGTTTTCGTGCAGGAAGGTTAGATAGTTAGTACCATTATGTTGTCGAAATTTCCTAAAACGAACCCAAATCCTTAAAATCATTTTTTAGCATTGTTTTTGGTGGTTAGAAATGAAATGAAAGTGTGATTTGAGTAAGTCTTTCTGAAGGCCATAAATGCATACAGAATTTGTAACTTAGTTTTTGAAGGCATTTTTAATAATTTTTTACTCCTTTCAAGATACACTTATGTTTTCATATCACTGTTATATGTAAAAAAAATATTTTGAACATTGGTTATTGAATTGAGAATATTTGATGAATTTTTATACTTCAACTGTAATGATTTCTAATTTTACTGTTTTATAAACTGACTGAAGATTAATTCACTGAATTGATTTCTGTAAATGATTTTGATTTGATTTATAAACTGTTTTGAGACTGTTGGCCATATAGCTACCTATGGATACATGCTCTTCTATGTGTGTAAACTATTGCTGTTTAACTTTAGCCACGTCTTCAGTGCCCACATATGTCACCTGGCTAGTGTATACTGTATATCTTTTGATTATGGCCATATGTTGTTATTATTCCTTGTTGAGATAGTTATATTGCATGAGTCTATCAGGTGATGCCTAGTCTCCACTATATACTTTTTTCCTTAGGTGGTAAATCCCTGGCTAATCTAGGTTCTCCCAGACTTGATTAACTTTTGATCTTAATGTGTTTTTTAAATTATGTTTTTTGATTTATACTGCTTCTGAAAATGATTATTATATGTTTACCTGGTGTTCTGAAACTATTTATCAGAGTGACTTATGAACTGGTTAACAAAACCTATCTAGCGTGTTTACTGAATTTCATGAACTTCCTATAGTTGGAATTGAATGTCGAGACAAGTGAGGTGCTTTAAAGCATCATTCTGTATTCAACTTGGCTATCTAATCGACTTTGGTATCCTTTCCAATCATGTGCATAAAATTTGTGTGATTATTGTTTTTTGTGTGAAAGAGCATTTTTCGTTTAAGATACCTACATATAGATATGCATAGTATCAGCTCTTTTATATGTATTTCTTACTGGGCGTAAGCTCATCTCCTTATTTTCCTTCCATATTTTCTGCAGTAGATTTTTTTTCTGCTGAGGAGGATTTCTAATTTTGGTATCCTCAGGCGGTTTTCAATTTCCATTGAGGTATACGAGTTTACTTTTATATGTTCAAACGGTGTATGTATAGTACCATGTGCATGTATGTTAGTACTTGGGATGTAAATTGAATGTAGAATGCTGAATATAAATTTGAGATTGTATATATTTAAATACAATTTAAATTGAATGGTGGTTCCTGGGTAAGTACGATCTAATGA
This sequence comes from Heritiera littoralis, assembly GCA_031772115.1. Lineage (NCBI taxonomy): Eukaryota > Viridiplantae > Streptophyta > Magnoliopsida > Malvales > Malvaceae > Heritiera > Heritiera littoralis. Next base: position 1,617,031 of record JAPDPK010000142.1, on the reverse strand, counting down.
GAATGGTTAAATACTATAAAGTGTGTGTGGACACTGTAGATAGCTCAACCAAATGAAATGGAAATATAAAAAAGTACAAATATTCTGCATTTAGTACATGTCACAAGGTTCAATTCCTCCTCTCAAACACACCGTTCCATTAAGGTGTATCAGGTGGAGTGAGTTGTGGAACTATTCCATACTTCTTTAGATGATCTGTAAATTCTAGGCACAAATACTCCCCACCACGATCTGATCGAAGTGTCTTGATATTCTTGCCTAGTTGGTCTTGTACTTCATTCTTGAATTCCTTGAACTTTTCAAAAGATTCTGACTTGTGTCTTATTAGATACACATAGTCATATCTACTATAGTCATCAGTAAATGTAATGAAGTAATGGAATCCTCCTCTAGCCTGTATGGTTAATCGACCACATATATCTGTATGTGTGAGCTCTAGTAAACCATTAGCCCTTTCACTTGTTCCTGTAAAAGGGGCCTTGGTCATCTTACCAAGTAGACAACATTCGCACATATCATATGATTCAAAATCAAATAATCTAAGTGTCTATCTTTATGGAGCTTAGATATGTGTTTCTCGTTTATGTGACCAAGTTTACAATGTTAGAGGAATGTAGGGTTAATCTCATTACCCTTTGACCTCTTAGAATCAATACAGTATATGTGATTATCTAAGTTTAAAACATACAATCCATTCATAATGAAAGCATTGCCATAGAAAATATCATTAAAATAAATTGAATAATTATTGTTCATTATTTTAAAAGAAAAATCTTTCTTGTCTGTCAATCTTAAAGGTAACTACATGCAAGTGTACGTGATCAAACAAGTAATATAAGATTTGAGTCCTAAATTATCGTCTCACAAAGATAAGTTAGATTGATTTAGTTAAATACTAAAAGTGATCACTCTAAATTTATTCAAGCAATATGTAATTTTTCTGGACTAACTATTCAATGCCTTAAATAAAACATAAACCAAATTTGCATGAAAATAAAAAATAAAAAAATAAAAACAAAATAAAATAAAAAATCTTAATAAAAAATAATAAAACAAAATAAAATACTAAAACCTTAATTAAAAACCAAAATTTAATTAATTCATAAAATAACAATTGAGACTAATTAATTTAATATAAACTTAAGCAAAATTAAAAATGTTATAACTAAATATCCAAATAAATTAAACTAAAATAACCATTGAACCAAAACTGATAAATTTCTAACAAAACAAATTAACATAAACAATTAAAATAATATAACTAAAAATATTAACTAATAAAATTTAAAACCTAAACTCAAGGAAATGTGAAACCCTTGAGTTAGCAATCGTATAGCCCATTACCGCCCCAATCCAAAACCAGTCACGGTTCCAACTGTAGCACATGACCAGGCAAGCACGTCCAGTGTATCGAAAAGCAAGCACCAGTGAATAGCCCCTATTTTCACTCTACAACAGCAGCTATGTTCAGGCAGAACAACTAAGGAAATGCAGACCAAACAATGACAATCTCGGATAAAACCTATAGTCTTAGTTACCGTAAATCTAAACTGAACTTTAAGTTTAAGAAGGAAAAGAAACAATAAACGAAAGCTAAAAAAAAATAGAGAAAATAGATGCAGACTTATAAAAGGCAAAAAAAAAAAAAAACTTAAAACAGAGAAAAAAAATAAATTGAAGCTTCAACTAACTTTAAAAATCAAAATACTTAAATAAAACTTAAATGTAAACTTACAAATTTAAGTAAACTAAACTACACTAATCGAAAATAGTAAAGGGATACACTTGAAGAAAACCAACTGTTGAAACTAACAAGAACAAAGAAAGACCCGAAACTAAAGTGGAGAAAAGCAACTACAGGGGAGACTTTTGGTTGTTGTCATCAGCTTTTTCCTCTCCTTTAAACCTAAGCTAATGCTGTAAACTATTTCTTAATTAATGCTTAAAATAAGAAAACTGTAAAGAAAATTGTAGCAATCATTCAGAAATAGTAGAAATAATAAGTGAAGATGAAGCTCCTGTCACAAGCCTCCTTCCTCCACGCTATTCTTCATACGGCAGCTCTTCTTTTGTATAGGTTGGGGCTCCTTCGTGGGCCTTCATCAAGAAACGCCTAGCTTGTGGATTGGATTTAAAGTGTGTTATGGTTTCGGGTTTTGGGTATTTAAGTGGGCTTAAGGATTTGATTTACAAGGTGATGGAAGGGATTAGCTTGGTTGGGTTTTGAGTAGTAGGTAAAAAGGTTTAAAATAGGCATAGGGTTTATAGATAGGTGTAGAGATAGGGTTAGGAATTTTGGAACTATTATTATTATTATTATTATTATTATTATTATTATTATTATTATTATTATTATTATTATTTAGAAGGCTAGGGTTTTAAAGTTAGAATTTGGTTCAAAATTTGAAAAAGGATAAATTTAGGATTTAGTGATAAAGTTAAGGTTAGGGTTTAAACACCAAATCCAACCATTTTTCCTTGATCTTCTTGCCATTTTCTTGATTTTCTCATTATTCTTGAATTTCTTACACCTGAAAATAATTTAATTAAATTGAGAAGAAAATACATTAAAATTCCAAAATTCAAGCAAAATTTGTATAATAAAATACTCTAAAAAGTGTATGTTTTAGAGACTTATCATTGTCCAAACAAGATTATTGGCAATTGCTAGAACATAATAAGAATTATCAAGCTTTAGAATAGGCCTAGAGGCAACGATAAATTAAACATTCCTACAGCTAATTTAGCAACCATTGCTCCATTTCTAACTCGTAGGACCATCTCACCCTTGGCAAGTTTTCTACTTGTTGTTAGGCCCTGTATATTTATGCACATGAGAACCACATCCAATATCTAATACCCAAGATGAAGAAGTAGACAAATCTATCTCAATCACATAAATACTTGAGGTGGAAGTCTCACTTCCTTTCTTTTTCTTCAACTCCTCAAGGTATACAGTGTAGTTTCTCTTTTAATGACCAGTCTTACAATAGTGGAAGCGGTTTCCTATCTTAGTAACTCCATTAGATGGCTTGAAATTTTTAGCCTTTCTCTTCTTGTTGCCCTTGGGCTTGTGCTTACACTTAGGCTTGCCTTTGCTTTTGGATTTGGTCTCATTGACCACCATAACAAAAGTGGGTCTTGACTTCTTTAAGTCTTGCTCAGCAGTTCTCAACATGTTGAGCAATTCTACCAGTGTTTTATTCAAACTATTCATGTTATAGTGCAACACAAGCGAATTATAGCTATCCGGTAGGGATTGGAGGATGAGATCAACTGATATCTCTTTATGCATGGTGAAGCCCAATGCTTCCAGCCTCTTAATGTGCCTAATCATATTAAATATATAAGTGTGCACTGGGGCTCCCTCAGCCATCTTACTCTATAAGAGCACGCCTTAGACACTTCATAACGTTAGTGCGGTGCTTGCCCTTGGAACATTTCCTTGGAATGTTTGATCATATCAAATGGTTTCATATTCTCATGTTGTTTCTAGAGTTTAGAACTCATGGAAGCTAACACTAGGCACTATACGTTAGTGACATTATCCAAATGCTTTTGATAAGCTTCCTTATCAGCAGTAAAAGCATTTTATCGGGGTTGAGCAGGGATTGCTTGCTTTAGAACATATAACTTCTTTTCATGAGTGAGGACTATCCTCAAATTTTTGTACCAATCCAAGAAGTTTGCCCTAACCAACTTATTATCCTTTTCAAGGATAGAACGTAGGGACAAATTGTTGTTTGCCATTATAATTTTACAATCATAACAAATAAATATGCAAATAAGTAACATTGTGATTAATAATCATTTAATTATGGTCTTTTAATTAAATGAATTGCTTTCACTATTTTCCCCAAGCTAATAGCCTTCACTATCAATTCAGAAAGCCTTTTTGCCTAGACTTTTAAGTCGGCCAATATCCATATTTGGTCCTATTATAACTTTAGCTAAGCTAATGCGTCCAATGAGATTATTTAGGTGGACAAATCTTGTCAATTGCATCTGATGCAACTCTTGGATAGTAGGGCAAATAATTCTTGTTTTAACTCATCATATGGGTTAAAGCTCAACCTATGCCTCTAAATCTAATTATGTAACACCCGTTTCACTATGTAAGTTCTTAATACACTTTACTGATTATTATAATGGTTAGGCTGTTTGTCAGTGTCAATATCTTTTTTTTCGATAGCTTAATTCATTTTCAATCACTTACATGTCATATAAATATAATTAATACTCATATAAATAGAAACTATTAAACATATTGAATCTATATATTAATTTAATAAAATTCCATTCATAGAAGTTCAGGTCTCTAACTATATATACAAAACCAATGCCTATTTAATTTACATCCCTTTAGTTTCTATAATATAGTAAGTACTGTACTACATAAGTCTGAAATATATAACAGTACAATATACCTTAACTGGATAAGCAACTAGCCTCGAAGGAATACTATAGGATCCAAAATTCGTGTTTCTCTCAAGCGAGCGAAAAGTCATTGCAAATAGTCTGGGAAAGAAAGAGAAGGGGTGAGTTTACGCTCAGTAAGAAACAATTATGAAAGAGTGGTACTATGCCATTACATGCAATAAAAACATTTATTTAAAACATTTATAAAGATTTAATAAGCTTGTCTCATATAAAACATTTCGTTTCAAACAGGGTCTTTTCAATAAACAGTATTTTAAATATGTTTTAAATAATCATAAAAGTTACCTTTTACATTTAAAATAAATCAATTCAATAAGACACTTTCTTTAAACACTCGTGGAGAAAGTTATCATCCAAGATTCCCATGCCGATATCACTATAGGAATTAGTGTACCCTTATAAGGGCCAGGTATCTATCCCTAAGCCATTCCTATTAAACACTACAATGGCCATTGTGAAATAAATCCACAGTGCTCACTAGCCAAGTGCCTACTGTGGTTGCTACGGACTTAGCTAGGGTCTCGTAGCCATTACACTCACTAGGTGCATGATCGTCAAGGAGTAACAATCTCAAAACAATTTCCTTTATAATAAAGAAATCATTTCAATAAGCAGTTATCTTCAGTTAATCCATAACAGTACAAATCAGTAAAAATTATAATTAGAAGCAAATAACTTAATTAAATAATCTTAATGAAAATTCATCATATTTCAAATAATTATGATGCATGTAAAATATTTAAATACTAAAATTAGCAATTAAAATGGTCAAGAAAATAAATTAATGTAATTTAAAATAATGGGTAAATAAATGAGAAATTTCATTTATGAAATTAGATAAAGCATTTTAATATTATTTTGGAATCCTAATTTAGCAAAATTTGAGTTATTGATTAAAATTGAGTTTTGAGAATTTAGATAATATTTTGATATGATCTCTAACCTAACCCCTTTGTATTAAATTCACATATTTAATATTTTCAATCCATCAATATCCCACACGTAAACACAGCACTGTCCTAACCACTTTCATAATTGCTCCTTACCTTAGTCGCTGTGTGGGATAGCACTTCGGATTGCACCACTAAGCCACTTATTCCTCCAAATTACTAGCTACAAGATAGCATTTAGAATAATCAATATTCATTGCTCAAATTTATAAAATTCCTTCACTTTCCTAGACTTCATTTTTAATCATTTTTATTTAGGAACCTAAATGGATTTTTCTCAAATTCCTTAATTGGTCAAAAATGGTCTTTATTCCTATGCTTATTCTCTTTTCCATTCTAACCTTATAAATATCCTTATACTTCAACATTTTTTGAGATATATTCACCCATTACATAAAAATTCATTCTTACCTATACGGTCTTACCATGGCTGATTGTACCGACTATAATTTCATTAAATAAGATGCATGATCATATTTTCTTAATACCTATACATTATCATTCTTACCATAAGTTCATTAAAATCAACTTATTTCTTCATGAACAGCCATGGCCGAATGCTTATGGGGTTTTATACATTTTGTTTCAAGTTTAATTCCATAATTATTGCTCATGTGTATTTTACATTTAATTTCACTATTTTTCTTACCAAGTCATGCCACCTTTATTACTCCTCATTATGGTCGAATGGCCTTATATAATAAGCTTAGGTAATTTATTCTTTTAATTTATGAATTTAATCATATTTAATATATTATATACTAATATTTTCACCATCCCAATCAACCAAGTCAGCCTACTTTTTTTTCTTTTCTTTTCTTCATGGTCGGCTGCACCATTTTCATTAGTCTTACATTTTTTTTAGTTTGTACCTACTTCCCTGTTTTATCCAACTTTCTTTCTTCATCATTCACGCCATTAATCATCATTGTTACACTCTAAAATTACCATAGTCAACTACATAACAGTCCATCAAATCCATGTTTTAATTGATTTCAATTTATGACTATATTCTTCTCACCCTATGCTAACAGCTTTTACTATTCATACATCAAACTTAGCATCATCATCTTCCTAATTCCTCCATGACCGATCACCCAAACATGCTATCCATCAAGTTTTTGTTCAAGACATGATCATACCCATCGCCTACTCATCCAATATACACAAACTAAAGCTGAAATTACATGAACCAAGAGTGTCTCCCATACCTGAATAGAGTTGATTCTGCCAACAGCAAAACAGTCCACGTTTGGGTGATTTAGGCTGAGTTTTTGGGAGGCTTCATAAGCTCTTTAAGTGAGGAACAATCTTTCTTAAGGTGCTTAAGTGAACAGGTGAAGAAAAGGGGGAGTTCTACTAGGAAGATCGGGTGAAACACTTAAAGAAAATAAAAGAAACGGGAAGAAGAAATGCAGCAGAACAGGGATGGTGAAAAGGCTGAAGAAATTACCCAAGGATTGTGGCTCAGTTGGTAACACAGGTTGAGTTTGTGGGAAGAGCTCTCGGGTTCGACTCCCACTAAACACATCTTTGGGGAGGGGTGAAGAGCATTAACTGTGACTAAACCTCGAACAGGATTAATCTCAGACCATTAAAACGGATGAGAATACCTGTAGTTTACATCGAAAAAAGAAAAGGCTGAAGAAATTTGTGGAATGTTATGTGTTGTCTCTATTTTATTGGTGGATTTTAATATTTTTAATTTATAAAAATCAGATATGGCCCGAAAGGTCAAAAATACCCACTTAAAATTTCTTTATTTACATAATATGCCACTGCACAGTAAGTTGTTGTTCTAGGTCAGCTTTTTGCCTTTTTTAATTTATTTTATTTTTTTGAGTCAATCAGTCAAAGATTGACCAATGTTGACCAACCCTTGAGTAAAGATTATTTTACCCTTACTTAATCCCATTATTTCCATTCCTATCCAATAATATTTTATTATTTTTAATTTCTGATTTTATATTTTATTTTTATTAGTTTTCATATATTTAGGTCAAACATGGTCAAAAGTTGACTCTCAAAGGGGTTTGACCTAGTATGGGTAGTGAAATTACTAAATTACCCCTAAACAAATGATTTTCATTTTGTTCGCATTGTTTTTAACATTTTTGCATAATTCAATTCATGGGCTGGATTCACGTGAAACTTCTTTATGCAAGAGTTCTAGTATAACAGTCTACGTGTCCAAAATTAATTTGGTTTGACCGTTATTAAAAAAAATCCTTCCAACCTATGGACACGATTGCCATTTCCGAATTTGTTTCATGTAAACTGAGGCACACTAAAGAAAAAGAATTAGGAAAAATGGTCTTCTTACCAGTTATGTATCTCGAGCCCAAGATTCAAAATTTGCCACTTCAAAGTCTATCCGAGCTACCGTTTATACTGTGGGACCCACTTCGCAAGTTTATCAACTCCTACAAAATTCATGGGAATTAATTTTTATAATTTAATTTAATTTAATTTAATATATTAGCTTGACATGCTAGATAGTCGTAGGGAAAAATTAGAGAAATTAGGGATCTCACAAATTAGGTTTGACTAAGCCAATGCTTTAATTTGATTTAGTTACGTCTGACCCAATACACGTGGAGATAACTTTTATCTCATGCAACGAATTCCTAATTAGGTATGGCCTTGATTGAGCCAAAGTAGCACAATATCGAATAGAGTCTCTTTTACAGACACCGTATTGGAAGACATCTTTATTTGTTATATTTGACTTAATATTTATTTTGAGAGATTTTTAATTTTATCATCTCACCTAGCATGCTTTTCTAACATATATATATATATATATATATATATATATATATATATATATATATATATATATGCTTTTTTGACATGGTTATGGCTTTTCTATTATAGAAAAACTTAGGGATATATTGTTTTCTAAATGCCTTCTCCTCGGTTTCCCTTCAAGCGTCACTTTGGTTCGTATTGGATTCGGACCATCTTGCTTCAAATGTTATACATTTTACAAGATAATTCTAATTTATCTACATAACTATTATATAAATAACTTACAAATAAAATTAAGGCTCGCAGTCCTAATTTAAATCTATTTAAATAAATTATAACCTATGTAAACCTAGGCCCATAACCATGCATCATGTAACAATTCATATCACATACGAATTAGGCATCAAGCATACATAGCAATATCACAAATTAATTTTCATGCTTCCTAATTAAAATCTAAATTTAATTAATCAAATTTTAATTAATTATGGGTATCAAGGGCTGTTTTAATTTAATTTTAATTTTCAAAATTCAATATGGGCTTAATTGAAATTTTAATCTCATTAAAATATCAAAAACCATTGGATAACTCTTATCTAATTTGATATAGAAAATGTTTTACTTTAAAACAAAAATTTTATTGAGATAACCCTTTTTGAAATTTTAATCTCATTAAAATTTCAAAAACTATTGGATAACTCTTATCCAATTTAATATAAAAAATAACTTTCTTTAAAATATATTTAATTTAAAATTCTTATCAGGATAACTTTTATCCTACTTTATTTTAATTAAAATATATTTTAAATAAAATAATTATTTCTTTTTTTGTAAGGGTGGAAACTGCAGGGTTTCCATCAAGTAATTTTGACAATTATTCTAACATCCATTATATTAGATAAAAGCCTGCAGGAATTCTGTCAAACAATTTTGATAATTCTACTATCAATTATATTAGATAAAAGCCTGTAGGATTTCTGTCAAACAATTTTGACAACATTTTAATTACAAGTTTAAGAAGAATTCTAACATGTAATTCTTAATTCAACAAATCTCTACAAAGTTTTTTAAAATCTATAATTGTCTTATAATTATTTTAGGTTGCCCAAAAGAATTTTGAAAATTAAAATCAAATCTGTAAGAACTTACAATAAACAGAGCATCACCGTGAATCAAATTTGCTATCCCAAAAGGCGTTTTGCACACTGCCTTAATACCACATAAGGTTTTGTAGTCTTAGTTTATCATGTCATACATGAAAATAAGTAGCATATTAGAAAAACAACAAAACCAAAATCACCAAGATCATGCAACAAGATTATTTTCGAGATAGAATTTAACCTTGTTGGTATTACTCGTGTGGGAAAGTTCAACTTTTGAATATAGCAACCCATAAACAGCCCTCGGTTTATTGTTAACGCAAGACTCTTAGCTAAGAGAAGCCCTCTAATGGTATCCACACAAGTAGGATGCAAAACAAGACCTTTGCCCAGGCAAAAGGAGAAGGAAGGGGATTGTTTTGTAAGTGCTAGCTCCAAGAGGTAGAGTGGCTATCAAGAACATACTGTCTAACTTTAGACTTAATGTTGTTTATATAACGCCTTTTAACAAAACCCTAAAAAGGCCTAAGCCTTCGTCCAACTAGATTGGGTTTTTTGGGCCTTTTAAAATTACCTAATCTAAATCCAATTGACTCGTAGGGCATACTTTAATATCAGTAATGAAGAATATTTTTTTTTTGGTTTAGAAAGGGAAAATATTTAATAAATAATGGATAGGGGAGGGGTTACTTGTTTGAACCTAAGTCTTATAATATGTTACAGCTAATTATTAACCATTAGGTCAAGAGGTTGTTGGCAGTGATGCGGAATATTATTCTTTACTAAATGAGCTACAGTAGATACACAACAAATGTATTTATGGATACTCAACTGATGGTTTTGGGCACTTAATATATTTGATGAGCACCTGTTGAGAATGTCAAAGATGTGATTGGATTTAGTTTCCTTAGTTTCCTAAATTTCTGTCTGTAATTAGGAGTTGATTGAGAATTGATTTGGTCAATGATCTAAATCAGTAAAGTGAGAAAATTAGGCTGTAAATTAGTTAGAACTTTCCTATTCCTATGTACAGGTTTTTCCTATAAAAGGATTGTAAATCAGAAGGAAAAATATTGACAAAAAATATACAATTTTTTACCTAATTCTACATGGTGTCAAAGCATTTTTGTTTTTTTTTTTGCTAAATTCTGTCTCTCAAATCCTCATTATGTTCAAAATCACTTTTGATTCCTTCACCAGTACACCTGCATCGACCCCTACCATCAATAAGCCATCCCATTCTGAAAACCAATTTGTCTAGGTTACTACAATCAAGCTGAATGGCGACAACTTCTTACGTTGGTCTCAATCTGTAACGGTTCAAGTACACAGTGAATTACTCATTTTTATACACATTTATCGGTTGGGCTGTCTACGATGCTCTAAATCATTTATAAGTCACAGTAGTAAACAGTAAATTCATTAATAGTACAAATCCAGAAATGCGATATTTCACTATTTCTTTTCATATCTACATCCCCTGTATTCAAGTTAGACTTAAAGTAGTACTATACATAATTTCTGAATATATAAAAGAAAATAATATACCTTCGATATTGTATATCGACTAACTCGGGTAACCGATATAGCAGCCGATAACTCAGCATGGTACATCTCTCAATCCAATAGAATGCCCTGTGGAGTGGAATTAAAGGGGTGAGCGACAACGTGCTCAGTAAAGGAGTCGTATGTAGGCTTGATACAATGGAGTTTATATGCTGGAAAATATTTATTATTCATTTTTCCATAATATATATGGAATAAAAGATTTTATTTCCATCACTTCAGTAACAGTTCAAAATACGTGACAGTATAGTAGTGAAACAGTTTAATGAGCAGTAGGTATATAACCTTAGAAGCAGAAAACAGTTGCTTTAGTACTGTATCAGTGGATAATCAGTTCAGTAATTATTTCTAAATTTAGAAATAATTTTCATAATATTCCTTTCTAATAAACCATTGGTTTTCAGTAAACAGTAATCAGTATTCCACATTATAGTATAGTAACCAGTACTAAGTAAAATCCATTTCAGTAAACAGTATCAGTGGATTGAGACTAGGCATCACCCTATATCATATCATGTAATCATTATCCCTTAAGGGACACAGTAACAGTATACAGTAAGATCTATGGCCATAGTTTATAGGATGTCCTCGGTGTACATTTGCCAGGTGACTTCGGGATTGCTGATGACTTGGCGGGTCAATTAGCCACGTGACATTAGCAGTAATCAGTAAGCATGAAACTGGGGCCTAAAGTCTCAAAATCATTTATTTCCCATAGAAAATACCTTTAAGGAATTTTAATGAATTAAATCATTTATTTAATAAATATTCCAAAAAAGTATTTATTTCATATCTCCAAATACAGAGAAAGTAGTCGATAAATATTCATGTATTTAGCGAGAATTCTCATAAATATTCCTTTTTGAATATTTAATTTTATAAAGAATATAGTTTTATTCTCACTTTAAATAATATTCAAAACATGAATATTTAACTTAAACATTTTTCTCACAATTTCCCATTTATGCAAAATCTATGGAAATAATTTCAAAATTTCATAATTTATTCCATTTATGCATCTAAAATATTTCATGATATTTTAGAATATTTTCGGTAAATTTTCCTGCAGCATAAGGGCTACAAATTTTTAGCCTCCTGCACAGAAATTTCAGTATATACACTAGCTTTCAACCACAATTTGCATGATTTTCAAAGTAAATCAAACTTCCAATAATTTCATAAAATTAAACTTGATAAATCATGCAATTCAATGTATCCTTACAACTCACAAACTTCTCCCTTACCTGACTAGCGATATCGAGCATTTTGGAAGCGCCCACCGAAATTCGTAATTCTCGGCTGCAAAATAATTTTATAAAAAATTATCAATAATTTTTCTCTTAATTTTAAGCCACTAACTTTCATAAAATGCAGCCATTAATAATATAACATATGCACAACCAGTATAAATTACACTGGTGCTAAAACTAATCTTTCTCGTTTTAACTTCTTTTTCGGTTCTGATTTCACCGATCTTTCTCTTTCAATTTCTATAGTCATTTTCTAACATCAGACCATAAAATTCAGTATGGTATCATGGCCAAAACCCCCTAAATGCGTACTTAGATGATTTTGTTTGCTTTTTGAAATCTAATGTTTCCATCCTTCTTATTCCATCTTAAGCTATTATTTCATATCATTTTCATGCAAGAAAGTGCATGTCTTCCATGAATTCACACACCCACCGAAACCCACCATTTGGTGCTATTTTTAATTTTCAACCTTTTTCCATAATTTATTGTTTCCAACTTTAAATCCTTACTCACTTGATTATTTTCTATTATTTCCTTGCATGAAACCATAAAGTAATTCTACTTTCTCATCATGCCAACTGAACCTCTCTTTAATGGCTAATCTTTATTCAGCCAAAATTATGGAAAACTAACTTGATAACCTTTTTCTACACCTTAGATTAGGCTATAACACCAATTTAGATTTAATTAAAACAATAGAAATTGATATTCCTTACCTTAACCGAACCAGACAACTTCAGTTTTGTGTGATTTCCTTTCACATCAGCCCTTCCTTTCTTGGTTCTTAGATGTTCTTAAGATGGAGGAAGGGTTTATGGAGAAGGATTAAACGTTTAGATGACAAGAGAATGAAATTTTGTTAAATGATCTTGGAAGAAACGGAAGCAAAATAGAACACAATGTGCAGCCAAAATAGAAAACTCGTGGAGCAGTAAAGTAAGTTGGCAAGGAAGAAAGAATTTGCTTAAGTTTTACTCTATTAAATCTTCTGCTTATCATATTGTCCAATAAGAACATGCCACCTAGCTAACAACCCGTTGTTTTCATCATTTCTTTTCCTTTTTAATGGATCCAGCCGAGTAGCAATATAACAACAAAAGAAGTGGCGAGAAGACCAAATTTTCTGCATGTTTGTGACTTGTCTTCCCTCTCTTTTGTATACTCCAACCAATCACAATTAATCACTTGTCCAATAAATCAATTCCCTTCCTTTAAATATCATTTATTTGTAATTTTTGCCATTAAAATTGCATTTCAAATTCTAATTTTCAGATTTGTTTGTTTATTTATTTCTTTACCTTCAATTCCTCATTTAATATTTCTTTCACCTCTTATACACCATATTATAAATCATAAACCCAATAAATCCAAAATCCAATAGTGGAGTCCACATTCAATATTTATTTAATTTCACTAAATAATTTATTTCCACTATCAAAGATTTACACAAAAATATTCTGTACAGTACTATAAATTCGAGTCTCATATTTTCTTCCCACCTTAGGAAATTTGGTCCTCTAAATTTCACCTGGACCTATCATTGAAAAAGCTCTGGATACCTCTCATGCATAAGGCTCTCTAACTCCCAAGTAGCCTCCTCCTCAGTGTGATACTGCCAGAGCACCTTAACCAAAGGAATAGTCTTAGATCTCAACACTTTATCCTTCCAATCCAAGATCTGTATTGGCCTCTCAACGTAACTCATGTCCTCTCTAATCTCCAGCAGCTCATGTCAAATTATGTGAGAAGGATCTGGATGGTACTTTCTCAACATCGAGACGTGGAATACATTATGCACTCCTGATAGCTCTGGTGGTAGTGCTAATCGATATGCCACATCTCCCACGGATCTAAGATCTTAAAAGGTCCAATGTATCAAGGACTCAACTTTCCTTTTTTCCTGAATCTCATTATACCTTTGGATGGTGAGACCTTCAAAAATACATAATCACCCTATGAAAACTCTAGTGGTCGGCGTCTAGTATCTGCATAACTCTTTTGCCGACTCTGAGCTGTCTTTAGCCTCCCACAAATCATCTGTACATCATGGGAAGCCTGCTCGACCAAGTCGAGAGCTAATAACTTACGGTCTCCCACTTCTTCCGATGCTATCGGGGATCTATATCATCTGCCATATAAAGCCTCATAAGGTGCCATGTCGATGCTCGTATGATAGCTATTATTATAAGCAAACTCTGCCAGGGGTAGGTGATCATCCCAAGAGCCTCTAAAATCCAGGGCACACGCTCTCAACATATCCTCGAGCATTTGTATCGTACGTTCGGACTGTCCATCAATCTGTGGGTGAAAAGAGGTGCTAAAATTCAGCTGGGATCCCATAGCCTTTTGAAATCTCTCCCAGAAATGAGATGTGAAGCAGGAGTCCCTATCAGATGTGATACTCACTGGAACACTATGTAATCTCACTATCTCCCTGACATACAAATCGACTAAAGCACTAACTGGATCAGTAGATCTCATAGCCAAGAAATGAGTAGACTTAGTCAATCTATCCACAATCACCCAAATAGCGTCATAACCTCTTCGGGTTCGTGGTAAACCCATAATAAAATCCGTAGTCACGTGTTCCCATTTCCAAGTAGGAATCGATAAGGGTCGAAGCATACCTGCAGGCCTCTGATGCTCAATCTTAACCTGTTGGCATGTCAAACATCTCACAACATACTCAGCGATGTCTTTCTTCATCTTAGGCCACCAATATACCCTCCGAAAATTTTGGTACATCTTAGTACTACCTGGATGTAGTGTATACCTGGAGGTATGGGCCTCTAAAAATATCAACTCTCTAATCTCGTGATCACTGGGAACACATACTCTACCCTTGAACCTCAGTATCCCATCGGTGCCAATCTCAAAATTTGACTTTACACCCATTTGAATCTGACTGGCAACCCGGATGCAATAATCATCTCTTCTCTGAGCTTCCTTTATTTGATCTATCAAATCCGGCTCTATACGAAAACTAGCCGTAAATCCATACTGGTTAGAGGAAATAACCGTTAGGCTGAGGCTAAAGAACTGCTATATCAAATCATGCTCCCTAAAAATCATGTAAGATACCATGCCAACATGTTTACGGCTCAGTGCATCCACAACTACATTAGCCTTACCCATGTGATACAAAATCTCATAGTTGTAATCCTTTAACAGCTCCATCCATCGTTGCTGTTTCATATTCAACTCTCGCTGCGAGAATAAATACTTCAGACTCTTGTGGTATGAATATACCTGAAATTTCTCTCCGTATAAGTAATGCCGCCAAATCTTCAGTGCAAACACTATTGCGGCTAACTCTAAATCATGCGTCAGGTAATTCCTCTCGTGATCTTTCAACTGTCGAGAATCATGGGCTATAACTCGACCATGCTACATAAGTACACACCTTAATCCTGGTGCGAAAGCATCAGTATACACTGTAAATTCACCCGATCCGTTGGGAAGGGCTAACACAGGGGCAGTAGTTAGTCTTCGCTTAAGCTCCTGAAAGCTATGCTCACACGCGTCATTCCACTCAAACTTCACATCCTTACGTGTGAGTCGTGTCAACGGAGCAGCAAGTCTAGAGAATCCCTCCACGAACCTGCGATAATATCGGGCAAGACACAAAAAGCTGCGTATCTCAGTAACAATCTTAGGCCTTTCCCACTGTACAATAGCCTCTATTTTGGACGGATCAACAGACACCCCTTCCTTCGACACCACATATCCCAAAAATATAATGTGGTCAAGCTAGAACTCGCACTTATTGAACTTATCATATAATCTCCGGTCCCTGAGGGTTTGCAATACCATATACAAATGCTACTCGTGTTCCTCCGGAGACTTAGAGTAAACCAAAATGTCATCAATAAATACTATGACAAACTTATCCAAAAACAGCTTGAATACCTCATTCATCAAGCTCATAAATGCTGCAGGGGCATTCGTCAATCCAAAAGGCATCACCAGGAACTCATAATGACCGTATCGAGTTCGGAATGCAGTCTTATGAACATCCGACTCCTTAATCTTTTGAACATCCGACTCCTTAATCTTTAGTTGGTGGTAGCCTGATTGAAGATCTATCTTGGAGAATACCTGTGCAACCTTGAGCTGATCAAATAAATCATCGATCTTGGGCAGGGGATATTTATTCTTAATGGTAGCTCGATTCAACATCCGATAATCTATACATACCGAAGACTACCATCCTTCTTCCGAATATATAACACTGGAGCTCCCCAGGTGAGACACTAGGACGTATGAATCCCTTATCCAATTACTCTTGGAGCTGCTTCTTAAGCTCCTGTAACTCAGTCTGTGCCATCCGATATGGTGGTCTAAAAATTGGCTCCGTACCGGGTACCAAATCGATTGTAAACTCCGTCTCTCGATTCGGTGATAACCCTGGTAAATCCTTTGAATATACGTTTGGGAAGTACCTGACCATAGGAATCTCTTGTATCTTTGGACGTTCTCTCTCTATGTCCTCCACATTAATGATAAAACCTTCACATACATCATACATAATCCCAATTCAGTACACATGTCATTCCATAAACATATATTTACATCATTTTCATTCATTTACAAGTAACTTTACAATGTACTTTTCAGGATGAGAGAAGGTAATGAACTTAGTATGACAGTCCAGACTAACATGACTCGCAGTTAACCAGCCATTCCCAAAATTATATCAAAATCATACATGTTTAACAAAATTAAATTAGCTGTCATAACCTTCTCTCCTACAGTTATTTTACAATTTCTATATACAGTATCTGTTATCTGGGATTCTTTAAAAGGGGTATTTATCTGTAAAGTATACCCTAACATCTTCGGTTCTACAAGGGTCCTGTTAACACATATAGGCGATAAGAACGAATGGGTAGAACCTGGATCAAGTAAGGCAAGTACTTGAATATAAAAAAGATATACTTTACCTTTAATCACATCGGCTGAAGCGTCGGCAGTCTCCTGATTCAACGCGTACACTCGTCCCTGTGTCACAGCCTCCTTCCCCTTTTCTACAGTTGTAGCTCGCTTGGGCTGTGAGGGTGTCACCTTCTCCGACTCACTTGGAGCTACTGGTGCTGGTATCTGAAGCACTGTAAGAGGAACAGTGAAAGCAGCGGACTCCCTAAGCATCGGGTAATCTCTAACTATATGCCCCATCTGTCCACATCAGAAACATGCCTTAGACAATAAATAACAGAGGCGTGAACCATGCGACCTACCACAGTGTCTACATATGGTCGCAGTACTACTCTGAGTAGAGGTGGAGTCAGTAGTAGGGGTAAAAGTTGCTGATCTCATAAATCGCCCCTCAGTAATCTGTATGCCTTAAGTCCTAGCCCTCTTAGGTTGCTCCGTGCCATGTCTGTCCTCCGAAAATCTCTTAGTCTTGCCTTTACCTTTACTCTTACTCTTACCACTAACCTCTGTATGGTACTGCTCGAAATCCCTCTCACATAGCTGAGCCCGCCATACTACCCCATCGTACGTCCGCATATCAAATAGGGCTAGCTTCGATCTGATGGAGGGTCTCAAACCAACCTTAAACCTCTTTATCTTATGTCTCTCATCCACATTAGTCTGTGTATCAAATCGGCTTAAGGTGAAGAACTTAGTCTCATACTCATCCACTGACAAACTCCCCTAGACTAAATCCATAAACTCTTCCTGTAATCTCTGTTGAGCAGTGTTAGGGATATATTGTCGCTTGAATGACTCCACAAAAATGTCCCATGTCACCACCTGATGCTGGGTGAGTAGTACTGTCTGAGTAGCCTTCCACCAGTGCTTCGTGTCACCTATCAACTGGAACACTGCTAGACCCACTCTCTCAGTCTCCATACACCTCATATATCTAAATAACTTCTCTACAACAATAATCCTCTGCCACCAACAGATCCCTGGTACCCTGAAACTTAGGCGGATCCAATTTTTTAAATTACCGCACCATAGTCACATCACAGTACGACTCTACATCTCGGGGCTGCTGAACTGGTGGTTGTGGTGGAACTACTCGTGGCCGAGGTGCCAGTGGTGGAATAGGCTGTGGTTCGGGTACAACGGGTGTTGGCTGTGGTGGGGCTGCGGGAGCTGCTACTCTCTCTCTTTGCCCTATCCGCAGCTCTATCCGCCTGATAAATAGCCATGAAATCAGCCAACATCCTCTCCATCCTGGTCATGCGAGTAATAGGACTCTCCAGTTGCTGAGGATAAGCAGGTCTTGGGGCAGGCTCTGGTGCTGGCTCAGGCGTATGTGGCTCCAGAGTTTGTGCCGCCCTACCTTTGCCTCTACCTCTAACTAAGCGCGTTACCCCACTCATATCTGCACCACAGAGATTATTTATTTCACTTTCCATTAGTATTTTTATTATACATTCATATTATACAGTACTATCGAGGATGTTTACTATTCACTTTTTAATTTAAAGCACCGACAGACTTCAGGCCAACCTTGCTCTGATACCATTAAATTTGTAACGGTTTGAGTACACAGTAAATTACTCTTTTTTATACATATTTACCGGTTGGACTGTCTATGATGCCTTAAATCATTTATTAGTCACAGTAGTAAACAGTAAATTTCATTAACAGTACAATTTCAGAAATGTGATATTTCACTATTTCTTTTCATATCTACATCCCCTGCATTCAATTTAGACTTAAAGTAGTACTGTACATAATTTCTGAATTTATAAAAGAAAATAATATACCTCCGATATCATATATCGACTAACTCGGGTAATCGATATAGCAGCCGATAACTTAGCATGGTATGTCTCTCAATCCAATATAATGCCCTGTGGAGTGGAATTAAAGGGGTGAGCGACAACGTGCTTAGTAAAGGAGTCATATGCAGGCTTGATACAATGAAGTCTATATGTTGGAAAATATTTATTATTCATTTTTCCATAAACATAAATGGAATAAAACATTTTATTTCCATTACTTCAGTAATAGTTCAAAACACGTGATAGTACAGTAGTGAAACAATTCAGTGAGCAGTAGGTGTATAACCTTAGCAGCAGTAAACAATTGCTTTAGTACAGTATATTATCTAGAAAATCAGTGGATAATCAGTTCAGTAATTATTTCTAAATTTAGAAATAATTTTCATAATATTCCTTTCCAATAAACAGTGGTTTTCAGTAAACAGTAATCAGTATTCCTCAGTACAGTACAGTAACCAGTACTTAGTAAAATCCATTTCAGTAAACAGTATCAGTGGATTGAGACTAGGCATCACTGTATATCATATCATGTTATCATCGTCCCTTAAGGGACACAGTAACAGGATACAGTAAGATCTATGGCCATAGTCTATAGGGTGTCCTCGGTGTATACTTGCTAGGTGACTCCGAGACTGCTGATGACTTGGCTGGTTAATCAGCGACGTGACAGCAACAGTAATCAGTAAGCATGAAACTAGGGCCTAAAGTCTCAAAATCATTTATTTCCCATAGAAAATACCTTTAAGGAATTTTAATGAATTAAATCATTTATTTAATAAATATTCCAAAAAGGTATTTATTTCATATTTCCAAATACAGAGAAAGCAGTCGATAAATATTCATGTATTTAGCGAGAATTCTCATAAATATTCCTTTTTGAATATTTAATTTTATAAAGAATATAGTTTTATTCTCACTTTAAATAATATTCAAAACATGAATATTTAACTTAAACATTTTTCTCACAATTTCCCATTTATGCAAAATCTATGGAAATAATTTCAAAAATTCATAATTTATTCCATTTATGCATCTAAAATATTTCATGATATTTTAGAATATTTTCGGTAAATTTTCCGGCAGCATAACGGCTACGAATTTTTAGCCTCATGCATGGAAATTTCAGTATATACACTAGCTTTCAACCACAATTTGCATGATTTTCAAAGTAAATCAAACTTCCAATAATTTCACAAAATTAGACTTGATAAATCATCCAATTCAATGTATCCTTACAACTCACAAACTTCTCCCTTACCTGACTAGCGATATCGAGCATTTTGGTAGCGCCCACCGAAATTCGTAATTCCCGGCTGCAAAATAATTTTATAAAAAATTATCAATAAGTTTTCTCTTAATTTTAAGCCACTAACTTTCATAAAATGCAGCCATTAATAATATAACATATGCACAACCAGTATAAATTACACTGGTGCTAAAACTAATCTTTCTCGTTTTAACTTCTTTTTCGGTTCTGATTTCACCGATCTTTCTCTTTCAATTTCTATAGTCATTTTCTAACATCAGACCATAAAATTCAGTATGGTATCATGGCCAAATAAGCTATGGCCAAAACCCCCTAAATGCGTACTTAGATGATTTTGTTTGCTTTTTGAAATCTAATGTTTCCATCCTTCTTATTCCATCTTAAGCTATTATTTCATATCATTTTCATGCAAGAAAGTGCATGTCTTCCATGAATTCACACACCCACCGAAACCCACCATTTGGTGCTATTTTTAATTTTCAACCTTTTTCCATAATTTATTGTTTCCAACTTTAAATCCTTACTCACTTGATTATTTTCTATTATTTCCTTGCATGAAACCATAAAGTAATTCTACTTTCTCATCATGCCAACTGAACCTCTCTTTAATGGCTAATCTTTATTCAGCCAAAATTATGGAAAACTAACTTGATAACCTTTTTCTACACCTTAGATTAGGCTAGAACACCACTTTAGATTTAATTAAAACAATAAAAATTGATATTCCTTACCTTAATCGAACCAGACAGCTTTAGTTCTGTGTGATTTCCTTTCACATCAGCCCTTCCTTTCTTAGTTCTTAGATGGTCTTAAGATGGAGGAAGGGT
The DNA here is from genome assembly GCA_031772115.1 of Heritiera littoralis. Classification (NCBI taxonomy): domain Eukaryota; kingdom Viridiplantae; phylum Streptophyta; class Magnoliopsida; order Malvales; family Malvaceae; genus Heritiera; species Heritiera littoralis. Next base: position 1,596,134 of record JAPDPK010000142.1, on the reverse strand, counting down.
TTATGGAGAAGGATTAAACGTTTAGATGACAAGAGAATGAAATTGTGCTGAATGATCTTGGAAGAAACGGAAGCAAAACAGAACACAATGTGCAGCCAAAACAGAAAACTCGTGGAACAGCAGAGTAAGTCGGCAAGGAAGAAAGAATTTGCTTAAGTTTTACTCTGTTAAATCTTCTACTTATCATATTGTCCAATTAGAATATGCCACCTAGCTAACAACCCATTGTTTTCATCTTTTCTTTTTCTTTTTAATGGATCCAGTCGAGGAGCAATATAGCAGGAAAAGAAGTGGCGTGAAGACCAAATTTTCTGCACGTTTCTGACTTGTCTTCCCTCTCTTTTGTATAGTCCAACCAATCACAATTAATCACTTGTCCAATAAATCAATTCCCTTCCTTTAAATATCATTTATTTGTAATTTTTGTCATTTAAATTGCATTTCAAATTCTAATTTTTAGATTTGTTTCTTTATTTATTTCTATAACTTCAATTCTTCATTTAATATTTCTTTCACCTCTTATACACCATATTATTAATCATAAACCCAATAAATTCAAAATCTAATAGTGGAGTTCACATTCAATATTTATTTAATTTCACTAAATAATTTATTTCCACTATCAAAGATTTACACAAAAATATTTTGTACAGTGCTATAAATTCGAGTCTCACACAATCTGTACGCATTTATCTAGGGGCGAGGAAAGATGGGCTATTTAATAGGCGATGCATAAGAGCCAGCTGCTATAGATACCTTACATGCAGTTTGGGATGCTAAAAATTCCATGGTTATGGCATGGCTTGTGGATTCCGTAGAGGAAACCAACTCCAACTACATGTGTTACTCGACAGCCAAGGAACTCCAGGAAAATGTGAATTAGATGTACTTTGATTTAGGTAATCAATCCCAAATATTTGAATTAGCCATGAAACTTAGTGAAATTAAGCAGGAAAATGAATTTATTACCAAGTGCTTCAATCAGTTGAAACGGATGTGGCAAGACCTAAACTTGTTCAATAACTATGAGTAGAAATCCACTGAAAACAGTAACCACTTCAAAAAATTAGTGGAAAACAACCGGATATACAAGTTCTTAGCTGGCCTTATTGTTGAATTTGATGAAGTAAGAGGGCGTATCCTTGGAAAACAGCCTTTGCCACCGATTGATAAGGTATTTTCAAAAGTTAGAAGGGAGGAAAGAGAAAGGAGTGTTATGCTGGAAAAAAGGGTGTCATGGCTACCCTTGAAGTTTCTGCTTTGGCTTTTAGAATTACCAATTCCGAGCAGAAACTTTAACCCTCCAAGAGGAGCATCCCTAGGTTTGGTGTGACCATTTCCACAAACTCTACCATCCAAGAGAGACTTGCTGGCGGATCTATGGCAAACCTACCAATTGGAAGAGTAGTAAACAAAATAATAGATCTAGCCTTGTACTTTCCACTACAAATGAAGTCAAATTTGTCTCTTCGTACCCATTTAGTAAAGAGCAAATGGATCATCTTCATAAACTGCTAGTGCCTAGTTCATCATCTGGTATTCCTAGTGTTTCTATTGCACAATCAGGTAAAAATTCTAATGCTTTCTCCTGTTCTTTGAATTCAGCCCTTTGGCTCATAGATTCAAGTGCTTCAGACCACATGACTAGTTTTGTTGATCTATTTAGTACCTATACACCTTGTTCTAATCATCAAAAAATTAGAATAGATAATGGAAGCTTCTCACCAATAGCAGGAAAAGGTCTAATAAAACTTTCTGATCAAATAAACCTCAAATATATTCTTCATGTTCCTAGATTAACATTTGATTTATTTGAATCTAATTGTGTTATCTAGGACCAACTCTTAGGGAGGACGATTGGCAATGCTGAGCTGGTGGATGGTCTTTACTACTTTAATGGCACCCTCTCTAGTAATAAAAAGGCTCAAGGATTTTGTGGTATCAGTTCAAATCCTATTCGTGAAGAAACCCTACTTTGGCATCTTAGACTAGGTCAACCTAGTTTTCAATATTTGAAACATTTATTTCCTGCTTTATTTCAAAATGTGGATTGTTCTTCTTTTAAGTGTGAGAGTCGTGTTCTTACTAAAAGCATCATGCATAAAAAACATTTCATCTCATTCATAGTGATGTTTGGGGTCCTTCTAAGGTTACAATTATTTCTAAAAAAAATGGTTTGTAACTTTCATTGATGATCGCACATGATTATGTTGGTTGTACATCATGCATGAAAAATCTGATGTGGAAAAATTGTTTCAAAATTTTTATAGTATGATCCAAAATCAATTTCAGATAAAAATTAATATTTTTCATTTTGATAATGGAATAGAATTTTTTAATAAATGTTTGGGGAATTTTTTCAAAGACAAAGGCATTTTGCATTGATTTACTTGTCGTGATACCCCTTAATAGAATGGTATTGCCAAAAGGAAAAATAAGCATTTACTTGAGGTAGCATAATTAATAATGTTTTCCATGCATGTGCCAAAATATTTGTAGGGAGATGTAGTGTTGACAACTTCTTATTTGATTAATAGGATGCCCACTCGTGTCTTGCAATATATGACACCTTTAGATTGTTTAAGAAATCAGTTTCCTACCTCTAGAATTCATGCTGATTTACTTATCAAGGTTTTTTGGTGCATTGCATTTGTTCACATTCCTAGTCAGTTTTGGTCGAAACTAGATCCTCGAGCTGAAAAATGTGTATTTGTTGGTTATTCACTAAATCAAAAGGGGTACAAGTGTTATAATCCAATCACTAAAAAAAATTATACAAGTATGGACATAACCTTTTTAGAAACAGAGCTTTATTTTTCCAAAAATCCTCTTCTAGGGGAGAGATATACAAGGGAAGAAAATTTTTGGTAAGTTTCTACTGATCCTATGCCTCATATAATCTTTAAAATCTCTCATCCACAAATGAATTTGCAAGCATCTCCACATAGACAGGAAATACTAAATCAAGAAAGTTGTCCTAGTATAGATATCTTACAAATAAGGGGAGAAATACCACAACAAAACTCTGAGCTTCTGGTTTATATAAGGTGAGGGACAAAAAAGGGTAACAAAAACTTATCTATCATCCAATTACCAATTTAGTCAGAACTTTCTATTAATGAGATTTTGGAAACCCCAGGTAACCCTACTTTAACTTTATCTCTTTCAACTTTATCTCCTAGCAATTAGTGTAACCTGATCTTTTTGATTTTGATGTTCCAATAGCTGTTAGGAAAGGGACAAGAACATGTACCCATCATCACATTGGTAAATGCATATCTTATAAAAAATTGTCCCAAAATCATAAAGCTTATATCTCTAGGATATCTAATCTGATTGTGCCTAGAAACATTAAAGAGGCCCTAGATGATCCAGATTGGAAGTTAGCAATTATGGAAGAGATGAATACTCTTAACAAAAATGGTACTTGGGAGATAGTAGATCTGCCACATGATAAGATGGTTATGGGATGTAAATGGGTGTTTACTATTAAATGCAATGCTGATGGTAGTGTTAAGATGTATAGGGCAAGGCTTGTGGCCAGGGGTTTAACGCAAACCTAAGAATGAAAATCAGGAGACATGTACCCTAGTAGCAAAAATAAACTCCATTCGAGTCTTACTATCTGTAGCTATGAACTTTGATTGGCCATTACATTAGTTGGATGGGAAAATTGCAATTTTAAATGAAGATTTGGAGGAAGAAGTTTTTATGAATCTACCACCTGGTTTTGAAGAGAATCTTGATAGTAAAAGTTTATTGGCTAAGGAAATTTTTGTATGGATTTAAACAGTCTCCTAGAGTTTGGTTTGAATGTTTTGGGAAAACAGTTAAAAGTCTTGGTTATTGTCAAGGTTAAGCAGATCATACCATGTTTTACAAATACTCCATTAATGGGAAAATAGCCATATTTATTGATTATTCTAACTGGTGATGACAATGCAGAGTTTGAGAATTTGAAGAGGAAACTTGCTAAGTGTTTTGAAATCAAAGACCTAGGCCTTTTAAAGTATTTTCTCAGGATGGAGTTTGCTAGATTGAAAGAAGGAATATTTGTTAACCAACATAAATATGTACTTGATTTACTTGGTGAAATAGGTTTACTTGGATGCAAGGCAACTGAAACTCCAATCGAGTTGGACATAAAGCAACAACTTGCCAAGCCTGAAGAAGTGAACAATAGGGAGCAGTATCAAAAACTTGTTGGAAAACTAATCTATTTATCTCACACTCATCCAAATATATCCTTTGCAGTTAGTGTTGTGAGTTAGTTCATGCATTCACTTGGACAAGAGCATTTTAAGGTTGTATACAGAATTTTAAGGTATCTGAAAGGGACTTTAGGAAGAGGACTGCTGTATAAGAAACTAAGAGATCTACAAGTTGAAGTTTACACTGATGCTGTGATAACTGTAAATTTTCCATTTATTGGAAATTATAAATATTGAAAATAAATATTGGAGAAAATAAATCAGAGGAAATAAATAATATTTGCGAGAACGGGATATTGGTGAAAATCCCGAGAATTGAGGAAGTGAAAGAATTAGGAAATTCGTGTAAAGGAAATTAAATTAGAAGTGAAGATAAAAATAACAGAGAGATGAAAAGAATTAAATTGGATAAATTAAAATCCAAATCTAATTAAGAAAATAAGAAAATAAAATGAAATATATTTATATAATTATATATTATATAAATGTATTTTTATACAAATACATATGTACGTAAATACTATATAGTATATTTTAATATACGTTGGTATATATATGGAAATATATACTATTTCATAAATTTAAATAATACATATGTATATAACCATAATATTTTATGTGTATATATAATTATACAAATACGTGTAGAAGAAAGGTAAGTGTGGTTTTATATTAAAGTTTATATGTATAAATATTGTATTATAACATCTATATAATTTGTATATCTAAATGTTATTTATTTCAAGTATATAAATATATATATATATATATATATATAAATACTAGATATACATTTTGAAATACTTAATATACATATATGTATATGTATGAATCTCTTTAAATATATATATATATATAGTACAATACTATATAAATAAACTAATATTATTATATTTAAATTGTATAACATAAATATAAAGTATAGTGTATAATATATGGTGTATTTTATACCAAATATAGAAAGAGAACAAAAATATAAAGGGAAATAAAACAGAAAAAGGAAAAGAGAAAATCGGGGAGGAACCCCGACCCCTCCAGCCAGACCGTCGGTGGCGGAGCTGCCACCGCCGGCGAGGGGAAAAGGAAGGTGAGACGTCACCGGCCAGAGAAAAGGAAGAAGCCGCCGGTGGCGTGAAGAAAACAGAAACGGAATCGACGGAAACGAAGGAAAGCCGGAAGAGAAAAGGAAAATGGCCGACGGCGGTGCCGGCTGAATCGGTGGCCGCCACTGCCAACAAAGCTTCATCGGAGGAAGAGGAAGAGGAAGCCGATGGAGACCACCGGAGGCGCAATGGACGGCGGAGGAGGGCCGGCGAAGAGGAAGGAGAAACCGAACCTATTCCGCCGCGATCCGCCGCCGTGCCGCCGATCCAGGGCAAACGGAGGGCACCGGCAAGTTCGTCGTGCAGCGGGCCAGCTGAAGGACGCCCGAACCGCCGGAGAACCGGCCGCCGGCGAGGAACCGGCGAGGAGTGGTCTGAACCGGTCTAACCGGGAAAGAAAGAAAAGAAGAAAAAGAAAAAGAAAAGAAAAGAAAAAAAAAAAGGAAAAAGAAAAAAGAAAAGAGGAAAAAAGGAGAATTTCGGGAATTCGGAAAATTCCCGAAAATTCGACAACTCGAAAATTTACGAAAATTCGGTAAGAAATTTCCCGAAGATTTAATTTCAGAAAAATTAAATAAATTATGAAAAAAATTTTAAAAATTAGAATTTTTATTTCCAGAAATTAATTTCAGCAATCGGGATAAGGAATCGGGAGAAATGGAGCGCGGGCGCGATCGATAAGCGAAAGTCGCCGACCCGGAAAAAGGTAAGGAATGCATGTGCAGCACTGTAAGGATACTCAGTCTGCATATTTTAAATTGAAATATTTTATGCAAATATTTTATGAAAATTATTATGATGCATGATTTGCTGAAAATAATTTGGGAAGAAATACTGGCTGAAAGATTTAAAACTGTATTTTTTCGTGCAGGAGGTTAGTAAATCGGCAGCCGTTATGCTGCCGAAAATTTTAGAAAAAAACTTTATAAAATCATATTAAATGATTTTATTTCCGAATTTCGATAGTAAATCACGAAACATGGGGAAATTACTAAATTTCATAAAACATGAATATAATGAGACGGAATTTTAAAATATTCATGTATTCGAGAATGGTGACAATGAAATCACCGAAAATTCTCGAAATAGATAAATTATACGAAATACGAGAGGAAAGATGAAGTGAAATATAGTGAATATTTTTATGAATATTTTTATAAATATTCACTAAAGGATTTTAACCCTTATGGTTTTAAATTATGGAATTTTATATTTATATAAATTCCATAAAGGTTTATTTTATGATGAAAATACGGTTTTGAGACTGGTTGGCATTCCTATCATGCTGATGCATGATATGTGACCTGTTTATTCCCGGTCGACGCCTAAATCAGTGATCCACCGAGGACAATATAGGTTATGGTTATAGATTTGACGGGCGTATTTCCTTACCCTCCGAGGTTTATAGTATGATAAGATTGATGTCTATCTTAGACTCCATAAATGATAGGTGATATGTTAAAAAGGAAAGTATTTTACATAAGATGGAATATGCCAACCGGAAAAATGTGATACATGATGGGTGACATGTGAAAAGAACATGTTTTATATAATATGATAAGAGAATCAATTGAATTATAGCATTTTTACAAAATGCTCATTTAGGTACTGATTATAGTACCGTGAGATGATTCTCATAAGACATGAGATACAAACATGTAATATGTTTTCAAAAAGGAAGAAATGATAATTCTAATATTCTTTCTATGGTCTTAAATGGAATATGAGATCATAAGTACTACATGAGATCTGATAAGACAGTGGAAAGTACATATGGCGTAAAGGCCAAACCGAGCAAAGACTCGATGATTTTACCGTGTGAGCCACCTCTAGAATCCTTCGGGAACTAAGTGCTGCACGTGTTCTAATGTGTTAGTAAAGGCCAAACCGAGCAAAGACTCGATGATTTTACCGTGTAAGCCACCTCTAGAATCCTTCGGGAACTAAGTGCTGCACGTGTTCTGATGTGTTAGTAAAGGCCAAACCAAGCAAAGACTCGATGATTTTACCGTGTGAGCCACCTCTAGAATCCTTTGGGAACTAAGTGCTGCACGTGTTCTGATGTGTTAGTAAAGGCCAAACCGAGCAAAGACTCGATGATTTTACCGTGTGAACCACCTCTAGAATCCTTCGGGAACTAAGTGCTGCACGTGTTCTGATGTGTTAGTAAAGGCCAAACCGAGCAAAGACTCGATGATTTTACCGTGTGAGCCACCTCTAGAATCCTTCGGGAACTAAGTGCTGCACGTGTTCTGATGTGTTAGTAAAGGCCAAACTGAGCAAAGACTCGATGATTGTACTATAGGAGCCACCTCTAGAATCCTTCGGGAACTAAGTGCTACACGAGTTCTGATGTGTTAGTAATCAGTCTAAGTTCTGATGGGGATGCGACAAATGTCGAAGGATGAAATAGATCTTGTGCACATGACATATGATGTGTGTGATATATTGGATTTTGTTTATATATGCCACTCAAACATGTGCTACTTGAATGTTCGTCTCGTTCACCCTTAATCATACTGATAAAAAGAATGATGCCTTGTGAACTTAAGAATGGAATAGATTTTAATAGCTTATTTTGCTTTTTAAAGGACGGTACTAATTAAGAGAGTACATTAAAACATGAAACGAATTTTAAAGAAATAAAATGATGCTTTAACTAATATTCTTTTCAAGGAATATACGGATATTAATTATTCTATTTAAATGCTTTATTTCGTAGAAGCATTATTTTGAAAAGAATATAAAAAAGGTTATGAAAGATTGAAAAGGAAAAGGATTTATTAATTCAAAAAAAAAAATTTCTCTCTACAGTTGCTTCTAGGTTCCGTAACAAGTATGGTATTCTAAAATACCTACCTTACTCCATTCGGATTCCTAGCCGACTGTAGTATCTTTCCTACATGCGAGCCTAGAGCCCATAGGAAAAATGAAAAAGATTTTCAGCATATAGGAAGCTGAGTATCAAGTGAGGCATATAATTCTCTTACTGAGCCGTGGTTTTGCTCACCCCTTAATTTTTCAACATTTCATGTTTTGATGAATGTGAGTTCAGTGGATTGTGGATCCTGGCTGTACACGAAGGACAATGTGTCAGACCGACTGATTATTTGAGGTATGATCATTTATTCTCTGTATTTAGACACGTCAACAATACTACTTATCTTATTAGTTACGATAGGGGATGTGTATAATATAAACAATATTATGTAAAATTGTTTAACAGTCAATACAAGTGAAGTATCGCAGACAGCCCAACCGGTTAAGTTGTGTTTAAGAAGATGAAAAATGTGGTAATGGGTCGTGACAGATTTAATGGAATTAGAGCAATGGTTGGCCTGATGTTTGTGGATACTTTTGGAAGGAAAAGAGTTAAACATCCCCGGTAGTACTGTGTCGTTTGAATACATAGAGAAAATAAATGATTGTAAATGGAGTAATTTGATTTAAAGGGAGTGAGAAAGTATAAACTGAGAATGTTAAAGAAGAAAATAGGCTCAGAAATTACCGAATTATTGGTGATTCTTCTAGTCTAAATGAAGGTCAGTTCGGTAAGGAACAGAAATGGACTCGGTGAGGGCCCCACCAGTACTTTTCTGTCCGAACCGAACTGAGACCCGAAAGTGATGGTATAAAAGAGGGGAATGATATATCATAATTAAATAGACTTTAAGATCACTGATTGAGGGTAATTTGAAGAGAGAGAAAATTTTTAGCAAAAAATGACCAAAATACCCCTACCCCCAAAATTTTACCGGGAGTCAAAATAGATCACCAGAAGTTGGAATTGACCGATTTGACAGAGAAATTAATGTTATAAAGCTGAATTACAAGTAAATTAATCCCATTGTGGATTTTAGTGAACTTCTCTGTCGAAAATCGAATGAGATCTAAATTGCTATTATAAGTATCAGAAAGGATACTATCAACACATAGATGATCAATTCATTGATTTGAATGTATATTGAGGAGATAGAAATAAATGTCGAAATGACGAAAATGCCCCTATATTGGGCGATGTTCGGAATAGTGTTAAAACCGAGATGAATTGGAATCCATTGATAGTAATGGAATTATTAATGGCATAGAAGATGTCATATGAATCTAACGATCCCTATTTCTGATTCCACTAACACTTAGATTATAGACGCGAAAGAAATCCGTGAGGGGCTAAGTGCCATGTCTGTGTGACGGGGGCCACCTCTAGAACCCAGAGCGGACAGTACGGATGAGTGGTGCGGCTCGGGCCCCTCCGGCTTGAGACCAGCAAATCCGAGGCATCATAATAAAACGTGTACAGGCGGACGGCGGACGGGTCGGGGCCTTATATGATGCGATCCAAAGAGTATAGTGGAATGTCATCAGATGATTGACCTGGTTATTGGCTGTAAGGGTCGAAAAATTAAGAGTGTGCTGAACGGGATCGTTGAATACTATGAAAAGTGAAATGATTACAGGAATTGACTGATGAGGTGAACAGTATCGATAATGAAATACATACTGGTGTGGTTACTTATGGTTCTATACGTTTTACTATTTTGAGGTATCAAACTGATAATCTTATATAGATCCGACATATCTTGAAATATGTGCTACAGAATGAAGTACTGTGTAGAGTACTATAAGTTAGAGAATAATTATAAGAATAGTGAAGTGATAAAAAGAAGATGACAGGTAACCTAAATTCTTCAGGACCCTTGAGACAGAACTGTGATGGGCGACTCAATGATGGGCGACCCGTAGTGGATCATGTGTTGTGAGATACAAGCGAACTATGTCATCGTCGACTCACTAGTAAGGGTAAACCTGGGGCGAAAGAATCGCCTAAGGGATGCTCGCCGACGGTCGATATGAACGGGCGAGGCTCTTACAATTATCTTAATGGTAACACGAGAGTAAAGAACTAGGTACGTAAGAGGTGCCAAGGTTCAAACCCTGTGGAGAATATACTTGAGGGAACAAAGCCTAAATTTAGTAAATGGAAATGGTTTTAAAGTGAATAATTGAATTGAAACAGGTAGCTATAAAGTGTGTTGAGAACCGTTGTACTTGATACAGCTTACCAGAATGAGATTCGTAACGATGTAAAGCATGACTAGGTGATGAAATCAAGGTAGAATATGTATCAAAATGATTTGAGTATTGAATGTCTCTGCCTTGAAACTACATTGTGAAATGATGGGACACAATGATAAAGGTCCAACATGATAAAAGAAGTGTGGTTAAAGAAACTGTCGGATGAGAATTCCGATAAATTCCAAAGTAACATAGATTGAGAAATCAGGTTAATGTTGACTCGATTGTGGATATGAAATTTATTCTTAAGCTTGTATCGAAGAATATAGAAGAAATCCGACAAGCTTAAGAAAATAATTTTCTGGAAAATATTATGGATGATGAAATTCGCACGTATCGATGTAAAGGATGGAAATACAAATAATAGGATTTGAGGATGAATTAAACGATGTATTTAATTTTTATTACACACTAAAGTTCTTATGAAGAACGAATAAATACCTATATGGAAGTGATGCCTTAGATATGATTTAATCGGAGACGTATAAGGAGCTTATAAGAGCAATCTTTATAAAAGGCATCATCAGATGAAAAGTTGAAGAACGATGGTCACAAGATGATAAGAAATGTATGATTAAAGAAAATATTAGATTTGATTTCCGATAGAACTTCCAGAGTTATATAAATTAGAGGAATCGAGATAACATTGACTCGATTTTGAATATGAAGTTAAATTCTAAGTTTATATCGGAGGATATGGAAAGAATCCGAAAAGCTTAAGAAAATAACTCTGAAAATTGTGTGGATAATGAAATTCACGTGTAAAGGTTTGAATGACGAAAATACAGATAATGAAAAATTGAGAATAATGAAACTGTCTGTATAAGTATAAATGAGAGAAATACAAATGATATTGAGTTGTAGATGAATTAAAAAGGATGTATTAGTTTCCTATCATTGATAAAGTCCTGGTGAAGAACAAGTATTCATCTACATGAAAACAGACGCTTTATGGAGCTGATTAGGGATGTGTGAGGAGTTAATAAGACTAGCCTCAATATAAAGAGTCCTTAGATAAAAGATTGAAGATTGGTGTCCATAAGGTGATGATTTGAACTCGGAGTGAATTTTACAAGTTTCGATTGAAGTTACAAGGTAATGAGTTGCCTTGTAAAGTAGATAAGCTAAAGAATGAGGCATCCTTACATGAGTAAATTGATGAAATACTGATAGAGTCTAAAGTATAAATGGAACATGAGCAGCATTGTGATATGATCCTTAAACTCTTAAAGACTGTGGAATTGTGCTAAGATTTGCACTAAAGATTTGGCTAGACAGTACCTTCTCTTGAGATATATGATCTCGAGACGACAGGATGACAGTGAACCTGTCTATGATATAAAGATAATGATTGAGATACGAAAGTAATGAGTCTAGCTAAATACTATTGTCAGCCTATAAAAGAGTGATGAGACTAGCTGCTCTATTGAGGATATCTAATTAAAGAAATTAAAGTCGGTAGATGGATAGTGTAAAGAAAAAGACGGTATGTAAGATTTTAAAAGATCTTAACAGTATAGTACCATATCAATTGAGAAAACCGACAAAAAGGATAAGAGTAAAAATATGAAAACGAAACTGAAAGTGGAATAAGGAAATAAATTGCATGATGAGAAGGGAACATCAATATAAAACAGTTCCCGAAGGTAAACTAAAAGTGAATTGTGTTGGTTATCACATAGCTGTGGCAAGATGTAAAATCAAAGCCAGAATTGATAAGTGAAAGTAATGATACTCCAAGGAGTAAGATAATTGATATGTTTACTGCCAGTATATAAAGAGAAATGTTTGAATATATAGCCACCTCGAAATGATAGAGATGGTGGAATTGTATAGATAATGTGGTGCTTAAATGGATAATTTGAGGATTCAATCACAGAATCTAAATTATGAAAAGAGATCTAAAGACCATACTACATGAAGAGAATATGATAGTCTTATGAATTATGATCGTAAGAGATGAGCTATAGTAAAATCGGCAAATGAGATGCAGCCTTGAGGGAATAAGTGTGAAAATGAATATTGTGGACAATAAAAGTCCAAAAGAGAAATGATGATATGGAAGTGATTAAAGACTGATGATCTAAATAGAATCACTTTCCATTACCAAACTTCTAGATTCTCTAGTGCCTTAGTCGCAGTATAAGTGTTAAACGGTGTGAATGTGTATGTACAATTCCAGTGAGCCTTACATGTGATGGGAGTCTCTGTGTTGCCATATGCTAATGAGAGATAGCAAAAGGCTTTGAGATCCCAAGTGTATTGATAGCACCGCTCCATACTGATATATATATATTTATATATATGAGCGTGAGATGTAACCGCTGCATGATATTGAGAGAGCGTGTGCATGAGATGTGAAAGCTACTGGGACACTTACATATAATTGATTGACACGAGTACATGATAGTACCAAATTATGTCGACTCGGCACTAAGTGAGAAGAATGGATGATGAACAGCATAGATTAGCTGTAATATTAAAAATATTGTGTGTGGACTCTTATATGAAAAGAGTAAAAGTGAATAACTTCCGATTTGAGAAATGAACTTACGGGAGTATAGACATTTATGATGAAAGACAGCATGTAGTGGTCTAAAGTATTGTTGATGTTGAAAGTGTGCTGGCAGTATTATTTGGAGGATGAACTAGAGGTCAGAAGCTGTAAGTATACGGCATGTACTCCCTTTTTGGACTTAAGTTAAATTCGGAAGACCGAATTTCTTAAGGTGGGGAGGATGTGATAACCGTAAATTTTCCATTTATTGGAAATTATAAATATTGAAAATAAATATTGGAGAAAATAAATCAGAGGAAATAAATAATATTTGCGAGAACGGGATATTGTGAAAATCCCGAGAATTGAGGAAGTGAAAGAATTAGGAAATTCGTGTAAAGGAAATTAAATTAGAAGTGAAGATAAAAATAATAGAGAGATGAAAAGAATTAAATTGGATAAATTAAAATCCAAATCTAATTAAGAAAATAAGAAAATAAAATGAAATATATTTATATAATTATATATTATATAAATGTATTTTTATACAAATACATATGTACGTAAATACTATATAGTATATTTTAATATACGTTGGTATATATATATGAAAATATATACTATTTCATAAATTTAAATAATACATATGTATAAAACCATAATATTTTATGTGTATATATAATTATACAAATACGTGTAGAAGAAAGGTAAGTGTGGTTTTATATTAAAGTTTATATGTATAAATATTGTATTATAACATCTATATAATTTGTATATGTAAATGTTATTTATTTCAAGTATATATATATTATATATATAATATATATATATAAAATACTAGATATACATTTTGTAATACTTAATATACATATATGTATATGTATGTATCTCTTTAAATATATATATAGTACAATACTATATAAATAAACTAATATTATTATATTTAAATTGTATAACATAAATATAAAGTATAGTGTATAATATATGGTGTATTTTATACCAAATATAGAAAGAGAACAAAAATATAAAGGGAAATAAAACAGAAAAAGGAAAGGAGAAAATCGGGGAGGAACCCCGACCCCTCCAGCCAGACCGTCGGTGGTGGAGCTGCCACCGCCGGCGAGGGAAAAAGGAAGGTGAGACGTCACCGGCCAGAGAAAGGGAAGAAGCCGGCGGCGGCGTGAAGAAAACAGAAACGGAATTGACGAAAACGAAGGAAAGCCGGAAGAGAAAAGGAAAATGGCCGACGGCGGTGTCGGCCGAATCGGTGGCCGCCACTGCCAACGAAGCTTCATCGGAGGAAGAGGAAGCCGATGGAGACCACCGGAGGCGCAATGGACGGCGGAGGAGGGTAGGCGAAGAGGAAGGAGAAACCGAACCTATTCCGCCTCGATCCGCCGCCGTGCCGCCGATCCAGGGCAAACGGAGGGCACCGGCAAGTTCGTCGGGCAGCTGGCCAGCTGAAGGACGCCCGAACCACCTGAGAACCGGCCGCCGGCGAGGAGTGGTCTGAACCGGTCTGACCGGGAAAGAAAGAAAAGAAAAAAAAGAAAAAGAAAAGGAAAAGAAAAAAAGAAAAGAAAAAAAAGGGAAAAGAAAAAAAGGAAAAAGAAAAAAGAAAAGAGGAAAAGGAAGAACAAGAGGAAAAAAGGAGAATTTCGGGAATTCGGAAAATTCCCGGAAATTCGACGATTCGAAAATTTACGAAAATTCGGTAAGAAATTTCCCGAAGATTTAATTTCAGAAAAATTAAATAAATTATGAAAAAAATTCTAAAAATTAGAATTTTTATTTCCAGAAATTAATTTCAGCAATCGGGATAAGGAATCAGGAGAAATGGAGCGCGGGCGCGATCAATAAGCGGAAGTCGCCGACCCGGAAAAAGGTAAGGGATGCATGTGCAGCACTGTAAGGATACTCAGTCTGCATATTTTAAATTGAAATATTTTATGCAAATATTTTATGAAAATTATTATGATGCATGATTTGCTGAATATAATTTGGGAAGAAGTACTGGCTGAAAGATTTAAAACTGTATTTTTCCGTGCAGGAGGTTAATAAATCGGCAACTGTTATGCTGCCGAAAATTTTAGAAAAAAACTTTATAAAATCATATTAAATGATTTTATTTTCGAATTTCGATAGTAAATCACGAAACATGGGAAAATTACTAAATTTCATAAAACATGAATATAATGAGATGCAATTTTAAAATATTCATGTATTCGAGAATGGTGACAATGAAATCACCGAAAATTCTCGAAATAGATAAATTACACGAAATACAAGAGGAAAGATGAAGTGAAATATAGTGAATATTTTTATGAATATTTTTATAAATATTCACTAAAGGATTTTAACCCTTATGGTTTTAAATTATGGAATTTTATATTTATATAAATTCCATAAAGGTTTATTTTATGATGAAAATACGGTTTTGAGATTGGTTGGCATTCCTATCATGATGATGCATGATATGTAACCTGTTTAGTCCCGGTCGACGCCTAAATCAGTGATCCACCGAGGACAATATAGGTTATGGTTATAGATTTGACGGGCGTATTTCCTTACCCTCCGAGGTTTATAGTATGATAAGATTGATGTCTATCTTAGACTCCATAAATGATAGGTGATATGTTAAAAAGGAAAGTATTTTACATAAGATGGAATATGCCAACCGGAAAAATGTGATACATGATGGGTGACATGTGAAAAGAACATGTTTTATATAATATGATAAGAGAATCAATTGAATTATAGCATTTTTACAAAATGCTCATTTAGGTACTGATTATAGTACCGTGAGATGATTCTCATAAGACATGAGATACAAACATGTAATATGTTTTCAAAAAGGAAGAAATGATAATTCTAATATTCTTTCTATGGTCTTAAATGGAATATGAGATCATAAGTACTACATGAGATCTGATAAGACAGTGGAAAGTACATATGGCGTAAAGGCCAAACCGAGCAAAGACTCGATGATTTTACCGTGTAAGCCACCTCTAGAATCCTTCGAGAACTAAGTGCTGCACGTGTTCTGATGTGTTAGTAAAGGCCAAACCGAGCAAAGACTCGATGATTTTACCGTGTGAGCCACCTCTAGAATCCTTCGGGAACAAAGTGCTGCACGTGTTCTGATGTGTTAGTAAAGGCCAAACCGAGCAAAGACTCGATGATTTTACCGTGTGAGCCACCTCTAGAATCCTTCGGGAACTAAGTGCTGCACGTGTTCTGATGTGTTAGTAAAGGCCAAACCGTGCAAAGACTCGATGATTTTACCGTGTGAGCCACCTCTAGAATCCTTCGGGAACTAAGTGCTGCACGTGTTCTGATGTGTTAGTAAAGGCCAAACCGAGCAAAGACTCGATGATTTTACCGTGTGAGCCACCTCTAGAATCCTTCGGGAACTAAGCTGCACGTGTTTTGATGTGTTAGTAAAGGCCAAACCGAGCAAAGACTCGATGATTTTATCGATGATATTACCGTGTAAGCCACCTCTAGAATCCTTTGGGAACTAAGTGCTGCACGTGTTCTGATGTGTTAGTAAAGGCCAAACCGTGCAAAGACTCGATGATTTTACCGTGTGAGCCACCTCTAGAATCCTTCAGGAACTAGGTGCTGCACGTGTTCTGATGTGTTAGTAAAGGCCAAACCGAGCAAAGACTCGATGATTTTACCGTGTGAGCCACCTCTAGAATCCTTCGGGAACTAAGTGCTGCACGTGTTCTGATGTGTTAGTAAAGGCCAAACCGAGCAAAGACTCGATGATTTTACCGTGTGAGCCACCTCTAGAATCCTTCGGGAACTAAGTGCTGCACGTGTTCTGATGTGTTAGTAAAGGCCAAACCGAGCAAAGACTCGATGATTTTACCGTGTGAGCCACCTCTAGAATCCTTCGGGAACTAAGTGCTGCACGTGTTCTGATGTTTTAGTAATGGCCAAACCGAGCAAAGACTCGATGATTGTACTATGGGAGCCACCTCTAGAATCCTTCGAGAACTAAGTGCTACACGAGTTCTGATGTGTTAGTAATCAGTCTAAGTTCTAATGGGGATGCGACAAATGTCGAAGGATGAAATAGATCTTGTGCACATGACATATGATGTGTGTGATATATCGGATTTTGTTTATATATGCCACTCAAACATGTGCTACTTGAATGTTCATCTCGTTCACCCTTAATCATACTGATAAAAAGAATGATGCCTTGTGAACTTAAGAATGGAATAGATTTTAATAGCTTATTTTGCTTTTTAAAGGACGGTACTAATTAAGAGAGTATATTAAAACATGAAATGAATTTTAAAGAAATAAAATGATGCTTTAACTAATATTCTTTTCAAGAAATATACGGATATTAATCATTCTATTTAAATGCTTTATTTCGTATAAGCATTATTTTGAAAAGAATATGAAAAAGGTTATGAAAGATTGAAAAGGAAAAGGATTTATTAATTCAAAACAAAAAAAAATTTCTCTCTACAATTGCTTCTAGGTTCCGTAACAAGTATGGTATTCTAAAATACCTACCTTACTCCATTCGGATTCCTAGCCGATTGTAGTATCTTTCCTACATGCGAGCCTAGAGCCCATAGGAAAAATGAAAAAGATTTTCAGCATATAAGAAGCTGAGTATCAAGTGAGGCATATAATTCTCTTACTGAGCCGTGGTTTTGCTCACCCCTTAATTTTCAACATTTCAGGTTTTGATGAATGTGAGTTCAGTGGATTGTGGATCTTGACTGTACACGAAGGACAATGTGTCAGACCGACTGATTATTTGAGGTATGATCGTTTATTCTCTGTATTTAGACACGTCAACAGTACTACTTATCTGATTAGTTACGATAGGGGATGTGTATAATATAAACAATATTATGTAAAATTGTTTAACAGTCAGTACAAGTGAAGTATCGCAGACAGCCCAACCGATTAAGTTGTGTTTAAGAAGATGAAAAATGTGATCACGGGTCGTGACAGATGCTGACTGGGCAAGAGATACTACAGATTGAAGATCAACTTTTGATTATTGTACATTTATCGGAGGGAACTTAGTGACTTGGCAAAGCAAGAAACAAAGTGTGGTAGCCAGAAGCTGTGCAGAAGCAGAGTTTAGATCAGTTGCACATGGAATATGTGAAGTACTACAGATTAAGATATTATTGCAAGAATTGAAGATATCAAACCCTTCGCCAATGAAGGTCTATTGTGACAATAAGGCAATAATTTCAATTACTCACAATCCAATCCTTCATGATAGAATAAAGCATGTGGAGGTGGATAAACACTTCATCAAAGAAAAATTGAGAAGGATTGATATGTGTGCCATATGTCCTTCCTGCAGAACAGGTTGCAGATATACTCACTAAAGGATTACCAAAGAGGCCATTCGACAATTTGATTGGCAAGTTGTCAATGGAAGATATCTACAAACGAGCTTGAGGGGGAGTATTGAGAATGTCAAAGATGTGATTGGATTTAGTTTCCTTACTTAGTTTCCTAAATTTCTGTCTGTAATTAGGAGTTGATTAAGAACTGATTTGGTCAATGATCTAAATTTGTAAAGTGAGAAAATTAAGCCATAAATTAGTTAGAACTTTCTTATTCCTATGTATAGATTTTCCCTATAAAAGGATTGTAGATCAGAAGGAAAAATATTGACAGAAAATATACAATTTTTTACCCAATTCTATAGCACCAACAGCATTTGCTATCATAAGAATAATTTTGAGTACTACTACCTTATTGATACCTTAATGAGGTCCCCATAGGTTGTTTTTATTACTTTTCGTTTGGACATTTTCTTGTCATTTTGGAATTACTTGGAATTGAAGATTTGATAGGAATAACTATATTTGTTAAATAACCATTGCAAGTGGTTTAAGAATTCGTCTTGGGTGAATATAATGAAGGAGCCATTACTGCCTTCAACGAAAATCTCTCTGACAATTCCACATTAAAAGATTTTCGCTCAAAAGATGCATCACAAAGGTGTGACTTTGGTATTTAAGTTTGAGCTGCTTTTTGGCATCTTTAAATTTGTTAGCTTTAAATTGACTTATGTATTTTGAAATAACAAAAACTTAAGTAATATTAAGTGTTTGACTTTATAATGTAAATTTGCTTTACCAATCATATGAATTTCTCAAACCACTTTAAGTCTACATATCAAAGTCTAAGACCATGATTTAATTGTATATTCTTATTGGTCTTAACATTTTGCAAAATGATTTTGAATATCTTCATCAAGTAATTTTCTCAAAACCTTATTGAACACAACTTTAGAAAATTACTTAATGAGTTTTTTTGGCTATGTTTTTTTTTTGAGAAAGTCAAGAAAAACTCACACAAAATTCTAAAATGTTTTAGGATGAATTAAAATCAAAGTCCACATCATTTCTAACCCAAATTAACCTAGAAAAGTGCAGGAAAAGCATGAGGGATCAATCCCCTAGGATGAGGAATCCATCCCAGAATGGCAGAATGCTCCCAGAAAGCAAAAAGGAAGCATGGGATCGATCCCCTAAGGGAAGGGATCGATCCCCTACCTTGAAAATGCACTATGACAGCTAGTTTTTGTGAGTACAACGGTCACATTCAGTTTTGGCTCCTACCAACGTTTAGAAACCACCCAAAGGACTATAAATAAAGGCTTGGAAGTTCAAGGAAGCAAGAGGAATAGCTTAGCAATATTTTTCTTCATCTTCTCCATCTTCCTCAAGCCTACCAAACTCACAAGTGCTACAAAGTCTTCATATTCTATCATACTCATCATCTTTGTATAGCATAGCATAAATATTGTATAGGATTTCTCTTGTGCTTAACCATTGTAATCACTTGCCTACCTAAAGGCCTCTCATTGATCACATTCCTTGTAAACTCAATCACACCTTGTAAAGGGGAGGTTTCTCTTAAACCTTAGAAAAAGAGGGAGGTTTTTCTTTAGCCTTAGAAAAAGAGGGAGGTTTCTCTTGAGCCTTGAAAAAGAGGGATTGTAAAGACAAATTCAAGTTAGTGAATTTGGGGAAAATCCTTGGGAGCGTCTCAACGTAGAGGATGTAGGCAAAGTTGTCGAACCTCTATATATCGCTTGTGTATATTTCTCTTTCCCTTCTCTCTTTATTTACTTGCAATTATATTTGTGCTTATTGTATTGAATTTGGATTGCATGCTTGCATAGCCTAGAGAACTTAGAAAACATTAATATAGGCTAGTGAATTTAGAAGAATCGAAAAATGAAATTAAGGTTAGTTAAAAACCGATTCACCCCCATCTCGGTATTATTATAGAGCCAATAATTGGTATCAAAGCTTGGGCTCCAGATTGATTTGGATTAACATCCATAAAGTAAAACGATCATAAATGGCTCATTTGAACGTAGGTAGACCCCTAGGAGAAGAGGGACACTCATTAGTTAGACATCCACTTTTAAATGGAGAAAATTACTCATATTGGAAAATTAGGATGATATTGTTTGTGCAATCAAACGACTATGAAGTGTGGAGAGTGATAGTTAATGGTCCCAAAATTTCAATGAAAAAAGTAGATGGAAAAGATGTCCCTAAAAGTGAGGATGAGTGGGACACAAATGACATGAGATTGGCCCAATTGAATGCCAAGGCTATGCACACTCTCTTTTGTGCATTAGGTCTAAATGAATACAATAGAGTCTCTCTATGTGAGAATGCTAAACAAATATGGGACAAATTGGCCATTACACATGAAGGGACCAATCAAGTTAAAGAAACCAAAGTAGGTATGCTCAAACATGATTATGAACTTTTTAGGATGAAAGAAGATGAGTCCATGAGTGATATGTTTACTAGGTTTAATGACATAATCAATGGACTTAAGTCTTTAGGCAAGACCTATTCCAATGTAGAAATGGTTAAGAAAATTTTGAATAGCTTGCCAAAATCTTCGGAGGAAAAGGTAACCACAATAGAAAAATCTAAGGATCTTAACACCTTGTCTCTAAATGAGCTTATGGGCTCCCTACCACATAT
Source organism: Heritiera littoralis (assembly GCA_031772115.1). Taxonomy (NCBI): domain Eukaryota; kingdom Viridiplantae; phylum Streptophyta; class Magnoliopsida; order Malvales; family Malvaceae; genus Heritiera; species Heritiera littoralis. Next base: position 1,575,235 of record JAPDPK010000142.1, on the reverse strand, counting down.
GGAATGAAATTAAAAAGAAATGAAGTGCCTTCAAAGAAAGTAGGAGTAGCTCTTAAATCATCCACTCATGAGAATATTAGAGATGATAGTGATGAGAATGGAGATGAGGAAGAAAAGGAAATGACAATGTTTGCCAAAAGATTTAATAGATTTATGAGAATGAATGAGAGAGAGAATGATAGGAGGCATAAAAAAAGAGAGGTAATAAGAGGAGAGTCAAGTAGGAAAGAAAAAGACCCCTTAGTGTGCTATAAATGTAATGAACCGGGTCATACTAAGCTAGATTGTCCCTTACTTAGGAAGGACAAGGATAGGAAGTAAAAGAAGAAAGCATTTGTGGCTGCATGGAGCGATAGTGATAGCTCCGATGAGGAAAACATAGATGATGAGGTAGCCTACTCATGCTTTATGGCTATTAGTGATGATGAGGGTAGTTCTAGTTCTAGTGAAGATAATGATTATACCTTTGGTGAACTACAAAATGCCTTTAATGAACTAGCAAATGAGTTTCAATACATGAACTCCAAATATAAAAAGATTATTGCTAAATTGAAAATAAAAAATGAAATGCTATTAAATGCAAAACTTCAATTTGAAAAGAAATTAGAAGAAGCAAACTTAGAAATAAATGAGTTGAATGAAAAGCATACAAATTTGCATAACTCATTTTCTAGGTTTTATATGGGTCAACAAAAATTAGATCACATGCTTGAGACCCAAAAAGCTTTCTTTGACAAATATGGGTTAGGATATAATGCAAATAAAAAGAAAACTCATCTTAAGAATTTTCTTGTGAACAAAAATTCTATGCATGATACATCTCTCGCATGTTCACTATGCAATAAAATAGGACACTCATCACAAGCATGCACTTATAGAAAAACCACATTTAGAGGAAGAGTAGTTAGAAAAATGTAGGTGCCAAAACATGTTGTAAATAATAATGAATTGAGTTTGAAATGGATCCCTAAAGGATCAAAAATTGTTAGCACTAACCCTCAAGGACCCAAGAAAATTTGGGTACCAAAACATGCTTGAATTTGTTTGTTGTAGGAGTGTTAGAGCTTGGAGCTATAATGAAACAATGAAGTTCAAATGCTCTACACATCCCATGGAGTTTGCTTATGCCAATAAGAAAGAGAAAGAGCTTGAGAATCCATTCTTGGCAAGGTCACAACAATTCCTCAAAGGATAGCTCAAGATGGATTCAACAAATCAAGGCAAAGCATTCTCAAGCAAAGGAGTTTTGTAAGCTTAAATTCTATCTTTTCAAAACTCATATTTGTTAAAATTATTTGTATGATTTAATGAAGCATTATGTTGATTACCCTTGATGCAGGAATGAATGAAAGGCATGATAAATGATTTTTGATTATTTTGTGGACAATTCTTGATTATTGGATGAAAAGCATGTAACATGATTTTGAAATGATTTTTGAATTTTTATAATTTGAGCAAGTTTGCAATGTGTTGATAATATATTTTCTTGCTCTAAAAATGTTAAATATGTCATGTATGCAAAATGCCATGTCGAGGAATTTGTATATTAGAAATCATGACATGATGTTCACAAGTGTGGTGATTTGATGACATGTGCCTAAAATCTATGTGGACATGATTATTTTGGCATATTTGTGTTTTCCAATGCCTTGGTTTTGACAAAATATGCATAACTCTTAAAATGACCTCTTTTGAGACCAAAAATGCATTTTATGGTGCAGATTCTTCCAAAATTGTGAAATCTATTGTTAAATGGTTTTTCATTCATATTTTTCATTCATACAAGTCCAAAATCATGTTACATAAATGTTTAAACTTTTACTTGGACTTAAAATACTCAAAAACAAAGTTTTGGCACCTCAAAAGTTGAATTTTTTGTCAAAATCCTGCAGAAATTGGATGAGGGATCGATCCCTTCACATGCAGGATCGATCCCATTTGGCAAAATACAGAAAATTGTATTCTGGAAATAAGGGATCGATCCCCCTCCTCTAGGGATCGATCCCCCCAAGGCCAAAAGCCTTCCCTGCACATTTTAAACCAAAATTTGGGAGGATTTTTGTTATTTTTACACTTTCCTTCGTCTAAGCTTAAAATTCATTGTTTTCAACTTCTTTTGATTTTTACAATATGAAAAATCATTTTTCATTAATATCATACCTCAACTTCAACAATTTGTATTATTCTTAACAATTAATATCTTTTTCCTTGAACTTAAAAGTGAAAATTCATTTTTCTTATTGAAGACATTCATGATTTGCATAAATCTTTAAATAATCTTGAAATATATTTTCAATGAATGCTTAAATATTGTTTTGAGAACTATTTCAATGATTTGTGCATTGACTTAAAAATTTAGATGAACTTGTGCATAATGACTAGTGATCATACCTTTTGTTTATCTTAATCAAACATGCTTAGAGGATTTTATCTCATAGCTTGACTCACATATTCCCATTAGGCATCATGATATATTTTTGGTGGAATATAAATAATTGAAGGTCAATATGTATTTTCTTGAATGATAATATGATCATAACTTGACCTTAATGATAAAATTTAAACATGACTTAGGTGAATGAAATACATGAGATACAAAAAGCCTTACCTAGAGTCATAATTATCCTTGGCCTACAATTTGTGATGATAAATGGATCTTAAATGTTCAAATACATGAAAATTAGTCATCCATGAACTTAGATTGATCTTATGGCTAAATTTCTAAAGAACTTAGATGACAACATCAACATTCAAGGATAAATGGAAACTTGAACAAATGCAATTTGATTAATATCCATGCATTGAATCTTGATTGTTCTGATGTTGAACTTGCATGTTTGCTTAAGTTGAATCAATAATCATGTCTATGAGATGAGAATATTAGTTTTCATGAAATTGTACTTGACCTCACTCATAGACTGAAAATCTTAACGATAAAAGACATTTTAGCTTGATAATATTGATTCACTTGAGTAAAGCCATTTTAGTTAAAATAGCATATACCCTCTAGAACCTTATATGATAAACACAACTAAGGATATGGCTATTAAATGATTAACATGAAAATCTTGAACCTTTCCTTGCTCATAATTTGTTAAGGACTTGAATTGGAAAATGAGCATAGGATTTTTGTGCCTATAACCATGGAAGAAAATGTGTATGCTTGAATGATGTAAATTCTTGAATCTGCCATATGATTAAATTTGTGCATATAAATATGGATTAATACTTTATTATAGTATGCTAATGTCTAATTAATCTATATGCATTATTGATGGTGTGTGATTGTGCTCTTGCATGTTTAACTTGATTATTCTCTTGAATGAACACACCACACATAACAATTAGCATCATGCAAAATGGCTAAGTCAACCATTGGTAACAATTGGTATGAGCTTTAAATTCACAATTCTTTTGCATGAGACATTTGTATGCTAGAATTTGTGGTTAATTGATGTATGATATAATTCTATGCACACTCTTTCTTAAAAATGATTTATGAGCTCATGCATATGATATGTCATCTAATTTCAGCTCATAATCATGATGTATTAACATGCACCTTAGTTGGATCTTAGAGAACAATTGATGAATCTAGGTACTTGATAAAATTAAAATAAGCAAGTTATAGAACTTAGTAGAAAATTTATAAACAACTTGCTTACTTGCTTACCAATTGGGAACTTCTTGCAAAATTATTTATAAACAATTAGTATAGAATCTTTAACAATGTCCTTTGCATGAATAAACACTTCACACTCTTTATGGACATTGACTTATTTATTTGTGCTATGAGTCTCATGTACTAACATATTTCTTGGTGGATGGAAAATATTTATTTGTTCTCACATAGCCATAATTTTGGAGGGAGCATAATTTTTATTTTTCTTTCTTTTTGCTATGACAAAAAGAGGGAGAAATAATGGAGTTTGAAAACTTCTTTTGAAAACCATGCTTATATTAAGGGGGAGCTTTGCAAAATCATGCTTTATTTAAGGGGGAATATTTCTTTAAAGAATTTTCAAAGCAAATTTACCTTAAGTTTTGTCATATCAAAAAGGGGGAGATTGTTAGCTTTAAATTGACATATGTATTTTGCAATGACAAAAACTTAAGTAATATTAAGTGTTTGACTCTATAATGTAAATTTGCTTTACCAATCATGTGAATTTCTCAAACCACTTTAAGTCTACATATCAATTTTTAAGACCATGATTTAATTGTATATTCTTATTGGTCTTAACATTTTGCAAAATGATTTGAATATCCTCATCAAGTAATTTTCTCAAGACTTTATTGAACACAACTTTAGAAAATTACTTAATAAGTTTTTTGGGCCATGTTTTTATTTGAGAAAGTCAAGAAAAACTCACACAAAATTCTAAACTGTTTTGGGATGAATTAAAATCAAAGTCCACATCATTTCTAACCCAAATTAACCCAGAAAAGTGTAGGAAAAGCATGAAGGATCGATCCCCTAGGATGAGGGATCCATCCCGGAATGGCAGAATGCTCCCAAGAAGCATGGGATCGATCCCTTCTACCTCGAAAATGCACTCTAATGGCTAGTTTTGTGAGATACAACGGTCAAATTTAGTTTTGGATCCTACCAACGTTTAGAAACCATCCAAGGGACTATAAATAAAGGCTTGGAAGCTCAAGGAAGCAAGAGGAATAGCTGAGCAACATTTTTCTTCATCTTCTCCATCTTCCTCAAGCCTATCAAACTCACAAGTGCTACAAAGTCTTCATATTCTATCATACTCATCATCTTTATATAGCATAGCACAAATATTGTATAAGCTTTCTCTTGTGCGTAACCATTGTAATCACTTGCCTACCTAGAGGCCTCTCTTTGATTACATTCCTTGTAAACTCAATCACACCTTATAAAGGGGAGGTTTCTCTTAAGCCTTAGAAAAAGAGGGAGGTTGGGAGGTTTCTCTTAAGCCTTAGAAAAAGAGAGAGGTTTCTCTTGAGCCTTGAAAAGAGGGATTGTAAAGACAAATTCAAGTTAGTGAATTTTGGAAAAATCCTTGGGAGCGTCTTAAGGTAGAGGACGCATGCAAGGTTGCCGAACATCCATAAATCGCTTGCGTACATTTCTCTTTCCCTTCTCTCTTTATTTACTTGCAATTATATTTGTACTTATTGTATTGAATTTGGATTGCATGCTTGCATAGCTTAGAGAACTTAGAAAACATTAATATAGGCTAGTGAATTTAGAAGAACCGAAAAACGAACTTAAGGTTAGTTAAAAACCGATTCACCCCCCTCTCGGTATTTTTATAGAGCCAATAAATTTTTTTAACAAAAAATAGGTTTCAAGTGGTGAAAAGTAAAAGATTATATTGAATTAAAAGAATGAAAAAAGAAAGAAAGAAAGAAAGAAAGAAAGAAAGAAAGAAAGAAAGACTTCTGTCATGTTCAAAGCAGCATATACAGTTTGGAATCTTTGCCTTCAGCCCATGAACTTGAAGAAAAGTAAAATCCCTACACTTACTTAGATGTTTTAACTTGTCATTGTTGCTGATATTGGAGGGCAATGTACCATTTACTACAATATGATTCTTTATAGAAGAGTTCATGGGCAACCATATTGTTAGACTTCTAGTCATTAGATATGTTTCATTGAAGGTCGAGCTGCTTGTTAGGTTTAGATTTGTGCTAGTTGTAGAGTTATGATTCTTTTGTTTTGCTATGCTAAAAAATTTGGAAATTTTATTAACTAGATTTAAAGATTGATAATCATACCATGTCATATAGGTATCATGTTCATCAATATATGAATGGAACATTATGTGATCTTACTAATCAGCCCTGAGAAATTAAGGTATCATGTCCATCAAGATTACAAAATTTTTATATGGTTTTTGGATTTCCTTTGGAGGGAAAAGACTATGCTTTTGTTTTTAGTTCCTTTTTGTGTTTTCTGTTTTCTTATCTTTGTTTGTAGGTAGATTTGTCTGCTTAGAGCCGAGAGCAATGATTAGTTCAATTATAGAGTTATCCACATGCAAGTATGCACTTACTCCTTTTCAAGGCCCTATGCTCTGCAAACACCCAAGAGTCTCTCTCTATTCTAAGTGCTAAGATTAGACTATTGATAGTTTGATATTAGTTTTTTGTAAAGCTGATTGTGCCAGTTGTAAAGATCAAAGATCTTCTATTGAAGTGCTGAGTTGGGAATTGTATGTAAAACATGACTAAATACTTCTTGTTATCCTTTCTTCTCAATAGATGAAATTGGTCTAGTCACCTAAAACAGCTAAGAATTGAGTGACTAATTCAATGGTTATTGAGCAAGTGTTCTTAAGCCTGGCAAAAGTGCTATATAGGTATAATGCAAGAAGAAAAGGAAACCATTTTAAGGGAACATAGTACTTTGTGTAGCAAAACATATGGGTAAACTTTACCAGCTGCCACTAATCTTGTACCTTCTCTCACTTGGGTTAGCGAACTTTATTTTATCAATTGTTCACATAACTTTTAATGTATATAGATTAGTCATACTTTCTTTCTCTTGCATGCGAACATGAAAAAAAAAAGTGGAGCATTGTGGAGGGTTGTATAATGTTTCTAATGCAACCATTTAATTTTTTTGGAGTTTATTTATTTAAAAAAAATCTGATCCTTATCCTTGATTTTGCAGACTATTGCAAGACCAGTGTGGCACACCATTAACTGCAACGTGCTTCCAAAAGACCTCAAGGATACCAAGGTTGACGCACATATTACCATGACCATGGACTCAGAAGATTAACTTGGTTATGATTCAAGAGAATGAATGCTATAAATCTTTATACACAATTTGCTCATATTTATAAACATAAGTTTTGTCAAAATATTGCAGTATCAATTTTTTGTTAAAATCCACTATTTTTTCCCCTCTCAAATTACTTCTTTATTGAAAAAAATATAATAATTCAAGGACTTGAAGCTCTACCATGCACTTTTCATAATGATTAGAGTTTGGATGAGTTGCCAAAAAAAAGAAAAAAAAGAAACTGATTAGTGTTCAAATAATGCTGATGTTTGAAACTTACATTTGGAAACAATTCTTGCATTGGTGAATTCAACATGCTAACAAATCTCTAAGCTCAATTCAAGAGTTTTCTTGTTTTTATTTCTAGAACCTGTTCTTTCAAGGTTGTTGGCTTGTTGCTATTTACATATCACCAATGTTCTCCCATCTTTCATCCTGTGCTAGGTTTCATTTTGTTATGAGTGATGAGGTATACTTGTATTTCTTCTCTATATTTACCAATGCATCCCATCTTTGTAACGACCCTTCATACCAAAAATACGAATCAAATTTTTCCTTTGTAACTTACTTGGTTGGGCTGTACATAGTGTCACTAATCAATTGCTAAGCTAATATTATATTACCTAAGTCAATGACCTTTAGTTACCTTAAGTCCTAGTCAAATTCTTTCACTAAGCATGCATTTATAATTTCGAATCATTCTACTTGACTAAATATATCTCTACCCAAGTTGCATGCATTGTTATAAACCATAACTATATTCTATACTTGCTTTAATTACATCCCCATACTATAAAAGTACTGAATATAGAAGTCTGAATATAAAAGAGAATACTGTACATCACATACCTTCAAAAGTGGTACAAAAGCCTCGAAGGACTTCCTTAAACCCCTCGTATAAAGCACCTACTGCAAATAATCTGGAAGGTGGAGAGGGGGTGAGCTTTTTGGAAAGCCCAATAAGAAATATATATAAGAAACGGACATCGAATTTCTATATGCAAGTTACGAAAATATTTATTAAAGCTCGAATACCATATTTCATACCACTCGGAAATCAAATCATGCATATGCAATGCATCAGAAAGTAATTCATTCAAAACCATAGATAAGCATTATCATTTGAAACATAATTCGAAACATAAACATTCAGAAACCAAAATCGGCGTAAGTACGAAAAGAAGCATATATATCATAAGCTGGAGACATGATGACTAAGCAATAATCAAGCAGTTCAAATATTCCCGTGAGGGAAAATGCAGTTGACATATGGCCATAGTCCAGAGGGGTCCACAGTGAGCACTGATCACGTGTCAACTGGGCCCGCTATGGATTGGATCAAGTCACACGACAATAGAAACTCTATTGTAGACTGGATCAGGATCATACAGTAGCCCAAAACATTACCTACTGTGGACTGGATCAGGGTCACACAGTAGTCCAAAACATTACTGCAGTGATTGTTAGTCATGTCTCAAAACACTTCCATACATATAGTTCCTACTGCGGACTAATTCAAGGCCACACACAGTAGTTCGAATATAAATACCTACTGCGGACAGAATCAAGGTCACACAGAGTAGTTTCAAAACAATACTATATTGACTTTAGTTAGTCATGTCTCAAAACATATATATATTTTCGGAATTCAAAACAGTATTTTTCGAGCTTTAGGAAAGTTCACAAAAGAACTAGTATATATTTCTTTCAAACGCAATAAATCATATGTGCTCATAATATTTTCAAACCAATATCATCGGTTGATAATTTCCATGAGATTAATAGCTAAAAGTCTTATAAACAAATCAAAATCATAAGATTCAACCGTTTTCAAAATAAGCTTGCCGGATACTTTGCCATTTTCAAATGGTTGCTTAAGTTAAGCTTAAATCACCAAAACCATTATTTTCATAAAAAATCCGGCAACATAACATCTTATATTTCTTAGAACCCCCTGTAAGAAAATACAGTTTATAAAATCACAAGGCAGTTGATTTTAAAATTGCATTCAGTATCCCTTACGTTCCGATATATATCTCTTACCTCACGAATCACACGGCACTTTCCCAAATCAGTCTAGTAGCACAGAACGATTAAGTGAGCACATACTTGCTTAAATCTTTTTTTTTTCTAACGCCCCTTCGTTTCCCAGCTGCATAAAATTATTTCCTTCAAACATAAATCATTTGAAACCACTATAAATCCATCATTGAAATCATTCTTTTAAAATCATAAACCTATCAAACAATTTCTTTGCTTACTTAAATTTGATAAAAATTTCAGCAGCCTAACATTTAAAAAGATGGGATCTCCTGCAAGTTCAAGACAACAATATTCCAATATATCCCAATCCAGTTCATATGCATAATTTCACGATCTCATCACCAACAATCCTAATTTATAATCATTATTAAACTTATTTAAACATAATTAATACATATACCACAAATAGGTTAACTTGCCTAATAGGGCACTATTGTCACGTATGGTCCTAAACACATTACTTCCTACTACATCTACGTCTCATAAATTATACTTGCCTAATACTTTTAACAAGTATGATTAAATCAAACATTTGCACGATTAACATACAATAAGGTTTTTCATTTCAAGCACCCATTCCAACACTTTGGCCGAAAGCTACAGTGCTCCTCCAAACGATGAATTTCACTACAAAACCACATTTCATACTTAATTTCGTATAATAGGTGTAATTGAAAAACACTTAGCACATCTACACTTTGCTCATGCCTACCACACTAAGAAGGTGTATTGACTAAATGTACCCTTCCTATGGTTTTAATATGGAACAACTACATTGGTCATATAACCATTCACAGTTCACCAACATATCACAAAATTACACCGAAATCACGTCATTTTCACTATGCCCTTCATTAGAGCCTAATTTACATTTATGTCATATAATCAGTTTTAATGTCATTTAACATCTTAATCATGCTTAATTACATGATTTACACCTTATGTATAAAAATCACTATCAAGTCAAACATGATTACACCAAGAACACCAAGTGACCGAATGCTCATTAACTCGATAAATTCAAATAAAATTTCATTTTTCTTCAAATCATTCTCAAACAATTAAAACATATTCCATATATATGTATATATATATATATATATATATATATATATATATATATATTTATTTTATATCTTAATATTTTAAGTATACTTACACTTCAAATACTATGGAACCAACTCAATGTTACTTTCACATATTGCATTTAAATCTAATTTTTCTTCAATTAAACCTCCAATCACTTCAATTTCACTAACTAAACTTCCAATTTACTTCAGTTAACACCAATTATTAAAATTAAAGCTTAATTCCTAAAATTCCCAATTTCACCTAAGGGGGAAAAATTCAATTCTTGGCAAATCTATGCCACCCAATGAAATTGAAGCTACAATTAACTTCTATTTATATCAATTAATAATAATTTAACTTCAATTTGATGTAATTTAACTCAATTATACAAAACCCCTAATTTTAACAAAAAGGAAAATCCCAATTTCTATCAATTCTTGATAATTTCAAGCAACCCATTGAAATTGAAGTTATAATTAGCTTCTAATATCTTCAATTAACTAAAATTTAACTTTAATTTCATGAGAATTTAACTCAACCAAAAATCCCTAAATTCATCAATTTGGGCGAAATCCCTATGTCTCCATTCTTGAACAATTTCTTCCAATTGAAACCATATAAAAACTTAGAATCATTCCTTAAACAACATATTAAGAGATCAAAACAAGCAACCAAACAATTCTTTACAAATCTAGTAAAAATCGCATCTTACCCATTTTCTTCATTTTAGGCACTCTCTCTTAAAAACTCAATGAAACGACTTGACAAGTAGATGGGGAGGCCGAGTATGGCATCGGAATTGTGCGACTAACTTTAATTTTTCCATCTTGCTCATGATTTTCGAGTTTGGCATGGAGAAGGGAGGTGAAATCGTGAAGAACCAAGAGGGAAGAGAGACTCACGATTTTGGCTGCCAAGGAGAAAGGTTTTTCATGTTTCCAACAAGCCAAATTTGGCTTTCTTACAAACACTTCCCATTAATTACAAAAATGCCATTAATGAACACTATTAGGCACATGTTTAATTCATTTAATCTATTTTTTTATTTAACTTCATAAACCCAAGTAAGGTAACTCAATTTTATGAAATTACAAAATAAAATATTCATTTAAGATATTTTTTTCTCGTATTTGTCGTAACGATTTCGTCCGAAAACTCGACCACTCGACAATTTTGAAAACATTTAAAAACAAGGGAGTTGCCACCAATCTTTTTTGATAAGGTGTGATTGGTCACCTAAAAAATGTTTATCTTTTTAACACAATCTCAAAATTAATTAAGTTTTATTAGAAAGACAAGTTTGGGTCTGCGAAAACAAAAATCGAGTTCGAGAGTACGGTTACATGTGGGGAAAGATTAGCACCCCTACAACACCCGTTAAAAAACAGTACCATCTTAATCACATGTTATCCTTTTTTGTTTTAATAAAATGATCTTAATTTAATATTTAAAATTAATTTTTATTTTTATTGCAAGCAATTTTATTCTTCAAAGTCAATTTTTATTTGTAGAAATCATTTTTTTCTTATTTTAAAAGGTTAAATTTTATTTTTCAAAAATAAATGTGAACTTTTTTGTATTGAAAAATTAAATCAAATACTCTAATACTTTGGGTAATATTTGAAATAGTTTTCCTCACCTAGAGATTTCTTAAGAATCACTACTTGTGACTTTTATAAAATCTCATCCTCGGTAGATTCACATTTTATTTTTGTAATTAACCATGGATGCATATGATGCAAATAGGAAATGAATTATGCATGTGCATTTTTTATAATATTTTTTTATAAAATTTTATTTTATTTATTTTAAATAAAAATCAATATTATTGAAGAATCACACTAAGCATTCCAATACTCTGGTAACATTTAACGAACTCCTCTCACCTAAGAATCAGTTAGGAATCACTACTTATGACTTCCGTAACATCCCATCATCGGACATTAGTTTAATTAAATTTAAATTTCATTATTTATTTATTTATTTTTCTTTGTTTTAAGAAAAACTTTTTCGTTTTTATTTTTAACAAAAATTTAATTTATTGAAAAATATACTAAATATCCCAATACACTGGTAATATTTAGTACGACTCTTCTCACCTAGGGATCAGTTAAGAAATCACTACTTGTGAATTTCATAACATCCCATCATCGGAAAAATATTTAATTAAATTTAAATTTTATTATTTATTTATTTATATTGCTTTGTTTTAAAAAAACTTATTCATTTTCATTTTTAATAAAAATTTAAATTATTGAAAAATCATACTAAATATTCCAATACTTTTGGCAACATCTAATAGACTCTTCTCACCAAGTGATCAGTTAGGAATCACTACTTATGACTTCTGTAACATCCCATCATCGAAAAATTTATAGTTATTTAATTATCATTTTCTAAAATACACTATATGATAATTACTACAAAAAAATATATTTTTTCTTATTTATTAAAACTAAATTCATGAAATTACATTAACTAAACTTAAAATTATTATTATCCTAACAAACATTTCATACGTATTTTTTTTATAACATGAAAATATACATAACATAAATAATCAAATAAATATACAAATGCATAAAAATAAATTGAAAAGATAAGAGTGTACCAAGTGATTTGGGTTTAAAACCCAATGAAGCTTTTCAATCCAGCCCAAACAAAATGACCCAAAACCTTTGTTCTACACGAAATGGGCCTGCAGCAAGTCAGGCCTAATGAGCTGGCCAAAATGGGCTGACATAGAAGTGGGTTGGATCCAAGGAGCAGTTGTTGGCAGGCCGAATGGTGGACCGGGTCAGAGTGTGGATCGGGTTGGGTCGTCTGGGGCCCGCGAGTCTTCCTCCCTCTTCGGGTCGAGCACGCGGATCCTGGACTCGGGTCAGGTCCAGTCGCGAGTCAGCCCCTTTTCTTTCTTTCTTTTTTTTATAAAAAGCTAACTTTCTTTTATTATTCATTTTCAACCCAAAAAAGAAAATTTTTTTTTTTCAGAGCCTTCCAAAGCTCCTCCCGGCCAGGCGATTTTTGGCTGCCAGCCCTGTTGGAGCTTTGCCACCGGCCGCTGTCGTCGGAGGCTAGATCACGAAAAGCTTTCAACTTTTCGAAAGCTTTATGCCTCCTCTTTCCGTTTCTGGCCTTGGATTCCTCAAAAAGTGGCCTTATATTTGTAAATCTGTAAAAGAAGCTGTCGGTTCAAAACCTCAAAACAGACACCCTTCGCTACCGGCTACTGCTGTCGAAGTCCGACGAGCTTCTCCTCTTCTTTAGCCGCTTCCTCAGCGAACTTTGGAACCCAAAGATTCCTAAAACCCCTAAACTGAACCTCTTTCTTCTCTTTTTTTTTGGTCGATTTTGCTGCTGTTGAGACTTGTGTTTGGTTGTTGCTTGTGTGTGTGTGTGTGTTTAGATCTAGGCTATTTTGGTTATGGCTGGTGGTTGTCGGTTTTTGTTTTTTGTTTTTTTTTTCTTTCTGTGGCTGCATGAGGAATGGGTTTATCTTTTTTATTTTGTTTCTGCTGGGGTGTGTGTATTTTGAATTAAGTTGAGACGTGTTGAGGCTAGGTTAGGTGGTGGTTCACGGTGGTGAAAGGAGCTGCAGTGATGGTGTATGGCAGTTGAGTGTGTGTTGGGGCTGTGAAGGATGGCCGAGAATGGTGGCATGGTCGAAGTTGGGTTCTGTGTTGAAGAGGGTCGAGAATGGTGGGTGAGCAATGGTGGCATGCGGTGGTTGAGGAGTGTGTAGTGGTTGTTTGGGCTGGTGGCCGAAAATGGTGATCAGTCCCCTGCGTTGAAGAGGGTTGAGAATGGTGGCTGTAAGGGGCTGGCGAAGAGGTCTCAGTTGGGTGAGGATGATGGTGTGTGCTTAGCAGTGGTGGTCGATGGTGGTTTCAGTTGTGATGGTGGATGGTGATGGCTGGGTGATGGTGATGGCGTCTCGGTTGGGTGAGGATGATGTTGTGTTCCCCCTTTTCTGGCAGAAATGGGAGGGTTTTTTAAAAAGCGTGGGTATGGCCTAGGGGCTGGCGGAGATGGGATGGCTTGGCAGAAGATATGGTCGGCGGTTATGGAGAATAACACTCCATTAAATGCATTGATTGATTGTTGATATGATAAAATAAACAAATAAATAAAATATAAATAATATAATATATAATATATATACATAAATGAAAATACTAATTTAAAAAAAATTTAAATAATAATAAGTATTAAATTTATCAAAATAATTTATAAATTCGAACAAAATTAAGTGTCTACAGTATTAAATCGAGACTTTAGGTGTTAACTTACAATTTTGCCCCTTTTATCCAATCTAGCCCAATTTCGTAAGATAATCCATATCCGACTTCAATTATATTAACATGGCTTATCTGGGAATAAAAATCATTAATTTATGATGATTCACGTATATCTTGGTGCATGTGCACTTTCGTGGGGCCCATGGACTTGTACGAAAGTTTCCTTTTTGTACCAATATCGATAATTCACTATGTTATTGACCAATTTAATTTATTTGAACACGAAAACGTTAAATATTTATAAAAATAAGGGTTCTCACAATCTTAAATGATGATTTGCATCTTAACACATGGTGTTGACCACATAGAATATTATTGTGTCACTTAAATTAACTAATTAAAAAGAAAAAAAAACTCTACTTTTCTTTCATTAGCACAAAAACATACATTGTATCATTATTTTATAAGTATAGATTTGTAATACGTATTGCTTCTTTTTTGAAGCAGACTAGATTGCAAATCTCCTGGTGAGACAATCCATAGCAAAGAAGATATAACGTAAAGGTACAGTATGTCAGTTCAACTCACAATTGAATTTCTTTATTAAGTTGCTATATTAAACTTTTCAAGAGAGTTGTCATATACATAGAAATGATGAGGCTCTTCATTGAAATCAGCCAAACACGAAAGAGAATTCATACGAAAAGGCTTTTTATTGAAATCACATAACAAAATCCCCTAGATCAAGTATGAGTCATTAACAAAGAGAAAAGGTGCACAATTGAACATGGTTTGGCTACAACTTTCCTCAACGGAGTCGTTTAGGCAAAAGATTGTCTACTACAAAATAGTAGCAGGAAGTGATGCTTGCTTCTATATAATAGAACCATGCTTGTCTCCAATAGGGATTAATGTAGAGCACGCTGGCAATACCTAAGAGGCTAAGAGCACCATAATGTAAGACACAACAAAACTTACATAAAAGACATTCATGTCAATTGAACCATTGTCAGTTGAAGCCTTCGGTTTTGATGACGATGATGGTCCATCTGGTGAGCACTTTGGCAACGGTGGGCCACAAAGAAAACGGTTTCCTAAGTAACTGCTCTCTTCAAATAATGCAAATTGTGCAGTCCTTTCAGGTGTACTTCCAGATAAATTGTTATATGCCACACTGAAAAAAACCAAGAAATTTAATGCCACAAGTTGAGAAGGAATCTTCCCACTCAACTTGTTGTAAGAAAGATCTAGACTCTCAATTTGCCTGAGGTCAGAAATCACAGATGGGATTATTCCAGTCAAGCTGTTGTGAGACAAATTCAAAACAACGATTTTTTGGAAGTTTTTGACTTCGTGGGAATCTCACCAGTCAACTTGTTGCAAGAGAGATCAATTCCAGATATGTAAGTGAGGACTCTTCCTTTGTAAGAGTAGGATATGTTTTTATTTGTGAACTCTATTGGCTCTTCGGTAGAGAAAGAACTGGGAGCCTGTGCAACAGTAGCGACATAACGGACATAATCTTGAGATATATCATTCAGTGTTGTAATCTTCAAGCAAGGAGGAATTGTACTGGAAAGATTGTTATTAGAAAGATCAATTAAGCTTAAGTGACTCAAATTGCATAACTGAACCGGAATCCTACCTTCAAAGTGGTTGTTATTTAGGAGAAGATAACTCAACTGAGAAAGCCTACCAATCCAATTTGGAATGCTTCCATTTAAGTGGTTATTGCTAAGATCTAATGTCACCAAGATAGTGCTGTTGCGAAATGCATTTGTGAGTGGCCCTTGTAGCTTGTTTCTTGATAAATGAACTTGACTGATCCATAAAGGGCTGAAACAAGATGGTAGACTCCCTGAAATATTGTTCACTGAAAGATCCAGAAGTTTAAGTTTAAGATTGAGCTGGCAAAACTCCACGGGGATTGAACCTTCAAGATGATTATTTGCCATGACAAGTTCTTCCAATCTTGACATATTTTCCCCATCCACCTTGGTATCTCACCATAAATTTTGTTATTGCTTAAATCCAATGTTGACAAACTTGAAATATTCCCCATCCACCTTGGTATATCACCAAAGAGTTGGTTACGGCTAACATCCAATGTCGACAAAAATGAGCAATTAGATAAACAATTTGGGATCCTTCCAGAGAAGTGATTCCTATCCAACTTCAACTCCCTCAAGTTATCAAGTTAAAATTTGAAGAGAACATTTGGCCTTGCAAGTTGTTATTTGATAATATAAGAACACTTAATGAGGAGCAGCACATGGCCAAGTGCTCCGGGACTTCACCGGTCAATTTGTTGTTAGACAAGTCCAAGATATTTAAGGAATTCATATCACCGATTGAAACTGGAATGTTACCGCCAAAATAATTGTTTGACATATTCAAAGACCATAATGATGGTAGTTTTGCTCCAATCTCATTTGGAATGTTGCCATAGAAAGACTTTTTAGAGATATCTAATTCTAATAAATTCTTCTGTGAATGGAAGGTTAACTCAAAATGTCCTAGGAAAGAGTTGTTGGCGAGAAGTAATGCATATAAATTTGAGTTGTTCTCCAACAACCAATTTGGGAAATCCCCATGCAATTTGACGCTAGAGAGATCAACAAACCGCAAGTCATGTTGATGATAGAGGAATTGAGGAACTGATCCAATATCTCCACAACAAGATAACCTGATAGAGTATAACTGGAATGTTGGGGCCAAAGAATTCATCTCAGTTTTAGCATATATGGTATTGTTGCCCGCATTGATGTACTTGAGTTTTGAAAGGTTGAGCAAAGGTCTAATGAGCTAGGGATGTGAAAGTTATTGTTTGAAAGGCTCAACATGTAAAGGGATTTTAGATTCCTAAGGGCAGATATATTTCCAGAAAACTGATTGTAGGAAAGATCTAAAAGTTCAAGGGATCTTAGATTCCTAAGGGCAGATATATTTCCAGAAAACTTATTGTAGGAAAGATATAAAATTTCAAGGGATGTGAGGTTGTTGAAGCAGTCGGGCAAGTTACCTTTTAAATTATTGTTACAGATATTCAACATTTGGAGATTTGTCAATTCACAAAAGCCTGCAAAGGGTGTGCGATGCATTAGAACCAAGAAACACTAAAACACAAACAAACAACTATTCTCTCCATCCTTAGCATATTATTGTCATTTGTGACTTTTCCACAAATTTAGTGATCAACAATAGTGTGTGTCTACATATGTATATTTTATATATATATATATATATATATATAGCAGAGAGAGAACTTAAAAGTAATGGTTACAAGGCAACTTGTTTTTTGTGTGTAAATCATGAGGTATTCTCACACCACATTGAGTATGAGATTAATTTTTGCTTACGCTGCATGGTTAGCATTGGCTCAAAAAAATTTGATCCGCTGAAAATTTCGAACAAATAGAAAGCAACAAACAAGAGATAATATATGTAGATATCAATCTCAACGTACTTTGGGTATGTAAGGTGCCATTGGGTCCACAATCCCATAATCTTAGATACTTGAGAGAAGGCATTGCTCCAATTTTTTTAAGAAAGTTGTTTTCTAGGTTAGTGTGCTCTATGACCAAGGATTCCAAATTCATTAAATGAAGTGCACCTATTTCAATAAGTAAAAAAAACCATAGAGAAACATATGAATATATAATTTAAGTGAAAAAGAATGATAATATCATATTATGTATTAAATAAAAAATGCAAAGGAAAGAAAATAATAAAGAGAAAACATGAAGAATCTCACTTTGTTTGGTGATGCAAGGAAAATAGAAAGGAAAAATTCATTATTCAATCTAACTATATCTTAGCTTTAAATTGACAAGTATTTTGAAATGACAAAATTCAAGTAAGCTTAAAAAATGATTTTTCTCTAAGTAAATTTGCTTTGAATGAACTCAATGATAGAAAATATTTTAAACAAGTTTTGGATTGTGATTTCAACTGAAAAAGTCAGTAAAAACTCTTAAGAAAAGGGCTAGAAGTTTTTGAACTGACTTAGAATCACAAACAACCATAAACTATCTCAAATTACAGTTGAAAGAAGTGCAGGAAGGCATTCTGGTTAAAAGGGATCGATCCCTACTGTAAAGGGATCGATCCCATTTTGGCAGTAAGGTGGAAAAGCACCAGGAACAGGTGGAATAGCTTCTGGATAAAAAGGATCGATCTCTTTTTCAAAGGGATCGATCCCTTTGCACGAGACCTGACAATAACTGCTAGTTTTTGAGGGTTTCAACGGGAGGATTTGCATTAAATGCTTCACCAACTGTTCTATCTGTTTGGTGGGTTATAAATAGAGGTATTTATGAAGTTTGGAGGTAGAACAAGCATCCCAAAGTATTCAAGCTTCAAGAGAGAAACTGAAATCTGAAAATCTTTATTGTAACTCCATTTTGTGAGATTGTTTTCTGTGTTCTTCACCCATCCACTGAAAAAAATCAGATATTCAAAGGGGTGAGCTATCCTTGTAAGGTCTGATATTGTAAAGTGTGGGAATACTACAAGGGTAGAGGATTAGAGGGAGATTTCTAAAGTCTCAAGAGAAATTGCAAAAGGTCTTGCCACACCTTCAAGTGGTCTGTAAGCATTCTCAAGGAAGAGGTGAATCAAAACCTTGACAAGGAGTTCAAGGAGAGAGGACGTAGCAAGAGATTGGCCGAACCTCTATAAAACTTGTGTTTGCTTCTCTTTCCCTTACTCTTATTTACTGCATTTATTTCATTGTTGTTTATTTGACTTTGATTGTGCATTAAGAGTTAAGAAAATTAGAAATAACTAGAAAAACCGATTCACCCCCCTCTCGGTAGAGCCAACAATTGGTATCAGAGCTTGGGCTCGAGATTGACTTAGATTAACATCTATCGAGTATAAACGATCACTAATGGCTCAAACTAGTTTGTCTACACCCTTGGTAGGAGAGGGACACTCTACGGTTAGACCTCCACTATTTAATGGTGAAAACTATGCTTATTGGAAGACTAGAATGATGCTATTTATTCAAGCTAATGATTATGAAGTATGGAGAGTTATTGTTAAAGGTCCCCTTATCCCTATTAAGAAAGTAGATGGGACGGATGTGCCTAAGAAAGAAGACGAATGGGATACTAATGATATTAGGATGACACAACTTAATGCTAAAGCAATGCACACACTCTTTTGTGCATTAGGACCAAATGAGTATAATCGAGTGTCACAATGTGAGAATGCTAAACAAGTTTGGGATAAACTAGCTATCACACATGAGGGAACCACACAAGTCAAAGAAACCAAAGTAGGCATGCTCACATAAGACTATCTATTTAGAATGAAGAATGATGAGTCAATTAGTGACATGTTTACTAGGTTTACGGACATAATAAATGGTCTTAAAGCTTTAGGGAAGACGTACTCTAATGTAGAGATGGTGAAAAAGATTCTCAATAGCTTACCCAAATCATAGGAAGCTAAAGTCACTACTATTGAGGAATCCAAGGACCCTCATACACTATCATTAGATGAACTTATGGGATCCTTGCTCACTTATGAGATGAAAATTAAGAGAAATCAAGATCCCCCAAAGAAAGTTGGAGTAACACTAAAATCCACCACAAGTGAGGAATCAAAAGATGATCATGATGTAAGTGGTGAGGAAGAAGATTTAGAAATGGCCATGTTCGCCAAGAGGTTCAATAAATTCATGAGGATGAGAGCTAGTGGAAACTCTAGGAGACCCCCTAGGAGAGAGTTAAATAGAGGCGAAACTAGTAGGAAAGATAAGGACCAAATTATATGTTATGAATGCAAAAAACCTGGCCATATTAAATTTGATTGTCCTTTGTATAGGAAGCAAAATGAAAAGAAACAAAAGAAGAAAGCAATGGTGGCTACTTGGAGTGATAGTGACTCCTCCGATGAAGAGAATGTGGAAGATGAAGTAGCTAACCTTTGCTTCATGGCTTTTGAAGATGAGAAGGTAACTTCTAACTTGCTAGATACTCATGAATACACTTTTGATGAATTACAAGATGCATTTGATGAATTGGCAAATGAATTTGAATGCATGAACTTGAAATATAAGAAAATGATCTCTAAGTTGAAAAAGGAAAATGAAATGCTTGTGAATGTTAAGTTAGAATGTGAGAAGAAATTAGAAAATGCTAATCTAAAAATTGAAGAATTAAATAAGAAGAACACTAATTTGCATAACTCCTTTTCTAGATTTTACATGGGTCAACAAAAACTTGATCAAATGCTAGAAACTCAAAGAGCATTCTTTGATAGAGAAGGGTTAGACTATAATGCATCTAACAAAGAGACTCATCTTAAAAACTTCCTAGTTAAAGATAGAAAATTTGCTTTGTGCCCATTATGTAACAAACTAGGACATTCTTCTCAAGCATGCACCTCTAGGAAGACCATAATTAGAGGAAAAATGGCTATCAAGATTTGGGTGCCTAAACATGTTTTGAATTCAAATGATGAGTCTTTAAAGTTGAAATGGATCCCTAAAGGATCAAAAATTATTGATACTAACTCTCAAGGACCCAAGAAAATTTGGGTACCTAAGATGAAAGCTTGATGTGTTTGTAGAAGGAAGAGTATTGCTACAAGGCTAAGTCCAAGGAGCACTGGTACCTTGATAGTGGATGCTTTAGACACATGACGGGAGACAAGAGCCAATTCAAGTACTTAAAGCATAAAAGTGGTGGAGAGGTCACGTTTGGAGACAACTCCAAAATACAAATTGAAGGAATTGGCTCCATTGGTAACTCTTCCTCAACCATTGAAAATGTTTTGTATGTTAGAGGCTTGAAACATAACTTGCTTAGTATTAGTCAATTGTGTGATAAGGGATTTAAAGTTATGTTTGATGATTTGTGTTGCAATGTTGTTAATGCCAGATCTAATCAAATTGTGTTTATTGGACATAGACAAGGAAATATTTATATTGTGGATTTAAATGAACTTAATGGCAAAAATGTATGCTTTATGGCCACTAGAGAAGATGAACCTTGGTTATGGCATAGAAGACTAGGCCATGCTAGCATGCATGTTTTGTCTAAGTTAGCCAAAAGAGACTTAGTAGTAGGATTGCCTAAGCTTCAATTTGAAAATGACAAAGTTTGTGAGGCATGTGTAGGAGGAAAACACAAAAGAATTTCATTTAAACCTAAGAAGTGTGTCACTACCTCTAGATCACTTCAACTTCTTCACTTAGATCTTTTTGGACCAACTAGGACAACTAGTTTAGGAGGTAAACACTATGGATTTGTGATAGTTGATGATTACACTAGGTTTACTTGGGTGTTCTTTTTAAGTGTTAAAAATGAGGCCTTAGAAAAATTCACTGTTTTCTCAAAACTTATTCAAAACGAAAAAGGTTACTCTATTTCAAGTATTAGAAGTGATCATGGAAAAGAATTTGAAAATCTTGGTTTTGATATATTTTGCAATGAAAATGGTATTAGCCACAATTTTTCAGCTCCTAGAACTCCTCAACAAAATGGGGTAGTTGAAAGGAGAAATAGAACCTTAGAAGAAATGGCTAGAACCATGCTTTGTGAAAATAACTTACCTAAATATTTTTGGGCTGAAGCAGTAAACACTTCTTGCTATGTTATAAATAGAGCTATGGTAAGGCCTATTTTAAAGAAAACCCCCTATGAGCTTTATAAAGGAAAAAGACCTAACATAAGTTATTTTCACCCATTTGGATGTAAATGTTTTGTTTTAAACAATGGTAAAGATAATTTAGGAAAATTTGATGCTAAAAGTGATGAAGGTATTTTTCTTGGCTATTCTCTAAATTCTAAGGCCTATAGAGTTTTCAATAAAAAGAACACTTGTAGTAGAAGAGTCAGTACATGTAATCTTTGATGAATCAAATATCACTAGTAGAACCAATCTTGATGATGAAGTAGAGATCTTTGATGAACCTATAGTTGATCCATCTCAAGATAAGAATGTTAGAGAACAATTAGAAGATCTTGCTATTAACAAAAATGAGGAGTCCATGGAACAAGAAATAATTGAGAAGGAATCTAGGTGTCCTAGAGAACTTGGATATGTGAAAGATAATGATATTGTTGGAGATCCTACCACTGGAGTTAGGACTAGGTCAACCTATAGAAACATATGTCAACATGTAGCCTTTGTGTCACAATTTGAGCCAAAGAAAGTGGATGAGGCTTTGAATGATGAAAATTGGATTATGGCCATGCAAGAAGAGTTAAATCAATTTGAAAGAAGCAAAGTGTGGACATTAGTAGAAAGACCTAAAGATTATCCCATCATTGGAACCAAATGGATATTCAAGAATAAGATAGATGAAAATAGCATTATTGTTAGAAACAAGGCTAGGTTAGTGGCTCAAGGTTATAGACAAGAAGAAGGAATAGACTATAATGAAACCTATGCTCCGGTAGCTAGATTAGAAGCCATTAGGATGCTACTTGCTTTTGCATGCTATAAGGATTTTAAGTTATATCAAATGGATGTGAAAAGTGCTTTCTTAAATGGTTATATAAATGAAGAGGTTTATGTTGAGCAACCTCCCGGTTTTGAAAATCCAAAATTTCCTAACCATGTTTTCAAACTTTCAAAAGCCTTATATGGATTAAAACAAGCTCCTAGAGCTTGGTATGAAAGACTTTCAAAGTTTTTAGTCGAAAAGGGTTTTACAAGAGGAAAGGTAGACACAACCTTGTTTATTCAATCTAAGGATCATGACTTATTAGTAGTTCAAATTTACGTAGATGATATCATTTTTGGATCTACAAATGAGTCATTGTGCAAAAATTTCTCTAAACTAATGCAAGGTGAATTTGAAATGAGTATGATGGGAGAATTAACCTTCTTTCTAGAACTTCAAGTTAAACAATGTAAAGAAGGTATTTTCATAAATCAAGCTAAGTACACTAAAGATTTGCTCAAAAGATTTGGAATGGATGAGTCTAAACCTTTCTCTACACCTATGAGCACAAATATTAAGCTTGATAAGGATGAAGGAGGAAAATGTGTAGACACTAAACTATATAGGTCTATGATTGGCTCATTGCTATATTTAATTGCTAGTAGACCCGATATAATGTTTAGTGTATGCTTGTGTGCTAGATTTCAGTCATCACCTAGAGAATCACACCTACAAGCAGTAAAAAGAATCCTTAGATACCTCAAAGACACTTCTTCGTTAGGACTTTGGTATCCTAAAGATTCTACACTTGATCTCCATGCCTATTCCGATGCGGATTTTGGTGGATGCAAAGTGGATAGGAAAAGCACATCAGGAACATGCCAATTCTTAGGAAGTAGGCTTATTTCATGGTTCTCTAAGAAACAAAATAGCGTAGCTCAATCCACAACCGAGGCTGAATATATAGCTTCCGGTAGTTGCTGTGCTCAAGTTTTGTGGATTAAGCAACAAATGAGAGACTATGGAATAGAAATGAACCAAGTTCCCATTAAGTGTGACAATACTAGTGCTATCAATCTTACAAAAAATCCCATCCAACACTCTAGAACCAAGCACATTGAGATTAGACATCATTTTATACGAGATCATGTGCAAAAAGGGGACATAATTCTGGAGTATGTAGACACTTTGCACCAATTAGCTGATATTTTCACAAAGCCCTTGGACAAGGAGAGATTTTGCACTCTTAGAGGTGAATTAGGCATTATGAATGCTCCTTGAATTGATTTGATGTTGAATGAATGACTCAAGTTAGTTTGTTATGATTGCAAGAACAAACTTTGGAAAATATACTTACCACTTGCAACTCATGACTTTACTTTGCCATGTTAATGTTCATGATCTTAGCTTTTGAGGTTGAACTGTTGAAATTTGTGCGTTTTGATCATGTTAAATGTTCTTCATTAGCCAACACCCACTTTCTGATGTTTAAAACAGGTTCACAATCATGTTCACTTAGTTTGTCAAAGTTGTTCAGCATATTCTCACCATTCTTTTGCAATTTTCTGCATTTTCCTGCACTATATCTGTAATTTTTCAAACTCATTTCATGCATCTCAAATTGAAACAATCAGATTTTGCGTTTAAGATGGTAAAAATGCATAAGTTCCATTGTTTTCAACTCAGTTTTATGCATCACCAATGAGGCAAGTGACTAAGGAGTCAATACTTCTTCAAATTGGATTGATTCCCGGGTCATTAAGGCCTAAAAATCTAGGTTTTGAATATGAGGGATCGATCCCTTTTTCCATGGGATCGATCCGTTTATTCCTGAATGGTCAGGACTTGTCACTGCCAAAAAGGGATCGATCCCTCCGTCTCCAGATTCACTTCAAACCCTTGTTAAAATCGGGATTTCCTCTCTTAGCCATTATTCATCTTCCCCATCATCAGAACGCTTTCCCCCTTCTCCATTCCTCTTCACAAAATCTTCAAGATCTACTCCGTTTCTTCACCAAATCGCTTCATTTCTTCACCATTCTTCATCTTTTTTCCATCTCTTTCACTTCTCATCATCTTTTCTCACCAAATCCTCAAGACTCTCGATTTCCTCTCTTCCCTCTTGTCTTTGTCACTATTCATGCCCTACATCTAATAGTAAGTATTTCTTACTCATTTTCATCTATTTTTCTTGCATTTCACGTTTATTTACTCATATCTTGTCTACCCATTTGCATATTTTACATCCATTTCTTTTCCATCTAGGTTTTCCACTTATTGGCACTTGTCTCTTTTTCTAGGAATTATACTTAGCATATTTGTAGTTGTTCATCCGAAATTCCTTATCATAATTGATAAATGCATATTGGGTTGTGGCTCTCCGCTGTTGATTAGATCATATTTCTCACACACATTCACCCACAGTTCCCCAAACCTGTGCCCATCATCTGTTCGACAAAACTCCTCTTAGAAATTTCCCTCATCATTTTTCCTCCAGATGGCTCCCAAAGTCAAACATGCTGTCTCTCGAAAAAGATCTCGTCCCTCCTCTTCCTCTGCCTCCGTTCCAACTGCCTTCAATCGCTGCTTTAGGAATGCGGAAGAAAAAAACCATTACCATGCCCTCTTTGCCCATAGGCGCATCAAGCACTGCCGTCCAATTGACTTCGGTTTTTTGGAATCGATTAACTTTCCCTACTTGGCCAAATTTGACGCCTTCCATTGGACATACTTTCTCAAAATCAACACTCCGGTTCCTTTGAACATCATTCGAGCTTTCTTTTCCAATGCCAAAGTTATATATTCGCCTAATAACCCATGTAAGGCGGTGGGAATTTAATCATTTGTTATGGGTCGGAATGTTGAAATCACTAAAGATTCTCTCTCCCTTGCCTTTCGAATTTCGGAGCATGGTATTGCATGCGAAAATGTCAATGTGCCATTAGAATTCAATATCGTCAATGACCGTGCGGGTGACCTTCCCGTCTTTGCTCGTCTTCTCCACATCATCATCTCTTGGAATCTTCGCCCACTTGGCACCAAATATTCCCAACTCCGGAGACTTGATCGTTTTTGGCTTCATCAAATTCACTCCCCTGATGGCGATCGACCGGATCTTCTCCATTTCATTCTCCACCATTGGATCAAGATTGTTCTTGGCAAAGTTCAGACAATTGTCTTCCCACAACCACTTGCCTTATACCTACTCGACCACGGTATCGACTGTTCGTGTGAGCCTGGCGTCCTTCCCGAGGCAGGCCACATCATCAACCTTGCCACTTTGCATAATCTTGGCTGGTACTCTCGTCAGCAAGGTGATGCCATAGTTTGGGAAAAGGCCCATGGTGCTCCAGCATCTCCCAGCCATGATCCGAAAGAAGGCGCCGATAAAGGCGACAACGAAGAGGCAGCTCCTGCCGCAGCCACATCTTCAGCCCCATCCGCCTCGACCTCGGTCTCTCTTGACCAGATCATGCTATCGCTTCAAAACCTCCAGGCCACCGTTACTCAACGCTTTGATCATGTCGACGCTGGCCTTGACACCATGGAGGCTACACAGGCTGCCTTATTTGATGAAGTCCAAGACATCCACATGCAGCATGAGGACTTCATGGATTAGTATCATAAGACCTTTCCCAGGCGTTGATTTTGTTCTTTTTATGTAGGGTGTGCATTTACCTTCTTATGCTTAGATGTTTGAACCTCTGTGCTATGGTTGTTGAACTTCACTGTCAGATTTTGTCTTTGTCTATGTAAACTTTGTTAGATGTTTGAACCTCTGTGATATGGCATGTTATATATTTCTGGTTATTTTATCATTCTGCCATGGTTTGTCTATGTTCTTCAATATCTCTCATTGACCTATTGCTTTAAATTGACTAACCAACTCTCCATGTTTCTTATTATTGTTGAGGGAGAGTATATCATTTTTTTTTGCTATGAAAAAAAGGGGGAGAATTAATGTAAATTAATCTTGGTACATAAAGGGGAAGCTAACTTTGAGGGGGAGCATTATTTTCAAAAATTTAAGCAATCTCATTTCCTAAGCAAATTTACCTTAAGTTTTGTCATATCAAAAAGGGGGAGATTGTTAGCTTTAAATTGACAACTATTTTGAAATGACAAATTCAAGTAAGCTTAAAAAAAATGATTTTTCTCTAAGTAAATTTGCTTTGAATGAACTCAATGATAGAAAATATTTTAAACAAGTTTTGGATTGTGATTTCAACTGAAAAAGTCAGTAAAAACTCTTAAGAAAAGGGCTAGAAGTTTTTGAACTGACTTAGAATCACAAACAACCATAAACTATCTCAAATTACAGTTGAAAGAAGTGCAGGAAGGCATTCTGGTTAAAAGGGATCGATCCCTACTGTAAAGGGATCGATCCCATTTTGGTAGTAAGGTGGACAAGCACCAGGAACAGGTGGAATAGCTTCTGGATAAAAAGGATCGATCCCTTTTTCAGAGGGATCGATCCCTTTGCACGAGACCTGACAGTAACGGCTAGTTTTTGAGGGTTTCAACGGGCTGATTTGCATTAAATGCTTCACCAACTGTTCTATCCGTTTGGTGGGTTATAAATAGAGGTATTTATGAAGTTTGGAGGTAGAACAAGCATCCCAAAGTATTCAAGCTTCAAGAGAGAAACTGAAATCTGAAAATCTTTATTGTAACTCCATTTTGTGAGATTGTTTTCTGTGTTCTTCACCCATCCACTGAAAAAAATCAGATATTCAAAGGGGTGAGCTATCCTTGTAAGGTCTGATATTGTAAAGTGTGGGAATACTACAAGGGTAGAGGATTAGAGGGAGATTTCTAAAGTCTCAAGAGAAATTGTAAAAGGTCTTGCCACACCTTCAAGTGGTCTGTAAGCATTCTCAAGGAAGAGGTGAATCAAAACCTTGACAAGGAGTTCAAGGAGAGAGGACGTAGGCAAGAGATTGGCCGAACCTCTATAAAACTTGTGTTTGCTTCTCTTTCCCTTACTCTTATTTACTGCATTTATTTCATTGTTGTTTATTTGACTTTGATTGTGCATTAAGAGTTAAGAAAATTAGAAATAACTAGAAAAACCGATTCATCCCCCCTCTCGGTAGAGCCAACACTATATATAAAGTTATCAAGAAAAAAGGTTTTGAGCTATCGTGTGTTGCATATAATATATTTTGTATTTTAATTATAATAATTTTTACGAAGTCAAAATGTGTATTCCATTAGTATTTATATACTTAAGTCGTGATTTATATAAATGATTAAAATAATTTAAAAATTTGTCTTTTCTTATAGTGTCACTAGGAAATACTTTATCATATAAAAAAATAACTTTAATACTTAAAAAGACATAAACATAAAAAAAGAAATCATTACATCTATCTAGCCACTTTATAAAATCTCAACTATAAACATATAAATCCAAAAACACAATAACTATATTAATAAAAAAAATCAACTCTTAAAATTTAGTTCGAAATTCAGATCGGGGAATATGTAGCTGTACCTTTCCCTAGATGGTTAAATAAATGTTTATACATAATAGTAGTACTTAAAGAAGCAAGTTAAGCATGCATATTTGCACACTTATAATCATCATAACTTACTTTGGGTAGTCCATGTTCCGTGCAAACTAATACAAACTAAGCGAAGAGTCTTCAACTGCGGAAATAAGCCCAGTGACTGCAATGGAAAGCTACAAGCTGCCAATGAGACAGTCATTACAAGAGGGAATATTGTAAAGAAGTTAGTAATACAGTTAAAGCTTCCAATATGTATGATCCGTAAATGCATATATAAATCTTTAAATTAACTTACAAACGGAGAAAGGCACAACAATTTTTTTTTTGCTCAGTCAAAGGACAATTTTCATTGATAAACTTAAAGTACATCTGAAAAATCCCTTTACAAAGGGGTCCAAGCAAGATTCTTTAACAATCAGTAGCAATACAAACTTTAGTAAATAAGAGGCTGCTGATAGAAACAAATGAAACTGAGGAAAACTCCAAAGCAACATGAAGTAGAACAGAAGAGAGGGCACATGTTTCGGTCAATTTGAATTTTAATTTCTTAATGTGTTTAGAAATATTAAATTCGTTTTAGAGGTGTTAGTTCCAACATGAGCAAATTGATGAAGCCATAGTTTTGTTTTAGCAGTACCTCTGAAGAAATCACAGCTCATATCCAGGTCCTCCAAGTTGGTGAAAGCATATAAACCTGAGCAGAGTCACATATAGAATTGTAGAAATATAATTTAATTAAAGCAAAACATAACATTCTCGCCGCTGGGCTTGAAAATATATATTTAGGTATATATTAGAGGATATCATTCAATAACTTAAGAGAGATAACAAAGGAAGGAGAGAGGCCAATTTTACCTGCAAGATTTATTGATCCCTCAAAGTTTTCACCTACTAAAGACAAAGCCTTTAGATTTGAAAGCCTCTTTAGGGATAACAATTTGCTGTTGTTGAAGAGATTCAAACTCAAATCAAGTACTTCCAAATTCATCAATCTCAATTCTTTTTCATTATTTGTGAAAAATTTATGTAATTGCATTACTATTAATTTCATAATTCTTAAACTCTTAAAAATTCCTTTTGGAATAAAATTTTCCAATGAAATAAATCTATTTGTAAACATGTAAATTAATTGTTGGCTTATTTATAGTCTTTTTTCTATTTTTTTTTGTTCAAGATAGTCTTTTTCCTATTGTTAATATTAATTGTTGCAATTTGCATGTCTTGTGACTCTGGATAAAGTAGGTGGCTCCACATTTGAACCATGAGTAGAAGTAGAATTTAACCATCCTTAATATTCGCTCTCAAATTTCAATGACATGTCAATAATATCATGTCACATATTAAATGATGTGATAATATTACGTGACAAATGTCATAGTGTACGAAAAAAACCACATCACCCAAGAGCACGTAGATCAGCTGACAGGGAGCTGTTCTAGCTTAACCAAAGGTCTCGAGTTCGAGTCTCTGGGTATGCAGCTGTGTTAAAACTCTTGAGGGAGAGTTTTGCCGTCCTTTGGGTCCTGCCCGGTTCGAATCCGGATTAGTCCTATACCAAAGGTATGGAAATACCGGATGGTTTAGATAAAAAAAAAAACCACATCTATCAACCAGGTAGATTACATATATAGCCTTTAAAATTCGGATCACATATCGATTTGGTCTTTAAATTTTAAGAACAATCAAATTGGTTCCTATATTTTTATAATGATAACGGTATTGTCATTCCATCAATCAAACAGTTAAGGTAAATATTAAATATCAGTTGGTAAACGTATGAAAGATGGATGTAGCAATTGACAGACTTTTGGCATGTTTAAATAAAGGAAAACATAATTTTAAAACAAAAAAATTGAAAAAAATTATATATTTTTTTCTTTTCTCCTTTTCTCTCTCATCTCTCTTCTTTATTCAATTTCTAAGGCCTACTAATGATGGCGGTCGGGCTTTCCAAGCATTTAGATCTGTTCATGGATCAAATTGGATTGAATTCAGGTTAGACTTAGGTAAAATATTAAAGTAGTGAACGTGAATTCAAGTTCAATTTAACCTTTTTTTGGTCTAAATTTTTTGCCAAGTCTGTTTTGGCACGTAATGTCTAAGACTAAGTATGTCCAAATATTATTATTTTTTTAAAAATTATAATAAAATATATAAAATATTAAAAACACATAATAGTTAATAAGTATAACACAATAAGTTTGAATAAATTTTTACAAAAAGACTAAAAAATGAAAATTTAAATTAAAATATAAAAAACAATACAAACTCAAAATAAATTATACAAAAAAGCAAAAGTAATTTAAAAACTACATTAATATAAACAATAATTTAAAAATATATTAAATAGGCTAGGACTTAAAACAGTAAACCTAAGCTGGCCTATTTTTTAACGGATCTGAATTTTCAAGCTCAAGCGCATTTAGCAGGCTTAATGGGCAGATTTTCAGATTTGGGTGGGTCTACTCAAGCAATCCAAGAAGCTCTATAAGAACTCACAGAATACCTTGACTACACCAAACCTTTAAAGAAAAAACTCGCTTTTCTTTTTTCCTACAACGATTTCTCCTCCACAGGTTTTAGCAAAAATGTTCTTAGATTTTTAGATACTATTCCATTAAAGAAAGAGAGTTTTTTTTAAGAGTTAGTTTAGACGAATAGTAAGATTGATTTTAATTAGATTTAAAAAAGATGAAATGATTATTAAGTGAAATTAATTTTAATAAAATAATAATAAAATATTAAAAAAATAAGGGTAACAAAGTATATTTATTTGTAAAAATTTTGTCATTTAGTGGGAGGATTTCACCGCACCATGAGTCCGGTGGAATCCAAACCCACCTTAATTATGGGCATTGATTATAAGAAAGTGGGCTTTCGCTGTTCAACATTTTTTTTGAAAGATGAAACATGATGCTTGTATGCTCCATGATTTGGGTTTCCTTGGAACAAATAAATGGGTATAAAGAGAAAGTTTCCATTTTTAAGAAAAGTTCAAAGGACTTGAGAGTTAAACTTTTTTAAATTAAAGAGGTTGTTTTAGCGATATTTCTGTGATTGCCTTTCGCTTGGCTATTTTATGTGTTGTGTGGGTCGGTGAAACGGATGCGAATGTTGGTGCTTGGATGATAATTTGTTGAGGATTTTTGTAGATTTGATTTGGGAGTTGTGTTGAGGCAAATGTAGATGCTTGGTATGAAATTTATAGGAAAATGGGGTGTTTTATGATTTAGGTTATGAAGGAGAAAGACATGAGATTGATGGGTAGAAGTAAGAATTTCTTTTTCTTCAGCATCCATTGGAGATTTTGTTCAATCAAGTGGAGTATTTTTGTCCATTTTTTGCAAGGGAGGAAGAAAAGAAGACAAAATAAAGAGAAGAAAAAAGTTAATTAAAAAAATACTTTTTTTTTCTATGTTTCTTATTTTAAATTATTTGACAGGTCAACATGTCAAGTACGTGTGGATCACTTGGCATTTAACCCTATAATTAACGAATTGATTAACAAAAGGATTTCGTTATGAATGTAGAATTGTAGGAATCAATTTGCTACTTTTAAGGATCAAAGTGTATGTGGCTCAAAATTTAAGGACAATGAATATAACTAAGTGACGAAAATTTTACAAATAGTGGTTATTAAATCATATTTTATAAGTTGATAAGTAAAATAAAAATTACAAAATTTAGATGACCGAAGATACAATTTTCTCTTCAATAAAAGTTTAATCAGGATAATTTTTTGACATCATAAAATTAAATAATCTTAATCTCAATGATACGGGGGAAAAAGTAAGAAACAAAATGAACAAAAGAAAGTACGATTGTATGAAGCATTATATATAATGTTTAAGGATGACAACAGATACCCTATAAACAAGTACTCGGCACTATCGATCCATTTAAGTGGAGTTAGGGTAGTATATAATCGGATTCAAATAGGGTTCGGGTGGTGAAATTATTACTTGTCACGGGTTCGGGTAGCTTTGGGTAGTTATCTTAGGGTACCCGCTACCCGAACCCGATTATAAATAATAATTAATTAATACAATATTTATATTTTTATATATAAATTATTTATTATTAAGGTTGTATTTAATTAAATTAAGTCATTAAATATTATAATGATTTTTAACTTTAATTTATTTTTATGCGTTAAATTAAATTTATTAATTTAATTTTTTAAATTAAATTATTCCAAAATTGATTTTAAATTTAAATTTGAAAGTCAAACTTTGACTTGATAAACGGGTAGTTAACGAGTTTGTATTTAAACGAGTATTTTTTATTTTATAGGGTTAGGATTCAGGTAACATAAATCAAAATAATTGGGTAATTAAATGAGTATTTTTCATTTTATAGGGTTAGGATTCGGGGTAACATAAATCAAAATAATCGGCTAGTTAATCGGGTTCAGGTATTATACATATTAATCGGATTTGGATTCGGGTATCCCAAATTTAGCGGGTACCCGACCCGTTTACATTTCTAATAATGTTAGGATCATACTAATTTAAACTTAAATTTGATATGATTATATATAATTTGATTTTATTAAATATATGTATGTGTGTGTGTGTGTGTATATATAAAAGGACAATTTCTTAATGTAACAAAAATTGATATGATTGCTAACAACTTTTTAACCGAGTGTTTAAAGATGAATTGTCACATATTATAAATCTTGGGTTCGAATCTAAGTACTTCCATCTTCGATTATTTAATATTTCTCTTGTAACAAAAAAATTTGATATGATTAAATAACATCTTCTTTTCGACAAAAAATGTTTTAAAAATGATATACATATATGTACGGATAATTATCTTATACACCGTTAGTAAAATTTTTTGACTCTACAAGCGAGGTTAGGATCATGACACACGTCTTATTTTATTTATTTTTTATTTTCTTAATATTTTTATAAGACATAGTCATAATCTTAACTCTATTTGTGGAATCAAAAAAGTCCATTGACGATGTATGAGATATTAATCATATATATATTATTATCCAATACATTGATAATGTTTTAATCCCGCTTATGGAGTCTATTAAGATTTCGATCTTCCCGCCATTTAGCTTTTCTTGTCTGCATTTCGTTTTCTTTTATATTAAATTTTTCCCGCAAATTTTTTTTCTTGTCTGCATTCCGCCATTTAGCTTTTCTTATCTGCATTTTCGTTTCCTTTTTTACGTTTACTTTTTTATAGCTTTTCATTTTCTATCAGTTCATAAATATTACTCCCGCTATTTCAATTTTTGCGCTTACTTTTTTTATAGCTTTTTATTTTCTGCCAGTTCACAAATATTACCTTCCTTTCCCGCCAGTTCATAAATATTATCTTCAACACACAAAGTAGGCCTCCATTTTGCAGAGGCACAAAGTAGGCCTTCAACACACAGCCATTAATAGACATTCATACCATTAATGCGAAACTAAAGCTGTCTGTTCACAGAACCAGTTAAATGATTGCTAGAACTAGAACCAATATGTTTCAAAATACCAAAAATATACAACATAAAGCAAAAGGCAAGAGGAGCCTCTAGCGATACAAAAGATGTGAGGGAGAGTGCAATGAATTAAAGAAAGAAGAAAAAAAGAAAAAGCAAGAAAGGAATCACTGGTGAAAACATGTATGCTGGCAGGAATCGCTTGTGACAACATTCATGCTGGCAACACGAATTAAAATTCTTTAGATAAGGTAGGCATATGCTAATTGCACAAGCTTGCCATTTATACAAATATATTAAATGGAATTAAGAAATTTTCTTGTGCATGACTGCACACTAAGAAAATATTGCAGAATGATGAATATTACCAGGCAGCTTCTTTGGTTTTCTTAAAGGAACAAACTTTGCTCCAATTTGGGATGTGAGCTTGAGAATCGGAGAGAGAGAGAGAGATGTGAACTTGAGAATCGGAGAGGGAGACTTGAGCCTGAGAATCGAAGAGAGAAAATTTGGGATCGGCTACTGGGATTAGTGAAGAAGAAAACACATTTTCGAAAACCATTTTTATTTAAAAAAATAGTGGCGTTTTTAAGAGAAAACGTCGTTATACTTAAAACATAGCGGTGTTTTAGAAAAAAAACGCCGCTAAATTATCCATATTTTTTAAAAATTTTATTTAAAATATTTATTAGATAGTGGCGTTTTTTGAAAATAAACGCCGTTATTTATTAAATTTTATGGCGTTTTACTAAAAAAATGCCGTTATTATTCAAAATTTTTATAATTAAACGGCGTTTTCTAAATAAAACGCCACGAGGTACTAAAAAACAAGGAACATAGCGGCGTTTTCAATAAAAATGCCGCTAAATTTATGTTGCTAAAAGTTAATTTTGCTGTAGTGCCAACTCCAATAAATTGCTCAAAGCATTTAATTCTGAAGACAGATTAACAAAGAAAACTAGTAATAAACCATACAAGGACAATTATGCTATATACTGTCAATGGAGTTTTTTTTACTCCACAAGCGAGGTTAGGATGATAGTACATGTATTATTTTATATTTTTAATATTTTTAAATAACATGTGTCATCATTCTATTCTTGCTTATGGAGTAAAAAAAAAAAACTCTACTAATTGTGTATGGGATATTAATCCATCATATAAAACAGAAATATGTAGTTTAAAAGCATATTTACCTTTAATATATATCGCCCCTTTCAATTTGTTACTTCTTATACATAGAGACTTCAAATTTGAGAGCACAGCAAGGGATGAGAATATGCTATTGTTGAAGAGATTATCACTTAAACCAAGCACCTCAAGTTTCATCAACCTGAATTGTCCTTTCTGTAGAAGAGTAATGTATTTTCATCTTCAAAAGAACGTCTGAATAAGTTTGAAGAACATACATACACCAAGCTAATTGATTATGTTGACTTACACTTTGGAATAAAGATCCTAAGCTCTCAATTTCATTTTGGCCTAAATACAACTCCTTTAAATTCATCAAATAATTGAATTCTGTTCAAATCCAGTAAACACGTATGTTAGTCGGGAAAGCACCTAATAAGGTTTCTCAAATTAAGCATGAGATTTTAAAAGCAAGCAACCTTACCTACATATCAACTGTTCCTTCTAATCCACACCTCTGTAAGCGCAAAAATTTTAAAGATGTAAAATTGTGTAGATGTGATAGGATGTTGTTTCCTATTATGTTGCCTCATAAATCCAGAGTCTCCAACTTGTTCAGTTTTGATAACCTCTTAATACCT
Source organism: Heritiera littoralis (assembly GCA_031772115.1). NCBI lineage: Eukaryota > Viridiplantae > Streptophyta > Magnoliopsida > Malvales > Malvaceae > Heritiera > Heritiera littoralis. The sequence continues at coordinate 1,539,982 of JAPDPK010000142.1, read as the reverse complement.
ACTACCAATAATATCAAAAATGTAAAATCAGTTATAAAACTTATATATTTAAACTTAGGCTTATTATCCTATCCACTGTCAGTGAAATTTTTTTAACTCCACAAGCAAAGTTAAGATGATGACATGTGTCTTTTAAAAATATTTAAAAAATAAAAAATAAATAAAATGAGACACATGTCTCATCTTAATCTCGCTTATAGAGTTAAAAAACTCTACTAATAGTATATAGGATAATTTTCCTTAAACTTATTTAAGAAACTTTACCTTCGATAGAATTTGACCCTGTGAATTGGTTGTCTGCTAGGTATAAAGACTTGAGTGATGAAAGTACACTTAAGGATGCTAAAATGCTGTCATTGAAATGATTAGCACTTAACTCAAGGATTTCTAGTTTGTCCAATTTCAATGAAAGCCTTTCAAAACCTGCAAAAAAAAAAATTGCTTTTGAAATGTAAATAAATTTGTTGACCTTCCAAATAAGAAACTAAAAAAAAAAAACTAAATAAGATGAATAAAATAAAATAAAATAAAAATAAATTTCGAACGCAAAAGATTTACGGTTGGTAAGGTGAACATCAATGAACCTTGACTGTCAACACAACCGGCAATGAAATTCCTACTCAAATAAAGACTCTTTAATTCTTTAAAAGGAAGAAACAAAGAGGCGTTGAGATACCACTTTTCTCTGCGGTCTCACCACTCATATAGTACACTGCAGAAGGGTCAGTTGCCATTATAGAAACAATATCAACTAAATCCCGATACGCCCATGTGGTTGTTAGATTAAGGAAGAGTCGGATCACTCGTCCAGTAGAGGTGTTGCACTCAACCCTTTCCCATTCACAACAATTAGAACTCTGTTTTCCCCCTATTGAATCATCAATATGAGTAAAGAAAGGTTTGAGTTGCAAGAGGGCAGTTTTTTCTTGATCCCAGCACCCTTCACATTCACACAACCCTCCTAATAGGAAAACTACCAGAACCACCCACAACCAATATTTCCACTCCATCTCAATTAATTTTAATGCACTCTCAGATCACTGAATATTAACTTTGCCGCTATGCATTTGATAGCAGTAAACCCTTGGGGTTTTATAGTAATGATGCAGTCCCTTTTCCTAGAAAATTCAAACTCCATAGCACCAAGAAAATAGTATATACTTTCCATGAAGTTTCCTGCGTGGCAAAGTAAGCGGAGACAACGCTCCATCTCAATTATAACATCAATCGTTAATGCCTCACAATACTATATACTAAAGTAACACTGCCAACAGAAATAAATACTTATTGCTTTTTTCCTTTCCTAATTAAAGCTTTTGTTTTGCTTTTTTCTACTTTATTTTTTTAGAATACTTTTTATTAATTTGCCTTTAAACAGCTTCAATTTTCACAAAATTCGGGAATTAGATTTGCAGGTTGATGATGACGATTGTGGAGATGTTGACATTAGCACAAACCCTTCCTATGATTTTGATTCCACTAAATCTTCTTGATATTGGAGTAAGGAAGGTTCTAAATACACTAACCTTTTTTTTTTCATGCACTCATATCCATTTGTGTTGTGGACAGTAAAGCATGAAAAGAATCAGGCGTAGCGATAAAAAAATTGAGTTTATTTAGAAATTTTTTTAATGTATTTCTATCCACTACAAATTACGACGTTAGAAATTGAAATGTTTTGATTTCTCACGTATTATATAAACAAAATATTTTTTGATTTTTTTTTTGAAATTTTTTGAATAAATTTTTGTATATAAAAAAATGTATCATTTTTTACTTTATATAGAACAATTTTTTTTAAATATATAAAATAATTATATGTAAAAATGTATAAACCTATATCAGATTTCACCTTTTAATCATGTCTACTAATTAACATTTAAACAATTACACTTATGCACTTATATAAAAACTTGTTAACATATTTTTTGAAACCCACGTGTTAAAATCATTATAAAAATGGATGAAACTTTAATTTTGTTTCTTTGACATCAGCACTTATGTTTTTTTATCAAAATTTAAGTGGGTTAATACAAAAAAGAAATTTTACTAATTTATAATATATATAAATCTTGCTTATTAAAAACTGAGTGGATTAATATTTGATAAATTTTAATAAAAACTTAAAAAGTCTATTCTACTAGCATTATTGATTTTTGTTTTTTGTTTTTCACACCAAGGTTACTATCAAATACCATATACCAATATTCCACAACTATATATCAATTAGAAAACTCTGCCCCACAATTACTATAACTTTTCTAAAGTGGGAATTGCCTTTGTTATAATCAGTTGGCGTTTTGAGGAGACCTTGACTTGGCGTCAACCCATGAGAGGTAAACTTTGTTAATTGGTAACTTAAATTTATTTTTTTGTTATATAAAAAATATTAAATAATTGAAAATAAGAGTGGGATTGTTATATAAATGCATAGCTACTAGTAATTATATTATTCTTCCTTTTGAATAGCACAAAGTTGAAGTTTCAAAACGTATTGACCACGGGCCAATTTTGATCTATTCCATGATTGTCATATTTTAATGGAATCCTAATTCCTACCAACTACACCGAGAAAAAAATAATTTAGGAAAAGTTCTCTCCCGAAAATTAATTAAATATGCAAAATTCTTTTAGTTAGATGTAAAGAACTTTCCACTTGAAAGATTACGTCAAGACAGCATTGTGTAAGGCTATGATACATCTAATCTAAGTACATGTACATGGAGCATATATATAAATATATGAATATACATTTATAGATTTATATATACTATTTTTGTAAATAATTTTATTTCATACTATTATAGACATAACTAAACTTGTAAATAATGGCATTAGAGCCTTGCTTTACAATGTCAAAGTAATTTTTTTTTATTTTGAAAAGAAATTTATGAAAGTGCTAATTTTCTACAATCTTAAAAAGCCTAAGGTGCTATTTGGTTTTAGAAATTTTAGATTACTGGTAGGATTTTTTTTTTCTGTAATCAAATTACCATGTTTGGTTCGCGAAATTTTTTCACACCAGGAATTTTCCCTCTTGGCTTGAGGTATTTTTTTTCCTGGGGGAATCTACTTTTTATGCCTATTTTACCCCCCAATAATTATATTTTGTTTCCATTTTACCCCTAAACCTATCTAATATTACAACCATTGTTTTTTTCTTATTTTGATGAAGAGAAAAATGAATTTAAAATCAAATAGACCAATAATAAGATGGACCCTATGATTTTTTATTAATCAAAATCAATTTAATATAGTAATAGTTTGTTAAATCAAAATAATTTACATAACAAAAACCTTATAAAAAAAGAACTAAATAAATAAATGAGTATCTTAAATAAATAAATAAGTAATTAATTTAAATATAATTTATATCAAGTGTTATTCACTCTACATCAACTAATAATTTGGAGGGTATTATAGTAAAATAAGTAAAATAAGTAATCTTATTTTCCTTTAACCAAGCACAGAAATCTTATATTCTCACCAATACGATCAAACACAAGAATCTAATATTCTCAAGAATCTATCAAGTAAAATAATTTTCGTTAAATGATTCTCAAAGATAATTCTAAATTTCGCGAACCAAACAGTCCTTAAAAGGCAACTTAGAGGTCACCTAAAACTCTGAACAGGCCCAAAACAACTATGGGCCAGAGTCTAATTACTTTAGAAACCGGAAAACCTCAGCTAAAGCTATGAAGAGGCCCACAACTATGGTCCTAGACAAGTCAGATCTGATCATTTCCTTGAACCCAACTCCCGACCTGGGAGTTTGGTGATTGGTCACCAACTTATCATGATTCACGACAGTATATTATGTTCATAGGTTGTTAGGCATCTCTAAATCCTCTACATATTGACAGATATTACAATGTTCTGGAATCAAAATAAACAAATAAACAATGCAGCTCCCTCAAAAGCATGGCCAAAGCTTTGCTTTTTTCAAGCGACATCATTTCCAATATTGCCTCTTTGTATATTTAATATGTTAGTCTTATCATATTGACAATTCTCCTTTTAATTTCTTCAATGGCATAGCTACATTTTTCATTGCTTTCGTTTCCTCCAATACCAGACACTATTTTGCAGATTAACATATTGTAAGGATTACTGTTTTATTTGTTTGACTAACCAGCTTTCAATTAACAATGAGATGTAAATGCCGATGCTAAAGAAAAGGGGAAAATAGAGATTATATATTTAACAAATTTCTAGGTAATGATGTGTTTCATTTTCCTAATCTTCCACCTTTCCGCAGTCTGCACAAACTAACCTTTTCCCACAAAAAGACAGGCCCAGGTCGATGAAGAGCCACCACTAATATTGCTGAATCCAATGCATTGTAATATATCTTTGCAAGGAAGATCAGAATTGGAACTTGAAAATGTTAGGAAAGAGTCAGAAGACATAACTTTGTACAGTTCAGTATGATTCATTGCACCCAAAGCACTAGAAAAGAACACAGAACAAGATGTAAAATCTTATATGCTTTACCACCTTACACCTTTTTAGTTCCTTTTCTAATCCCGAAGCAGAGTAGAACCTGATTATGATTTTATCATAGCAACGCGGTCAACTAGTGTAAATTCGATGGCTTCAACCAAAATATCTAGCTAAGCTTTGATAGTGGGGTTTCATGTGCGTAACGGCCTCCATTTCTAAACCTCTCTCTTACTTTTAGGCTGCCTGCTAAATAATCTCTTCTTACAAATGCAGAGAAGAGAGAAATATGATTTAACTATTGACGATTGGCTCAGCACGATCGGTTGGTTGTAGAATTAAATATGCTTCAATTGCCACCATTTTCACTGGTCCTGTTAGCTTTGAACGTGTACTTACCAGTTCATTTTCACCCTCTACTTGAAGTGACATTATGGAAATGCTAGCACTCTACAAACCCCAGAACTTTCAAGCCATTAGGTTTCAGAGCATAACCATCTTAATATAAATATTTTTTTCTCCCACCTCAAAGACTTTAAGTTGTTCCAAAAGCATGGACAGTGTCTATAAGGCTAATTAGGTAGCAATGGCAAAGATTAAATTGTAGCAGAAGAGCAGCTGCTAGAAAGTTATGGGCCATATTTAAGCACCCATTCCCTACCATGTTATAGCAAAAAAGGGGAAAAGTGAACCTACATTAATCCCTTTTCCCAATGCCATGAAGCTTAACGCCAATAAGCAATAGCATAGTTGAAAAGGTTTTCAACACAGTTCCTAAATGATTACACCCCAAAAAAAAATATTCAATCTTTGTACATACTTGTCCATTTCATAATAAAATCTCATTTCATATTTGATGTGTTGATTGATGGTATATATTTTCTATATATTGTTAGTCAACAACAAAGTATTACTTTATTAGTTAGTAAAATTTAAAAATAAATTTAAAAAAATTAGTGATATTTATTTTAAAGAGTTTGTATAAATTTTAACTTTATTCATTAATGATTGATACTTTATGATTAACTAATAATATATAGAGTTTATTCACTTTCAGTGCATCAAATAAAAACTCTAATGAGATTTACTCGAGAAGACAAAGGTGATAAAATGAAAAACTGCATACCATAATTAATAAAATCATATTGATATACTTTTGGTTTTTTTGAAGATCTTGTTGATATCTTGCTCCCTGTTTGGAGATGGACTAGCACATGCACCCATAGTGCAACCTAAAAAGTGACAAAAGTAGATGATAACGCCATGGGAAGCCTTAGAATAAGAATGCAAGGTGGGCAATTTCCTAAAATCTTATCCCACTATTTCGCTTGATGACTTCAATTTCAACTACTATACAAATTTCAATTAAACCAGACAGAAAGAGAGATATTATTATCTCTACACACCCACCACATTTACTAACTCTTCACCTTCTTATCTACTTCTAATATATACCCCCTTGGATGCTTGGACCACTCACATGCAACCATCTTATAGCACTCCAAACCTCCAAAATTTTAAGCATCCGATGGCATAAGCCAAGCACCAACGCCATGAACTGGTCCTCTTGGTTGAAGAAAAGTTCCCTTGAGCCCTCACTTATCTATGAGTATGGCCTTGCCTTCTCTCGCAATGAGCTCCAAAAGGAAGACTTAGCATACTTAAACCATCAGTTTCTTCAGAGCATGGGCATTTCAGTTGCCAAGAATGGGCTGGAGATTCTCAAACTTGCTAGGAAGGAAGTCGGAGAAGCCCCTAATAGACTGTCGAAGCTCATTTTGGCAATCAACAAAACTAGAAAGTGCTTCAACAAGTATGTTAACAAGTTGGTTCACCATGAGAACAACGCGATTAAGCCACTGCCAGAGCCGGTTTGTTATAGAGATCAGTGGAGAGGATTGACAAGGAAGTGCAAGAGTGAGAAGGAGCTGAAAGTAGAACAGCCAGTGATGAGAACCAGGAAGGTAGCAAAGTCTGGTCCCTTGGATTATAGAGGAGAAACGAAGCTGCTGGTCCCTCCGAGAAGGTTAAAACTATCCGGGCCCCTAGACAGCAAAATGCAGGAGAAGTTGATGTTCAATTATAGGAGCCCAATAACATCAGGTCCTATTGATATTGCAATGGCAAAAGAGAGGTTGATGCTGACAAATAGGAGCCCAAAGCTGTCAGGACCTCTTAATTATGTAAGACCTACAAGCCCGAAGCTTCTTGGTGACCGCAAGAAGGAAAAAGCAGGTGTTGACTATGGCGATCATACATTATGGGCAACACTGTTTCAGGACATGAAACCCACTTGACCTTGTCTTTCTTAGTTTTGTCTGGAAATTTGAGATATGGTCATTCAAATGTTCTCTTCTCCAATCAGAGGGACAAGACTTATGTCTGGTAACAATTGCTTTTTATGCATTTGAACCTGATTAGGTCCAATATTAGCATACTCAAGTAGTGTTGGGCAGCTTTTCTGTCATCAACACGCATGCTTTACTTTCGAGTTCATGTAATTTAAATTTTCAAGAATTATATACGCTTTAAGACTTTTGGTTTGGTAGGATCGTCATGAATTGTAAAATCCTTCATATCGGCAACCTTCATGCCTTGTAATGAAAAAAAAAAAAAGAAAAATCTAGACTGTGTGCTGCCAGCTGCGAGCTCTCCCTGAACTTCTTTATCTTAGGGTGTTTATTTGGTCGGTTCAATTAATTTCGATATCTTGTTCAATGTATGCATTTTCTTGCGGATATCAAAAAGGTGGGAGTGGCAGAGAAAAGTCTTAATTTATTTTCCAAGTTTGAGTTTGCAGTTACTTGGGAGCCACCTCCCTAACCAACATAGTTCCATCTGCTCATTTGCTTAGTTATGGTCTGGAAATGAAGATCAAAGAGGAGCAAATTCTGCTTGAAACATACCGATACAAAGAATGGTTCCATATATCTTGGTAAAATACAAAATAAAAAGAAAAGAAAATGAGTGGGATGTGTGTGTTTTTATCTACCCACAAAATACAATCAATCCATATTCAACCGAAAATGAAAACAAAAAATATGATTCATGTGAGTAAATCAAGTGAAAATATTAAATTACCTCAAATCACTTTGTTTTTATTTTTTTTTCTCTCATTTTTCAGCTCTATCAAACAATTCAAGGTAAGAAAATATCTTTTGATTTATTTTTTATTTTTATCAAAAACAGTTATAAAAAATTATATATTTTTTATCTTTCTATTTTTTCTCTCTCTCTCTCTAATTTTTCATCCATCATTTTTCTTCGTACTAAACAAAACCTTAAACTTTTTGGAAGCAGATGAATAATGGTTAGTTTGGTGTTACTTAGTTACTGCAACAGTAACCTATTTAGGTTAGTTGATTGTCTGACAAACGTTGCTGGTATACAAAAGCAGTTTATGACAATGTTGCCATTTTCCCAGTTTTTCTTTTTTATTTTGATGTGGATGACTTGAGTTGATCGGACGACGATGATAGTTCTATGTTACCATACATTGTGTTCTGCCACTGAAAACTGTTTTTGCCTTTTTTTTTTTTTTGGTTCATTTAAAACTGTTGTTGCTTTAGTAGTTAGCAGAATCTTTCCGTAGGAAATACCTATAAACCCGATAAGAAAGACGCTATGAGATGGGAATATGGGTCTGAGTTTCCCACCCAAATCTGAGAATTGGGCTTGGTTCTGAACTTTATTTTTAGGCCACAACAGTTACCTAGTTCAGCCCAATAGCTCTGCTTCTACTTCTACATTGAAAGTTTTTTGTTGCTAGTAACTGCCTGCATTTTTCAACTTCGCTTTCAGCATTTCAGGAAGCTTTCTTAATGCTTAATTTCCTGACTCGAGACTTGTTCTATCCAATTAGGCGTTATAATTGTTTGGAACTCGAAGGCTGATGCTCTATGGTATTTTGCGATGAAATTAACAAAACGTAAAGCGCTAATGGGACATTGGTTTAATATCAAACATGAAATTCTAAAATTAGTTTGAACTTAATAATTGAGTTTAGTTATTTATTAATTTAATTAGTTGAGTTTAGTGGTTTCCAGATGTTTACAAATTTTATAAATATAATATTTAATTGTGATTGTAACTTTTAAGGAAATATACTGCTTAAGAAAATGAAAACTACATCATTTCAAGTTTGTGTTCCAGTCCCTTTATCTCCTCCCTGAACACCCTCAAGTAAAATAAAATCTTGCAGTCCTTTATTTACTTTTCAAATTATGATAAAACTCGTACACTTCAAAATTTCATAGAGGCACAACCATACAGGACTGTCAGTTGGAGAGAGAGTCAATTCTCATACAAGCTGGCTAGCTATTTTTACCACTGCTAGTGTGCTTTAAGTGTTTACTACTAGTAAATGTAGTATGGCATTAATACACGAGGTCCTTAACCCAGAGCAATTTTTTTACCTTGCCACAACCGGAGGAGCTGATAATCCATCTTCCGATACATCGAAAAACAAGTCATCACTTTTAGACAATGCATAAACAATATCCACCATGCTAGGCCTTTTTGTAGGGTCTTTATTCAAGCAAGCAATGGCAACAGCCATTACATTCATAACACTCTCAATAGAGCAAGACTCCTCTAGTAGACGTCCATCCATCCATTCCTTCACTTTTTTCACCTTCCTCCCCTCATTCCCATCCAGAATTCCAGCAACACTTGCCCACAGAAGCTTCCCTTCCTCATCAATGGCTTCCCTTCCGGATATAAGCTCAAGCAAAATCACCCCAAAAGAGAAAACATCCATCTTCGTTGAGACCACCCCATCTGCTAGATATTCAGGTGCAATGTAACCTTGAGTGCCAACAATGTGCATTGTTATGGCATTGCAGCCCGATTTTGCAAGTCCAAAATTAGCAATTTTGGCCCTCTTGTTGGAGTCTAAGAGAATGTTGCTGCTTTTGATGTCTTTATGTACAACTCGTGGCCTTGTATGCTCATGGATGTATTGCAGACCGTTTGCAACATCAACGGCAATCCTTAACCTTGTTTTCCAGTTTAGCTTTTCATTCATATTTTCATGAAGCCAAGAGTAAAGAGAGCCATTTTCAATGAACTCGTATACCAGATAGCAATTTGTATCTTCAGGATCAATGCAGAAGCCCTCCAACTTCACAAGATTACCATGGTTCACCTTCAGATGACAGATTCAGAATCATGATTTAGCTATTTTCACCATTTACAAAATCATTTTTGTGAATATATAAAAGCTTCAATTGAATGATCTGTGTAATCCAAAACAATGATTATCGTTTCAAGTCAAAGTGTTCTGGCATTTCAAAATTTTAAGATATAGTTCATGAAATGATACTAAATGCGGTTACTGCCTCTAGCTTATATTACCTACTACTATGACTTTATTTCATTAAGAAAATTGCAATAATCTAAGAATATTCCCCACCAAAGAACAAGGGGTTGATACCAGCTAGAAAGCAATGATCAAAGCAAAAAGTGGGCAGGACATAGGTGGAAATTTAAAATGTAATTATAGAATATAAAATAAGATTGTTATCCTTTTCATGGTTTTTGACTTCATAGTTTTAGCATTCCTTCATCCACTGATTTCATTTGATTTCAGTAGGGAATCAAAGGCTTTTTGCTCAGTATTTTTTGTGATTTGTAAACATTATAGCTAGGGTGATTACAATACAGTCCAAACTTAAATAAATGAGGCTAAGACCCTAAGGTGGTTTCACCTTTGAGCCCCTCGTTTTCATTTTTCCAATTTTCAAATCAAGCACTTGAGAGCCTGACAAGTTCCAACCAAACACAAATAATTTAAACTCAGCACTAGGGAAGGGAGGGAGTATTAAAAACAGCTTAATTTCTTAATTGACCTAATGAGTAGACAGGTCACTTAACCTAACCATTATCTTATTGGTAATACAAAATTAGACATTTTTTATTACCATTTGTTAATGTGGACCTTCCAGTGATGTCCTTATCTGTTATCTGCTAAGAATGTTTTTCCAGTTTTCCCATCAAACAACTCATTATTCCAATTATTTCCATGCAATTACAATTCTTTTCATATGACTCCTTGGAAAAGCTAAACAAATGCATATATAAAGCCAGATTAAAAACTAGAAAAGCTGAAATAACACTGGAAACAACAGGAAAATTTTCCAGAAGATCAGGAAATGATACCTTCTGTAAGATCTTAAGCTCCTCACAGGCATTCCACTTCATCTTCTTTATGGCATAAATATCTCCATCAATGGACCCTTTATAGACAGATCCTTGAATCAAGCAACTCTCACTGAAGTAATCAGTGGCTTCTTTAAGTTCTTCAATTTTGAACACTTTGTACTTATCCAAGCAATCTGATACATCAGCCATCAAATTCACTTCAATTCCCTTCATCCCCATTCCGGGCCTATCAAACTGTAGTTTCTTCCTCTCCTCATCCCTCTCCATGTTTCTTTTTTTGTACAAAACCTCTCTATGAAGAAGCACCACAAAGAGCAAAATCAACAACACTCCACAAATTCCTAACCCAATTGCCAAGCCTATAATGACCCCTTTCCTCTCAGTCTTTCCAGAAGAGGCTACAGGAGCTACCTCGGGCTGAGATAATACAGGTAGTCGATTGAATGGAATGAATATGGTATCAAAGGGCTGAATGCTATTGCCATTGACATCGGTTATGGCTTGAGTTTGAACTCCAAACCTTGAGGCAACTAATGATAAGTTGTCAGAAGGCTGAAACACATAAGAAACGAGGTAATTGACTCCATTTTGCACCTGTGTTTCATTAGGACACTTGCAAAAGATTGGAAAGACAATTCTGTCCCCTACTTCAAGTTGGGTAGGGACGAAAGTAGGATTGAAAACTTCAACAGATTGATAAGTGGTAAGGTTTTGAAAATTACCAGTTGACACGAGGTAGAAAGTGTCACCTTTTTCGATCGTGTAAGTGAGATTGGCAGCTGAAAGACCACCAACGGTAGCGTTAATGGAGTTGCAAGAACAACTTATGGGCACAAAGAGAAACTGGTCAGGGATGAGAGGAGAGGATGGGGAGGAAATATTGCTCGGTTCTGATATCATGAGACGACTGACATTGAAAAGATCCCCAATGGAAGCCAAATCAAGGAAGTTAGGAGCAGTGGCTCGGTAGAAAGCATAGGTTTGACATGGATAAGTGGTTTGGTTGGCCGAGCAAGGATAGCCTGTGGTGTTTGATTGGGCTTGGGAACGGTGGAAGAGAAAGAACAGTAGGAGACAAGAGAAAGAGACGTGCTGGGGTTTGATTCTCATTTTTGCTCTGTTTCTTCTTGCTCTACTTCCGGCCTCGGCTGATTGGTTTATAAACGATATGCAGATTTGGGAAAGTGAATCTGGGAACGCTTGTTGCCTTCTGTTGACAATCAAGCTGCCCCTGGAAATAATTTCCAAAGGGTTTGTGAAATTGTAGAACTGTTTACAGCCATCAGATGTCAGTACCATAGATATTTATTTACATTTCTCTGTTTTCTTCAAAAATTTAACTGGTGGGTCAATAATTTTGGCCAGGCTGCTTGATCATTCAAGACAAAGTCTTGAATAAACAAAAGGATAAGGGTTGACTTGATGATTCTACTGGCTACGAACAAAACCTGGAACAAGTTGGATTAAAGGCAACCCTTTTCACAGGTGACATGCTGAATCTGAACTTGAAATTCAGGCATTTCCCAGTCAAATCTTTAGTTGTATTAGTTTCCACTCAAAGTGGTGGGACTGGAACCTGACTAATGATTTTCGCAAGTGACCATGACTTTTGAGCTGAATGCTGGAAAATAGAAGCCAAGAAAGTACTTGCTTTTGCGTAGGGGAAGAGGAGTCATCAAACAAAAATCCCGATTAGCTGACGCTGTCAAAACTGTTGATGGAGTTTTTGGTAATGACCAATGAAGTACCAAAGCTGAACTGTGTTTTGTGATTGACCGGTCAAATTTTAAATGTGATAAAGCTTATAAGATTTGAAAATTCAAAAGCTAAGTTTGAAATGAAAGAGAAGCTTTCAATTTTTTTTTTTTGGTTACAGAAGCTTTCATATTTTCTAGATTGGTACCTGCGCTACTTTCATATTTACTAGATTGATAGCTGCGCTACGCTGCGGAACCATCAACATAGAAAAAAAAATATTATTTGTAGTACTTTGAAGATCAATAATGCTTGGTATTTAGAAAAATTAAAATGAAGAATAAAACCAAAATATTGAATTGTTATATTTTAAGTACCTGAACATGTACATAGATGAATTACAATAATGATATAATATCAAACCAATTAATTTATAAATTATAAATGCAGTTAAAGTTTTATATCACGTTCTTGTGAACAAAAAAACCCGCTCATTTAAAAGATTGGTTTGGAAAAAGTTATTTAAACATTTCAAAAGCTAAGAGTATGTTTGGTATAGTTTTTGTTTCTTGTTTTCTGTTTTTGTTTTCAGTTTTTTTTGGAAACAAAAATAGAAAACATGTTTGGCAACGTGTTTCCGTTTTCAAAAAACGAAAACGAAAGCAAGAATTTTCAAAATTGTTGGAAACAAGAATTTCTTATTTTTATTCTTTTTGAAAACATGTTTTCATTTCTATTACTGTTCATAAGTAAGTAAACAGAGTTTATATATTAATATAATATTAATATTTTTTATAATATAAATATAAAATTAAATTAAATAATTTTTTAAATAAAATAATATTAAATTTTAATATAAAATATTAATTAATTAATATTTTAAAATTAATATATTTATTTTAATATAAAAAAGTTGAAAATGTAAAAAGCAATTAAATATAAATTACATTGAACTATAATTTATAATATTCTTTAATTTAAATTTTTATAATACTTTATTGGATATATTATATATTTTAAATAATTTCATTTATTATAATTTTGATTTGTTAATAATTAATATTATTATCTAATATAATTAATTTTTATTTTACTAAACAATATTATTATTTTACTAAACAATATTATTATTTAATATTATATTCTATCTTAAATTTAAAATATATCACTACTACTATTAAATAATTTAATATTATTAAATAAGTAAATACTTAACATTAAATAATATTATTTATATTCAATATAATACATTTTAATAACTATATAATTTATTATAAATTAATTAGTTAAATATTTTATTTAATAATGTAATATTATTATTACAATTAAATAAAAAATTATTATTAAATATAATTTACGAATAAAATAAGTACTTAAGTCTCTAAATCATCCCGTTAACATAAATAAATATCATTCAACAAATAGTGTTTGTGTGAATTGTTCCAGAGGAGTAAACAATTTTCTTTTCTTTGCAACTATTGCAGTTCTGTGTGGCCTATTTGTTGGTGAGGTTCAGAACCGAGTAATGGATCTACTTTTATAAACACCCCTTCTCTTTAACGAAGTCACAATTAAAAAGCAAAGCATACGTAATTTCACAATAGGCAGCAACAGATGTAATTTCACAATAGGCCTCGTACTTTTTCTTTTCTTTTGATATTGTCAAGATTTGGAGGAGGAAATTTCAGCACGCAAATGCATTGCATGGCTAGCAGTGTTATTAATCTTAAAGCACTGGCCACAGAATGCTACACTGTAACCAAGTGTATCAGTAGAAAGCATTGCACGTTCAACAAAACAATTCTATAATGAAACACGACGTGGAGATCATCAATAAAAAATTGTAAGGAACAAAATAGTAGTATAGCTATATCTTTCCAATAACTCTATAACATTCAAAAAGATGAGAATCAAATAAATAATAGAAGCAAGCCTACTATTAAACTTTTAAAAGTAACTTTGTCCTAAACAAAACAGTGGTATACCTACCTCTTTCTTGCTTGGACAACATTTGTAGCAGATCAAGGTGCGGACTGCAACTACCACATATAACCTTCCAATCCTTTGCACCGAACACAAATTCAATCTTATCACCATAAAAAAATCCAATTAAGGGATTAAGGGAAAATAAAAGAAATGCAATGAAATAAAACGAAAAAAATCTTTTATCTTAAGACACAACAGAGAACACTAATCTTATCTTGACCCTTTAATGTATTTGAGGTTGAGCCTTTCCATTATTTTGGAACAATATTTTTTTTTGTCAGTTATTCTTAGCAATTAAACAGTGATTACAAAAAACCCAAAAATTTTAATTTAATTTCTGACAAAGAAATTTACGTCAAGAACTCATTTATTCAAATTTTCTCAATCAATGAATCAGTTCTTACATTTCCCAGAATTGGACAGAAAGCATGCCAGTTCATTATTTCTTCTGTGCTTTGGGTCCAAGTGAGCAGTTGATGTAAGTGCCCCTTAAGTGCAGATGATGAATTCTCTGACACACTCGCTGGCCTTCTTCCCTCTTATTACAAAGTTCAAGCCTTTATTCCCCTTATAAAGTAATAGAGATACGCTCTCAGCTAGCCTCAAACTTTGGAACAACTGAATCCTCATGCCTCTCCCTATTCTTTATAAACGAAGAAAAGAACGAACTCAAAAATCATGCATTAAAAAGAAAAATAATCTTACCAATTTGCTATGCCTACTTTTTATTAGTTTTCAATATATATATATAGCAGGAAATTGTTAAATCGCTCACGCAAAATGTTGTGATAAGTCGTCTTGTACATTCCAGAATTACATTTTAATAAGCCATAAAGCAAGACAATGCACATCCAACTACACGGAACAAATGATTTTGTAATTGCATTTTTTGATTGTTATCCATACCATCAATAGGCCAAATCCAAAAAAAAAAAAAACCCAAAAGAATCTAAATGCGTTCTGAGACATCTACAGGCAACAAATGATTCAATCTACAACCATATTATACGAAGTTGGTGTGATATATGAACACCCTGAATCAAATGTTTTAGGCTAAATACTCAAATACGCCTTTCATGTTTACCATAAAATAAAATTAAATCTTCAATTGTTTAATTGCGTAAAAATCAATCTTAAACGTTTCAAAATAATAAAATTAAGTATATTTTCGTTAAATTTTTTAATTTTTATTACCCTTACACAATAATAAAACTTAACGACGTTAAAAGTAATTAACAAAAATATCTTTAATTTTATTATTTTGAAACATTTAAAACTGATTTTCATACAATTAAATGTTGAAGGTATAATTTCATTTTGTAGTAAACGTGAACATATTGTTGGGAAAAATATCCCTCAAACCAAACACCCACAAAAATAGAGGAAAACAAAAACAAATACAATAATTTTTAATGTAGTTTGGCCCAACCAATTTGGCCTACGACCACCCAACCAACCAATTTGGCCTACGACCACCCAACCAACCAATTTAATAACCATTCAAACAATTACAACCGTGCAATTTTTAGAAGAGAAAAATTGTAAACTCCTTACAAACCCAACCCAACTACCCAAAGAGCCCAACTACTCCCTTTTATAAGAGCCCAAACTCTATAACTCTCTGAGATATTTTACAAACAAGCCCGACACTTTATTTATAAGGGAATAGCCCTTATAATTTCTCTTATACTTTCGATGTGGGATTCAAGGCAAACCCCAACAAATCCTCCCTTGACTTAAATCTCCAAACTCCACAAACTGCTCGACAAGATGCAAACCATCCTCAAACTGAAGAGTAACTCCACCATTGTCATCGCTATCATGCTCGTCATCTTCTTCCTATCATCATCATCATCTTCATCTTCATCTTCATAGCTTTCATCTTCATCTTCATAGCTTTCATCTTTATCTACTTTCCTCCTCTCTCAAGATCACGAACCTTTAGCTCTTGATACCACTTGTTGAGAAAAATATCCCTCAAACCAAACACCCACAAAAATAGAGGAAAGCAAAAACAAACACAATAATTTTTAATGTGGTTTGGCCCAACCAATTTGGCCTACAACCACCCAACCAATTTAATAACCAATCAAACAATTACAACCGTGCAATTTTTTGAAGAGAAAAATTGTAAACTCCTTACAAACCCAACCCAACTATCCAAAGAGCCCAACTACACCCTTTTATAAGAGCCCAAACACTATAACTCTCTGGAATATTTTACAAACAAGCCTGACATTTTATTTATAAGGGAATAGCCCTTATAACTTCTCCTATATTTTCGATGTGGGATTCAAGGCAAACCCCAACACATATTTGGATATTATGCCAATGTTTTATATCTTTTTTATGTGAATATATCATATCCATCAGACCAATTTGAATGTCATGAGAATACCAAATTAAAGAAGGAAATAATTCATTGAAGTGGCAAAAAGCTAGTGCTGCACATGGTGAATTTCACCATAATTTTTAATGAGACACATTCTCCTTGTTTTAGTCTTTTGAATCTAGCTGCATATTAAAAAATATTCGAATTGTACAACTATTTAAGAACAATTTGTAGCATAATTAAATGTTGATTGTAGATTACTTTTACCAAGCTAAATTTTGAACAATAAGAACAAATAACCATCACTTTCCGATTGTTTAATCCTTGGAGTATGGAAAATTGAAGATAGATTTTGTGTATCTATAGCTCGTATAATACTTAATTGACTACACTTCAAGAAACAATATCTAATGCTAATCGGTCAAGATAAACAAATAATTTAAATGCATGGAGGATCCAATGAATCATATCATATACTTGTAAGCAAATATTAGTGTAACATACTAAAAATTAAATAAAACAACTGCAATCAAAAGCATAGAAAAGTGTAGCTAAGAAAATTCAAACAATGAACCAACATTCAATTGATCTATCAAATTTACATGAACCTAGCTAGTCTCCACTCTTAAACAAATTATATAGTGGAAAATCATTGAAGGTAACCAATAAATATTGACTCTCTTCTTTTCATTTCTCTATATCATCTAATCATTTGTAACATGTTTCATATATTTCTATGACTAATTATAAGCTCAAAAGATTTACATCATCAGAAAGCACTTACTTGACATAAATTCCACAACCTCCCGCAACTTTAGTAACAACACGAAATTATGCAGCATCGCAGCATTGAATACACTGATGTAAACAGGAAAAAGATTCAATAAGAATTTAATTCAAATCCATTTAAAAACCTAAAAAAATCACATTAAAAAACTAAATCCAAGAAATATCATACACAAATAAGGAAATGATAAAAAAAAAAGATCAGTTCATATTGGAACAGGTTGAGGTTAAGCATCTTCTTTAGCGACATTTCAGTATTCTTTGTTTTCTCTTGCCTGGAACATATAATAAAGAAAATAAATAGAAACACATTAAGAAGTATAATTGTCAAAGAAGAAACAAATATATTAAGAATTTTTCTCAAAGCTTATGAAAGAAAACCTTTCAAGTCAAACACTAAGACATTGTTAATGGTCTGAGTAATTTTTTTTTTCATTTAATATTTTAAGTTCATTAAATTTGTTTTGGAAGCGATGCTTATGATACTTTGCTATAGAACAGTTTAGTGTTAAAAATATTTCAACCACAAACTTATTGATTCAATATGAGTTGTAATTGGCAAATTCAGGATTAACACTAAAGAAGCCAAGCCTAAGTAGCCAATGGTACATAGGCACTAGGTACGGTTATGATAAAAGATTAGATCATTCCCACAGTATGAAGCATTTATATAATCCCAAGATATGGTGAACGTGCCATAAATCAATACATTGAACAATGCTCCTCACCTTATTAATTAGCAAAAACACCTTGTCTAATACGCATGCCGTTCAAGAATTAAGACTCTGAACTTAATCAAGAATCTCCCTTGATCAAAATAGAAAAAAAAAAATATAAAAACTATATGATATGAGCAAATCACAATGTCAGATATTTCTTACACTGTATTCTCTCGCATATCCTTGGCTCAAAAGAGCAGGGGCAATATCATCATCACATCCTCCTAATCGACATCGATGAAACCACTTTTTTTGGTCAAAAAAATAACAAAAAAATACTTATTAATAGGAGCTTTATTGAGATTCAATTATATGTTGAAGTGATAACATACAGACCTCACCAAAGGGCGGCTCCTCTGCTTCCGCCCAATTTCTATTTCTTTTCCAGGCAGCATCCGCATGAATAGCAATAACATATTGATAAATAGCCATTCCTTCACCCAAAAGGAAGAGTCATACTTCAAAGCAACACTAAGCCTTAGTGATTGGTGTTACATGTGTTTTACATGTGGTTGTTCAAGGTGCAGAGTAATGTGATTGGTGTTGTAATCAACATTGGCTGGAATTGCTGTAGTTAGAGCTTGGTTGCTGCTTTCGCCACCTGCCGCTACCAATTACGCTATTGCTTTGCTCACTTATCAGGCTTAACAGAAACGACAGGAATGACAAGTGAAAATGAGGTAGCTTCACTGCTGCTGGTTGATCCCCTCACTCATTGCACAATGATTACTTCTTTCAAGATGCTTGAAATTACAAAGCTGCTCAAAGAAACAGGAACATCAATGTTATTAATATTAAAAAAATCCAACAAAGTAAAAGAAAACCCTGCATACATATAAAGCAAAATAGGATTAGTGTTAGAAAATAAAATCATGCAGCATAAGTAGCAAACTATTAAATCTTTCTTGTAAGCCACCAATGTTATTCAAAACAAAATAGTGATGGACAAACCTTGCAATGATGCTTGTAAGAAATTACGATTTAAGCCATCTTTCGAAGGATAGACAAGATAAGGCCTCCCTTTTGTGATAATCAACAACATAAATTGTCAATCACAATTTGTAAGGTTCAAATTAAAGTGAAAAAAATGCAAGGATCCACCTCATTAAAAGCTTATTTCAGCTCTCCAAGCGTTCTCACAGCATATCTTTTGTCATTTATCAGCACTCTTGTAGCCTATAATAATCATTTAAAATATCAGATGCTTGCAGAAATGTAAGAAACACATTAAACTAAACTGAAATAATTCAAACCATCCATTAAATCATCTGATCCCATGTCCAGTTTGCAGGCTCCAAAAGTGCTCTAAATGCATCTTTAGACTCCTAGAAGAAAAAATTATTTTGATATGTAATAGGAGTCAAGAATTGAAAAAGGAACGTTAGAATAGGAATATGGAGAACTCTGCTAAATACTTGCTTGCATAAGTCAAAAGCTCGTGATCAGTTGCTTTCTCTCCCAAAGCTTTGTAATTTTCTAGCTCACTACCTCATCTTTTACAGTTTCCTGAGAAACAAAAATCACTTATCATCTTGCTAGTTAGACACATGCAGAGATGAAACAGAAATGTACAAAATGACTTCTCGGGGAGACAATGAAGTTATAGTCAAGAATATGCAGATAATTTCAGTCGTTGGGTGTATAGGATATAAATAGGGTGATCACTCAGAATAGCTACAGAAAAACATAAATGCTGAAGTTTTAACTAATAATTGAAGTTCTCAGCAACCAATGAGGCTTAAAAAAAATTGAAAATCCAACAGAATATTACCTGACGCATTTGCTAGGCTCCTGGAATATCCAATCTGGAAGATATAAAAACACACAAGGGGAAAATCCTATAATATGAGTACTTGAAAAGAAAAGGGAATCACATACATTTTCACTTGCCAATTTCATGCAATTTTGGAACAACTCAAGAATTTGGTCTTCAGTGAGGTAAGGATTGGGATTAGTTTCAATTATTTTTTTTCAATAAATTGCCAAACAAAACCCAAAGCTTTAAAATGTGAATATTCTTTAAAAAATGATAAATTCAGGACTTCATTTTAATAACCCAGAACAATTTTAAAATGGTTTTTGAACAATCCATAAAAAAGAAATAAATCTCTTTGATGTGGTCAGGTTAAAGACTACTGGACTTTTCTATAAATCAAATTGAAGACCATTGAGCTAAATGATAATCTAAGCCCAAGAGGAAAGAGGACTCAGAAGGCCCATAAATGATCCACTGGGTTATTATTTAAGCTGTGGGGCTTAAAGGTAATTACGCGCAAAATAACTCCTATAAATAAGTCACAGGTATCATTCTTAAACGCTAAGCTCTATTTGCCTACTGAAACCCTGTCTGACTTAAGCATCGGAGTGCGCGCGCAGGGGAAAACCCCTGCGCCCCTCTGACTTTTCCTATTTTGTAGATTCGTTGGAGACAGACTAAAGCGAAGATCGAGGATCTGACGTCAGCAAACATTTATTGTTGTTTTGTGCAACAACAAATGGCGCCGTCTGTGGGAAACAAACAAAAAAACCATAAAAGATGGTGAAAAAACGACCTGCGATAGACAGGGTAGGTAGGCAGCGAAAAGGTGCAGAGGTTACACGACAAAATAGTCTGTCGCGTGCTAACCTGTCGCACGAGCTTATCGCACATATCTGTCGGCACAAGCCTGTCGGCATAACTCTGTCGCACAAAGTTTGTCGCGCGCTAACCTATCGCACAACCTTATCGCACATATCTGTCGGCACAAGCCTGTCGGCATAACTCTGTTGTACAAAGTCTGTCGCGCTCTAACCTGTCGCACAAGATTATCGCACATATCTGTCGGCACAAAGGCTGTCGCACAAGCTTATCGCACATACCTGTCGGCACAAGCCTGTCGGCATAAGTCTGTCGCACATACCTGTCGCACATTTCAAAAGATTTTCGGTTAATAAATCCTACACAGCTGGTCACGCATAATGAAGCAAAAACAAGGCACTGCAATTAATGAAGTCCAAAATTTGTCAGAATGCAATGAATCTCACGGCTTAAAACCAATAGAAAACAAAAACTAAGCATCTCAACCCTGGCAGTCTCAAACTGACTCAGAACAGAAAAAGTTCGCATCACATTTGTAACAACAATGATAGCAGATGGTTCATTTGTGGGAGTTGTTGGCTGAACTACACACATGCAACGAGAAAGAAGTGTTGCAAGAAGTTGTATCCCACCATCTCTAACAAGTTCTTCACCATTCAATGAAGAAGATGCACACGTAAGCCAAATAAGTTCTGATGCTGCAACAAGAAGAGGAGCTCTATCTAAGGAAAGAAAATTGTTATCATCCTCGTCAACAGTTACTGCATTGAGCAACATGGGATAACCGGCATATTTAAATGGTTCCAACACATCTCCATATCATCTGTACAAGATGCATTGTCCTTTCAATAAAAGTAGCAACCTCCAAGGCTGAGGACCTTGTAAACCTTGCATTGTAGCCTGAAGTCGTTCATAGGCCTTTTATACAGCAAGAAATTTCTCCCTCCCTTCAGGATTTTTGTTAGGATGGTATTTCATTGCAAGTTTCCTATATTGTCGCTTAAGCTTTTCTCCATCAATTGTTGGGGTTTCCATAATGTAGTGTGTAGACACCGTATTTTGTCCAGGGTCTTAACTTGTAAAAAAAAATAATTAGTAGAGTTAAGTGACACTATATTTTAAATAATTTAGCAATTTAAATCAAGATTTTTAGATTTAGAATTAACATTAATTAGGAAATTAAAATTAAATTAGGATTTAGGAATAACAAAAAAGAAAAAAAAAGAAAGGATGAGAAAAGAAAATAAAATTAATTTTAGGATAGGATAATTAAATTTTTAGGATAGGATAATTAAATTTTTAGGATGATTATTTAGATTAATAGAGTTAGATTAGGATTAACATAAGAATAAAATAGATAAAATGGGAGATAATTATTAGAATAAGTATAGTTGTATTAGGACTCTAACTAAATTGTGGCTATAAAAAGGATTAAAGCTCAGGGTTTAAGGGACAGACAATAAATACACAATCAAACACTCAACCTTGACAGAAAAAACCCGAGCCTTTCACCAAGCATTTGATCACCATAGTCATCATCATCATCCATCGTTTCTGTCTTCATCACCAACACGCCATCACCGCCTTTGCCATTCCTTTCAATTTCTGTTACAACAATTTTGTCCACTACTGCATCACTGCTCCATTGCCGTTTGCTGCTTGGGCTTGTCCGAATTACAGCCTCTTCCTTGCTGCAGCATCGCTGGTCTTCTCTGCTGCCTGTGCTTGCCGCTGCACATTATCATTACTTCATCGAACCAGCCTACATCATCATCTCTGTATCACTCCAAGTTGCACCGCCACTGCCTGTCAATATAGGCTCTCCGTAAGTGCTCAGGTTGCTGTCCAGGTATGATTCTTTTACTTTTAATAACTAGTTGAAATATTAGTCTAATAATAAATAGGATTTCTTTGATTGATTAATTGACTAATAAGGTGATTTAATTAAATAACTTGATTTGATACTGATTAGATAAATAAGTGGATACTTTCATGATTTAATAATCAAGTAATATAATAAATTAATAAATTGATAATTAATCACACTTGATGATTTGGGTAACGTATATCTTAGGTAATGGTAATTTGCATGTTGATTGAATATTCTTATGTACGAATTTGTGTGATAAATAATTTGGAAATTTGTTTTACATGGTATGTATGTTTGTATAAGTTGTATAATTAGTTTAAAATATTTATTCTTTATTAAGATATTGTTTTTGCATGATTAATTATTAAATTTGTAGTTTTCAATATAGTTTGCATGAATAGTAGGATGTATGACTAAAATTTGACTTAATACATTAAGAGTAGAATTTAGGGAAATATAAACTTTTAGGAAAATATAATAAGAAAATTTTAAGGGTTAAAAACAATAAATAATAAATAGATAATAAATCATAAAATTTAGAGATAAATTGAGATTATTCCGATGATGGAATTCCGAGTGTCACGAATGGTTGTCATTTTGGAAATTCCTAAGTGAGGATATTTGCCTTAAATTTTGCCAGCATAATGGAAGATTTAAGGTAATTGTTCAATATTAATAATCGATATTATTTCTAAAAAACATAAATATATATTAATAATCAATCTCTATTTAAAATAAAATAAAAATAAATATTAATAAGAAATTAGGGAATAATGATTAAAAAAATAAAAATATAATAATAATAATAAATTGAGAATAAGTGGAGGTTATCCCGATGATGGAATTCTGAGTGTCACGAATGGCTGACATTTTAAAATTCTTAGGTGAGATGTTTTCTTTAAATTTCGCCAGCATGATGGAAGATTTAAAGAAAATTTTCAAGAAGAATAATCGACATTTATTTTCAAAAGATAAATAATATTAAAATAAAGATAAAAAAATAAAATAAAAAATAAAGGATAATTAAAAAGGAAATAAAAATAAGATGAAAATAAGAATAAAAGATGGAAAATAAAATTAAGATATTTTATAAACGATTTAATGAATCCGACGACGGAGCCTCTCCGAGAAAGACGAATGGGATTTCTTGGATACTCTTGAGGTGAGGATAAAATTTAAGAAATTCCGCCAGCATGATGGAGAGTTTCTTAGAGATTGTCTAATATTTAAGTACTTGAATTTAATAAAAACAAAGACCATTTAATTAAAAATTATTAAAGATATCACAAAATTAGTTGGTACCATTTTAGGATGGGTGTTGTGGGGGTGCTAATCCTTCCCTACACGTAACCGTACTCCCGAACCCTAGATTCTTTGAACGTAGACCAAACCTTGTCCTAGTTTGAATAGGTGACCAATCACACCTTAGGTTTGAATGGTTGGTGGCGACTCCTAGAATTTTAAAGTCTAGCGGTTAGGTTCACGGACCTAGACGTTATGACAGCTTGGCGACTCCACTGGGGACTTTTAGAGAGTCAGGCCAATAGAAAATTTTGTGATTATCTTGAGTTTTTGATTAAATGGGTTTTTTTGCTATGTTGTATATATTGCTTGTTATGCTATCTTTATTGAGGGGCATCTAAAATGGAGTCTTGTTCCTTCACACACACACATCACTTGCATGAGCATGCATGAGCCTTCTACCCAGGCTTCGTCCTTTTTAGGAGGAAGTATAGTAACTACGCTCTCGTGAGGTGGTAACCTCTGCAATGGCTAGCGAAATACTTCCACTCAAATTGAACCTTTCCGTTTGTAGCCTGTGATGGGTGAGGATTGGGTGCCTTACTAGTCTTGCGTGGATGACAGTGAGGAACAATTTGGGAACCTTTAGACCTTGAATTATCCAAACCCAGCATGTAATGAAACATAAGGCTTAGCCTTAAGGTGGAACCATTGTAGATAGAAGTATAGACTCAAACCCAAGATAGGACACATGAAGGAATAAGTTTTATTTCCTTCCTTTTAAAAAAAAATCAAAAAAATTGTTTTTTTTCCATTTTTCAAAAAAAAAGTCATGCATAATTATGTTTGATTTTGCATTACATAACATATCATTCACCTAAGCTTGCATTTGTCTTATCATGAGTATGAACATGCTCTTGATTGTTAGAAAAGATTGTTAAACCTAAGTGCATTCCATGTGCATTCATTTTTGTGCGTAAACATATCATCACATTGAAAATAATTTCAACTTAATTGTGGCATTCAAGGTGTCAAAATTGAATCTACTAGACGGTCCACCCTCCATAAATACCACACAAGGTATCAAGCTCGTATAATGGAAGAAGATCAAAATAACAGGATAGAGAAGTTGGAAAGGGAAAATGCAGAGATAAAGGGGCAATTGAGCGAAATTACCCAGTTGCTAAAAGCCATGATTAAAGGAAAGGAGAAGATGGGTAATCAAGAGGAGTCTATCCAAGAACCTCAACAAAGCATGCGAGACAACCCTATTTTTGTTCCTGAAGGAAGTACTGTCAAAGCTCCAACACCTTTACAGATACAAGTTCAAAACCCAGTGGAGGTACCAAATTTAGATGATCCCACAAAGTTAGAAAAATTGAAGCATAAAGAAGAATATAGTGGTACTAAAACTCAGCTGAGTTTGATAGAGGAAAGACTAAATGCCATGGAAGGGGTTGACTATTTTGGACCTGTTGACGCTGAAAGGTTGTGTTTGGTACCTGATGTCGTGCTTCCACCAAAATTCAAGGTACCTGAATTTGAAAAGTTCAACGGAACATCATGCCCAAAAGATCATCTCACCATGTACTATAGAAAGATGGCGGCGTATGCATGGGATGACAAGTTATTAATTCATGTTTTTCAAGATAACTTGACTGGGTCAGCTGCTAAGTGGTATAACCAATTGGAAAGGAGCAAAGCTTCCTCTTGGCCTGAGTTGGCAAGAGATTTTATAACTCAATACAAACATGTGTCTGATGTAGCTCCTGACCGCTTATCTCTCCAAGGTATGGAAAAGAAGAAGGACGAGAGCTTCAAAGAATATGCCCAACGGTGGAGAGATGTGGCGTCGCAAGTTCAACCTCCTTTAACCGAAAAGGAAGTTACTATGTTCTTTTTGAACACTCTCAAGGCACCCTACTATGAACGTATACTTAGTAGTGTAACTAAGAACTTTGCATACATGGTGTTAACAGGTGAAGCCATTGAGAATGCCATCAAGAGTGGTAAGATCGAAGCACCAGTGAATGATAGTAGGAAGGGTGGATTCTCGAAGAAGGAAGGAGATGCACAAGCTGTCTCAAACAATTCATGTCACCGTTATAACCCTTACTTACCCTCAGTGAATTACACCTATTCTCAATCTTACCCACAAGCTCATCTTCAGAATGCTTATCAACCTGTTTTCCATCTACAAACACCTATAACCTCAACAAACCACACTTTCCCACCTAATGACCAAAGGTACACCCGACCTAGCCGAAATGTTACCATAGACCCTATACCCATGACATACGCCGAGCTATTCCCAAAGTTGGTAGAGGGTCATCTCATTGCCCCTATTTATATAGAACCCTTGAAACCTCCTTACCCAAAATGGTATGACCCCAATGCACAATGTGCCTATCATAACGGCAATTTTGGTCATTCTATTGAGAATTGCATGGGTTTGAAGGTGAAAGTCCAATCGCTCGTCAAAGCTGGACTCTTAAGTTTTGGGAAGAAAGGTGAGTCAGATGTTAATGTGAACCCATTGCCCGATCATGCTGGGGCAATGGTGAATGTGGTTGACGAAGAAGGGAATTGAGGGTTTGATATTGATCAGTTCGTGTACCCTTCAGATGCAAAGTTAGGAAATTGGACTGTTTATGAGATACCAGTTGTTTATGCCACCCAAGAGTAATGAATTTTCATTTGTCTTAGGTTTTCTAAGAATCTTTCAATTTTTAGGTAATGTAGGAGTGCTTGTGTCCAAAAGCACTAAGATTTTCTTTTATGTATTGGGCCAACTTTCATTTATTTTCATTTTCAATAAAGGATTAGTGGGATGCACATTTCTTAATTTCTCATTCCAATCTTGTCCTTTAATGCAAAACACCACTACCCATATTCTCTATTTTGTTATCAAGCTTAAAAGTATCCAAATAATGAACATGATAATGATGATGGCAATGAGTGTAAAATTCAATTATGAAAGAACCACTTTGTTTAGTTGGATGGATTTCTAGTTTGCCAAGATTGTTCAAGCAAGAAGAGAATAGAAGATATTTGTCTAAAATCTTCACCTATAGAATGTTAGAGTAAAGGTGAATCTCTACATGAAATTCTAATGAGTGTCTTTGTTCAAAAGATGACCTTTAATGAGAGTACTTGTATTGAGATGAGAAATGGCCTTCTTTCATTACCTTTCAAGCGTGAGTAAAATTATCCATTGATTACCCCTTTTGAGCCTATTATATTCTTTTTGATATAACCTACCAAGAATCACCCTCCACACTGGGGGGCAAAGAGAATAGAAGATGAAAAGATCAGTGGGGCAAAATAAAAATATAAAAGGGGCAAAAAAAAACCCTTTTGTGAAAAAAAAAAGAACAAAAAAGAAAAAGAGAATGAAGAAGGAAAGAGGGTTTGAATCAAAAAAGTGAAAACCCTAGTCACATTTGAATAAAAAAGGAGAGAGAAAGCAAATTAGAATGGGGTGTTGACACCTAATTTTGTCCCATTTTTGTTATTATTTTTCTTTATATATATTTGTATTTATTTTTTATTATTTTTTATTATTATTTGTTTTATTATTATTTTTAGCATTATTATTATTATTATTTTTCTTCTTTTATTATTATTATTACTATTTATATTATTATTATTATTATTATTATTATTCTTATTTTTTATGTTTTTTATTTTTATTTTATTTTGTTTTTTGTCCAATCTGTCACCTCCCTCCTGCAACCCATCTCCCTAGGCCGTCCCATCTTCGCCGGCTAGCCACCTCTCCTGTCTACCCATCCCATCTATGCCCAGCTTACTCCCTCTAAAAAACCCCATCGGCAACCCCCAGACGAGGGAGACAACCCAAAAGGACCCCCAGACCATCCTCGCCGGGATCCCAAGCTTCATTGTCGCACTGCCTCTGATCACCCCGATCACAAACCATCATCCAAACCCCCTCACAACCATAACCACTCATCACCGAACCTGACCACCCAAAACCCGAAACCCCTAACATCATCCTCACTACCCTCTCCAAGAAACCCTCCCGGACTCTTGGGCTCACCATTTTCGACCAACCTTTCAACCATGAGCCAGCAACAACCTGAAGAACCAACCACCCAGACACACGACAACCACCAAAAAACGAGAACCTCTCACGGCCTAAACCCAATGCACAGTACCAGCTACCCCTAAACTACCGTGACCCCAACCACCACCATCACCAGTCGAAAACCCCAACACCCGTAACCTCACCTCGACCCTCACTCACCAAAACCAAAACCATCGAGACCCTTAGGGTCCCAGATCGAAAGCCCCAAAACCAGATCTAAATCCCGGATACCTGCAAACAAAAAACAAACAACAACAACAACACAAAACCAAGAACAGCCAAACCATCAACCAAAAAATAAACCAAAAAACCGAGGAAAGGGCTTCGGCCTAAGTCAGATCTATAGGGTTAGAGGGCCTTTTGAGTGAATCGGAGGTCAGAATCGGGCTCAGGAGGTTGAAGAGCGGCGGAAAGTGGGAAATTTTTTGTGATCCGACCACCGGAGACGGCGGCCGGCGGCGGCGACGCACGGCGGTCCGGTAGCGGCCGGGAATCGCCCAGCCGAGAGCCTTAGAGAGCTCTGAGTTTTTTTTTGAAAGAAAAGGAGAAAACGAATAATAAAAAAAAAGATAGGTTTTTATAGCCGAAAAAAAAAAGAAGAAAGAAAGATCCGAGCGTGGACCCGGGATTCGACCCGGGACCCGCGCGACTAACCCGCGGGAAGAAGATCCATGTGCGGAGTTGACCCGACCCCGGGATCCGCGCACCCGACCCGACTACAGCCCTCTGCACTTGATCCGGACCCAGCATCGCCGACCCGACCCATTTTTGATCCGCGACCCGTTGCAGCCCAGCAGACTTGGACCTCCACTCTTGGGCTCTCACTTTTGGGCTGCATTTCCTTATTGGGTTTAAAACCCAATTGATTTGGGTATATTTTTTAGCCCTTTATTTGTTTTTTTTTTATTATTAGTATTATTATTATTATTGGGTTTTTATTATTATTATTATTATTATTATTATTATTATTATTATTATTATTATTATTATTATTATTAGGTTTTGTTATTATTATTTATATATTTATATATATTTGTATTTGTTTTTATTTTTATTATTTGTTTTTATTATTATTATTATTATTATTATTATTATTATTATTATTATTATTATTATTACTATTATTATTAGGTTTTGTTATTATTATTATTATTATTATTATTGTTGTTGTTGTTGTTGTTGATGTTGTTGTTGTTGTTATTATTATTATTGTGCTATTATTATTATTATTATTATTATTATTATTATTACATGTTGTAAAATAAAAGTTTTTTTTAAAAATTTTCTTTTATTTGTATTTTCGTTAATTAGTATTATTCATTAGGAAATGTATTTAAAAATAATGAAATTTAAATTCAATAAAATGAAAGTTCCGAGGATGGGATGTCATGAGACTCACAAGTAGTGATTTTTTGACTGATCCCTAGGTGAGAGGAATTAGCTAAATGTTACTAGAGTATTGGGATATTTAGCCAAATTTATCAATATCAAGAGTTTCATTAATAAAATAAATTTCTTTTAAGTTCCATGTGCATCATGTACTATCTGTTTGCATCATATGCACTCATAATAATTTTTGAAGTAAGTGTGAATTTTCCGAGGATGAGATTCTGTAGAAGTCACAAGTAGTGATTCTTAAGAAATCTCTAGGTGAGGAAAATTATTTCAAATGCTGCCAAAAGTATTGGAGTATTTGATTTAATTATTCAATACAAAAAGGTTCACATTTACTTTCGAAAAATAAAGTTTAACCTTTTAAAATAAAACAAAATAAATTTGTAAATAAAAAATGATTTTGAACAAAAAAAGGTTGGAATAAAAAAGGAATTAATTTTAATATTAAAGTAAGATCATTTTATTAAAACAAAAAGGATAACATATGATTATTATGGTACCGTTCTTTAACAGGCGTCGTAAGGGTGCTAATCCTTCCCCACGCGTAACCATACCCCCGAACCCAATTTTTGTTTCGCAGACCAAAAGATTATCTTTTTAATAAAACTTAATTAATTTTGAAATTTTGTTGAAAAGATAAACGTTTTCAGGTGGCCAATCACACCTAGTCAAAAAAGATTGGTGGCGACTCCCATTTTTGTTTTTAAACGCTTTTTCAAAATCGTCGAACGCGAAGCCGTTACGACATGGGGCAAAAGTCAAAATGCCTAATTGATTCATGAAAAATGATTCTTGGTTTGATGAACCCTGAAACACTTATTTTGGGCCTATATTATCCTTTCCTTCATGAACCCTCACCTGAGCCTACATTACGTGCCTTAAAAGTCCATTTTGATCAAATATGAGTACTCCTATTGAAGAATCATGTGTTGAATAAAGGCATACTTACACTATGAGATGATGATCCTTTGGATGGAATTAGGACAAGCAGATCAAGATAAGCAAAAAGATTTCGTCTAGATGGAAGAAGTGGGATTCCAAAGACTCTCTTGGATCCATGTAAGCATTAAATTGGGTGAAGAAATATCTGATGTTGGGGCATGAATCAGAATGGAGAACAGATAAGAGAAGCTTCATCAATGACAATGAAGTTGAAAATGAAGAGAAATGAATAAAAAATAAAAAAAGAAAAGAAAATGAAAAAGAAGAAAAAAAAGAAGAAAAAAAGAAGAAAATAAAAAAAAAGAAAAGAGAGAAAAAATGAAAGGAGGATTCAGATCGAAAACCCAAAAAGGGCGGTTTGGATCAATGGAGTGCATCTAAGTTGAAAACCTGAAAAGGCGGCTTGGATACGAGAAAAGCTAGATGTCAAAGATACTAGGGTAAGAGGATGTTTTGATAAACTCAACATGATCAAATAAAGTAGACATTTGGAAGGGAATTTTGTATTCGTTGACCAAAATCATTTGAATTTTTGTTATTTGGATACTGTTACCTAAAACTTAACATGATAATTCTAGCTTTTCCTTTCTAGCCTTTTTCCTTCAAGCTTGGCTACCCCTTATAATACTTTTAGATATTGAATACTACTATTGTTTTCACCTATCATTCCTTTGCTATATCCTTACCTTGAGGGATTGAGAAATTGTGTTGCATTGATCTTGAAATTAGAATGGTAATGAATGTTTGCTTGGCAAAATATGTGAAATACTCCTATATTATTTAGGAAAATGAAAGAAAAGGAAACTTGTGAATGAATGGAAATTGGAAATCAAGAAAAAACCAATAAATAAAGAAGAGTGAATGAAGATTTTAATGAGCAAATGATGAATGACCAGATAGGAAGGTTAGTAAAGAATAAGAGACAGGGGACAAGATAAGATAAAGAGGGCACGAAGACAAGAGCTTCATTGGGAAAGAAAATGGAAAAAGGAAAATGAGAAGAGAAATAGGAAATATAAGGATAAGATGACAAATGAAAAGAGAAGAATGCATGAGATGGACTGATACAGAAAAACCTTGTTATCGCCACAGTTAAAGTTGAAAGGCTTTTCAAAGAAAACATTGCATGAATAGAATAGATTGTGTGAGTAATATTGCATGAATGACATTACACAAATGACATTGCATAGATATGATAGAATGCATGTGTAGTTGCATATATGATGCATTGCATGAGAAAAATTACAGACAAGGTTCCTTGAGTACAATCTATAAGACCTTCGGGCATGATTCCTCTAAATTTTTAGACAGATTTTTAAAGTTTGACTGCCTGCCTGTTTAGGAGGAGCCTTTTGGACAAGATTTTAAAGTTTGACTGCCTGCCTGTTTAGGAGGAGCATTTTGGACAAGATTTTTAAAGTTTGACTGTCTGCCTGTTTAGGAGGAGCTTTTAGACAAGATTTTTAAAGTTTGACTGCCTGCCTGTTTAGGAGGAGCTTTTAGACAAGATTTTTAAAGTTTGACTGCCTGCCTGTTTAGGAGGAGCCTTTTGGACAAGATTTTAAAGTTTGACTGCCTGCCTGTTTAGGAAGAGCCTTTTGGACAAGATTTTTAAAGTTTGACTGCCTGCCTGTTTAGGAGGAGCTTTTAGACAAGATTTTAAAGTTTGACTGCCTGCCTGTTTAGAGGGAGCTTTTTGGACAAGATTTTAAAGTTTGACTGCCTTTCTGTTTAGAGGCAGCTTTTTCAAAAAAAAGTGAAAATAAAAAAAAAGGAAAAAGAAGAAAGAAAGAAGAAGTCAGACAAAATAGGTGTTTATGTCTTTGTGCAACTACTGTTTCACAGCAAATGCACAAAGAGGGGCAACTGTAGACACCGTATTTTGTCCAGGGTCTTAACTTGTAAGAAAAAATAATTAGTAGAGTTAAGTGACACTGTATTTTAAATAATTTAGCAATTTAAATCAGGATTTTTAGATTTAGAATTAACATTAATTAGGAAATTAAAATTAAATTAGGATTTAGGAATAACAAAAAAGAAAAAAAGAGAAAGGATGAGAAAAGAAAATAAAATTAATTTTAGGATAGGATAATTAAATTTTTAGGATAGGATAATTAAATTTTTAGGATGATTATTTAGATTAATAGAGTTAGATTAGGATTAACATAAGAATAAAATAGATAAAATGGGAGATAATTATTAGAATAAGTATAGTTGTATTAGGACTCTAACTAAATTGTGGCTATAAAAAGGATTAAAGCTCAGGGTTTAAGGGACAGACAATAAATACACAATCAAACACTCAACCTTGACAGAAAAAACCCGAGCCTTTCACCAAGCATTTGATCACCATAGTCATCATCATCATCCATCGTTTCTGTCTTCATCACCAGCACGCCATCACCGCCTTTGCCATTCCTTTCAATTTCTATTACAACAATTTTGTCCACTACTGCATCACTGCTCCATTGCCGTTTGCTACTTGGGCTTGTCCGAATTACAGCCTCTTCCTTGCTGCAGCATCGCTGGTCTTCTCTGCTGCCTGTGCTTGCCGCTGCACATTATCATTACTTCATCGAACCAGCCTGCATCATCATCTCTGTATCACTCCAAGTTGCACCGCCACTGCCTGTCAATATAGGCTCTCCGTAAGTGCTCAGGTTGCTGTCCAGGTATGATTCTTTTACTTTTAATAACTAGTTGAAATATTAGTCTAATAATAAATAGGATTTCTTTGATTGATTAATTGACTAATAAGGTGATTTAATTAAATAACTTGATTTGATACTAATTAGATAAATAAGTGGATACTTTCATGATTTAATAATCAAGTAATATAATAAATTAATAATTTGATAATTAATCACACTTGATGATTTGGGTAACGTATATCTTAGGTAATGGTAATTTGCATGTTGATTGAATATTCTTATGTACGAATTTGTGTGATAAATAATTTGGAAATTTGTTTTACATGGTATGTATGTTTGTATAAGTTGTATAATTAGTTTAAAATATTTATTCTTTATTAAGATATTGTTTTTGCATGATTAATTATTAAATTTGTAGTTTTCAATATAGTTTGCATGAATAGTAGGATGTATGACTAAAATTTGACTTAATACATTAAGAGTAGAATTTAGGGAAATATAAACTTTTAGGAAAATATAATAAGAAAATTTTAAGGGTTAAAAACAATAAATAATAAATAGATAATAAATCATAAAATTTAGAGATAAATTGAGATTATTCCGATGATGGAATTTCGAGTGTCACGAATGGTTGTCATTATGGAAATTCTTAGGTGAGGATATTTGCCTTAAATTTTGCCAGCATGATGGAAGATTTAAGGTAACTGTTCAATATTAATAATCGATATTATTTCTAAAAAACATAAATATATATTAATAATCAATCTCTATTTAAAATAAAATAAAAATAAATATTAATAAGAAATTATGGAATAATGATTAAAAAAATAAAAATATAATAATAATAATAAATTGAGAATAAGTGGAGGTTATCCCGATGATGGAATTCTGAGTGTCACGAATGGCTGACATTTTAAAATTCTTAGGTGAGATGTTTTCTTTCAATTTCGCCAGCATGATGGAAGATTTAAAGAAAATTTTCAAGAAGAATAATCGATATTTATTTTCAAAAGATAAATAATATTAAAATAAAGATAAAAAATAAAATAAAAAATAAAGGATAATTAAAAAGGAAATAAAAAGAAGATAAAAATAAGAATAAAAGATGGAAAATAAAATTAAGATATTTTATAAACGATTTAATGAATCCGACGACGGAGCCTCTCCGAGAAAAACGAATGGGATTTCTTGGATACTCTTGAGGTGATGATAAAATTTAAGAAATTCCGCCAGCATGATGGAGAGTTTCTTAGAGATTGTCTAATATTTAAGTATTTGAATTTAATAAAAACAAAGACCATTTAATTAAAAATTATTAAAGATATCACAAAATTAGTTGGTACCATTTTAGGATGGGCGTTGTGGGGGTGCTAATCCTTCCCTACACGTAACCGTACTCCTGAACCCTAGATTCTTTGAACGTAGACCAAACCTTGTCCTAGTTTGAATAAGTGACCAATCACACCTTAGGTTTGAATGGTTGGTGGCGACTCCTAGAATTTTAAAATCTAGCGGTTAGGTTCACGGACCTAGACGTTATGACATAGTGGAATATTGACAATTTTAAATGTTAGCTGCCCTGAACTGGAAGAGCTGGAGCTGCATAATGTGATGATAAGTGGCTTAAATATATCCGAGACTAGATTAAAAATCTTGTCTGTGAATCATTGTCTCGGGAATACTGATAATAATAGTTGGATCAGGATCTCCGCAGCATCTCTTCAAACTTTCTGTTGGACAGAAAATGAAGTTATTGAGAATTATTCCATTATGAGCTTCCCAAATCTGCACAGTTCCTACATAAGTTGTTTTTCGTGTCCTACCACCAGGGGAGCAATTGATGGAGAATGATGGTGACGTGCGGGATTCGGACATTCATTGTTTCGGGTTTCTGGATAATTTAGAGGAAGTGAAAATCATTGCATGGGGTTGTAAAAGATACAAAAAAGGCGTCCGTGCAATGATAAGGTTTTTGCTTGAGCCTGGGGAAATCCTGCGAGAAATGACTCTGAATTTCGGAGCCTCCAACAACTGGATTTCCAAATTTAAATCTTTCACAAGTAGAATCAGCAAGGTATCTCCATTTCTGAAGCTGTCAATCAAGCGCATATCATCTGATAATTATGGACCAATGGCGCATGATGCATGTATATAGACTATGGAGTAAACACAGCACACTTGTGGCTGTGATATGACTCGAACAGACTCATGGCTTGCCTACAAGAATGCCTCCTGGATCTTATCTCCCATCGAGTCCTCCATTAAATACTACTATTGCTGCCACTTTGAATGGGAGAAGTGCTTCTGTTAGACCACAAGACATAAATGGTGGAAACACTAGAAACATGACCAGTCTTGGTGCTTAAGCTACGAGTCGCGTCAACTGCAGGATTTGAATACTTCTTTGACAACTGCTTGGCTTCCTATTCACATCCAGCTGATTATCCTGGGTTTTCACATTTGCAAGCTACTCTGAATCAAGCAACAATCTCATTTTATGGTCTACCACCAGAGATCCCTCGTCCTGAAGCGACTAATAATAATCAGCATGTCACGACAAGACTTACTTAAACAAATAAACATTGCAAAACAGGAGCGCAAGGTGCATCATGCACGTCCGAATTCTATCAACTAGTAAGCTAAAAATAGAGATGGGTCAAGAACAAGGTAGCCAGTGCTTCAGTAAACACAGGTTCTTTCTCCGCACTCTTCCAACCAAGATGTTGTTCTCCTCGAGGCGGTGAGTCCTCCGCGTTATTAATCGTCAGTAGCGAAAAGCGGATTGATTTTAACAGCAGCAAATCCGTCTCACGTTCGCAATGCATGAAAGCATATTAGCCAGCAAGACAAGGGGTCCTGAGTCAAGGGGATCAAGCTCAAAAACACGTTCAACGGCATAAGTGCCCAACTCCATATTCATATGTATTTATGAAGCCAAACAGTAGAATGTCGAACCCATGCATTTATTAAATTGCATGCGGCCGAGTGTCTCGCCTGGCGCAAGATAGTGGCTAGCCTGTTGGCACAAGCTTCCCGCACAAAAGTCTATCGGCACAAACCCGTCGCACAAGCCTGTCGGCACATTTCAAAACATTTCAAAAGATTTTCAGTCAACAAATTTTACACTAAATTAATTGAATATTATGAACTTCAAGAAATCCTTTCATAAATTTGGTTGTAGGTTGACATTAATTAATGAACTGGCGAACTTTCTTGATGACCTTTTAATAAACTTTGATGATTCGTGGTTTCTTCAAGAAAGGAAGTTAAAAGCTTTAATTCACTTTCCAATTCCTCTGTTCCTCAATGCCACGTTCCCTGTACTTTCCCTGGCACTGTCCCCTACCTCACAAGTCCAAGGCGAGCCACTCTCTACACGCCTTGGCTACACGTTTCCTTCCTCACCGTTACTCAACTCAGTGATATCTATGCCTGCATCGCATGACATATTAAGGCCCACTACGTCAGTATTGCTGCTACTAGTGTCTTGCCCTGCTATTGTTGCGTCGTGGACCACCTTCGCTGCTGCTCGGTTTTGCCACAGCAATAAAAGCAATACAATACAATACAACGAGATTGCTTCGCACGTGGAAAGCGTCATTTAACGCTTGCAAAATGGTGTCCTATAAATCATATTTTCTTTGTCCCGTCTCCAAGATTTCTGTTAATTCTTTTCTTTGCTTCTTGCCTGAATTTGATTAGAATGGAGAAAGAAATAGGAAGACGAGCACATTTCAAATACGACGAGCTCTCCACTTTGATAAAATAACAGCGAAGAAAGTTAGGTGAACATAGCACCAATAGGCAAGATTCTCCTGTTAGCACAATGCAAGCGAGCAAAGAACACCCGAGTCATGCCTTTCGGCAATGGCTATCAATGCTGGCGAGCACGAAATCCAAACTACTGGTTCACCCATTAAAAAAAAAACCTTTGGCGAGCACAATTAAATTCGATGATACAAGCACATGCCCAAGTGCGGGATCTGAGCGGAATGATCTAGAATCTTCTAGACCTGGTGCATGCACTAATTTGACAGAGTGTCAAAAAGCTTCCTTCGACCCATATGTCAATTGTCTGACACAAAAGCTTTCAAGAACTGCTCTAGCAACCATCTAGAAGTGGCTTAAGAGCCACACACTTGGCCTATTGACAACCACACATATGAAAGAGGGTTTGTCTATATAAAGGGTGTGTCGGCTTCGTGAGTCCTTTAAGCAAGACAAGGATGTGCTAGCTTAGGGTGTCGAGATCAAGGCTGTGTCTCCCTTGTAAGCCCCTATACATAGCATTCTTGAGTATCAATACAAGTGAGTGCTTGGCACAACGAAAATTGCAAACACACTCAAGCAGGAACATATGGGTGGTAACCAAATTTGAGGTACTCTCATACGATGTTTTCAATTTTCTTGCCCACTCTAACAATTGTGATTGAATTAGGCAGGTGTTTGAGGTAGGCACTAGCCACCGTCGTGAAAGGCAGCAAGCCAGGGAGAGCTTGGTTTGATCGAAAACAACTTGTGGTAAGCTCGTGAAGGTAGATTGCTGGTACCGAGGCACGGCTTAGTGCACAATTCATGGTTGACAGCAGAACATCCCAGCACTTGTACTTTACAGATTTTTCAAAAATAAAGACTTGGAATGGTACTGGTGGTAAACATTTGCTATTATTATTTTAACATGTGCTGCAATTATATTGTTACTTACCCCATTTAATTGAAAATACTACATTATAAAACGAAAGGCCAGTTATTTTTATATGTACTATGATAATCCTCCATGTTTGATAGACATGTTGCAGGAATAGAAGAAGAAAAAACAGAAGCTGGCCGAAGACGCGAGACGGGCACAAATAAGTCCCTAAGCGAAAAATGCGCGAGACGGGCAAAAATAAGACCTTAAGCGAGAAGAAGATGCGAGACGGGCACAAATAAGTCCCTAAGAGAAAAATGCACGAGACGGGCAAAAATAAGACCCTAAGCGAGAAGAAGACGCGAGACGGGCACAAATAAGTCCCTAAGCGAAAAATGCGCGAGACGGGCAAACAAAAAAGACCCTAACCGAAAAATGCACGAGATGGGCAAAAAAAAAAAGTCCCTAAGCGAAAAATGCGCGAGACGGGCAAATCAAAAGTCCCCAAGCACAGGAGGTGCGAGATGGGCAAAAATATCTCTAAACGAGGTACGTGACTTTTTTATCATATTACATTTAACGTATTATGTTGGTATCTCAGATATAAACGATATTATATTCTAACAAGTCCTTAAGCGGATAGTACGCAAGACAGGACCAATACTCCAGTAAAAGTTCTTTTTTGGACACAAAAAGTCGCAAAGAAAAACTTGGGGAGCACACAGTATGCAGGCTGTGAGGTATGGTATGAGGTACGTTACAATTTTATCGGATGGATATGTGCTAAAATTGATTGACAAAGTACATTTAACGTTTTATATTGACATTCCGGATATAAAAATGATGTTATATTCTTATCAATTCTATAAAGTCTATAAGCACAAAACAGTGCGAAACAGGTAAATGAAAAGTCCCTAAGCACAAAAGGGTGCGAGACGGGCAAACCAAAAGCCTAAAGCGAAAAATGCGCGATGTAGGCTACGCGTGTACTTGAAGTGAAAAAGTGCGCGATGTTTGTCATGCATAAAGTATAAGGGCTTGAAGCGAAAAATGCGTGAAGTAAGCCACGTACTCAAAGAAAAAAGCCTGAAGCAAAAAATGCACGATGTAGGCTACGCATGCACTTAAAGCGAAAAGTACGTGATGTAAGTCATGCATGAAGTGCTTGTGATTGACGCAATAATTGAGCGACATAAGCCACATATGTAAAAGAACTTGAAGCAAAAAGTGTACGAGGAAAGTCTGATGACTACGTAATATTAATACAAGGTAAATGTGTAGTTACCTCTATAGATGAGTTTAAAAATGTGTTGATCAGTTTGTAAAAGACTAAGCTCTTTCACAAAAAACTGGGGAGCACTCTAGATTAACTCCTGCCTCAAAAGGAGCATCGATACTAACAGGCACCCAAGCATGTACGTCCTGAGGTGCTATAATTATCTAAATCATTTTCGTCCAAGCCTGTGAGAACCCCGATCATCTCAGGTCAACGAAAAGGCTCTTAAGGGCTAGTAAAATCAGATAGATCTTTATAAATGCCTATTCTCAGAAAAGGTTCCAAATCCTCAGCATCTGGATCAAGCTTCAACCAATCAAGAGTATGCCGAATACAA
Source organism: Heritiera littoralis (assembly GCA_031772115.1). NCBI lineage: Eukaryota > Viridiplantae > Streptophyta > Magnoliopsida > Malvales > Malvaceae > Heritiera > Heritiera littoralis. The sequence goes on along the minus strand of JAPDPK010000142.1, from coordinate 1,500,830 downwards.
ACCACATCTAATGAAACCAAATAAGAACATATACAAACCACTTCTTGACGATGTGCCCTCATGGCCTTAACCCAGATTCGGTTTTCTTCCTCTTGGCTAATAAAAGACACTTGACAAAAGAAATGATGACACGACGTCGTTTCTGTTACAAATAATAATGAAGTTCACTAGTCGAGCCCTCATGTGAAGATGAAAAGACTCTTGTGATATTCCCAGAAAGAGGACAGCAAAAGAATTTGAAAAGCCCATTCTGTATATACTCTTTCACAGGATAAACCCTGCAAAAGAGTGGGGAGCAATTGATGTGGGTCAGGTTAAAGACTACTGGACTTTTCTATAAATCAAATTGAAGACCATTGAGCTAAATGATAATCTAAGCCCCAGAGGAAAGAGGACTCAGAAGGCCCATAAATGATCCACTGGGTTATTATTTAAGCTGTGGGGCTTAAAGGTAATTACGCGCAAAATAACTCCTATAAATAAGTCACAGGTATCATTCTTAAACGCTAAGCTCTATTTGCCTACTGAAACCCTGTCTGACTTAACATCGGAGTGCGCGCACAGGGGAAAACCCCTGCGCCCCTCTGACTTTTCCTATTTTGTAGATTCGTTGGAGACAGACTAAAGCGAAGATCGAGGATCTGACGTCAGTAAACATTTATTGTTGTTTTGTGCAACAACACTCTTCAAAGGCAAAAAAACTGACAAATAAGAAACTCCAAAAGGCATGAAAGGAAAGGGTACCATGAGAAATGATGGTCGACTCAGGAGCATTCAAGATGAATCGAAAAGTAAAGTGGAGATCTGCTTATAATCCATATATATGCTAAGTGTACCATCGAAAAGTAAAGTGGAGATCTGCTTATAATCCATATATATGCTAAGTGTACCATTAAATTGTAATGTAGAAGAAGAAATTGAGTTTAAATATCATAAAAAAAAAATAGGTATCAATCACTAACAATATTGATTTATTTTTATTCTAAATTATTTCTTTGAATTAACTGGACAAAGAAGACTTCAATAACTCAACAATAGAAATGACATAGGCCTTTGAAACAACAAAATTGTTCATGTGCTCTATCTTCAAAATTAAATCGTATTTACAGTTTGGTTACTCACGAAATAAAAAAACTCATAAATACAGAAATAAGCATTAATGAAAGAATATTAATGTAGACATTAATAGATATAATTGTTCAGTCAAAAGTTAATAATTAACATAATATGAATAGATTAAAAAGAATATGAAAAAAAATTTTAAACATTGGTTTAAAACAATAGAAACTAACCTTGAATACTATGAACTTCGCGGAACATTTATTAATTTACGTAATCATTTTCGATCATTAGAAAAGGTCAGAGACCCAACCTTTAACATGGAAGAGAAGACATATATAATGCAAACATCAAATAAAATGATCAATTTATCAAAAAAAATAAAAATAAAAAGTGGTAGGAGAGGAATATGCTCAAAAAAATTGAGACATGAATAAAATGATGAAAATAATATAATGCTTTACAAAACCCCCTAGGAATACAGGGAGCAAATGTTTTAGCAAGAAATTGTTAACGATACACTTAGCATTTCAAGACATAAACAATGAAGACCAAGAAAGAAAACATACCATTTGCTTATTCCATGACAAAAAAAGTGAAGAAAAATGTAAAATTTAAGATAATATAATCTTTCTTAAAGTAACTAAGAAGCTTCACCTGATGATTGAGTGCCGAATTGCAGTTCCAATGATTAAGTGAAGAAGATCATGTTAATGATCTACATAAACATTATGACAAAGTAAGTTGCTTCAAATTATGAAATCAACAAGTTTACAATAATAATAAATATCTAAATAAAACAACAATTCAACAATAATTAGAAAGGTATGACAAATAAATTAAGCAGACTGGTTGACCTGCCATCCACATAGATTGATGATTTCCGAGGAAAAATCATTAAAAAGGAAAAGATCATTTCCAACTTCTACAATGCCTTAAAAAAAAATCTAAATCAGAAAAGATTGTTAACAACATTGTTATTAATATAACTTTTTGGTTCTATACCATTCAAATTAAGGATTATAGATGAGTCAAAAGCTAATAAATCTACTCATAGTCTAATATGACAATGCCACATTTAAAAATAATAGGCATAGATAAAAAAAATAAAAAATTTAAGAAACATAGAAACAATTACAAAAGTGGAAAACATGACATGAATTTTAGGTAGAATGCATTTTGACACTACAAAGGATTGAATAAAAAAAAAGAAAAGAAAAAGGCTAAAAAAACATTTAAATTGAGATTTTACACAAGAATAAGACCAAATTAAAAAAAAAAAGATCATGAGTAAGACAAAAAGTATTTTCTTTCTACACCTTCAAAGTACTTTGTTCATATTGAATGTACAACTTGTTATATAAAAATAAAGAAAAGCCTAAACGTCATGCTTCCTTTTTATCATATTAAATGCATACCAGATTTAGATTATGTTGTTAAAAGTAAAAGTATGGCACTTTTTAATTTATTTGAATCCATGGTGGACTTATTGTCACATTTTCGAAAAAAGTGTAATTAGGAAAATAGATCAAATTAACCTTTGAGAAAGCCATTTTCTAAACATCCACTGCAATATTTACAATCATGATAGCTATCATTATTAAAACCGAGTTCCAAAATCAATATGAGCATATTTCTGAGCATAACCTATAAAGATACAAATTTCATTGTTTTAAAAATTTTTGACAATTATATGTGAAATTATTCAAAATAAACTCATCAGATTAAACCAACAGACTAAATATGAACACCAACAAAGGATTAAGACAAAAGAAGTACCAGACAAAACGATTTTCATAAGAATTATGATAATCTAGTAATTAAGCATGAGATAAGGAGCATATAAGTTTGTTTGGTGAGCTATAGTAACAGGAAGTTCTAATTATATTGGCAACAAAATTATGGTAGACATACTGTTCAATTTAATCACTGGTTAATGAAATGGCCAAGTTCTCCAATTCTACTTCTGTCTAAATCAAGGATTTTGGGCTCAAGCCAATAAATCTCTTAAAAAATATATAAATCATTGGATTTTTGCATCAACATAACAATATGCAAATATTGTGAGATCCTAAATTCAAGTAGAATTTAAAACGAAGTGAAAAAAAAATCCTACATCCTAAATTCAAGTAGAGAAAACATTTGTGAGATCCTGGAAAAGACGTACCCGAGAGAGCGAGAACTCTAGATTTACCCATGCAGTGGCCCAATTGCCGGATTTGCCCCAGATCACGCAGCTTTTAGTGACGCAAATCGACATCACGATCTTCCGCTTGGTGCCTTCGACAGCAACCTCGCAAGCTCACCTTAGCTCCTCATAGTCAGTACAATAAGAATGATGCAGGAGCAGAAACTGAAAATGGCGGCAAGAGAAATAGAGAGGACAAAGAATAGAGAGATAGAAGGACACGAAAAAGGAGTGAGGTGTGCACATAGCAGGGGCAAGAGCCAAAAAGCAAAGGGGCTCACCAACTGGAAAGAAACATTGGAAAGATGATCGCATAGAACATCAATCTAAGAGAAGGGAAAATGACGAAATCGCTCATGGCATAATAAGAGATTAACAAAACAATACAGCATGTAGGAAGAGGATGAGAAAAGGAAATGGGTAAAAAAAGAAAGAAAGCATTCCAGCCAATGGGCCCCAAGCCATGGTTAAGCTAAAAGGACAAACAAAATAACAAAACCGGACTAAGGAAAAAGGTAGGTATTCACACTAAACAGTAACACCAACAAATGTTTGCTAAAGGAAAAGACAATACGGGAAAACAGCTCAAAAAAGCATGAGCCCAAGCAAGAGAAAAGGTGGCGTGGCAGCAAAACTAAACGTTCAACCAAGAAGCAAAGAACGTCGCCGCACCAGTGAACCTGCTTTTTTCCAAAATTCATTGTATGATGATGCAAGTTGGTTTATCGGAATTGACAGATTCTTGCTTCTAGTAGTCTTTACAGGATATCAGTGTTCTATAAGAAAAGTGGTGACATCCTAGACACTCAAGAATAACAGTGACTGTTTTAATGAATGTTCTTTGCATTGGCGCATAAAAGTTATCATGTATAAGATGCGGCAATAAATAGAGAAAATCTTTCAAAGATGAGGGATAAAATCTATACATTTCAGAGCAAACTAGTAGGACTGATGTGCTAAGCAAGTGATACTGCATTCAAGGTCCTATTTCATGAAACAGTATTGGCATAATGTGATGAGGAAAATTTCTCAGTAGATATGAAAACTTCTCGATACTCCCAATGAAGGAGGAACAAAGACATTTGAGGGACTTCGAAAACAAAGTATTGATAATGAACCTCTGCAAGTAATCAAGCTGGGGAGAAAAAACAGATGAAGGAGAAGAAAAACAGGGAAAATTTCAAATTTGTGAACAAAAAATAGGTCAGTTTGGTGTATTCATCGGTAAAATTTTGGTAGTAAAAATGCAGGCCAAATGTTCGATGAAATGTGTTTCTTATGGAGGTAGTATTCCAGCGATTTTGGGAGCGTTGGATAACTTTTAAGGATTTGGATGAGGCATTAAAGCCGAGGGCTTCTAAACACACTACGTTTTTTGCTCTTTCTACTACATCAAAAAAAAAAAAAAACTAAACCTACTCCATTAAATGACAATTTTAACCTCTATACAATAAACCCAACATTTCACCCCTTCCTCAGCCAACCCATTCCTGCTAGACGCCCCGACTTCTCTTCTCCACCCTTCCTCCTTCTCTTCCCCGACTTTTGTAGAATAGGTAAATATGGTGTTTTGGCGAGCACTTGAATTATAGTTAGGCAGCACAGGTGAGCCTGCGCAAGGTTGGCAGATTCCCCTAGGCTCACCTGTGAGAAACTACCGACCTTGCACAGGTGAGCCTGCGCGAGGCTCGCCTCTCGCCCTTGGCCGTGCAAGCCAGGTTGAGCGCAGGCATCTCTTGCACAAGCTCTCTTACGCAGGCATCTCTTGTTTTGCAATCCGCATTGCATTGTTGGGTTTAAGGTTTAACATTTTTACTATACCTTTTGATTAATGCATTGAGTGTTTTGTTTATGCAGCTTATTTTGTCGCTACTTAAGCCAGAGGCTTCGAAGGTTGCTTTTGGTCAAGATTTAGATTCAGGTATAATTTGTTGCTTTTATTCTGTTTTTCTTAAACATATTAACTTAGATGCAATAAAACCTTGATCACAACATGGTGCATTTGATTTTTGTTTGAAGTCTTATTCTCCAACCTTTATGTTTGTATTGATCAAGTTTTCTTGTTTATGATTTGGTGCATCACGATAATTATATACTACTATTTTTTTACTTCCAACCACATTGTCTAAGACTTCTGAAATGTGATTCTGGAACAGTAAAAATCTATTTGCCAAAACAGAGAACAGTTGTAGTTTTTTGACTTTTATGTTTCTACATATATGAATGAAGCTTAGGGCTTATACTTGTTTGTTGTGGTCATGTATTTGCAAGATGGGTTGTGTCATATAGTCATGTGAATGAGTTACAATTTTACATAGAAGCAATGATCTTAGCATTGTTGTGGATAAGAGTGGATATTGATGCTTGGTCTTATTGTTTTATTCTTTGAATCATGATATCATTTGCTCAAACATAAATTTTTTTTCAGAGATGGTAGAAACACGAGGTGAAAGTTTATCTCAAGGAAGACGGCAGCAACCCACAGGCTCTGAGAGAAGATGACGAGTTAGCCGATATCATGCTGAGCAGACCGAGCAGGCTAAGCAGGACGAGCAAGCCGAGCTAGCAAATTTAGATGATGCAAAGAAGGTACCTGAGCCTTGTCCTGGAGGTCTAAGTGATATGTCTATTTTGAAAAGTTTTAGATCATATGTGGCTTTTGCCATATGGGACTGTCAGGAAATTATTTTGTTAAATTTAATAATACAGATCTATTTTATCTGTTAAAAATGATATTATTATTTGTTGTTTTTTATATAGGAGCGAGGCAATTTGAAGGTTCTTAATCACAGCCAAAAAATCTCAATGTGGACTTTAGACAATGATCGGTCACGTATTCACTCCATTGTTTTGCGATCCAACTTAGGTTGTTTGGTTAAGTGCAGTTATCTCACTTGCAACAATACCATCATCTCTACTTTTTATGAGAGGTGGCAACCGGAGACAAACACATTCCATATGTCTTTTGGGGAGATGACGATTACCCTAGACGATGTAGCTACAATGCTTGGCGTACCAGTGGTCGAGGGGATCATATCATGCCGGCACATCTCCACGAAGCATGCAATCAAAATATTAGTTCGTTTGCTAGGCGTCTCTTACGGAAGCTCAAGAAGCGACGAGTACCGGTCGTGGGTCCAGTGTGACGTTGCAGTGGTTGAGATCGACTTTTGGTAGTGTGACCAATAGTTCCAGTGATGAGGAAATAGTGTATGCTACTCGTGTATACTTACTTCACTTACTTGGGTGCACACTTTTTGTGGATAAGTGTGGATCGCATGTTTCTGTTTCATTATTGTCCTGTTTAGAGGATTTAACAGTTATCAGTGAATATGCGTGGGGTGTGAGTGCTCTTGCTTATTTGTATCGATAGTTGGGTCTTGCGAGCAGATCAAAAGTGCATGGGATTGGAGGCTATATGACCTTTTTTTAGGTATTAAGATTTACTTTTATATAGATAACTTGTGAATTATAATTTGTTTATGTATAATTTATTAATGATTAATGTTTTATTTGATGTAGGCTTGGATTTAAGAACACTTTCCGTCATTGAGTCCGGAGTTGAACTTCAATTACGAGGATAGTTTGCCGCGAGCTCGACGATGGAAGCCACATGGTTATGGCCAAGATGTGAACGTCTTGCAAGAGCATATAGATGACCTCCAGCGTAATCAAGTGTGCTGGGATCCATATGCAGATAGTTGGAGACATCATTTGTTGCCCCCGATCTCTTTTTTCATGATATGCTTAAAAGCTAGGGATGTTGTGGAGCCGTGCCATCCAGAGAGTGTGTTACGGCAGTGGGGCTTTGTACAGACCGTACCTCCTCCACCTTTAGCGCCATTTAGAGCATAGAGAGGTAGTACGAGCACCACTTTTGATGTTATTTATGAGTTTATGGATCAATTATGGCAGAGATGGCCTATGTATGTCCTCACAGAAGAGAATAGAGGACGAAGGTGTGTGATCCCAGGAGAGATAGCTCCAAACTATATGGCTTGGTATGGCTCTATTTCTCATCGATTCGTGCAAAATCTAGCACGCAGATCGAGGTTTCAAGCTCTCCTGGTCGATTTTAATAATTCCAGTGTAAGTTATTAACACTAAATCCTAAGTGAATAAAATTTTTTGATACTATTTGATTTGATAAAATTTCTTTAATTTATTGTTTCGCAACGCATGTCAAGGGTAGTGTCTCGCATTGAATTACTCATTAGTGGCAACAAAGATGTAGAGACATTGACAAAAGGACTTTACGACCTGCATGACATATTAACTGGGTCATCAGATGCTGCTTTATCCTCAGCTTCTCCTCCAGCTCCATCACAGACAACTCCTCCTCCAACTCCTCCACCAGTTACATCAAATATAGCCTTTCCACCAGCTCCTATTTCCTTGGAGACAGCTCCACCAGTTACATTAGAGATAGCTCCTCCAGCTATATGTTTTATACTAGGTTGGGGAGGAGAAGAGGCAAGGCAATTATATTGTATGCGTCGGAGGATTAGTGTATTTGTATTTAGTGACTTTTGTTTTTTAAAGATATAATTTGTCTTTATGATATTAGATAATGTTATTGAAATATGTAGTGATTTTTTTTATAATATTATTAATGATTAATGTTTTATTTAGTGATTTTTGTTTTTTAAACATACAGTTTATATTTATAATATTAGATAATGTTATTAAAACTTATAATGCATAAATCGATAATACAATCATAAGAAGGCATACATATCAAAAGCAAAATGGATAATATATTCATACAAAGGCATAAATGTCAAAATACAGTAATATTTAATAAAATATCATGGTTCATCTAAATCAATGGTTTCTCTAATGGCAACATCTGATCTCGATAACAAATTTTGGAATTCCTCAATGTGAGATACATATGGAAGCTCCCACTCACGAGTAGAATCACATCAGTACCGATGCCAATTGCATGCAATCGGAGGTATTGGTGCAAACGGATCCATAAATACCTGAAAAATAGCACTATTAAACGTATAAAAAAAATGTAAAACAAAATATCTCAAGTTTGACATACATATTATTATCAATACATCAATAAAATGAGAATCGTTAACAAGTCCAAGTGCTATAAATCCATGTTGCAGTGGTAGAGGTGGTGCAGTTCTAAGCAGAAGATATGTCAAGCATTGTTTAGAAGATAAATGGACTAGCACAACTTTATACTTTGTTGCTATCAAGTGACTCATATCAGGTAAAGTCATCCATTTATCATAAGGAGCTGGTATCTTGAAATATGATAATGTCTCTATCAATTCATCAACACGCTCATCGGATCCATAGAGACTAACATAATAAGCTCGAAAATCACGTATCTCCTTAATCAAATCTTGTCGCACCTTAGCTCATGCATCAACACCCATGCCTAGCAAGCCAACTATAGGTCGAAAACCACAATGTCCATCCGATTCAACATCCACAGCAGAATGTATGTATTGGCGTATCTCTAAAGGGAAAGAATTAATAAATTTTACTTTCTTTTTTCGATGAACTGGTAGTTTCATCATCTTCACTGAATTGACTGAAACGGGTGTTGATGCACTGTCATATTGAGATTCAACAATCTCAAAATATAAAGGATCACATTAGTTGATTTATCTCGATGGCTGTAGACACCTAATTTTGTCCGGAACAATAAATTTATTTAGATCGAGTCTTGTTTCAATCTTAGTAATAAGTTTGATTTAATCATATGTTTGAATTTGTAAAAAAAAAAAAAGGAAAAGAAAATCAGTATTTAAAATAATAATAATAATAAATAAAAAAAAGGTTAAAAAAATCAATCAAAAAATAATAAATAAAAATTTAAAATTAAAAAAAAACTGAGGTAGTCGATTGGTGTTCGCCAGCCTTGAGGTTGCCGGAGCCCTACCGCCTCACCAACTTCACTGACAAATGCTGCCTTCATTTAAAATCGATTGTGCAAAGTAATTATAATCTCTTCATCTTAGAGATTTGATCCGCTTTTGTTGACTAAAGAAAACATAAAAGCTGCTCGAGGAAAAGAAAAAAAAGAAAGAAAGAACAATGTCAACAACACCGGCTTGAAGGCTGTCAGACAGCCACCCTAAGCTAGCTCTGCCATCTTCGCCGACCTCTAGGCAAACCTCATTTGGAGTGAAAGTCTTCTAAAAATTAATTTGCTCCGATTTTATTGACTAAAAGTTGCTCAGAAAAGATGAAGAAGAAAAGAGATCGATTCCAAGATCCTCTACAGCTCTACACTCACATGGAAAAGCCAAGATTTTCAAACAAGCATTTAAGAAATGTCAGAGAAAACCAGCAGAACCATAGATTACAATCCTTGGATTCAATGATTTCATCCGGTTTTCCTATCTAAAAATGTCTATAAATAGCTTGAAGGAAATCGGGGAAGGGAAGAAAAAAAATATACGCAGAAGAAAGAGAGAAATCCAAAGAGAATTACGTTTTGCCAACCAGGAGTAGGCAATCTTGAACTATGAGGCTTTTTCCTTCTGTTACTTGGAGCAAGCGAGTCATAAAGGCCAGCAAGCCAAGACAGTAAAGGAGTAGGCGAGCTCGAGTCAAAACAAAAGCAGGCGAGCTCGAGATTGAAAAAGGGTATGGCGAGCTAAACCAACATTAGGAGCAGGCGAGTCATAAAGGCCAGCAAGCCAAGACAGTAAAGGAGTAGGCGAGCTCGAGCCAAAACAAAAGCAGGCGAGCTCGAGATTGAAAAAGGGAATGGCGAGCTAAACAAACATTAGGAGTAGGCGAGTCATAAGGGCCAACAAACCAAGACAGTAAAGGAGTAGGCGAGCTCGAGCAAAACAAAAAGTGGGTGAGCTCGAGACTGCAAAAGGGTATGGCGAACTAAACCAACATTAGGAGCAAATGAGCTGTAGTGGGCGAGCTCCATAAAACTTACACGAGTCGAACACTGTAAGTATACTTCGCCTTCTTAATTTAAGAAATTCTAAATAAACCCCGTGTTTTGCTAAACTTACCACGCCCAAATAACTAAAAGACACTATTCACCGAGCTCGCTACTTTAGTTCACTGGTATGGGCGAGCTATAGTGATTGGGCGAGCTCGTTACGTGCCAGTCCACTTGTATGGGCAATCTATAGTGGTCAGGCGATATTGTTAGGAGCTAGTTCACTTTTATGTGCTAGTTATAATGGGCGGGCGAGCTCACTATGCTCTAGTTCACTTGAATGGCAAGTTGTTCCGTTGTCGAGCTCTCTTGCACAAGTTGGCGATTTAGAAAAGGGCAACATCTCGTGCATGGCGAGTTGTTCTGGGCAAGTTAGTGGATTAAAAATAAATTTATGTACAAAATTATTTGTGTTTGGCGAGCTATAAAAGGGCGAGCTCTTTCCAGTAAGTTGAGGCGTGGCGAGTTAGAAAAAGGGCGACATCTCGTGCATGGCGAGTTGTTCTGGACGAATTAGTGGATTAAAAACAAATCTTTAATTAAAAATAAGTTTTCAAATTTTACCAAAGTGTTGGAAAATTTGGAACAAAATTAATAACTTCAATTCTCTACATTCGATCAAAGTGTTGAAGGATGTAGGGAAATTTTTCATAAAAACTTATAAAAAGAATTTGTCTAATTTAAAAAATAAATTATTTTTTTTAAGAAAATGATAATAATGAATAATCTTTTAATCAAAAATGTATATTTTCTTAGATAATAGTAGTAAATGAAAACTTAACCGATGATGAAATTTTAGAATTTCGCGAGTGTGCGATATTTAGAAAATTCTTAGGTGAGAAGATATTTCTTCTAAATTTGACCAAAGTGTTGGAAGATTTAGGGAAAATAAGTTCAATATTAAAGATTTTCATTCCAAGTTCAAGAGTAAATAAAATTATAATTTTGATGAATTTCACAAAAGAATTAAAAACATAATATATTAATCCGACGACGAAGCTTTTTCACGAAGACGAGTGTGTCCTGTGAATACTCTTGAGGTAACAAAATTTCCTTGGGAATTCGATCAAAGTGTTGGAGAATATCCTAAGAAAAATGACAATATAAATAATAAAAAGAAAATTTTAATTAAGCATAAAAGACCATTTAAATTAAGATTGCTAAAGATAAAACATGATTAATTGGTACCGTCCATTGGACGGGCATTGTGGGGGTGCTAATACTTTTCTCACACGTAACCGTACTCCTGAACCCAAATTTTGGAACATAGATCAGTGTACTTATTCTTAGTTTTGAATAAGTGGCCAATCACACCTAAGTTAAAATTGATTGGTGGCGACTCCATAATTTTAACGTCTAACGATCAAGTCCCCGGACCAAAAATCGTTATGACAATGGCCTTTGGTCTTAGCCTTCTCAGGTGGAGGAACAAGAAATGTAGTTGCTGGATCACCTAGTTCCCTTAACTTTTTCTTCAAGGCTAATTTTCCCGAGATATCACAAGCATCGAAGCGTTTCACTATAAGCTCCCATTTGGCATCAAGATTTAACTCAGCCAAGTAATCAACATTTTTCTTCTTCAAGTCCAACTTCGACCAATAAGGATCCAAAACTGACAAGGGAATCAGTGTCCCGTCCCTTATAAATTCAGCAATCTTGTGAGCACAAGGCAACCCATGTGTGCCTCTAGTGACGCAACCACAGACAAGAGGGTCAATGCCGGTATCATTTGCTTGCTGTGCCTCCTTCAAAATAATATTCAATGTTGTCCTAGAAACCAATCCCTGTAACTCCCTAAACAAAGTTGGTCGAAATTATGTTCCACAACAATAAGACTTCTCTCGAACGAAGCCTTTATCTTTATATGTTGTAGCTTAATTAGGGAGTTGATAACATTCCAAGATGCATCAAAATCTCCTTGGGATGATCCAAGGTGTCTCTTTAACTTTGAATGTGCACTTTCCGCCCTACATGACGTTAGAAAATCTTTATTATAATGAATAAATTCTATAAATTGTAAAAATAACAATATTTAAACCCTATAAACCTACATACCTATTTGTTGTAACATTTCCAAAGTGCTTTACTTCATTTGTCCAAGCAGTAACAAATCTCTCTTTATACTGAGTCAACCAAGTATGGATCAAGTACTCGAGCGCTCTAGGATAAGAATGGTAATGAGTTACCAATGAACTTAAATTTGCTTCGTACTCATACTCATTCAAAGAGAATACAAGAACGCCCCAATCTGACATGAATGCCTTCCACTTCTCTTTGCTCTCAAACCACTTTTTACAATTACCAAGTACATTCTTTGATATATGCCATCTACATAAGAGATTGGTTGTGCTAGGGAACACTGTTTGTATTGCTTTCATCAATGCTAAATCCCTATCAGTAACAATGACAGAAGGCATTGAATCAAAAGACATCAAACTTTTTAATTTCTCTAATGCCCAAGTGTAGTTGTTAGTGCGCTCAGCCTCCATGTAAACAAATGCAACAGAAAATGTCAAATCTATACATGTCACACCAACAATTTCAAGGAGTGGGAGTCGATATCTATTAGTTTTATATGTACAATCCATAACTAACATATTGGGAAAAGCATTCAATAAATCTACAGCCATCGGATGCGCCCAAAATAAGTCTCTAACACAATCACTTGACTCATCACTCCCATGCCGCTGAATATATTTACAATCATTCAAGTGTTTCATGAGTTCTTGCATCTGTGATCTACCAGCTTTGTCAACTATTCTATACTTTTGTCGTGCATTGTAAATGGTCTTTATGGCGCTGGAATTCTTCTTATCATGTTGTTTCAACATCATTAGTATATTTCTTGGTTTGACCATATTATTTGTCATATCGGCCACTATACTTTGCTCTTTCACCGTTAATCGACCAGCAAAGGAATGTCCTTCTAACTGTCTTGCAGCCAAATGGTTATGCATTCCACATACTACTCTGACTGCCCAATCATCACCCTTGTCCAATTTCACCCCCTATAGCTCGAATTGACAATTACACATTTTTGTTCCCGTTCCCAAGCAACGGAATTCATCTCTATTTGATCTATATATTCCATACTGTTCACATGCAAGTCGAAGTCTAGGTTTTCTTTCAGGAAGACCAACTTCGGATGATTTAATCGCAATAACAAAACCTAGGTCTCTTCCAACCTCTCTAGCCCATGTGATCAAGGCATTTCTACTATTGAAAACCTAAACAAAATAAATTTAATAATTAGTTTTTTTTACAGTATTTGTATTAAAATATTATATTAATTTTAAATATACTTACTTTGTTAGTAGTAAATGCATAAGTACAGTCAAATATTTCTTCATCCACACTATTGGATTCTTGAGTGTACACTACTATTTCTTTGTTACTCTGTAAATATTAAACAATTAATTATAATTATTACAATAAATTATATAATAAAATTAATTAATTATAAAAATAAATTTGATAAACACAGTAATGTATGTGCGTGCAAGCCCAACTTGCCCGCGGGTGGCCATCGCGCGCACCCCAGCGTGCGTGCATTGCCCACCTCGTGCAAGCTAGGTTGCTCACCAGTGGCCATTGCACGCAACCTGCCTTGCTCGCCGGTGGCCATCGCGCGCAATCCAGCTTGCGCGCGGTGCTGGTTTTACAACATTCGGTGCGCAGAAGCAAATCCGAAAAAAAAATGCCAAAATCTTACCTCTTCCTCTTCTTTTTCAGTTTCTTTACTTTCATACTCTTCATAGCTATCATCATAATAGCTTCTCTCACTCATATTTTTCAATTTTTTGAAGGAAAATAAAATGATTAAAGAAGGAAAATGAAAAACGTAGACTGAACAGTAGGAGGTCGAACAGCAACAGCAGCAGAATTGAAGAAGAGAACAGAAGGGAGGGAAAAAGTGAGCTGTAGACTTAAGTTTTAGTATAGGATATTAATGTCATTTTACATAAGGATATTTTTGTCTTTTAACACATTGTAGTAGAAAGAGCAAAAAACGTAGTGCATTTAGAAGCCCTCGTTAAAGCCAGGGTTCAAAAGTTGAGTAACAAAGAAAGGAGTAAAATTTTAAAGGAGTAATCAAGTTAGGAAAGGGCTTTAGAGACTTTTGAGTGGTTGTAATTCATTATAATATTATGTTTGGAATTCTTCGAAAAGCTCATAAATGGGATTATATTGAGAGTAGACCTGGTAATCTTAGACATGACACGAATATACGATACGAACACGACACGAATAAATGACACGAAGTGACACGAGATGACACGGGGTTAAAATTAAGTAAAATTATTATATGAATGTGGTAAAAGCTAAAAATAACATTTTGAGTTTTCCGTATCGACACGAATTTTTGACACGAATACACAACACGAACACGACACGAACATGGTTTTACATGACATGAAAACGAATTTTTGACACGAATTGCTAGGTCTAATTGAGAGTTCATAATGAGATGAGTTTTAGAGGGATTGAGCCAATTGATTCTGCTTATGGAAATCTGATTGATGTTTATATAATTAAGGTGGGATGAAGCAACATGCTCTTTGTTGGCTTGCGAAGATGAATAAGCAAGGGCTGGATCCTGATGAGGTTACCATGGGAATTGTTGTGTAGTTGTTCAAGAGAGCGGGTGAGTTTCGAAAAACAGAGGAGTTTTTCAAGAAGTGGTCATTGAATGGATCTTTTAGGCATGGTGGAAGTGAAACATTCAGTGCAGTAGGAGGTGATTCACATAACCTCTTTAGATAAATATGGACAGCTTCAAGAGGCCTGTGAAACGTTTAAATGAAATGATGCTTAGAGAAAGGATTGTTCCAACTACAGTTACTTTAACACAATGATTCACATTTGTGATAAACATGGATAGTTAGAAGAAATGGCTTCATTGATGAAGAAGATGAAGGAGGTTCAGTGCCTACCTGATATGAGAACATATAACATTCTCATATCCCTCCATGCTAAGCATGATGATATAAAGATGGCAGCAGGCTATTTTGCAAAGATGAAGGAGGTCTTCCTCGAACCAGATCCTGTGAGTTATCGCACCCTCTTGTGTGCAAACTCAATAAGGCAAATGGTTACCGAAGCTGAAGACCTCATACAGGAGATGGATGAACGACATCTTCAAATTGATGAATATTCACAATCTGCTCTGACCGGAACGTACATAGAAGCTGGGATGTTTAAGAAGTCATGTTATGGTTCAGGAGATTTCACCTTGCAGAGAATATGAGTTCAGAGGGTTACCCTGCCAACAATGATGCCTTTGGGGTGCCGGGACATGTTTTTGAAGCTGAAAAAATTTGTCTGCTGAGAAAGTAAAGGCTTACTGTTTTTGAGTTTAATGTAATAATTAAAGCTTATGGGATAGGGAAGAGTTATGATAAAGCATGTTGAGTATTTGATAGCATGCAGAACCATGGTGTAGTTCCAGGCAAATGCAGTTATAGTTCTCTTATACAGATTTTGGCTAGTGCAGACTTCCCACATGTGGCATGCTACCTGAATAAGATGCAGGAAGCATGACTTGTAAGTGATTGCACCCCTTATTGTGCTGTGATCTCAAGCTTTGTGAAATAAGGAGAATTGGAAGTGGCTGAAGGACTATATAGAGAGATGATTCCATATAAGGTGGAGCCTGATGTTGTTGTCTATGGCTTATTGATAAATGCTTTTGCTGATCTTGGAAGTGTTAAAGAAGCTACCTGCTATGTTAATGCAATGAAAAGTACTGGATTTCCTGGAAATTCTGTTATATAGAACTCATTGATTGAGCTTTGTACAAAAGTTGGTTATTTGCAAGAAGTTCAGGAAGTTTATGAACTACTTCAGATGTCAGAATTTCACCTCGATGTGTATTCTTCTAATTGTATGATTGATCTCTACAACAAGTGCTCTGTGGTTAGTCAAGCACAAGGGAGATGCCAATGAAATTACATATGCAATGATGCTGTACATGTATAAAAAATGGGAGGTTTGAGGAAGCCACTCATATAGCAAGACAGATGAGAGAACTGGGAATTCTAACTGATTAGTCAAGTTATAATAATGTGCTTGGATTGTATGCCTTGGATGGGAGAATCAGGGAGGCACTTAGAATTTTGAAGGAAAATGTTGAGTGCTTGCATTCAACATGATGATAGTACATTCAAATCACTTGGATCTGCTCTTGTATAATGTGGAGCTCCAAAGCGGGCTGTTAACAGGCTGCAAGTAACAGGGAAAAAGGATGCTCGGAGTGGTTTGCAAGCATGGACGGGCAACCTTCCTTCAGTGGTTGGAATGGATGAAGATGATGATGACTATGCTTAGACTTTCACTTACAGCTGACTTTTTGCGCCCGAGTTCATTGTTGTATCAGTGAAGCCTAGAGGTATGGTAATGAACAAAACTTTAATCAAAAGCCTCAGAAGTTTATAGCTGGGAGGCTCAGCTAAATTCAATGTCCATGACAAAGTATTTAGCTTTTGTATTTTGTATATTTATTAAAGGAAAACAAGTTCAGAAACCTAGGCTTAAGCTGGAAGAGCAGATGCTGTTTCTTTAATTATAGAATTTCTTTATGAATGAAGGAATTAAGAAGTCTGCTAGGTTGGTTGATCTATTTGTTTTTTTTTTTTTTGGTTACAGGTTGATCTATTTGTTGTTGCAGACACATCTCATCCATGTGTGGAATTTGTTGACTTCTCTATGTTCACAGGTTCCATAGGCAACTTTTTGGGTCAAACAAGTTTGTTTATCGATTTGCAGAGGACATCAAACTGAAATTGTTCCATCTTGGTGTTTGATATGCAGCACCTTGGCACATAGCATAATACTGATAGTCAACATGTGTGATGCTTGCTTGCTCGGTACTTTGTAGCATCCATAGCTGCATATTACTTTCCAGGAATAACAAGAGCATGTTCTTATTCTTACATGAAAAATTGGTTTACATGTTTTGCCTCTGGGCTGTAACTTCACCAATCTGATATCTCCCTGTGTCTCTTAATCGCAATTGTTTACAGAGATTAATACCAATTCTGCACTCAGAAGAACAGGATCTAGCTTTCAAAACTTTCATAGCTTATTTTATTCTTGTATAGCATCAAATTTCTCCATTTTGTGAACAATATTTGCAATCAACATCTCTTTTTTTGCCAAATTTTCTATTTCAGCATTTTCCTGCTTCTGGAGTTGATTCCAGTTTTAGAAAGTCAGGCTACATTAACAATCACTCTTCCACATCAAATTCTGGGAATTAGCAAAATGAAAATTTTATTCAGCTGCTAAAACGAACCACTAATATCATTATTATTTTCTTCTTTTTACAACAATATATTCAGACCAAATGAAACTCCAATAACGCTAAAGAGTCCTACAGAATAAAATGAAATAAACCGTCAATGTACAGTACAAAGAAAACCATCAACGAGCAGCGTCATTATCCCAAGAAACAAAAATGTCTCCGAGGCCAACTTCCAAATCCAGCCAGTGCCCTTCCTCGAACTCCGCCCCACCATCCGCCACCTTCACCTCCATCAAAACAAACGACTCCGCAATCTCCACCGCCTCCACCAGCAGAACCACCCGCCCTTTCCCCAACCCCACAACCCCTCTTTTCCCTCTCTCCACTCTATACCCCAATATCTCCCCCACCTCCCTAACCCTCTGCACCACCCCATCCAACGACTCCATCGAAGTACAATACCTCTTTTCCTTCCTCTTACTATCATTCCCTCCTTCAAATAGCCCTGACAAATCCAACCCTGAACACAACGATATTATATCAAAAGCGTTAACTCCATTGCAAACCATGTCATGTTTTAACTTCCTGTCACGTAACAAACTTTCTTGTCGGTTGTTTGATGACGTAAATGTCGTTAAAGCTCTCTTAAACCATGGAGTTTCCATTAACTTCGCTATGCTCGTTCTCGTCTCAGGATTCGGGTCCAAAAGCTGCCATATTATAGCTTTTGCTTGCTTTGAAATCCAAGATGGAAACTGGAACTCCCTACGATGAATCTTTTTATACATAGCCACCAAGTTACTATCATCAAAGGGTAAATAACCCGCCAGCAAAACAAATAAAATGACCCCGCAAGACCAAGCATCCGCCTTGGAACCGTCGTACCCTTTCCTCCGAACCACCTCAGGAGCCGTATAAGCCGGTGTTCCACAAGCTGTATGTAGAAGTCCGTTGTTTAGCTGTTCAGGAAGAGCTGAGAGACCAAAGTCTGAAACTTTGAGATTGCCGTTTTGGTCTAATAAAAGGTTTTGTGGCTTCACATCACGGTGGGCGACACCGTTTTGGTGGCAAAAATGCAGGGCGGAAACGAGTTGGTAAAAGTACCTACGTGCGGCTGATTCAGCTAAGCGGCCACGGCGTAACACCTTGGCGAAAAGTTCACCACCTGAGGCTAGTTCCATGACAAGGTAGATCTTGGTCTTGGTAGCCATGACTTCATGGATTTTAAGGATGTTTGGGTGATATTGTAGACGGCGCATAGCCGAAACTTCCCCGATTATTCTCGGTTCCATGGCAGCGTCAAGTGCCTTTGTCTTGTCTATAATCTTAATCGCCACAACTCTTCCATCGTCCTCGAGAGAAGTTGCCTCGTGAACTTTCGCAAAGCTTCCACGGCCCAACAAGCGACCCAATTGGTACTTACCTAAAAGTATACTAGTGGGTGTTTTGGTGCGGGTTAGTGTTGGTGGCGGTGTTTTTTGTGACGGTGGAAACGTTGGTGGTGGTGGCGGCAAGGTGGGTGCAGCCCCTGAAGGCATGATTTACGGTGGTTGAAACGGTGGGGGAAAAGAGAGGTTGAAGCAGAAACAGAGTGCCACAACAAGGTTGATAAGCAGGGTGAGTTGGGCTATATCGCGGGGTTAAGGAAAGTTTTGTTTGGTTGGCTTCCCACTGTCAAAGACTCAGAACAGGTGGATCTTTTTGCAAGTTGTTGGTTCTTTTGACTTCAACTTTTCATTGAATTTAGGTGGTTTTTTTTTTTAAGTAATAATAACAACAATTAGGCAGCAAATTCCTAATTGTGTTTTTGCCTTGAATAAATGACCAACGGTTGTGTGGAATAATTAAATTGTACGTTTCTTTTCTACATTTCTATTGACTTTATTTCCTTTTTTTAGGAATATTTCTTTTGGATTTCTAATTTCAAGTTTTTACTCTTTTCTTTTAACTAGGTAAATAATCTCTAAGTTTGTTAAATCATTTATTTTTAAAGTGAATTACCCACGTTTATTGCTTGGATTATTTATTTTTGTGAAATCATTTTGTGTTTTAAAATACATATTTTTAAATATAATAATTTTTGAACAATCTTTCATTCATGTAAAAATGATATATAATAAGATATACTTTTAAAACTAGAATTAGCCATTAGGCACATCATCATGTAGTTGATTTTACGTACTTTGTTTAATTTGAAATCATCATCAAATAATAAATAATTTTTTTATGCAGAAGTTTCTTCAATTATAATTTTATTTAAATTGAATTGACATTACAATATTAAATTTAACCAAAAACTTTAATAATAAGGTTTTTTTTATGAATAAACGATAATCACAACAAACAATTTACAGCCTACAATTCTAGGATAGCTGTATCCCATAGCATCGAACAATTTTTCTATATGTAAGAATTTACACTCTTCACGCAAATGATATATATTTTGAATGCATAAAACATCATATGTCATGAAAGAAAATTAATTAGTTACATGCCTAAATTGGATTGAATAATCTTTTTCCAAGTCTTAATCGTGAGAGGAGATATTTATGATCAATCAACAGATCGAGGGGCGGATAGTTTTGGTACGCACAATATCAATAATAAAAAGAAAACATCATTAATATGCTGCTGATTTAGAAGCAGAGTCAAGATCAAACACTATATGAAAAGCCAATTTGTAACAAAAAAAAAACATATGAAAAGCCAATTGACATAACTAAAAGCTACTAATGAAAAGTACTTCCACTAACAATTAAGACCGTGATGCCAAAGCCAAAGTCCCGACGCACACCACCATAGGAGAAATACATAAAATATCCCTATCTACTGTTTAAAATAAGAAATTAATGTATGGGACGAGTCACCATTAACCCTATTTTCAACCTTTCTTATCATTTGCTTCAATTTTTGAATGGTGTGATAAGAGGAATATGCAAAGCATCTGTTTTATTTATCATAAATTAAGGAAATTGTTTATGAACTGGCCGTCACTGATTTTTTTGATAAGTAGCTTCACTTTCTTGCAAGATGGGATAGTTGCAGTCAAAACTCATCTGCCCTATTGAGAAAATCAGCCACCCTTTAGCTTTCTTTTTTGTTTTTTATCATTAATTGTTTCTATATCACATTGGGTATGAAACTAATCATACTCGCGTTATGTGGATAATGCTGATCTTGGTCCTGATCTAAAAGAATTTGATCTGATGAGGGTTCAAACATAAGACCTCTTACTATGGATTGTCTTCATTCAAAAATTTAATAAGATCTTATATTATTGAGCCAATCCTTTAAATTTCCTTAGCTCTTTATTCTACCAGTTATTTTCTTTCTAAGAATCATCACCTCACGGGATGCACACAGCAAACAGCTCACTGTGATCTTTTACACGGTTTCAAAACAAAATATCCACTGACATTTCACATTCTCAATTTCTCTCCGGCAAACCATGTCATAATATCCTGCAATCATCATGTACGTATTTGATCAAATTAACTCCAACAAGTTATTCGTCAAGATTAAAGCATAAAATTTACGGTGTAAAGTAATATTATTTCACATATGTTAAACATGGAGTATTTTGTGATTATATATATATTCAAATAATTAATTGAATTCTCCGCTAATTAAAAATTGATTTAAAAAAATTTCTTAACACTTACTATAAAAAAAATTATCTCATTCATGTTTCAATGGGTGCATGCATGTTTGAATGTAGCTGCTGTTGCAATGCAATTGGATGGAGTTGGACGGCTGTGGAAGTTCCAAGCATGCATGGTGACCCATTTTAAGACTTTGAAGGACCCACTAATTGTGTAACTCTGAATTCAGACACTAGAGGCAGTCAGCCAGCCAGCAGCAACAAAATTTAGTACGCCTGTAGGGGTGCGCCTGCAGCCCCCAAAATAATACTTTTCTACCCTTGAAATTACGAGCTGATTGCTCTATTAACAGTTGACATAGTGACTGTTAATTAATTACTTAACTTTTTTTCTTCCAATGAATCATTTTATGCTTTAAAATATGATCATTTGATGAATGTTTTCGTCATTTTCTTAAAGGAATATTGAATCCGGGACTTAGTCTCTATATGAAAATATTACAGTAAGGATCCATATATACCATAAATAAGAAGTATGCTTCAAAGCAACTCAAACTGAAAGATGTACTTGAAGTCTTGCTATAGTAGGTATTCTGAACAATACGTCAGATATCCATCTTAAAATCAATTGGCAATAAAATATAAGGATTGGGCTTTGATATTATGTTAAATATTTATCACAAAATCAATTGGCAATAGTTAGAGAGGTCCAACTTGAATATAAGATTACCGAGAATTTAGTATTTAATAAATGTGGAATAACACCACTTTAACAGATTTGATCCAAACTCTAAATTATAGTTACTCCCTTTTTTTTTTTAAGATTCAAAATTCAAATTCACCATTAAGTTTTTTTGATACATATATATATATATATATATATATGTGTGACGTCCCCGCCACTACATCTTATAACCTAACTTTTTCATTATTATCTTATACGACATCATTTGATTTAGTTCATCAGTGCCAATCATTCCTTAACCTTAAGCTATTATCTAATAGCTCATACAAAGTTATTTACTTTCCATAAACATAAAATGATATATATAAATATCATTCCATTCCACAGGATCTTACACATCATCTTAACTTACATCCCCGACATCATATATACATAATTTCTACTTGTACTGTACCGTAGCTGAATTACAATTAACTATACATAAACATATAAGTATACCTTCTATGCTAACCGGGAAGCGTATCAAGAAGGTACACTACAATCTTTCAAAAACAAGCTCCTCTAATTAGAGCGAGGCTCCCTTCATGAAATCTGTAGGAAAAATGGTCGTAAAAGGGTGAGTTTATGTGAGTTCCCCAATTTCCATGTATTCCTCCATGTATGTAAAGTATTCTAAGTTAATATGATTAAATGAATATGAAGATTGATGTGTAATTGATGTATGAATAATGTATGCATGATAAATGGAATATAGAAGAAATAATAAAGTTGAATGTTAATATCAGGAAAATAAATGGAACATGAGAAAAGAATTAAAATCAGAATTTTAATTTGGTGATTTAATGAATGGCTGAGATGAGAAGGAGAAAAAGAGGAATTAAATGGTCAAATGGATGAGTCAAAGAGGAAAGAAAGGGCTGAGATGATTAATGAGATGAGCATGCATTAAATGCATCTTGCATGACTCACCATCTCCATCAGCTATCACCAACGTCAGCCACTCTTCTCCCAGCTCTCCCTCTCGTACCATCTTCAAATCTTCCAAGTTTCCATTCCAAGCTCCTTGCTAAACCACCTTACTCCCTCACCAATTCACTAAGTTCATTTAACGAAAAATAATCCTTGTCGTTAGACTAGGAGATATCCAAAGTTTGATAGAGTGAATCCAAGTATTGAAGGAGATCTTAACATCAGAAATTTTGGTCTCTAGTGAAGGTAAGAGAAGAGGATGATTCTTACAATTTGGTTCATGATAAGGAGTTGTACTGAGTTAGTAGGACATGTGTATATTGTTTAATTTGAGGTTTGAAATGGTATGATGATTTCAGGTTGAAGAAGTGAAAAGCTAGGGTTACGCGCTAAGTGATTTCGCGTTTTCGAAGGAATCGAGGTAAGGAATTTATGTAACGGACGTAAGGCGGCTATGTCCGCATGTTTTATAATGTTTTTATGTGGTTTGGAGGAAGCACCAGTTGATTTTGTATAGGAAAGGATGCATTTTCGGACTTGTCTCCTAGTACCAATTAGGCTAGGGGCAGTCGACTGCCATAAAAGGGAGTCGACTGCCTAGAGACAAACAAAACGTCGTTTTCCGAAACCCGAAGCAAACCAGTCGACTGCTATGTAAGCCAGTCGACTGCTATTTTCCCAGAAGCATTCTGTTTCAAACCAGTCGACTGCTATATGGACCAGTCGACTGCTATTTACCAAATTGCATTCTGTTTCAAAAACAGTCGACTGCTATATGGACCAGTCGACTGCTATTTCTTAAGAAGCATTCTGTTTGAAAACCAGTCGACTGCTATATGGACCAGTCGACTGCCCCCATGTATTTTCAAAGATGAAATTATCGAAATTTTAAATGAAATTAATTTCGATAAAAGGAATTATGAAGCAGCAGTCGACTGCCATATAAGACCAGTCGACTGCCATGTATGAAAAGATGTTTCAAAGCTTATTCAATGTAAACACAAAGGTGTTTTCTGAAAAGTATATTATAAATGTTTTGAGGCTATGGACTGCGTAATGATTATGCATTTCTGATGGCTGAGAGACTCTGATCAAGTCCTCAGTAATATGTATGTTAAGTGAGGAACCCTAGTCCGGTCCTCAAGACCATAAGTGACACCTGACTAGTGCTCACTATGGTATTATTAAGGCAGGAGAGAATCCCTGACCTCTACATGGTATACCAATGTACTAATGCATGATTAGAGTCATATGAGTCATATGAATGGGAATGAACGGTTCATATGACGACTCAATCGCTTAAACATTGTACATAGTCTCCATCTATTTCAAAGTACAAGATGTATGTATGAAGAACTGTATGATGTATGTTTTTAAAGTATGTTATGAAGTATGATGTTTTAAAGAAAGAAGTATGATGCATGTTGTACATGTATGCTATGTTTTAAAGGAAGCATACAAAGTATGATTGCCATGTCATTTGAAATAAATATGCATGGTTGCAAACGATACATGAGAGATGTTTATAATGCATGCTTTATAATGCTTTACATGACATTATAGAGCCAAGTAGGAAAAATGCATATAGAGGCATAGCACACTCTTTTACATACTTTTCTTACTGAGCGTAAACTCACCCTTTTACGACCATTTTTCCTACAGACTATCTGAAGTGAACCCTGCTCCGACTAGAGGAGCTTGTTTTTGAAGAATCAAGGTGTACCTTCTTGATACGCTTCCCGGTTAGCATAGAAGGTATACTCATACGTTCATGTATATAGTAAATTGTAATTCAGCTACAGTACAGTACAAGTAGAAATAATGTATATAAGATGTCGGGGATATAAGTTAAGATGATGTATGAGATCCTGCGGAAATGAAATGATATTTATATATATCATTTTTATGTTTATAGAAATTGAACAGCATTTCATAAGCTATTAGATAATTAGCTTAAGAATAAGGAAAGAATGACACTGGATGAACTAAATCTAAATAAAGAAGGAAAAAGATAAGTGATAAGATGAAGTGACGGGGACGTCACAGTTTACACTCAGTAAGAAAAATATGTAAAAGAGCGTACTATGCCTCTATATGCAGTTTTCCCGTTTCGCTCTATAATGTCATGTAAAATCATTATAAAGCATAATCGTATACTTTCATTTATTATAGAAAATTCATCATAATGGCATATGCTGATAATTCAAGCAAATCAAGTAAAACAGGTAACTCATGTACTCCTTTAAATTAGCATAAGCAAACATACTTCATATACTTTCTTGAAACATACGTCATGGACTTCTTTTAAATCATCATGTGAAAACATACGTCATATACTTCTTTCAAAACATACTTCATATACTTATTTTTGCACCATCATATGCAAGTAAATCAAATAATTACGATTTCTTTATTCTTTTGAAATCGCATATATCTATAGCTTTTAAATAACATAAAAACTATTGGTACTTTAATGGAGTTATGCACTACATCATCATCATCATTGGCTTACCCCGTAGGGCCAGGAATCCTCCCTTAGCCGAGCATGTAATATGGACAGATTTGGCCAACTATCGGGGGCTTCAGTAACACTAGTCAGGTGTCCTTCTGTAGCGACTGAGGCCTGACTTATGGTTCCTTAGCCAAACATACATCATTTCGGGACTCAATTAGAGCCCTTACTATAAGCATAAAAGTGCATAATCTCAAAACATAAGCCATATAGCTTTTTGCCATGACATTCCATACTTCTCAAAATAGGTTTAAAACTCTTTTCAAACAGGGCAGTCGACTGGCCTCATAGGGCAGTCGGCTGCTGCTTCATACTTTCATTTATTGAAATTATTTCCTTTTTAAAATTCCGATATTTTCTTTTCTGAAAATACATGAGGGCAGTCGACTGGTACATATAGCAGTCGACTGTTTTTGAAACAGAATGCTTCTGAAAAATTAGCAGTCGAGTGGCCTTATAGGCAGTCGGCTGATTTTCAAACAGAATGCATTTTAGCAAATAGCAGTCGACTGTCCCAGATAGCAGTCGATTGGTTTGAAACAGAATACTTACTGGGTAAATAGCAGTCGACTGGCTTACATAGCAGTCGACTAGTTTGTCTAGGTTTTCGAAAAATGGCGTTTTGGTTGTCTCTAGGCAGTCAACTTCTCTTTAAGGCAGTCGGCTGCTTCTAGCCTAATTGATACTAGGAGTAGAAACCGAATATCTATCTTTTCCTGCACAAAATAGCTGGTGTTTCTCTCCAAAACCAATCAACATCATAATAAAACATGCGGACATAGCCGCCTTACGTCCGTTACATAAATTCCTTACCTCGATTGCCACTAATCCTCAAGCTCGGTCGCATCAACCTTAGCTTTTCGATTTACTTCTTCAAAGTTGTAATATCATATCAAATCAAACATTTAAAATTCATCATATACATACCCTACCAACTCAGTACAACTCCATACCATAAACAAAATTGGAAGAATCATCTTCTTCTCTTACCTTTTGCTAGTAACCAAATTTTCAGATTTTGAGATCTCTTCCAATATTTGGAATCGATCCACCAAACTTCAGATATAGCCTCATCTAGTGGCTATGATCGTTTTTCGTCAATTGAGCTTAACGATTTGGTTATGTGTGATGTTGGTTTGTCAAGGTGATTAGGAATGGAAGCTTGGAGAAATGGAAGAGAACGAGACTGAGGGAGATGGTGCGCTGCCGTAGGGGTGATGGCTGGAGGTGATGACTCATGCAGCCTCATTTAATGCTCTCCTATCCCGTAATCATCTCATCTCACCTCAGCCATGCTTCCTTTTGACCATGCTTTTGACTCTTCTTTGACCATTTAATTCTCTTCTTTCCTTTCTCATATCAGCTAATGGTTCATTACACCAATTTAAAATCTGATATTAATTTTATCATCATCCAATTAAATCATTTCATCTTAACCTTTGACCCTCATTATTTGACCATTCATTTAATTGGTCTCTTTTCTTCCATATAACACTTGTCCCTTTAGTTGAACAAAATCTGATTTAATTCTTTTCTCATACTCTAATTATTTTCCTGATGTCCATTTAATTCCTTGACTATTTGACTCTCCATTTCATTACTTCTTCCATGTTCCATGCATCATTCATACTTCATAATTCTCACATTTACTTATTTCATTTGAGTTGAATTACCTTACCATTGTGGAGGAATTACAGGAAATTGGGGATTTCACAATATATATATATATATATATATATATATATATAAAATCTGAAAAAAAAGTTTAACATATATATAGAATACTTTTCTTTCTTTTTTTTTGTTGGTGGAAATTACTTTACTTTACTTTACTTTACTTTACTTTACTTTTCTTTTCTTTTCTTGTCTTTAAATAACATTTTCTAACTAATACAACGAAAAATTAAAAATCTTCTGCAAGCATCCTAGTAAGGAGGGAAGAAGCTTGACAAATTAGTTATTAATGTTATTATCATAGGTGTGCGATTTGGAATTTCTTATTCATTTATAACTTAAAAACAAAAAGAAAGAAGAGAAATAAAACCCTTTATTTCGGTGGCTTTGGGAATTATGGTTTTTTGCCACTCCTTTTTCCAGCTGTTATATTGTAAAAACACAATCCCTTCTTTCCAGGACAAAGCATAGAAAATTTTTTCTCTATAATCATGAATTCCCGGCCTTCTCATTTTTATGAATAATTAACATAAAGAAAAGTTCAAGCAAGAAACCGATCTGAATAGAATCAATTGATTCTATTTAGTTTTAGCCTTTCACTATTGGTACAGTAGCGGCCAACTTTTGATATAATAATGTTCAATATATGTGCTCTGTTATTATATAGGAAAATCATTGTCGACCCCACATTTTGCTAATAAATTATAATTTGTTTAAACAACAAGGCAAATATACCAACTGCTTGGCTACTGTAATCTTAATATCTTGATTAATGGCTTTTGTCTGAGAGGCAATAATGAATTATTGTGGAGGGCTCTTTCACAACTTGCGTAGAGGGGGTTAGCTTTTCATGTCAATGTCTCCATTTTTTGATGGTACATCGTCAACAAAGCTTCTATCTTCACCACAAAGCTTCCAAACCAAATTGTTATCAAAATATCAATTATAATCCTCAAAGCTTCCATCTTCATTTAATTATTTACATGTAATGACTCCAATGAACTTGAAGCATCTGAAACTTAAAATATTAAAAAAAAAATAAAATTTTATAAATTAACAATTCAATTTCTAATAGCTCACAATATATATATATATATATATATATATATATATATATATACACATATATATATATAAAGTAATACCCACACAGTTTAAAAAAACCAATAAGAAAACATGACAAGTAATTGTATTACATATTAAAAATATGATTTAACAGAAAAAAAAAGACGAATCAAGAAAACATGATAGAAGACACATGTACGTAGTTCTTAGTTGTCTACTGCCACTAGAATGAAAGTTGAGTTGATGTTCATGCTTGGCATATGTGGAAAGAGAAATGATAGAGGTAGTTACTTTTAACATTTTTACTCTCATAAAATCATATCACATTATTGGTATCAGTAAACTATTATTATTTTTTGGTGAATGGTACCAGTAAATTATTGTAACAAGTTAGTTACTTTCTCTTATATCAAGAAAAGTATATGGAATACCAATAAAAACAACAAATTACCAATTTCAACTTTTATATTTAATGTAATGTGATTTTTCCAGAATGAAAATGTTAAAAGTGACTGTACTGTCTTTAGTATTTCCTTACGTGGAAATCTCATTTGCATGGCAATGTAAGTTTAACTAATTCAATGTTTATCTTTTTAAGTGAAGTTATCGTGACGTCAAGTTCTTTTACTTTAGATGTTAAATTAGAAGAAAAAGCATCAGTTACTTCCAGTGTAGCTTTAGCTGCTCTTCATTTCTAATATTGTCAACCTCATTCATGACTTAGAAGTGAGGAGAAGACAAACCTCAATTCTCTATTGGTGTAGGATTTAATCCCAATTCTCGTACATGACCATATTATTCATTCCCCATTATTTCAACAAAAACCACATTCACTGAAGTAGTGGCCTGTGATTGCTCCTCCAAGTTGGTAAAACGTGGAGGTAACACTTTTTTAACTTTTCTAGTAAAGTATTTGTTGTTGCATGAAACAACAATGATCGGTTGCTGACGTCGGATTCTCGATCTTCGCGTTAGCCTGTCTCCAAGAACTCTGCAAGAAAGAAAACCATCAGGGGGCGCAAGGGCTTTCCCCTATGCACACACTTCGATGCTTCAGTCAGATAGGATCCAGGCAGGGTTTCCATAAGCAAATAGAGATTAGGGTTTGAAAATGATACCTGTCACCTATTTATAAGAGTAATATGATGCGTAATTACGATTAAGTCCCATAGCTTAAAGGATAACTTATTGGATCTTTCATGGCCCTTCTTAGTCCTCTTTCCTCTTGGGCTTAGACTACCATTAGGCCCAATGTTCTTCAGCATTACTTATATCAAGGCCCAATTGCCTTTAGTAAGACCCTAATCAATTGCTCCCCACTCTTTCACAGGGTATACCCTGTGGAAGAGTATATAAAGTTTTTCTTTTATTTAAATCATGTCTATGCATAGCCTACTTTGTGTATTTTTTGCTTCAGGCTTTTTTCTTCTTGCGCGTGACTTACCTCACGCATTTTTCGCTTCAAGCCCATGTGTTGCCCGTCTCGCGCATTTTTCGCTTAAGGACTTTTATTTCATGCATGACTTACATCGCGCACTTTTCGCTTCAAGTCCATGCATATCCTACTTCGTGCACTTTTCGCTTTAGGCCCTTTTTCTTCTTGTGCGTAGCTTACCTCGCACATTTTTCGCTTCAAGCCTTTGCACTTTTTGTCTTCATGCATGACTTACATCGCGCACTTTTCGCTTCAAGTCTATGCATAGCCTGCTTCAGGCACTTTTCGCTTCAAGCCCATGCGTAGCCTGCATCACGCATTTTTCGCTTCAAGTTCATGCATAGCCTACATCTTGCATTTTTCACTTCAAGCCCTTACACTTTATGCATGACTTACATCGCGCACTTTTCGCTTCAAGTTCATGCGTGTGACGTCCCCGTCACTTCATCTTACCATTTAATTTATTCCTCTTTCACTTAACTTGATTAGATTTGCTAGTCAATGTCAATCATACTTTTCTTTCTTAAGCTTAATATCTAACAGCTCAATATGAATAATTTAATTTCAATAAAACAGACTAATGATACATATATATATATGTACCATCCATTTCCACAGGATCTCATACATCATCTTAACTTAAATCCCCGACATCTTATATACATTAATGTTAGTTGTACTGTACCATAACTGAATTACAATTTACTTTACATAATTACATAAGTATACCTTCTGTACTACTTGGGAAGCGTCTTTCGAAGGTAAACTTTCAAGATCCACTCGTAGGCTCTTCTATTTAGAGCGAGGGATTACTTCAGATAGTCTGTATGAAAAATGTTCGTAAAAGGGTGAGTTTACGCTCAGTAAGAAAAATATGTAAAAGAGCGTGCTATGCCTCTATATGTAGTTTTTCCTACTTGGCTCTATAATGTCATGTAAAGCATTATAAAGCATGCATCATAAACCTCTTTCATGCATTGTTTGCAACCATGCATATTTCTTTCAAATGGTGTAAGCAAACATACTTTCTTGAAAACATCATGCATCAAATCATACTTTGTAACATCATACTTCATAAACTTGCTTCGAAACATACATCATGCTTCTTAACTTTAAAACATACTTCATAACATACTTTAAAACATACTTTACATGCTTTTATAACATAGCATGTATCGTGTACTTCTTTAAAACATACTTCAAGTACTTCTTTGAAATATCATTTACATACATACATACTTTTCTTAAACATCTTATACTTTCTTGAAAACATACTTCATATATTTCCTTTAAAACTTCTTGTACAAGTAAACCAAGTACTTTCGATTTCTTTATTCTTAGAAATCGCATATACATATAGTTTTTGATAACATAAAAACTATTCGTACTTTTGTGGAGTTATGCACTGCATCATCATCATCATCATCATTATCATGTGGCATACCCCGTCGGGCCAGGAATTCTCCCTTAGTCGAACATGAAATATAAACAGATTGGCCAACTGCGGGTGGCTACAGTCAACACTAGTCAGGTGTCCTCTGTAGCAACTGAGGCCTGACTTATGGTCCTCAGCCCTTAACATACATCATTTTCAGGACTTGATCAGAGCCCCTACTAGAAACATGAAAGTGCATAATCTCAAAACATATGCCATGTAGCTTATAGCCATGACATTTCATACTTTCGGAAAATAGGTATGAAAACCTCTTTTCAAAACAGGGCAGTCGACTGGCTTAACAGGGCAGTCGGCTGCTTCTTCATAATTTCATTTATCGAAATTATTTTCATTTAAAATTTCGATAATTTCATCTTTGAAAATACATGGGGGCAGTCGACTGGTCCATATAGCAGTCGACTGGTTTTCAAACAGAATGCTTTTTAGCAAATAGCAGTCGACTGGTCATATAGCAGTCGACTGGTTTTGAAACAGAATGCTTCTAGAAAATTAGCAGTCGACTGGTCTTATAGGCAGTCGACTGGTTTTGAAACAGAATGCATTTTAGAAAATAGCAGTCGACTGTCCCATATAGCAGTCGACTGGTTTGAAACAGAATGCTTACTGGGTAAATAGCAGTCGACTGGCTTACATAGCAGTCGACTGGTTTGCATCGGTTTTCGGAAAACAACGTTTTGGTTGTCTCTAGGCAGTCGACTTCTCTTTATGGCAGTCGGCTGCCCCTAGCCTAATTGGTACTAGGAGACAAGTCCGAAAATGCATCTTTTCCTGCACAAAATCAACTGGTGCTTCTCTCCAAAACATGTAAAAACATCATAAAACATGCGGACATAGCCCCCTTACGTCTGTTACATAAATTCCATACCTTAATTCCTTCGGAAATGCGAAATCACTTGGCGCGTAACCCTAGCTTTTCATTTCTTCAAATCTGAAATCATCAAATCAATTTAAACCTTTAAACAATCATCATACATACATCATATCAACTTACTACAACTCCAAACCATGAACTAAATTGACTAAATCATCTTCTTCTCTTACCTTTTGCTAGTGACCAAAATCTCAACTTTGAGATCTCTTCCAATACTTGGAATCAATCCACCAAACTTCAGATATAACCTCGTCTAGTGACTATGATCGTTTTTCGTCTAACAAACTTAACGATTTGGTTACTAAACAAGGGTGTTTGTCAAGGTAGCTATGGAAGAAAACTTATGGAAACTTGGAGAACACGAGGGAGAGGGCTAGAAATGGGGCTGACGTTGGGTGATGGCTGGAGGTGGTGACTCATGCAGCCTCATTTAATGCTTCCCTATCCAATATCATCTCATCTCAGCCACTTTATCCTTTTGACTCAAGACCATTTGTCCATTTAATTCCTCTTCCATATGACTCATCCATTTAATCTCCAATAATATTTCTGATTTAATTTCTTGTCTCATACTCTTAATATTTTTCTGATATCAACCTAATAAATCATTTATCTTATTGACTATCAACTTTCTTATTTCTTCCATACATCATGCATACATCATTCATATATTAAACTTCATATTCATTTAATTGGTCTTCTTTCTCCCATATAACACTTGTCTTTACTTACAAAATTTTCTGATATTAATTCTTTGCTCATTCCTCCATTATTCTTATAACATCAATTTAATTTCCTTGACTATTTAATCTTTCATCTCATTACTTCTTCCATGTTTCATACATCCTTCATACTTCAAAATTGTCATATCTACTTATTTTTCAATTTAAGCTAACATACTTTATAATTATGGAGGATTTTCCTGAAATTGGGGATTTCACAATGCGTAGCCTACATCTTGCATTTTTCGCTTCAAGCCCTTACACTTTATGCATGACTTACATCGCGCACTTTTGGCTTCAAGTACATGCGTAGCCTACATCGCGCATTTTTCGCTTCAGGCTTTTACCTTTGAGTACATGGCTTACCTCACGCATTTTTCGCTTCAAGCCCTTACACTTTATGCATGACTTACATCGCGCACTTTTCGCTTCAAGTACATGCGTAGTCTACATCGCGCATTTTTTGCTTCAGGCTTTTTTCTTTGAGTACGTGGCTTACCTCGCACATTTTTCGCTTCAAGCCCTTACACTTTATGCATGACTTACATCGCGCACTTTTCGTTTCAAGTACATGCGTAGCCTACATCGCGTATTTTTCGCTTCGGGCTCCCTTCTTTGGCCAGCTTCCATTTTTTCTTCTTCTATTCCTACAACATGTCAGTGATTGGTTTAGCCAGAAAATAGGGTCAAAGAACACTCCTATGCTTGCATGTTCTATTGTCAACCATGGATCGTGCGCTAAATCGCGCCTCGGTTCTTCACTCATAGGAACCAGCAATCTACCTTCGTGAGCTTACCAGAAGCTGTTTCCAATCCGACTATATCAAACTATGCTCTCCTTGGCTTGCTGCCTTACAGGACAGTGGCTAGTGCCTCCTTTGGACACCTGCCTAATATGATCACAACTGTTAGAGTGGATAAGAAAATCGAAAGCATAATATGAGGGTACCTCATATTTGCTACCACCCGTATGTCCCTTGCTTGGTCTGTGAAGACTATAACAATGTGCCAGGGACTTCGTTGACCTTGCATCCAAGCAATTGGCCACGTGCTTTTTTCTAACTCATCAGCAAATAGCTCTCGTTTCTTGCTATCAACACTAATGAGGCATCCTACCTGGACCATCACCCCTTCACTGTCTCTGCTTGATGCACCCGCATGCAGTTCCGTGACATCACAAGGGCCATTAATTTGGACAAGGGTCGCCACCTGACTGTCTTACCCTTTTTTCCTTTTTATTTCGATGGTATCGAGGATTTTGCTGCCTTTGGTCTCCTACTCTCTGTTGGGACAAAGCACGGACACCTCTCGTCACCAATCCATAGGCCGCCCGAATGAGGTATAGGTACTACTTTTGCACTTTACAGACTTTACAAAGACAAAGACTTGGAACTATACTGGCGGTAAACACTTGCTATTATGGTTTTAACATTTGCTGCTATTATGTTATTACTTGTACCATTTGATTGAAAATACTACATTATGACATGGAAGGACAGCTATCCATATCAATTTGATTCTATGCTCTTCTAACACAATACATTAGTTGATGTATGCATTACAGGAATGAAAAATGTGCGAGGAAAGTCTGATTATTACATAAGATTAGTACAAGGTAAATGTGTAGTTGCCTCTGTAGATAAGTTTAAAAATGTATTGATCAGTTTGTAAAAGACTAAGCTCTTTCACAAAAAACTAGGGAGCACTTTAGATTAACTTCTGCATCAAAAGGAGCATCGATACTAACAGGCACCCAGGCTTGTACGTCCTGAGGTGCTATAATATCAAAAGCTTGATCCTTAGGAAAGTTAGTCTCTAGATTATCTAAATCATCTTTGTCCAAGCCTGTGAGAACCTCGACCATTTCGGGTCGACTAAAAGGCTCCTAAGGGCTGGTAAAATCAGATAGATCTTTATAAGGTTCCAAATCCTCAGCATCTGGATCAAGCTTCAACCAATCAAGAGCATGCCAAGTACAAATCACATTTGATGAAACCAGCTAAGAACATATGCATCCTCTTGTGGCACTTCTTGACGATGCGCCCTCATGGCTTTAACTCAGATTTGGTTTTCTTCCTCTTGGCTAGTAAAAGGCTTTAGTAGCTTTGCAATCTTACAATTTCTCCTCATAGCTTTTGGTTTCAACCTGCTAAGACCTTAAAATTCGAAAAGAAGGGTGGCATATTCCACTTGAGAAGCATTTAGCTCAAAGGAGAAAAACGTATCCCGGTAGTGTTCTTAAAAGGCAATTGACAAAAGAAATGATGACACGACATCATTTCTATTACAAATAATAATGAAGTTCACTAGTTGAGTGATAAGTCTCTAAAACATACATTTTTTAAAGTATTTTATTGCATCAATTTTGACAAAAGAAATGATGACACGACGTCGTTTCTGTTACAAATAATAATGAAGTTCACTAGTTGAGCCCTCAAGTGAAGATGAAAAGACTCTTGTGATAATCCCAGAAAGAGGGTGGCAAAAGAATTTGAAAAACCCATTCTTTATATACTCTTTCACAGGGTAAACCTTGCGAAAGAGTGGGGAGCAATTGATGTAGGTCAAATTAAAGATTACTGGGCTTTTCTATAAGTCAAACTAAAGAACATTGGGTTGAATGATAGTTTAAGCCGAAGAAGAAAAAAGACTCAGAATGGCCATAAATGATCCATTGGGCTATCGTTTATACTGTGGGTCTTAAAAGTAATTACGCGCAAAACAACTCCTATAAATAGGTTACAGATATCAATCTTAAACTCTAAGCTCTATTTGACTACAAAGATGCTGCCAAAACTCTGTCTGACTTAAGCATTGGAGTGCGCGCGTAGGGGTTTCCCCTGCGCCCCCTGATGGTTTTCTTTCTTGCAGAATTCTTAGGGATAGCTTGACACGAAGATCGAAGATTTGAGGTCAGCAATCAATCATTGTTGTTTTGTGCAACAATAGTATTCAACCAAATCAAGATATGTACATGTGTTTGCAAGGAAAGATCCACTTTTATATATATAACTAATTAACTTTTACAAACTTTCATATCTTATTATACAAATATATTTTTTTAATCTGACCATTAAATTTTAAATTCTATTTGTGTAGTTCATGCAAGTCAATTTTCAAGTTAATAAAAGATGTCTAACTATTTATTTGTTTTATAATAATAAAATTTCAACCATTCATATATATTGCAAAAAATACTATTCTCGATTGAAATAATATGAATATCGAATTAACTCAAAAATTTACGTACATGATGGATACGAATAGATTATTAATCCAACAGTTGATTTATAAAATATTAATTCTACATGAATTTATAAAAAGTGTATAAAAAATTATTTTACATATGTATAAGTGGATCCTTCCTCTCTCTCTCTCTTTATATATATATATATATATATATATATATATATATATATATATATATATAT
Source organism: Heritiera littoralis (assembly GCA_031772115.1). Classification (NCBI taxonomy): domain Eukaryota; kingdom Viridiplantae; phylum Streptophyta; class Magnoliopsida; order Malvales; family Malvaceae; genus Heritiera; species Heritiera littoralis. The sequence continues at coordinate 1,464,988 of JAPDPK010000142.1, read as the reverse complement.
ATATATATATATAGACACACACACATATATGGAGCCCTTCCCCTCTTATGCCATTTTTATAACTACATGCATGATTAATTATTTTACAAACCAACTATTAGATTTAACAATCAACTCATATTCATCATGCATGTAAAGTTTCGAGTCAATATGATATTCCTATTATTGATCGAGAATTGCATATTTTTCAATATATATTGAAGGTTGAAATTTATTATGATAAATTAATTGTTAAACATTTTCAACTAACTTGAAATTTTGTATAAATAATCCACTTGAATTATATATATGTATGTATGTATGTATGTATGTATGTATGTATAGACACACACGATTTCACTCATTCTTCATTCTTTAATCTTGTTTTTTTTGGTTAACCATTCTTTAATCTTGTTGTTGTTGCACAAAACAACAATGAGTAATTGTTGACGTAAGTGTTTGTCTCTTTCTCCACGTGTCTCCCAAAAGCTTCTGCAAAATAACCAAAATCAGAGGAATGCAGGGGGTGGTTCCTTGCGTAGGCGCTTCGATGCTTAAGTCAGCCAAAGACTCTTGAGTATTGGGAAACGTAAAAGCCAGAAGTCAAAAATTAGAGAATAAAATAATACATGTGGCCTATTTATAGGCGAGTAAATTACCATTACTGCAAAATAATTACTTGGAGGGCAATTTCATCCTTTTAGAAGAGTTTGTTCCCAGTACGATGCTAACACGACTAATCGAAGGCAGTAGAGGTCTGTCGCGAGGCGAGAGGCCACAGATAGATGCTACACACATTCGACGGCAGGGTACTACGTGGGTGGTCATTTGAAAGCCTGTCGCACGCGATAGGTACCTTATCGCCTGTGGGAGAGATCTCCCGCACACGCTCTCACGAGCCTTGCGATGTCTCCCGCTTGGTACCATGTGACCCAATAACTTTATGCCACGTGACAGCCTTTGTCGTTTTTGGGCCTTAGCCCAGTGGATGTGGGCTTTGCTATATCACTTGTAATTAAAGCTAATTTCATTTATGGTGCGTTTAATAATTTTCCTTTAGCTATATACTCATACATTCATAGATAATAGATAAATGAAAGCTCTTACATGTCTAAATTTACTACACCAATTTCTACAAAATATTAAAATTTTGAGGTTAATTTGCAATCATGATGGAGATAGGGGTGAAGGTTGAAGTAAACCTAAGAAGGTAATAAGAATTTATAAACAAATGATCAGTCGATTCCTTCCCTTGCTAATGTCCAATTAGGTAGCTCAATAGCAATCGATAATTGGTGTTAAACTATTGATACAAATCTAGACTGATGCTGTTGGATGTATTAGTTTACTTGTCAATAGCAATGCTTCAACGGTGAAACTATCTTAATAAAAAAGTTTTAGTTAAAAAATTATAGAACAAGTAATGATCTTAATTTAAAGTTTAAACCATTCTTTGTCAGTCTAAATTGTCATGATTTGATGGCATTATCCATGTGGACCAATAAATAGACATAAATAGATGACAATTAGCCACTTTGGACCATTATAAAGAGAGAATTAGATATTTATAACATAAACAATTATTATGCTATTAATTAATTAATTAATCTTTTTGTAAGTTTAACCTTGAAGAAAATGACAAGGTAAATATTGTGGCTAGGAAGAAATTAATAAGTATTGATGCAATCAAGAAGGTAGATGCTTCCTTCAATCTCGGATTTTCCATGGACATTTGATATTAAGGATCCTCTGGATTTAAGTTTAAGCAAATCTGTTCAAATGATTACTTTACAAACTGTTTTTTCTGTTCTTCATTCAAGGTTTTGAGTGTCTAACTAAATAATTAACCTTAATCAATAATCTCTAAATGGAAAAATATTAATTAAATGTGCATAGATCAATGTGGTAAAGATTTCACAAATCTTGGTTGAAGTGATTCAAATCCGATATCCTGTTTTCCTTTATTACATCAGAAATTTAATATATATATATATATATATATATATATATATATAAGTTGAATCAAATTTATTGGAAAAATTGATTTAGTCTACTTAGCATTCATCCTTAATTACAATTCAAAATTACAAGTAATGTTGTTTCGACTTTTTTTTTACAGGGAGATATAAGGGAAAAAAAGAATAAGAATATTGAACTTAATCCCTTTTAAAAAAAAAAGATATCAATTGTTAGGCTAAACCTTGATTGTTTGTTTCTATTTTTTTTAGTACTCTTGTTCAACACATAGCAAATGAGTATAGATATGTCTGTTTTTTAAATATAAGAAAAATTAGAAACTAGAATGAATGTATCCATGTATGTGCATATGTTAATTCTGCTTAAATTTGATAAGAAACTTGGTTTTTTATTTGGTTTATAAGAAAGTACAAAGAAAAAAGAAAATCGAATCTTAGACATAATTTTTTCTAATGAAAGTAAAAACTACAAAATCAAATGTCTTTTATTAAAATAAATTGAGTATGAATATTAATTTTTATTTAATTATTTTAAAATAAAGACAAGAGCGAGATCATTCTAAAAAATCAAAGATGGGAACGAGGAATGCTTATGCACTAAACAAATCGGGATATTCGACACTCACTCTCTTATCCAAGTAACATAGATTAGGAGAGCATGAGGTCCAAAAAACCTTGAACTTAAAGCTAAACTCAAGCCGGAGTAGATAAATGCAATGCATATTGTCCCTTGCTTTGCGTGAAAAGGATAAAAGTAAGGGTATTCATTTGTTAATTTCACACCGAATTAATTGAAGCCGAATTAATTAAAATATATATTTTTATTTTTGTTAATTAAATCAAAATTTACATTTTCAAATTAACCGAATTAAAATAAAATTCGGTTTATTAACAAATTAATCAAATTTTACACAAAATTTTCATAAATTCATATATACTAAGTACTAACAAGTTATTACTAAAAAATAATATTTGTGAAAATTGAAGTAATAGTGATAGGCCTTTTTTAACTGGGACTTTTTTTATTTGTGAAAATTGAAATAATATTTTAAATTAAAAGTACAAAACGTGCGGTATAAGACTATAAATATATATTATATTACCTCTAATTTGATTGACCAAAATTAATTTAATTTTTGAATTAAATTAATCTATAATTAAAATTTTTTAAAATCTATTTTCATTAACTGATCAAATTAAAATTGATCAATCGATTAATCAAATTATTTTCAAATTTTGAACATACTTGGTCGACGGCCACTTGACCAATTTTCTGATTTTTGCGCGTAGGGGACCGCCACTACAATCAGGCCCCCTAAGGTTCCCAACAGACAATATTTGCTGTCCCATTTTTCACCATTGTGGCAATGACTGTCCCCTCTCTTTCGTACATTACTTTCTTGGAGCAAGTGGTCGGCAAATCTTAAAGCTAGGATGGAAAAATCTTTAATTTGTGAATGCAAATGCGTGTTATATTTCCCTCCTAGAGTTTTATTAATTGTAGTTTGTAGATAAATTTAAAGTATTCATGGATTAATTGGACTGAATCAAATACAATTGACATATTTAAATGTAAAATTTATTTTAGATCCAAATCACGCAAACCATTAAATCATTCGATGTATAACAATTAATTTAAAAAGAAATTGAAGGGCATTTTATCACATATTTAGTCAAAAAATTAATTCATCTTTTCAAATTCACAACGCAAAATTTAGATGAAAGAATTTACGTGAGGGGTTCTGAAGACTTGTATGCTCATTGTCCTAGGGGAATTAATGTAATTCTTCAGATAAATGTCCGGACAATTTTTTCTTTTTCAAAACTTAAGGTCTTGGTCAAAACCGAGTGACATATTAGAGATGACAGCATTGCATAGATTTGCTAGTTTCACATGTTTAAATCTATCCAGCTTGTTTATGCCTAGTACAAGAACATAGGCACAAGTTGGTCCAAAGATTGTTGAGCCCAAATCAGTAATTTCGGATTGGAACATCATATATTACTCTAAGAGCCCAAAACTTTTGGGCGAAAATTACGAACATGTTACATTACAGTCCAATTCCATTAAAGATATGCGATTGTCAAACATTTGAATGTTAGATAAATAAATAAACTCCGTGGCCCAGCCAGCAACAGGAGAACATAAGCAATGGGACAAATTAATTTTGTAAGATTTGTTATGTGTCAATTTTTTTTTTTAATTTAGATTCGCTTTAGCTATTGCTTCAAATAATTGATTTTACTTGCTCAAAGATAAGTGAAAAAGTAAATAATATTTTATTAAAAATAGTTAAAACAAAGATTCAAATATCCTAAAAAATATATAATAACTACGTAGGAATATAATCATTTTCTGCCCATTCTTGTTTGTGGGGCTACTTAGTATTGGGCCACTAGTTTTAGAGAGCATGAGCCCATTAACATCCTTGTTGCTTGAATAGGCCTATAATCGGATTCGAAATATAAACATGACGGATACTTGTTAATTTTGAGATACTCCACCTCAAACTCAATTAGTAATTAAAGAAACTCAAACCCTATAATTACTCTATTTTTTAAAAGGTATTATATAAACCCTACCCTAATAAATTTCATACTAACTATTTATTACTCGAATCTATTTAATTACCCGATATACAACCAAATTTTTTGACAAATCCATTTACTAACCCAAACTCGAACTCAAAAAAATCATTTTTAATATCTATTTTTTTTATTAATTAAAAACATAAAATTAAAGAACTTATAAGTTTCATCTTAATTCAACAAAGTTTAGTAATCCAACAAACAACTTAAAACACATAGAAATATGTTTATCAAACTACAAACAAACATAATTTGACAAAAACAAAAACATATTTAAAATAATCATTAAATATGCAACCTGAATCCATAATTTGATGGTCCTACACATAAAATAAATAATATATTATAAGTCTTATGGTAAAATATAATAATAAACTACTTTTGGTAAGAAAAATCAAATGAAATAAAAAGAAATATAACAAGTTAGTTAATCGAGTTTGGGTACCAGGTACCCTAAGGGCACTACCTGAACTTGTCACGGGTAGTGAAATCACTATCCTAACTCAATTAAAACTCGATTATAGGGTATTCGAACTAGATTTAATCGAGATAGATATTCTCAAGTACCTGTTTAAACTAAACCTGACCATGGACTGGGCTCATGACATATAATAATGGCTTATGTGTATGCCCAAGTCCGATCCGGCCTGAAAGTTTGGGTCTGATTTTTAGTCCAAATCCCTTTTTATTTTTATACTACAAACCCGAGCCTTACCTAAATATAATTTTATTTTTTCATATTTTAACTTTTTATTTATTTTTTATTATTTTATTCCCTTTAAAATTTAATTTAATTTGTCAAAATTTGTATGTCATTTTTCATATTAAATATTTATAATCATGTTTATTAATTATTAATATTTTGTACACATATACTTATATTATACTTAATAAATATATAAAAAAATTAATTAATATTCATATTTGTGCCAGGCCAAGCTCAAGCTTTGAAAGGTCAAGCTTAAGTTTTGCCCAAGCCTGATAATTTCATCAGATATTTTTTTATATCCGACTAAATATTGAGCAGACTTTTGAATTTGGACGGATAACTCGACTCTTGAATAGATCTAGTTTAAACCGATCCCGTTTACATACCTAGACGTATCCAAGTAGAGGGTTTCAAGCTTTCAGCCTAACGAGTAACAAGTTTCCACTCTTGATATCGCCTGCTGATGTTTTCGCAAAAGCCCTTCTTTTTAACACTATATTTCAAATTTAGGCTCGGTTTATTTTATTGAGAACAACTTTTGAAAAATTATGTTTGAAAAAATATTTACATTTTTTATAAAATTGCAAATTATTGAAATAATTAGAAACTTATTGAAAGCTGCAAATTAAAGAAGGTATCATCCAATATAACTAAGTCCTAGAGTTAATTCTTTTAAAAAAATTAAAAACTTTAAATTTATGCCCATATATTATATGAATACGTTTGGAAGAAAAATACAATCGCTTTCTTTTATGTTCCCACATATATTCCCTTATCAAGAAAAGAGAATTGTATATATAAAAGTGGGTCGTAATTAATAATAAAGTTGCATTAATCCATGCATGAGTATACTTGTTAATCTACCCAAAGCATCAAATACCACTGATTTGGACCATGAAATTTGTTGAAACTTAGGATTGACTATTGAGTCTGAAGATTCCAGAAAAAGACAAAGGTTTCTCCATCGAGCTCCCAATAATTCCAAGGTCTTCCGGTCAAGAAAAGTATGATTTCGTGCAAGGGTTATTTCTTGCCAACCATTTCCCCCTCAAATTTATTAGTGGCCCAATTCTTCACCACCACCAATGCACACAATTATTTTGAAATCTTCGTCGGTTTCTTGAAGTTGAAGATACGAATATATAGAATGTGAAGAATAAGCTGTAAAATGTGAGTTTAAATTTGGTGGGTGTTTGGTAAGAAGTTTGAGCATTAAAGACTGATACGATTTTAAGTTTGTTCAATAACTTCTTCACCGAAAATGAGAGAAACAATAGAAGAAAGCCTCCAAGTTTGACACGCAATTTCAACACTGACTTCTGTTTCAAAGTCAAAGGGAAGCAGCTGTTGCCAGCCACCTGAGACACTTGGGGCTTTTTTCTTTGTCTTCGTTTTTTTTCTTTTTAGGAAAAAAATTGTTGTGAAATTCTAAGAATGCCACATTTCTTCTTTTTTTTTTTTTGGTACAGAAGAATGCCTCATTTCGATCATTTTAAATACAGAAATACCCTTGAGAGGGTTAATGGTGTGATGTGGGGCTGTATATTTTGTAAGATTATTTTCAATACATAATCAGTATAATTTTTTTATTTCATGAGAAAGATTAAAATGATGACATAAATGTATTTTAATTTTTATTTATTTTTAATTGTCTTAAAAGGAGTATGCATCATTATCTTGACTTCATTTGTAGAATAAAAAATTTTATTGATGGTGTATTAGATAATAATAATCATATTTTGTATTGATTATTGAATATGGATAATATTTTTGGTCTTTGGCCTTATTCATGTGGGTGATGTTGGTGCATAGTTAGACTTGACAATTCGTGTTTATAGTTTGTATTTGTGTCATGTAAAATTATATTTGTGTCATGTAAAATATAAAACTTTCATGTTAAAATTTATATCGGCATGGAAAACATAAAACTTTATTTTAGCTTTTATCATATTCATATATATATTTTTACCTAATTTTAGCCTATATCACATTCATGTTTTTTATTCATATTGTGTAATTATGTCATGTCTAAGATTATTAGATCTAATTTTTTATTTTCTTTTGAATATGGGTTTTTTTCTTTTTAAACCCCCTTAAAAGTAATAGTTTTATGCAATGTATTAAAAACCATCAAATTACGACTAAAAATAATATTTTTAGCTATGTATTACGTTTAAATTTTATTGTTTTTCTTTTTCTTTTTTTTTTCCTTTTCATATTCATTTCTCTTGTTGCGGGAAAAAGAAAATAAAGATAAAAAATAAAAAAGATATCTTTTTTTTCTTAAAAATCAAGGAATTTTTTTTAAACAGTCAACTTTTTTTTTTCAAAAATTTATTTTTTTTACTCATAGCAAATATGATACAAAATGTATAAAAATTATTTTACCTTTCTTTTAATCCTTCACACAACAAAAATAAGATAACACAATATAATCTAACTCAATCATATTCTATAAATAATTTTGTGCTCCAAACACATCTTAAAAAGTATATATCAATATCAACACAAGTTGGGATTTTGATTAAAATCCCATTCAGCGTATTCCAGTTGGCACTACAAAAATCTGTGCCTTTGCCGACACTTTGACAGTGGCGTTCATAAAACGTGATGCTATTTGTATGAGTGTAACGGCACAAAGTCACGGGTCGACAATGCTAAAACATTTAACGGCACATTTTCAAGTTAAAGACTCTTATTTTTCTAATAAAACTCTACCTAATTCTATTTCTAGCTTTCCTAATTTCCTTTAACCCAAAAAACCTAATCTCCTCAATTTCTCTCCATATTCCCGATTTGCATTTCTGAGCTCTCCATTGCTGAGCTCTGTCTCCTCTCTTCATCTCCATTGCTACTCATTCCCCATATCTTTTCATCGTGTCGCCTAACTTCATTGTTCTCCACATTCTCACTCAGCTCTATCTTCATCAGTCTCCATCGTCTCTGTTCTTCTCCAATCTCCACATATTTTGGGCCTTCGCCGACACCTCTTCTCGAAAGCCATCGGTCGTCTGCTCCGATGGTCTCTGTTCTTCGGTCCTCTACTTGAGGTAAGTCCAATTTTTCCATTGCTTGCTTAAAACATGAATGTCAGAGGAAGAACCAGTACAAATGACAGAGGAAGAGAGTGAGGATGATGTTATTAAGTTGTAATTGTTTTCAACCGAATTTATGTTGGTTTTATGTTGATGTGAAAGTGCAGCTATGCTTTCTGATTTTTAGTAAGTTGAATGAGATTTCATCAGTTTGAATCCTTCTTTGACTGCATCAGATCCACAATTTTCCCGATTTGAGTTTATGTTTTCATGATGATTCTTCTGGTTTTATGTTCTGTGATGCAGTTTGGATTTTTCGTAAGTTAAAGAAAAATCATGGATTGCCTGTCGTCTAAAGCTGCAGCCTAACAGTTACTGGTGAAATGTAGAATAGGCTTTCTCTAATAACATGCTTAGTCTAGCATTTGCATTTTTTTGCGTTTGATGATAGGTTCTTATATACTGAAATGCTTAAATTCACTATCTGCAACTAGTGACAACTGACCACCTCGAAAGAAAGCATCAAAAGCTTAGCCAACTTGTTCTAAAGATCTCTAAGGTTGTGAAATCATTTCATTATCAAACCAGACAACTGTTAATCTGTTGTAATCATCTCAATACTCCTCTTCTGACTGCGTCCACTACCATTAATCAGTCTTCTATACATTTTCAATGCAGATATATATATGCCGGTCCCTGTCATTGCAAATATTGAAAAGAAACATTCAAGTCTGCTTAAATCTCTGTATTTCAAGTTTTTTATGATTGAAGATGTTAGTTAATGAACCAAGTCAACTTAATTAAACTTTAAATTAATTGCTTAAGTAATTCTTACCTATTAGTCCTAAATGTGAAGTTTTGTGGTGTTAGCCTAAATAAATTATTAATGCAAGTGCTTTATTTTTCTGTCAACATTAATGCAACAACTAAAGTTGTACCATTATTCCTTTTGTTCAATTTGATGGCATGGATGGAAAGTGATATTTTTATTTCTCTTTTCATCTTACTTAATTATCATAGTTGTTAATTAACGGGCAAACTTAAGTCTTGAGATGGAATGATGGAATATATAGCCTAAGTTCACTTTTCTTTAAACATTGTTAGTAGAATTAGTTAATCCCATATTGAGGATTTCCAACGTTTTGATGAGTAAATAATCCAACTAAATTTTGCTGTTTAAATTAAAATCTATGCTAAATTTATGCTTTTCTTGGATTATTCATCTAATTCTGTTCTTGCTTGGTTAATACATGCATTAAATTCCTTCTTAGGCTCACTATAAAAAGAATTTAAGCTTTAAATTCCTCTTTAAACCTCCCAAACCAAAGGTTTTTTTTTTTTTAGTATGTGCGTTGATTGGTTTTGAGTATGATTTATTTGTGTGAACTATGTTAAGGTGTGTAGAGAGGTGAGAATCGGTTGAAAGGAAAGAAAGATGAGAAAAAGGTGAAAAATGAAGGAGGTATAAAAAGAAAAGTAGTGTATTTTAAAGAGAAAACATGTAGTTCAATTAGAAGCACTCTTTTAATTTTTGTTTTTTTAGTGGACTGACAAAACAGAAATACTATTGATTTAAGGCTACCTTCAAACACCAATTACTTAAAGCTGTTGTCTGTGGAACAAATATACAAGAGCACATTGACATAGCTCATGTATCTATTATACTTCCAACAACTCTACACATCATAAGGTGCTGGCAAAGCCATCTTTGTCAAAAACACCAACCAAAGAAAATAAAACATTTTTGTTCCAACCAGACCTTTCTCATCATCAGCAAACAATCAATCAAGAACCTTTAAATTCCAAACAAAAAGATAAGAATAATTGAAAATCTTATTTGCATATAAATTCAATCTCATGTTCCTGAAATGTAATATATGGAGTCTGCATACTGCCATTATCTGTGACAGGGTTCTTCCTGATGGAAAAAATGGCATGGAAATCATGTTGAACTTGCTGATATCAACAAGTCATGAGTGGACTAATTCAGCTAAATATCTTTCAGCATTAGAACTTGCTTTAATGCGGCTTTGTGCAAGGCACATTTCTCCATTTTCTGTCTATTATTATTTTCCAAGTAGCAACATCTTTAGTTTCTTTACTTGTGTTTCATGGAACAGAAGCACAAAAACTTATTAAACTGTATAGAGTCAGATTAATGGGTTCTGTACTTGATATATATGGAGCTTGTGTTTCTTCAGGTAAAAATTAATTGATGCCAATCTTTCAATTTTAGGTACCTTCTGCAAGAGGAAAAGAGAGGAAAAGCTCTAGATTCTGTTGCAAACTTCCATTTACAGAATGGATCGGTATGTAATGCAATTGCAATCAGAGATCATCTAAGTCATTTTGGCTCAACATATAGTTTTTGGATCTTCCTCTATATTAGTTAAATAATTCTATGTGGGATTTTGTTTCAGAAAGGTCAACTCTTTAGGTGCAAAGATTGATTATATGAGTATTATGTTATTTCTATAATTTAATAAACTACCAAAAAGTTCTTAACTGTAAAAATTAGCTGTGCTAATGGATAAAAAAATGGGGAACCGAGAGAGCATGTTCTTATAGATGCGAACTCTCTATCTTGTGTTTATTACTGATTCCCTCTCTCATCTAATAACTTAAGTATGGAACAGATGGTTCAAAGATTAAATTGGATGGCTGACCAATCAGAGAAAGGTCTACGGCAAAGTGCAGGTATCATGGTGAACTATGTCTACAGGTAACTTTTCTGTCACAACCAGCCTTTTTATATTAATCATTTTTTAAAAGGAAATTTCATTGGTGAAGAAACTTAAAACTTCTTAAATGTACTTCTGCATTAATCATGCCCAATTTGATTGCTTCCTGCTTGAATGTCTGAGAAGGTAAAATAAGATGTAAGTTATTATTTAAACCTTCTGTAAGTCCTTGTTGTATTCTCCAACTTTATTAGAAGACAATTGAACCATTGTTTGAGATGATTTTGCTAATAAATTTGTTACTACTGCCCCTCATTCTGATTATTTTTCAAACTTGATCTCATTTTTTTGGGAGCAGTGCATCAATTTAAGCAAATTGGTTTCTGAACGTCCGAAGTAAGTGTCCGAGTAATAATCTTAGTGTGAAAACAACTGAATGCCTTTTAATTCCTAACATATATAGTTTTGTGACCAATATAGAAACCCATGCTCAGAGTCGGTCTCTGCAATACTTTCTATAGTGGATGAAATTGAGGACAATCTCTACTATTTTAGTGATGTTGTCTCTGCTGGAATTCCTGATGTTGGGAGGTTAATAACAGACAATATTTTGCAGCTTTTGATGCTTCCTTTACTGTTTCCAGCTCTTCGAATAGATGCTGACAGTGTACGAAACTTTTTCCTTTTTACTTTTTTTTCTTCATTTTGGATGATGTAAGGAAAAAAAAAAATTCTGGCTGTTGGGGTATTTTTGTGATGAAAGTTGACCTTTGATTTATTTGGATGCTGCCTACCCTCTTAATATAGAATATGAAGATTGGTGCAGCCACTTCTTTGTATCTACTTTGTTGCATCTTGTGCATGGTGAAAATCAAGGATTTGGCAAACACCACTGCTGCAGCTTTTTTATATCTGCTAGAGGCCTTTGCTGCAAATTATGAAGCTAAACTCGATGGTAAAGAATATTTTATTGAATTTTTTTGGCTGTTAAAACGGCAAAGTTTTGCACTCATCGATTGTTGAGTCAGTGCTTGAACTCTCATTAATTGCAGTTCAACGAATTGGTTCTCGTCAAAGGATAGGTATGAGAGCTGTGATCAATCCAGCAACCAAGAAGAAATTTGGTTCATTCATTAATCATTTTATGTTCTATACATATCATTGTTACTTCTCTTTTGTTTTATGTGATGTAAAGGAATTATTCTGTAATTTACATTTTGCACGGAACTTGTAAGGCTATGCTTAATGATTTCTTGATATAATGATAAGCCTTGAAAATTTCTATTTTGCTCTTTCAAAAGGAAAACTTTATAAGAATTGTGGGAAGGTAATTTCTCATTAATTTGTTATTTTGTTAAGTTTCGATATTTGGTAATTGTAGATATTAGATACAATATGAAGACATAATACAAAAATGATATGAAAAAGGTTACCATTTGGGATTTTAACAAAAATTCAATAAATATAAAAATTTTAAATAGGACTTTTATCGGCATTTTAAAGTGCCGGTAAAAGCTTTTAAATTTAAATTAAAACTCAATAAATATAAAAATTTTAACTTTTAAATAGGACTTTTACAGGCACTTTAAAGTGCCGGTAAAAGCTTTTTACTTTTAATGGCATTTAAAAGCGCCGGGAAAAGTTATGCCGGAATTTGCAAAACTTATACCGGCATCGGAGTACATGACCGCCAGCAAACCTTTATCGGCATTCACCTAGCGGGCGGTTAGCCGGCGGTCAACAAACCGCCGGTAAGATTTTTACCGGCGGTTGATATGTCTTTTATAAGTGCCAGTAAAAGTCAATTATCTTATAGTGTGGAAATTCTGTACCAAAAAAATATTCTAGTTGGAAATTGAGGAATTGCATTTATTATAACTTTGTATTAATGAAAATGAAGGCACAACCCCCCCTCATGCAGTCACACACATGCATATGATGTGCTAATAGTGTATAGTCTCTATACATTGTCAATGTCAAAGTTGTTAATACCGTTTTGGTTTCGGTCGTATTGGCCTGTACGCATTAGTTTTGAAGTCTCTATACACTGTTAATGTCAAGGTTGTTAAAACCATTTCAGTTTCGATCATACCAACCAATACACGTCAATTTTGACAAAATTTGGTACACTTGAGTTGATTTTTTATACTAGTTTTGGTACCAGGTAATATTGACTGGTTTCATGAGTTTCAAGTGATTTCGGTACATTTCAGCAAAATTCAATGTTTCAGTTGGTACGTAAAAATTACAAGAAAATTGAATTTTTTTTGTTTTATTATATATTTTTTATATTAAATTAAAACTAATAAATACATGAATAATGAATTAAATAAATGCATTAATAAATTTAACAATTTAAAAATAATTATTATTTGTTGCACAAGTAATTTTATTAATTTTATACTTAACATTATCAATGTTAAATGTTTTATATATTTATTTTTCTTATTACTAAAAATATTATATGTATGAAAAATTTATAAATATTATTAAATTAAACCAAAAAATTTGAAATAATATATCGAAACAATTGATATTGATATATCTTATTGTAAAAAAAACTGAAAATGCTCTTTGGTACGAAATTTACAATCTTGGTTAATGCACCAAATGTTGACATCTTGTCAATAAGCTCTTATAAGTAAATTCAAAAAAATTTATTTGTATCTATTTTTAAGGGCTTGATATTTTTTAGTTTGCTTATTATTGAAATGTTAACCTCTGATACATTGGCAGTGTATAGAAATTATACACTGTCGGTGCATCATATATAAATTTTATATATATATATATATAAATATATATATGAGTAAGGATTCGCTTTAAATGTGTTCATAAATCAGACTAGTTTGAGCCGAGTTTAGGTTAGGTGTTAAGAGGTTTATAGTGAGCTCAAGCTTGACCTGATTCTATTTTTTGGGCTTAAGATTTTGCCTAATCTTTTTCTTTTTTTACATACAATGAATAAATCAAATCCGTTTAAGCTTGTTTGAACACTATTAATTTTTTAAAAAAATAAAAATAAAATAAAATAAGTATATGTTACAATCTTAACCCTACTTATGGGATCTAAAAATTTCATTAGTAGTGTATTAGATAATAATCTTCATTTTCATCTTTTTTTTCTTTTTTTGGTTTTTTACTATCTTTTCTTATCTTTTTTTTTTTTTGCCTTTTCCATTACCCGAAAATAGAACTAAAAGAAATAGAGAAAATAAATTATAAAAAAACTAATAATAATAAAATTGATGAAATGGATTCAAGGCCTAAATCATTTCTTAAAACCTAATTAATCTATCAAGCAAAAAACATAATTCAAAATCCAATAATCGAATTAAAACCAGAAGTCAAATAACAAATCCAATTAACTAGAAATTTTCGGAATAAATTCTAAGATTTCCGTACGATGAGATATAACTAATTTTGGACTTAAATTTAGATTAATCTTGATGCCCCTTACAAAATTACTAAGATCCCAAACAAAATGAAATGTTTATACAGCAATTGCTCAAATACGAAGACATGCATTCCGGTGAAACTTCTCAGTTTCAAAAAAAAAAAACCCTCGTAATTGTACGTTAAATTCTTTGAGAACAAGAGTCAAACACGCCAATGCAAGCTACAAGAAGCCAAGTTTGAATGGAATTAAAGCTGAAATTGCAAAAAGCAGATGAACCAATTCCGTCTTGAATTAAATGGGAAATGGACTGTTCATGGAAACTTTCAGTTGCCGTATTTGCTTGAATTATAAGGGTATAACAGACAGTCGAATTCTTCCAACGGCCTATTAATTAGAAGATTGAGGCCCTCTTGAAGGATAGCAAAGTCAAAATCCATACCCGCAAGGCCAAAATGGCTGGCTGTTGGTACCTAAATATTATGCAGTGCTTAGGGGACCAGGTGCGTGCGCTTCTACAGAAGGCTTTGGACCTTTGGTCCCAACTCCATAACTATACATTGATGAGAGTACATTCGCTTAGCTGTCTGCCCGGACTCCAAAAATATAGTACTAGCTAATAAATAAGGGAAGGAGGCTAGCGGTTAACCAGTGTCATTAATCAGTACACGAAAAATTGAAATTCCAATGCTTACATTGATATTTTGGCATTGGCAATGTGGTAGCCTAGAGATTTTTTTTTATCATTTGTACGGTGTACCCTAATGATTATTATTATGATTATTTTTGGTGAAAACTTTAAAGTAATGTTTGGTTGGGAAAATTTTTTTTTTACTTGAGGGAATTTTTTTCCGTCAAATGATTCCCGCATTTGGTTGGAGGAATCGGATTTCGGGGGGTAATTTTTTTTACCAACAGTGTCAAAATAGTACCAAACAGTGTCAAATTTGAGAAAAAAATCCCCCCTCTCCCTGAGGTATTTTTTTCCGGGGGAATTTAACTTTTTTACCAATTTTACCCTCCAATAATTATATTTTGTTTTCATTTTACCCATAAACCTATCTAATATTACAACCATGTTTTTTTCTTATTTTGATGAATAGAAAAATGAATTTAAAATCAAATGGACCAATAATAAGATGGACCCTATGATTTTTGTTAATCAAAATCAATTTAATATAGTAATAGTTTGTTATATCAAAATAATTTACATAACAAAAACCTTATAAAAAATGGCAAAATAAATAAATAAGTATATTAAATAAATAAATAAATAAGTAATTAATTTAAATATAATTTATTTCAAGTGTTATTCACTCTACATCAACTAATAATATGGAAGGTATTATAGTAAAATAAATAATTTTACCCTCTTACTTTCCTTTAACCAAACACAGAAATCTTAGATTCCCACCAAAACAACCAAACACAGGAATCTAATATTCCCAGTAATTCGTTAAGTAAAATAATATTTCGGTAATTTAATATTCCCGGTAATCTTAAATTTCCCGAACCAAACGGCCCCTAATGATTATTTTGCTGTTGGACATGCTTGATGAGTTAATTTGCATTGTTTCAAATGTTTCAAATCAATGTGCATGATGTAGAAATAGAAAGATAAAAAATTGGAAGAAAAGGAAAGTGAAAAAATGAAGATATTTTTTATTGATGTGTTTTGTAAGAAAAATAAAAAACTGAAAGAAAGTATATTTTTTATCCTGATATGGTTAAAAATTGAAATTTCTATTATCTCATCATTATACCATTAATAAAATAAGATAATAAGATAATTTCTTTTAAATGACAATTTTATGAATATAAAAATTTTACTCACATCTGTCTTATTTGATTTTAACTATTATTTTCAATTTAAAATAATTTATTTTTGTAAATAAAGATGAAAAAATAACACTTTTTATTTTCTTTCCCTCGAAATTTTTTCTCTTACAAAACATTAGTGCAAGTCATTTTCTTTTCACTTTTTTAATTTTTTGATTTTTTTGTGCAATTTTAATTTGATATTGTTTTTTAGACTTTGATTAGAATTCTATGTTTTGTTAAGAATTTATTTAAACTTATTGTGTTAATGTTATTGATTATTATATGTTTCTTTTTTAATTTTAGGTTTTATTTTAATTTTTTTTATAATAAAACTTGATAGTATTTAGGTGGGATTGGACGAGTTTGAACTATTTGTTGTATATATATAAAGATGGGTTTAGACAAAAAATTAAATATAAAAAATCGACCCAACCCAAACTTCAACTCACCTACTTTCCATTAATATCCTATCTAATTAAACCCGACTCGAACCGATCTATGAACATCTTAATAGTTAACTGGATATCCCAAATTATTGAATAAGTTCTAATTTCAAATAAAGTCCCCAATGAAATTCATTGAAAGTGTGTTTGGATGAGAATTTTTGGAATTTTGAAGCATTTTAAAATGAAGGCATTTTATCAATTTAGAACACTAGCATATAATTGTCTTATTTGGATAAATATTTTTTAGAAAGAATTTCTGAATACTAAAATTTGATTAAATAAAAAAATAATTATAAAAGAAAATATTAAAAAAATATGAAATATGGGTATCTTTAGATTTGTAAAAATATATTGATATCATTAATAATATAAAAGAACAATAATATATATTATATTTAATTAAAATAATATATATTTTTAAATTTTATATTAATAGTGGGCTCGTGTGTAAAAAAATAAGGAAAGTTTTAGAGAAATTTTGAAAAACCACCTCTTGAAATTCTTCAAAATTTTTTGCCAAAGAAATTGAATTTTAGATTTTTGAATATCTTTATTGAAATAAATTTACCTTTTAAAATCCTTCATCTAAACACACCATAAGAGATCATCATTTTCCCTTTCTTCAAACTCATGATTAATTTTCCTAATTAAGAAAAAATTGATATAATACCTAAATTTACCCCTATCTATCTATATATATATTGTACAAATCACGAGATGTTTCTATATTATATTAAGTATAAAATTAATTTTTATTTATATTGATCCAAAAAAATTTAACTTGATGAATATTTAAATATAAGATTTTTTTTTATAAATCGTTTTCACTAGAAAATACAGGTTATTAATTCTTACACAACCAGCCAACCGTTTGGATTCCCTCTATCTTTTCTTTATAACCATACTTTATCTCTCTATTTTTTATTTTGAGTAGCTAAAAGAAGTTGTGCATGGAAAGTTTTTTTTATCGATACTATATGTTATTTTAATTAGACGACTGACAAGATAAAATTATCTTATTTCCTCGACAAATTCTAGATTCTGAAGTTTATATGAATTTCTTCTGCCAACATTGCCGTTTAATCTGGGTGAGCTAAGTCGTTCACCAACAAAAGATAATCGTGCAATTAATACTATGTATTAAATATTCGTTTGACGTGTCAACCCTCTCACCGACTCTCCCATGCATTCACACTACACAGTTTCGATGAGTGGCAAAGCTGAAATTCGTTCATTATAAGAAGGGCAAAACGTAAATCACGCTAGTATAAATTAACACAAAAAAAAAAAGGATTTGTGGTATATACATGCAATATAGTATAAATATAAATAGAAAATTGGAGGGAAAAAAATCGGCTGTGTTGCCGTTGGCAAAATCAATGCCACGGCGATTTAACATTAAAAGTTCGTTGGGGTAGTTGCATCCTCCCATCTCTCTCTGCCCCTTTAAATTGCTCCAACTTCTTCCTGCAATTGCAACTCATTAACTCTTTTCCCAATCTTTCCTTCATTTTCTTAGCAAATTCGGAAGCGAAAAAACCACCAATTTTTCTTGGGTTCTTGACGCTGAAGTTTTCATTTCTTGATTTTCAGAAACTTTTCTGATCTAGATTTAATTTGCTTTAGGCTTCAAATTGGGTTTGTTTTATAGCAAAAGGATGGCAGAAGGGAGTAGGCGAAGCTCGAATGCTGAGCCTGTGCAGGTCCAAACAGCTTCATCGGAAGAAAGAAGATCAAACAATCTCCCAAACTTTCTTCTTTCAGTAAGGCTAAAATATGTGAAGCTTGGCTACCATTATCTAATCTCCAACGCCAT
The DNA here is from genome assembly GCA_031772115.1 of Heritiera littoralis. Classification (NCBI taxonomy): domain Eukaryota; kingdom Viridiplantae; phylum Streptophyta; class Magnoliopsida; order Malvales; family Malvaceae; genus Heritiera; species Heritiera littoralis. The sequence continues at coordinate 1,446,539 of JAPDPK010000142.1, read as the reverse complement.
GTATTTAATGCTTGTGCCTCTCCTAGGCATTGCTTCAGCTCATCTTTCCACGCTTACTTTGCTTGATTTTGCTCAACTATGGGACCAACTCAAGTTCAATCTTGTCTCCGTAACCCTATGTTTAGGTCTTGTCGTATTCTTGGCCACACTTTACTTCACGAGCCGCCCCCGGGAAGTTTACTTGGTTAATTTTGCATGTTATAAGCCTGAAGATGAGCGTACTTGCACCAGGGAGATCTTCATGGAGAGATCGGGTCTCACCGGGAGCTTCACCGATGAGAACTTAGCCTTCCAAAAGAAAATCCTTGAGCGGTCCGGTTTGGGGCAGAAGACCTACTTGCCTGAGGCGGTGTTGCGTGTCCCACCGAACCCGTGCATGGCGGAGGCCAGGAAGGAGGCTGAGACAGTGATGTTTGGAGCCATTGACGCGCTCTTGGCTAAAACTGGTGCCAAGGCTAAGGATATAGGTATCCTTGTGGTGAACTGCAGCTTGTTCAATCCTACGCCATCTCTTTCCGCCATGATTGTGAATAGATATAAGCTTAGAGGGAACATTTTGAGCTACAATCTTGGTGGCATGGGATGCAGTGCTGGGCTCATTTCTATAGACCTTGCTAAACAGATGCTACAGGTGTGTTTCTGTCACCCCTTTAAACCGCATATTTTCCTGCTAATTGATGGCATAAATTATGTGAAAACGAATCCATGAACATTTACTATAATTATATGATTAATAACAATGACTTATCGTTAAATTGTTAAGTTTTTAATTTTAATGATAAAACTTAATCCTAAAAATCACAAATATCCAAATAAAAGAACTCAGGCAGCGTTCGTCTAATTGGAGGAAATGAAACATAAGTAGATTTGTATATTCCTGCAGCCTGCTGAGCACATGTGCTCGAGCTGGAAATTGGTCTATTAGGTGAGCCACATTAAAGGAAGCTGCAGATGATTTTATTGGGCCAACTGACTCAAAGGAAAAGACAGGTGTTATAATCAATTTAAAAAGAAAAGGTGTTACTATTAATTACATCCGTAGCTTAGAGGGTCCAAACCACCCAATTGGAAATGTGGTAGGGTAACCTTAGCTAGTTTCTAGTGCTATTCCCATTAAATTACAAGTTGTGGAATTTATAAATATTAATGCAAATCTGAAGATATGAATAGCTTGAATAGAATGAAAATTTATTTTCCATATATTTCCCCTTTTACTTTCAGAGTTAATTTTAAATAGATTTATTAATTATGATATGACTTATTGATAAATTATTAAGATTTTAATGGTCAAAATTTAATCTGAAAATAGTGGGTAGATTTGGTCGATGCAATGACTGACATGTTTTGCTCCAATTAACAGGTGCACCCCAACTCTTATGCCTTGGTGGTAAGCATGGAGAACATTACTCTCAACTGGTACTTCGGCAACGACCGATCAATGCTCGTCCCAAACTGCCTCTTCCGTATGGGCGGCGCTGCAATCCTTCTTTCCAACCGGTCCTCCGATCGACGCCGATCCAAGTATCAGCTTATTCACACCGTACGAACCCACAAAGGGGCTGACGATAAATGTTACAACTGTGTCTTCCAACGCGAGGATGACACCAAAAGAATCGGCGTTTCCCTCTCGAAAGACCTCATGGCTGTCGCCGGAGAGGCCCTTAAAACCAATATCACCACTCTCGGGCCATTAGTTCTTCCCATGTCCGAGCAACTCCTGTTTTTTGCTACTTTGGTCGCAAGGAAAGTCTTCAAAATGAAGATCAAACCATACATCCCAGACTTCAAGTTGGCCTTCGAGCATTTCTGCATTCACGCAGGCGGGAGAGCTGTGCTAGATGAGCTTGAGAAAAACCTTGATCTCACGGATTGGCACATGGAGCCATCGAGAATGACTCTTTACAGGTTTGGAAACACTTCAAGCAGTTCTTTGTGGTACGAATTAGCTTACTCAGAGGCCAAAGGAAGAATCAGAAAAGGTGATAGAACATGGCAGATTGCTTTCGGGTCAGGTTTCAAGTGCAACAGTGCTGTTTGGAAGGCATTGAAGACCATCAATCCAGCCAAGGAGAAGAGTCCTTGGATTGATGAGATTGATGACTTTCCTGTTCATGTGCCTAAGGTTGAAAGAGTTGGTTCTTCCAAAACACCATAGTTTTCATTAAGGAGAGAGAATATTAGTTAGTAAAGTAGTACTATGATTTATTTTATAAAATGTTAATGTGTGTTGATTTGAAGGTTAATTTCAAGTTAAAGACAAAAAAGCACCCATTCCATCACTTTCTTTCCCATTTTCATTTTTTTAGTACAATAAAAATAATTGATTGATGAATGTAATTTTTACACGATGAAACGCTGCTTATTTCATTATTTGTTGAACAGATTTTTTGTCTACCTATATATTAATTTACTACACATGCATGAACAATCTTTCATGATGTCAATGTCAACTTTTACCAAGTATTTTTTTTTAGACAAATCAATTGAGCTAGAGTGTAGCTTAATGAACAAAGAAAATATGTTCTTAAACAAGTTGAAGATCATTGGGTGTAATGCAAGGAATCCATGCATGGTTGTTAACCTTACAATTTGGGTTATAGAAATTTTGCGCCCAAGCAAGCATATTTCTATTGGGACTTCAGTTTTTTTGGCCTTGATTAAAGGAACCAACAATGAAAATTTAGGTATTACCAAAACTTGACTTTGATCTTCCTTTTTTTTGTTTTTTTTTTGTTCTTGATTATTTCTAAGAGTCTAAAGAGACAAAATCTTTAAAACTTGTATTTCCATTCGAAGAATGATTTTGGCTCGATCTTGAGAAGCACAAAACCTTTACGGGATATCGTCAACAAACTTTAATTATGTGTTGTCATAATCTAATCAAAGATCGAATTCATTAATTATTTAATTAATTGCTCTTCCCAACCAGGCCGACCAGGCTTCAATTTCAATTTTCAACGAGAAAATTTATATACACTGATCTAGTATAACGTATTTTGATCATGTTTAAGGTATAGAATAAATAATAAAATAAAATATTTTGATCATCTTATGTTATGTTTGATGAACATAATAAAAAAGAGATTGGATTGTAAAGAGGATTTATCATCTTTTTAGTATAGAATGATTCAATATTCTCCAAAATGAACTGATTATTTTTAATCTAATGTGATTAGGTAATAGATATTTATATTTTCTCCCCAAAATTTACATTTAAAATTAACTTAAACATTCAATCATATAACAAGGGTCATTGTTTAATTCTTTAATTCAAATTATTTTTCCTTTTTCTTCATTTTTATTTTTTCTCTCTCTTTTTTTTTTACTTTCTTTTTCTTTCTTTCATTCTATTTTTTTGAATAAAAAATATAGTTTTGATAAAATAATAATTTTTGAACAATTGATTTTTTTTTGGAAATAATTTATTTTGTAAAATAATTTTTTAAAATATTTCTTCGACGTAAAAATTATTATGAATTATATTTTAATTTATGAAATTCTAATTATTAAATTTAGAGTACTTTTTTAAAGTTTAAATTTTATTTTTTCCTCTTTTTTTTTCTTTTTTAGATTGTTTATCTCTTGTTGCATGGAAAGAAAAAGATGGTGAAGAAAAAAATAATTTTTTTCTTTTAGAAATCAAGGTATTTTTTAAACAGTATTTTAAAATATATTTAACTTAAAATGATAATTTTTTTAAAATTTAAAGCATAAAAATAAAGAAATTAAAACTAAAAAATGATGATTTTTATTCTCAAAAAAATAAAAGATAATTTTTTTATTGATCAAAAGTATTCTTCTTTAAAGTAAATATAATTTAAATTTCTCTTATAAGTTATAAATATAATTAAAAATATTTTTAACTAAAAAATATTTTTGCTATAATTTATATAGTTAAGATTTAATGTTTAATAAAAAATGATTTTTTAAAATAAAATGTTTTCTAAATTTTTATTTTGTTAAAAAAATTATTTAAACCATTTCCCTCTATTTGAGAAGAAACAAGACTATGTCAACGTCTTGGGAGGTGGGAGGTGGTCCATGGATAATGGGGGACGCTACCTAACTGTCAAACAACGGACTCCTAACTTCAACTCGATCAAAGATACCACAGAGAAGGTGGTGGTATGGATTAGATTGCCTTATTTACCTATGGAATACTACACAAGATGGCTCTGATGAGAATGGGTGAATGTGTCGGCAGGATTATTAAATTGGATAGGAACTTTGAGGAAGCCATTCGAGGTCGATTTGCGGGAATCTATGTGGAAATCGACCTAAACAAACAGTTAGTTTCAAAAATATTTGTTGGCAGTCATACCCAACTGGTAGAGTTTGAAGGTTTTCACATTATCTGCTTCCAATGTGGAAAGGTAGGACATAAAGTGGAGAATTGTCCTCTGACTGCACAAACTGATCCAATAAATACTGAAAAATTCAACAAAACATGCTAAAACAGAGGCAGCAAATTCCAGAGAGACCAACTTTGGTCCATGGACGATGGTACAGAGTACAGTCAGATCGAGCCAACGAAGGGGAGAGGTGGAAAAAGGAAAGTCAAAGACATCCCAAGATTCTGGTCGTAATAATGGAAATTAGTTTAGTGCTTTGGAAAATGAGGTTGCCAAGAATGGTGAAGGTTAAGATTCTTCAGCAATAATCAGGGATTCCCAATAGGATCCACGAAATTCTAGAATATCACATCCAAGAAATCAGAAACTACCACAATACATGCTGAATAAAATTAAAAATTTGAAAGGCAAATCTATTGCAAAGGAAAGTAACTCCACTGTTGGTATACCTTCAGAATTTAATATGAATTCACCAATGAACTTTCAAGTTGGATCTTTATCATCCTTGAAAAAAGAAAATAAGTTTTTGAGTGGGCCCAATTCTATTATGAAGCAGGCTAGAAACTTTGTAAAGCCCTTTGTATCCTTGGCTCCACTTGATGCCCCCATCAGGTTTCACCTTTCATGCTGGCTCATCTATGAATGTGGAACCGTCTAACATGATGCCTGGCCGAATACCAAGTATGGAGCAATCTATTGAGACATTTCCCAATAACCATGAAGGTATGTTAGGTATAACTACAAGCCATTTATTGTTACCACAGCCAAAACCACCTATGAATCCAACATTATTGGAAGACGGGGAGATATTGAGTAGAAATAATCGAGAAGGTCAATTTGAGTTTCAGAATTATAATGCGCCTGATGCAAGGAGTATGGATGCTAATTCCATGGAGGTCTAGTGACCAAGATGATCTCCCTTCCCTTCTCACCATTAGTTATATATGTCAATACTGTTCTGGAATTATAGAGGAGCGGCTAGTATGGAGTTCAGTCAGAATGTGCTGGAGATGAAAAGAACTCACAAGTTTGATAATTGTTGAACCACGTATAAGTGGTAGGGTAGTGGATAAAGTCATTTGTAAACTACGTTTTGACCATGCTTTCAAAGTGGGTGCAAAGGGTTTTTCTGGAGGCATTTGGTTATTGTGGAACTCAAGCTTTGGTGATATAGGGATCATACACAACAGCATGCAAATCATCTCATTTATGGTTGCAAAGAATGGTTGTAAATGGGCAATGTCAGCTATCATGGGAGCCCATGCTTCACTAAACGTCTACGCCTTTAGAGGTATTTGGCAGAACTTAAGGATTTTGAGTTTTGTCCGTGGTTGTTAATGGGCGACTTCAATCAAATTACTTCCTTGACTGAAAAATAGGGTGGGAGGACTGAATCTGCTTACAAAATGAAAAAAATTCAGTGATGTGATTACTAGTCGCCATCTTTTAAACCTTGGAGCTTCCGGTTGCCAGTATACATGGATAAATAATCATAGCTTAAGTGGCTTAATATTGAAGTGGTTGGATAGAGCTTTATGTAACACAGGATGAAGATTATTATTTCCTGAAGCCACGGTAATTAATCTTCCTAGAAAAAGCAGCGATCATTGTCTGATACTCTTAAAGCTCTCCCCCAACCTCGTTCATAATCAGAACCGTGGACCATTTCGGTTTGAAGTTGCATGGCAGATGTATGATGGCTTTGATATGTTACTCAATAACTCTTGGAACAGGGAGAATTCACTTGTTACTAATCTTACCATGTTTCAACAGGTAGTCACGGATTGGAACAAGAAGGTGTTCAGGAATATTTTTAAAAAGAAACGTACCTTGTTAGGCCGTTTGGAAGGGGTACAAAAGAAGTTGGAGATCACTGCCAATCATTTTTTGGTTCAGCTAGAGAAGGACTTAAAAGTGGAATACAACAAAGTGCTACAACAAGAAGAACTATTCTGGTTTCAAAAATCTAGGTCCAAATGGATGCAATATGGAGATTGTAATACAAGATTCTTCCATACAACCACGATAATCAGGCGTAATAGAAATAGAGTGGTTGCTTTGAAGAAAGATGATGGTTTATTGTGTACAAGACAAGAAGAACTAAAGGAGATGGTATGTTTTTTCTTTCAAAAGCTTTACACTTCTGATATGTTAGACATTGATAGAAGTAGTTGTCCTAAGTCTAATTTTTCATTGAGCCCCCAACAAGCTGAAATGTTATGTGAGGTGCCAACTTATGAGGAAATATTGGGTGCTTTACGTTCAATGGTCCCATTCAAAGCTCCAGGACCAGATGGGTTTTAGACAGGATTCTATAAGTCAAACTAGTCAGTGATCAAAGAATCTGTGTGTCGATTTATTGAGGAAGCATTAAAAAATGGTTGCTTTGATAATAATCTGAGCAAAGTACCTGTGGTTCTAATTCCAAAAGTGGATCACCTTGAGTATGTATCCCAATTCAGACCGATCAGTCTGTGCAACGTATCTGTGAAGCTAATTTCCAATATTATTGTAAGCAGACTTCAACCATACTTGGACAAACTTATAGCTCCGACCCAGTGTAGTTTTATCCCTAGCCGAAATAGCTCCGATAATATAGTGGTGGTCCAAGAAGTGGTTCACTCTTTATCAAAGAGAAGGGGAAGAAATGGAGAGATGATTATGAAGATAGATCTTGAGAAGGCATATGACCGAATTAAATGGGAGTTTCTTCGATGGGTTTTATCTGATGTTGGCCTACCTCACTCCTTGGTCAATCTTATTATGTTCTACGTCACCTCAACAGAAATGAACTTCTTATGGAATGGTGAATTGATCGAGAGTTTTAAACCTTCTAGAGGTTTAAGACAGGGAGACCACTTCTCTCCTTACCTCTTTGTACTTTGCCTTCAGAAACTAACAGATATAATTGAGCTTCAGGTGAATAAGGGAGCTTGGAAGTCGATTAATTTGGCAAGGGATGGACCGGCGATATCTCACATTTTCTTTGCGGATGACCTTCTCTTGTTTAGAAAAGCATCAGTGCAGTAGTGTCAACTGATGATGCATTACTTAAACTCATTTTGCAAAGTTTTGGGTCAAAAGGAAAATTTTGGAAAATCTAAATTATTTACCTCCCGTAATGTGCATTGTAATGTTATTATTGGCATCCAAATGTGCACTAGAATGTCTTATAGCTCAAATTTTGGTAACTACTCGGGAGTTCCGGTATTTTGCAAGAAAGTTAAAAAGTCTGACTTTCAACCTTTGTTGGATAAAGTGAAGAACTGATTGTCAAATTGGAAGGCTCAACAGCTCTCACTAGCAAGAAGAGCTACCTTGATTCAATCAGTTTCTAGCACAATTGCCACATACACAATGCAGACAACACAACTTCCTGCCTCTGTAACTAATGAGATTGATAGGTTGAACAAAGATTGTTTGTGGGGCTCTACTAAGAATAAGAAGAAAATTCCATTACTAAAGTGGAATACAGTTTGCCAACCGAAAGTTGCAGTGGGATTAGCGCTACGTAAAACAAAGGATATCAACTATGCTCTTTTGGTAAAATTGGGCTGGAAGTTGGAGACAGGAGACACAGGACTTTGGGCAAGGATACTTAAGACTAAGTACTTCAAGAATGAGTCCCTTCTTGGAGCGAGAGCTAGATCCTCATCATCACATACATGACGCAGCATTCTCTCAAGCAAAAAAAGTGGTTTCCAGTGGTCTTGCAAAGAGTATTGAGATGGTCATAGTGTTTCCTTTTGGCTTGATCGTTGGTTAGGTGTCCAACTACTTGTAAAGGTGAGTACTGTAGAGGTTCCTGCTGTTGAATTACATTGCAAGGTGAGTGACTATATACTCCCAAATGGAAATTGGGCTTGGGATAGATTGACAATATTATCTAGGGACATATCACAGATGCTACAGTCTTACCACCGTTGTCAGATGAACCAGACAAAACCTACTGGGCAGCATCTTCCTCGGGAGAATTTATGGTTAGTTCTGCGTATGAGATCATTTGGCGTCAAGTAAACTCTACCTTTTCATGGAAGAGGTTGTGGAGGCTTAATGTTTTACCACGTATCAGGTATTTTCTATGGCTAGTAGCTTACAATCGACTACTCACCAAAGAACTCTGATTCAGGAAGAAAATAGTTCAAGACACCACCTGTGTTCAATGTGGAGGGGCACTAGAAAGTTTATTGCATGCTTTACGGGACTGCCTTAGGTCCTAACAAATCTGGACAAACTGGCTATAGAGTTTGGAGCTTCAACAGTTCAATGATTGACTCATAATTTATTGAAACAGAAAACTGTTATTGAATAGTAGAGTTAGTTGGGCATCAATATTTAGGCTTAATAGCCAAATAAGCCCTCAACCTTTAGCCCAAAATGGAATTCAGCTCTCAACGTTTTATCGCGTGAAATTAAGTCCATAAGCTTTTTATTTCGGTGGAAATAAACCCTCAACCTTTTAAAATTATACAATTAAGTCCAAATCTGTTAAATAACACTAACTGCCGTTAGTATATCTAACGTGAAAGCTGACGTGGATAGTTTAGTTGGCTGCCACGTGGCATGCTACATATGCAATACTAACGGGAGTTAGTGTCATTTAACAGATTTGGATTTAATTGTATAATTTTAAAAGGTTGAGGGTTTATTTCCACTTAAATAAAAGTTTATGGATTGAATTTCACGCCATAAAACGTTGAGGACTGAATTTTTTTTAGGCTAAAGGTTGAGGGCTTATTTGGCTATTAAGCCTCAATATTTACAACAACTTGTTGGTTCCCGTAGAAATAGAGAAATAACTTCATATTTGAGGAAGGTTTCGTTTGGCCTGAAGATGGTAATCATATTATTAGGAAGTTTCTATTGGAAACAATAAGTTCTTGGACTAATAGTCAACAAGAACAAATGAAACAATGAGAGACCTTTGGAGGGAACGGTTAAAGTTAATGTAGATGCATCAGTTAAAGGAAATCCAAGCCATTCAATTGCTGGGGGTTTGATCCAAGATTCACATGGAAAATGGCTGGCTGGTTGCAGCAGAAGATTGGGATAGGGTTCGATCTCGCGGGCTGAGTTGTATGCTCTGTATTATATTCTGTTGATGGCATGGGAGTTTGGTTATAGGAAGATCATTCTTGAGTCAGACTCTTCATTTGCAGTGGAGAAAATACTTCAACCACTTAAGAACCATGATCCTTTTTACCAGATTTTCCAAGCTTGCAAGAATTTGGTGAACAAGAATTGGTAAGGCACAGTGAGACATGTTTATAGAGAGGCTAACAAGTGCGCAAACCTCCTATTCAATCAAGCGCACAATGGTTCAGAGGATATATCCTATTTTCCTCATCCTCCAGTTATTTTGGAACACCTTCTTTGAGATGATTGTTTAAGTGTTGGTATTCTTAGATTTTTTTATATTAAGCGCCTTGTTGCTTCATCTGTACAAAAAAAAATGCTTGTATTAAATGAACCAACAAGTGGTACGAAGAAGTACAAGTGGACTTCTTCCCTAAACCTTTGGATAAAGTCCGAATCCTAAAGTCATTACTGTTGGAAAGGCTTTATTATTTACTACTCTCAACCTGAACAGGATTAACTTAGACCATAAAATAGATGAAGATACATGTAATGAAAAAAAAAAAGAAATGCTTGTATTAAATGAGTGTATATAATATTTTGATTCTTTTCCTTAATAATTATATATCCTCAGAGTTTCCTCAATTGACTGTCTCAAAAACAAAGAATCCACACAGAATTTTATCCCTTTTAAAGCATAGAAATGCTTTGGAAGGCATGATATCAAGAAAACTATAGTTTAAGTTTTCAAAAGAACTAAGAACTTGACTCTTCCACTTGAAGATCTTTTATTCGAGTTTTGAAAAGGGAAAAATGTGGCTTTTATGATAGGAAATGTACCTCTCCAACTGTGAATATATATAATACAAAAAAAAAACTTTTATGAAAAGAGTACTCTATAATTTAGTTTCAGAAGGTTCAGATTAAAATTCAATATTCATCTCCTTAGTCTTTTTCATATATAGTAAAAGATATCTATTACTCCAAATTGTATGCTAGCTTCTAAACATGCTACTTCCATAGACGTAGAAAGGTAACCAAGACAAGAAAGAAAAGATACCTGGGCCGTTCGGCTCACTAATTTTTTCCAACATTGCATACTTAGCTGGCAACCAACAATATCAGGGATTGGACCAAGCTACCACTCGTGTTAGTGGCAGAACATAGACCCCGCGTAAATTTTGTTTTATAATAAGAGTTTATATATGATGCACTAACAGTGTATAATTTTTATACACTATCAATGTATCAGAGGTTGACACCTTATCATTAGGCCCTTATGGACAAATAAAAAAAATTTATTTATATTTACATATAAAGACTTAATGATAAGATGTCAACCTCTGATGCATTGACAGTGTATAAAAACTATACACTGTCAGTATATCATATATAAATTCATATAATAATATACATGAGTCAAGGGGAGGGTTTTTTTTTTTTTTGGTAATTCGCAAGGAGAGGAAGTTTTGTTCGTTGGCTTGAAAGCCGGGTGAGGATAAGATTCTTTCGACTGTCATATAATTATCTTTGGGTGAAAATATTAGATACGCATCCATCTTATTTGTTGTCTGACGACAGGAAAATAAACAAACAAGACAAGACAGAAAAAGAAAATCACTAAGCCGGTGCTTACAAATACTAGAAGATAGCTTTATAGCGCAGCTTCGTGAAGGTTCTAACGTTAAAACATCATTCGAATACAAGATTACATGCACAACATAAACAATGATTAGTTAAAAACTTAATATAACAGCCGACTTAATTAGATTCGAGCTAACTACCGAAAGAGCAGCGGAGCTACATGCCCCAAATTCCCCGAGCCGCTGCCATTTTGTTGTTTGGTTTAGACGTCAATTCAAACAAAATCCGTGCAAAGGTATCGGAATGTCTACCGTCTGAAAAAAGTATCTCAGCAAATGCATTTTCATAAGCTAGCAGTGATGTCCTGTTCTGAGGATCAGATGCGAGGTGCTCTATTATCATTGCAGCTTTTCGGCAGACTTCTGGCACCGGATGTGGCGCCTTGATCACTTTCAGTATACGATCAATGGCCCTAATTTTAGTGAATGGTACACAAATAGTTAGTCATTTTGGCAATAAATCTTAACTACATGTTAATAAAATAATTATGAAATATCATAACTGTGTTCATCATTATTCCATCATCCATGTTTAGTGAAAAAAAATTACCATCTCTCACTAGCAAGCTTCAATCTGCAGTCCATATTTACATCCACAAGGTTATAGAGTGCACCAATTGCAGCGGCTTGAGCATCATATGCCTGCAAACTCAAAAGATCTACAAGGCGCTTGTACACCTGCAATTCAGTATGAAGTTCTAATTACAATTTATAACTTGTTAACGCATTATCACACAAGAAAAAATTGTCAGCAGAATGAAATTCACCTGTGAAATAAAGGGCAGGAGAAGAGGTTCATTATCAGGATTTATAATCATTCGCCCAAGAAACTCAGCAGCTGCACAGTGCCAGGCTTTGACTGGAGATCCTAGCATCCCCATGATAGCTTGAACTGCACGTTTTTCACTGTTTGGTAAAACAGTACATGTAAGCATCAACCAGAAGTTAGAAACTAGAAAAACATGCACCGAAGCAAGAAAGCAGAACAGGGTTCTCACTTTATTTTAATGTAGGATGGTTTTGATGAGCTAAAAATTCGAAGATCAAGCAAGGGAGCCAGATTTACAATTGCCTCGATTGCATTTGTCACAAGTTCCTCATCCTCTGTCAAGAAAATAAATTTTAGAGAAAGCATATATTGAAACTCCGAAAGATTTACGAAATTTTTGCAATAAGTATTAGAAGAAAAATACCATTAACCTTCATGAAAAAAGAGAGACCATTTTGTAAAAAGGGAAAGGAGAAATAAGAAGAAAAATGCAAATATTTTCTATAGCAGGAAATATAGCCCACCAAGTTCCCATTCCACTACTCCCGATGACTCATCATTGGCCTACACTTAAGAAACTCAACAGAAAACATTTCAAGACCATTCAAGAAATGCAATAATTTCCCTTTGCTTAACAATTAGTCTATCACAGCCAAACTAGTTTAAGATTGTAGCATCTGATGATACCTTCAAAACATGATTCCTGATCATTACCATCTAAGCAATGAACTAAACAAGTTACAAATCTTAAAATTCTTCAATCTTGTACTAGAATCTACAAGAGTATATATTTTTAAGGATACAGACATATAAGCACATACACTAAAATGAACATGATGAGAGACAAAAAGAGGAGGGCTGTCTCACCTACAATGTGATCTTCTATGCACTGAAACACAGTTTCCAAGCAATGCCGATGTTGAGCCATAACAATTTCATTCTCTGGCATGAAAGAAAAGTTGCGAATAATATTAGAAGCAGCAACAGCGCACTGCTGTTTTTCTGCTCGACCCTCATCATCTAGATTAAATAGGCCATCTTCATCCACCCACCACTCCGACGGACACAATTTACTTGAATTCTTCTGCCCTGATATTTCCACCGCAGAAGAACCCGATCCCAATCTGCCATGACAGAAAATCAAATCATATTCATTTTCTAGTCCTTCAAACCAACAAGAAAACATAAAAAGAATTTCCAGCCTACCCCGACTGTGGCAGCAAGGCATTTGATCCCAACGCCTCATATTCATGTCCAAATCCAGTTACAACAGAAGTCGCACCCAATGTTCTAGCCCTCTGTCCCTTTCTAAGTTCCTTAGGAAGGGATATATCACGCCAATCATCTATCTGCTCCAAATTAAAGAAAAAAAAGCAAGCACCACAATCATTCAATCTTAACGCACACCGAAATTCCAAAGAATTCTCATCAATTTAAGACATTGAAAAAACATACAATTTGGAGAAGAGCATCGAGCAAGCCGGGTATTTTGGCTAAGCAGGCGTCTTTACGCATATCATCTTTCTCTTTGAAAGAAAGCAATGTGAGAGTGTTCAAAGCCCAAGTCAACTCACTCTTCAACCCACTTTGAAGAGCCAGAACTATCCGTTTATTCTGTTGCTCTAATTACAACACAATGACAAACTTAACAGTCAATTTTCAAATACATATCAAGAAAATAACTGCAAATTAGACATTTTACTTTTCTTCCTTTTACAAATTCTACTCTCTGTTTTGATTCTGGGTTTAGGGTTTATTACCGGCGAAGGAGGTGTGGATTTGGAGGGAAGGGCCGAGGAGAGTAGAGGGAGCCACTGCATCAGCTGCGGACGCAGAGGCAGCGCTTCCTGCAGTGCTGCCAAAGGGTCGGCCTCTCTTCGGCGGGGGTGCGGCAGCGCCACCAGCGGCGCCACCTGATTTACCCTGCTCTCTCTTCTGCATATCTTTTATTTTTTATTTTTTGGCCCTCGGCTCGGGGAGATCTGCTGTGGCGTTTCTGTAATTACCCGGATCCGACTAGCCCAAATTATATATAGCCTTTTGAATTTATATTAATATAATAATCGTGGACCTAATTTAAGGTTGGGCTTACTTCTTGTAATGATGAGAGAGCTCTAAGTTTGGACCAACCTATAAGCAGTTTCGGCTAAAATACTAAAAAGCCCATAAAGAATTAGTACTAGTACTTTTATTTTACTCAAATAAATCTTTTGATTTGTAATGAAATAAGCTTTTATTTCAAATAAAATATCGGTTTATGTTAAAAGTTTATTTATACAGGAACTAACTCGAGTCTTATATGATATACTAATTTTTTTATTTTAATTTTTATTCATGGGTTGAATATAATTTATGCATTGTGTAATAAAAATAATTATGTATTAAATAACAAGTTAAATAAATATGTTTCATTTATATTACATTATTTCAAATTTTATTCATATTTTTTTTAGTGAATGGTATAAAAACTTTTATTTGATAGTTTTTAAAGGATTACCATTCAAATTTTTAATTTATTTAATAATTAAATTTTATTTTTAAATTATTGGATATATTGAAAAGTTTATCATTCAAATAGCTAGCAAAATGATTATTTTAAGTAGTTTAATAAATTATTATTTTTATAAAAAATATAAAGGTATATTAAATTTTAAAAAAAATAATGAGAGAAAGTTGACAAATAAAAATGATTATTTAAAATATTTATTTTTTAAATACTAAATTAGTTATTATAAGATACAAGGTTAATACATGTTATTCAACCATATATTACATCCCGTAAGATTATATATATTTAGATGATTTTCATAAGTAATATTGTTGATTTCTTCCCATATATGGAATATGTGTGGGTTGTTATACAATACACTGCTTGTGGAATTTTTAGATTTCGTAAGTGGTGTTAAAATGTATTTGTCATCATTTTAATCCCATTTGTGGAGTCTAAAAACTCTCTTGATAGTGTATTAAATAATAATCTCTCTTTTTTTTTTATGGAAAAACGAACATTTATAAAAGAAAATTAGCCCCTCTCGAAGATACAACTAATTGTCCTTGACATACAAAGACCCATGCGGTCAAATAAAAACCAAGATAACACCTCACTAGGAGGGTAGTCATAGTAAACAAAAGAAGAGTTAATAAATGTCCCTTTCTAAGTGTAAGGCCCCAATCCACACAATAGGGTCACCTTACAATCGTGAGATGGGCAGTCGCCCAACACTCACTCAACATATTGTCCGGGCGGTCGCCCCCCTCACGGCTTTATTTCCCACTAGGACGCGTCATTCCACATTCGAACCCATGACCCCTCAAGTACATACTTGAAGGGTCATGGGTTAGAACGTGGAATGACGCGTCCCAGTAGGGAATAGAATCGTGAAGGGGGCGACCACCCAAAGCGGACAATGCGTTGAGTGAGTGTTGGGCGACCGCCTATCTCATGATTGTAAGGTGACCCTGCTATGTGGATTGGCGCCTTACACTTAGCCAAAGCATCAGCACAACAATTCGCTTCAGGGAATACATGGCAGATCTTGGCGTTTTCAATCTCCTGAAGTAATTTCCTGCAATCAAAAATAAAGGCAATGTGAGAATGGGTTTCAGAAGTGTGTCCAAGAACATACCTCAGCACAACTTGGGAATCAATCTCAATAAGAATATTTTTGTATCCTTTGGATGTCGCGATTTGAATGCCATCTCTTAACCCCCATAATTCTGCGACAATACTAGAAGTTTCTCCAAGATTCCTTGCATAACCTCCTAACCAGGTACCATCAAAGCTGCGAAAGACTCCTCCAGCACCTGCTCTTCCCGGATTTCCAGAAGAGGATCCATCTGTGTTCAATTTGATAAAGCGTTCCGGAGGGGGATTCCTACCAACATCAATATGCCTTTGTTCTTTAGGTTTTTGCTTTCTTCCTGTTAAGGCCCAATATTCTTTTGCTTTTGTAATTGTCTTTTTGCCCCATTCCATGATTTGTAGGCTAGCTCCCTCGAAAACGATCTTGTTTCGATCAATCCAGATCGTCCAAATGACAAAGCCAAAAATAATATTCCAAGGAATCCCCTCCCTGTTCAAGGCATCTTTTTCATTGATGTTCAATTGAATCTAGTTATGGAAATCAAGTTGGAAGGATT
The DNA here is from genome assembly GCA_031772115.1 of Heritiera littoralis. Lineage (NCBI taxonomy): Eukaryota > Viridiplantae > Streptophyta > Magnoliopsida > Malvales > Malvaceae > Heritiera > Heritiera littoralis. Next base: position 1,430,559 of record JAPDPK010000142.1, on the reverse strand, counting down.
GTTGCATCGTTTTAGGGATGGAAAAGAGCTCCCACATTGTGAGACCCAATTATATATATATATATTATATATATATATATATATATATATATTGTACATCATATTGTAGTCGATTGATAATCGAAATAAATTATTGAGTGGAAACTAAATAAATATTGAAGAAGAGATTCCACTTTACATTATAGAGTTTTCGGAATTTAAATTTCAATATGGTGTATGTGAATTAGAATGAAAATTAAAGAGATGAATAGAAAATATGGAATAAAGGAAGGAAAGAAAATCTAAAATTTTAGGAACGGAAATTTTATTATTGGAATTATTAGCTTAATAGCAACCAAAGGAAATGAAGAAAAACCAAGGAAGATGGACAAACACGCCAACAAATTTTTAAATTTATTTTCAAATATTTATACATTTTTAAATTTTACTTATTAATAAAATATTATTTTATAATTAATTAATAATATATAAAAATTATATACTGTCAACACATAATATATAAATTCATATAAAAATTATATATTATTAATACATTATATATAAATTTTTTTAATTTAGCACGAAAATTGAAACGCCTGGAGGCTTCTCTCTGCCGTCATATAAACAAACGCCTCGTTAAGCCAATAAAAAAATTATATAAACTAAATTTGAAATTCTCAATAAAGTAAATATCCTAAAAAGAAGAGAAAATAATTAAAGAAAGGAGAGTTTCATACTCCCTTGTTCACCGCTCAACATACAACACCTGCCAAAATAGCATTAATAAAATAAAAAATTATAAAAGAATCTCAATGTTTCCCAGGTGTTTTTAATATTCACTACATTTGAGAAATAATTTTACATTTTCATTATTTAACTTTTTAATTATTTTTACTACAACGGTAACATTTTTTTTTTTTTTGGTTACAACAACGGTAACAGATTTGCTGCCTTACGAATTATACGATTTTTATATTATCCATAGTTTTTATATCCGGTGAAAATTGTAGTAAGATAAAAAAAAAAAAGATTTAAAAAAAATCCAAAATTTTATGTTTTCTCTTTCAGCAGAGAAGCCAATCCAGTGACAATCTTCGTTCCTCTCTCTACACTCTTCGGTTTGACCGCCGGCGGCTGCCACGTCGTCACCGGAGGTGCCGGCAAGTCTTCAACCTTAACCTCCGACGAGGCTGTTTTTTCCTCGCCGAAAATGAAATCCAACTCTCCGCGACCACCGCTATCTTCTGTTTCCTTGCAATCAGATTTAGGCGAAACGTCGTCCGATTGCGAAGAGGTTCTGGTGAATTGAGAAAGCCATTTGGCTCGCATGTAATCGGCTTTCCTCCAAGGAGGAAGATGCATTCCTTTCTTTTTGAAGCTCTGCTTAGCCGCTTCCGATACGATGGAAACAATCTGGTCGAGACGGTCCGGTTTACCGACGAAGATGAAAGGCAGAGATTGGACAATCGCTTTGTAGGCCCCACTCGATCGCGCCATCTCAAACTCCGATCTAAAATCAACGTCGATCAACATTCTCTCCCCTTCCACGACCACATCTATATATTCATAATCACCTAAAATAACTCAAAATAAAAAAATCAATTCTATAAAAATAATTCAACAAGGATTTTTAGAATAATCTTGAAAAAAAGAGGTTTACCAACGGGAAAAGATGGAGATTTGTCCCATTTTGATTTGCAAATTGAAGAGTTATAACCAAGAGAAACTAAGCCGTCGGTCACGATCTTTCTCAAATCGTCTTTTTGCTTACAATTTTTGTTCTTTTCAACTATCATCGCCGCGTCAGCTAAGAGGTTTCTCTCTACAAGGCTAGCACATGGTACAAGACTCTGTTTTTTTCCAAAATTTCAACAAACTTTTTTGTTAAAAATTGTCAAAAAAACATAACTTGACTGACATTTTTTTTCATTTCTTTGAAAAAAATTACCTTGAGTGTATAGCAAGCATCGGCAGGCGATGATCCACCGTTAATCGACTCATCGAACACGTCAAACTCATCGTCGGAGCTATCCTTGCTATTTCCATTAAAGCAATTACAGCGATTAATGCCGCATTTAGCTGGAGGCGGCTGCTGTTGAGGTTGCTTGTCGTTGTCTTCGATGAAATTTTGAACCATTTTTGCCAAACAAACCGAACTCGGCTCGAACTCAATCCCTACATCTTTGTTATTGAACTGGATTTCAGCAGTACTTAGCTTCTCCGCTGTTGATATTCTCAGAACGCTAGGAAATGGCCGATCGAAGAGTCTCTTGAGACGCGATTTAAGAACAGGCTTGGCCGGTTCCGCTCGAATCGGAACAGTGTCTTTTTGTGCCCTTGAATAGATGTCGATTGGCTGAACCTTCATTGGGAAAAAAGGTTAGAGCTTCTTTTTCTTTCTTTCTTTTTTTTTTCCTAAAACTCAGCTTCTCTATGTTCAGTTCTGATCAAAATCTTGACAATTTAAGCTGAGCTTAAAAATCTAATCAGCTAATGACTCCGATTTCTTCTGCACGTACATCCAAAAACCGCTAACTCCAAGAAAAAGAATTTACGCGCAATACATGCACCTCACAAAAACGAAATGAAAATATCGATTTCAATTTTTTTAACAAAATTCATGAACACTAGCCAAATAACTTAAGAAGCTACTTTAGCCCAAAAGCGTTAGGCTTTACGTGGAAGACGAGGCGGTGGTGATCGGAGATGTGACCATTGCATATAGAAAGAAAATAAGAGTTTGCCGAATGATTCATTTCTACGGCGACGGTGTACAGGGAGCTGTAGAATTGCAAGAGGATTTTTCTTTTCTTTTGCTTTCCGGAAGGAGATGGGAAGATGAAGGGGAACAGTAGTTGGCAGACGCATTTTATAGAGTCGAACAGCTTTTTTTTTTTTATTCTTTTTTCCTGTGCGGGCATCATTTATCCTAATGACGTGGCGATCTTCTTTTTTTTTTTTTTGAATGTGGCTATCTTTTTTTTTGAGACGGTAGAGGAAAAATGAATATACTATGTGCCACTGCCTCCCTCGCAGCCTTGCCTTTCGAAGATATTGGGAATTATTGCAACTAGTGTTCAACCCCGCTTCGCGCGGCTTAAATTTTATAAATATTATTAATATTTTAAATATATTAATATATTATTTATATATGTTATTTTATTGAATTTATTATTATATTATTTTATAATTTATGTTAAACATTTATCAAGTTTATTTAATATCAAATAAAAATGTTCATCCTAAAAAATTTTCTAAATTTTCCTTAAATATTGATGGAATTTAACAAAAAAAACTACTTACGTAAGAATTATTAAAAAAATATTTAATTTTTTTGAAATTATATTATGTCATTTATGTAGTTATCCTTTTATTTTATTTATATTTTTCTTATTTAACCTTAGAATTTTTTTACCTTTCTATATTTTTTATTATTTATTAACTCATACATTGGAATAATTCTTTGAACTTTTCAAAAACTTGAAAGAATCTGTTTTATTATTTCTCACTTTTAATTCTTATGACAATATCATTGCAAATTTTCTAAACTGTTATATGAAGTTTTCAATAAACATTTTTATTATGATTATTATTTTTTTAATTTTCACTTTTATTTAACAAATAAAACAATTTTTTTTAAATTAAATTGAAGGGCACAATAAAACATAATGAATAAAAAATTATTGAAACAAATTAGAGGTTTTTTTTGCATATTTTATACTTGATCTTTTTCTTACGGTTCACACTATAAAATTTGTCTTCACATTTGTTTGATGTAAAATTATACATAATAAAAAAAATTTTTATTTATAAATTTTTTTAATAATCTGTCCCAATTCTACGTAGATATTAATTTGAAATATTATATTTTAAATTTTTAATGAAATATTATTTTGTAAATGCCTTATTTAGATAAACTTCTTTTAGAACATTTGCTTGAGAAACTGGGAAAAATATTTGTTAAATCTTATCAATATCCTTTCAATTTTTTATTCCAATTTGGATATTTTAAAATGACTTAATGATTTTATAATTAAATATCATAAAATTGTGAAAATAATACAATAAATAATTTAAAAAATAAAAAACTGGTTTATAGCTACATTATCATTTGTCAAGTGATTGTGTCCAATACAGTGCACCGCTGATCCTTTTCACAATGAGAAAGGGACAGTTAATACATGATTTGACGGATGGATGATAGAAAATTTATATTACCTTTGTATCCTAAACATTTGCCAAATAAAGAGTTCTACTTATAGGGGATTTTTTTTAGGATTTATATATGATGTATTAATAATGTATAATTTTTATATATTGTCAATATATCAAAGGTTGATATCTTATTATTAGGTCTTTATGAGTAAATTAAAAAATTTTATTTATATTTAATTTTAAAGACTTGACATATTTTTTAATTTATAAATTGATGAGATATCAATTTTTAATACATTAATAGTGTATAAAAATAATACAATATCAATATATTATATACAAACCCACAAACTCTTCTTTTTAGGCTTGGTTATAGATTTCGGAGAAATGGGGCAGGGATAAATTTGAAATTTAATCTAAACGTGGAGGGTTGGAAAGTAAGGAGAGGCGTTGTAGTTAGACCTGTTCATTGGGTGGGCCGGGCCAGGTTCGGGCCGGGCCGAAAGCCTATAACAACATATTTTGGTTATGTCCAAGCCCGGCCCGGCCCGTTAATTCGGGCTTGAATTTTAGTCCAAGCCCGTTTTTAATTTTATTACTTAAGCCCGAGACCCGGTCCTACCCGCCCGTATTTTTTTATTTATTTTGTATTTTATTTTTTATTTATTTGTTTTTTATTCTTTTATTCCCTTTAAAATTTAATTTGATTTGTCAAAATTTTCATGTTAATTTTCATATTAAATATATATAATCATGTTTATTAATCAATAATATTTTATATACATATAATTATATTATATTTAATAGATATATTTAAAAAAACTTAATTAATAATATGTTCGGGCTGGGCTCGGGCTTTAGACAATCAAGCTCGAGCCCGAGCTCATTTTTGATCGGGCCTAAAAATTTTGTCCAAGTCCGAAAAATACGTCTAATATTTTTGTCCAAGTTCGACCAAATTTTGAACGGGCCTTCGGATTTGGGCGGGTAGCCTGGCCCTGAGCAGGTCTAGTTGTAGTGTCACTGCAGTAATTTTGATGAGAGTTGTGCGCCTACCAATTTGCGACACGTATTCCACAGCCAGAGTATCCAATGCACCTTGATCAGTTTCTTCTTGCTAGTTACAATACGTTAAACGTCCTAGTGGGTTTGGACCGTTTTCATGATCTTTTGTTTTTATTGTTTATGATTTATGATCTGTTTAGATGGGCCCTACATCCACGTGCTAGAATGACTTCAGCTACACCGCTTTACCGGTTTAGAGAAATATTAATGACAGTTAATTTTTATAATCACTTTTAATATTTTTATTTTTATTAGATTCATTAGTTTTTAATTTTACTTTAAGATAAATTATTTATGTAAAAAGTAAAAAATTAAAATATGTAATACTAAAAAATATTTTTCAAATAACATATAAATATAAATAATAAATTTTTCCATAAAATTAAAAAGTAATATGATTTAATAAAAAAATGTTAAAAATAACTATAAAAAAAGATTGTTCCTAACGTTCTTTTACCCGTATGTGGACGGGGGACTGAATACATTTCAAGTAATTTTCCTTTTTAAACAAACGACTGCTTGAAGTGTGAACTTTTTTCTTTTTTCTTTTTTATCCCGAGTGAACTTCTTTCTTTTAAAATATGCTAAAGTTTAAATAAACATTGATAATTATACTAAGTACCACATAAATTTCATAAAAATGATACTATATAAATAAACTCACTTTAATTGTCTGCATTATGATAAATTTCATTCTTGATTGTATGATTTGTTTATAAGTGAGGTAATCCCATCTCTAAGGTCAAGATATATTGTCAAGTAATTATTGCTATTGAGATTTATAAATCCATTAGAATTTCACATGCGAATTTTTCAAAATTTACAAATTATGAAAATTGAACCTATATACTTTGCATTTAGTATTCTAACTTTTTTTTGTTACATTCTAACTTTAATCACTTGCGTCAACTATGTTGACAACCAAAATAAATTATTCGATCAAATCCAATGTTTCGTTGTATTTTTTCCAATTTACTAAAAAATAAAGAATTTTAAGATTTAAAAAATATTCAATGTGAAAGGAATTGATTTAAAAGAGAGAAAAAAAAAACATAGTCTTTAAAATAGAACAAAATATAGAACCTATTTTTTTTGTTACAAGAAAAATATTAAAAATTAGAGATGAAAGTGTTTCGATTCAAAACCAATATTTATAATATGCTACAACTTATTCTTTTTTTTTCGGTCTAGACCATCCGGTATCCCCATATCTTTGGTATAGGACTACTCCGGATTCGAGCCGGGCAGGACCCAAAGGGCGGCAAAGCTCTCCCTCAAGAGTTTTAACACAGCTGTATATCCAGGGACTCGAACTCGAGACCTCTAGTTAAGCTAGAACAATCCCCTGCCAGTTGATCTACGTGCTCTTGGGTTGCTACAACTTATTCTTAATTACTAGGTTAAGAGGTTGTTGGGAATTCAGAACCTATTAGAAGCCTTGGCCTCTATGTACAATGGTCAATAACCCTTGTGATCATAAGACTCGCATGCTTGGGTCAAAATCTCATGTTTTGCATGATTATATTCTGTCTGTTCCCAAAAATTGTAAAATTATTTAAAATAAAAGAAAACGTTAATGGATACTTATTGTTTTTTATTAAAACGATACTTTAAAAAATATATGTAATTAATATATTATATTTATTAAATTTAATAAAAATTAAATAATACAATAAATATAAAAGCTTTTTAAATATATTTTAGTTATTTTTAAAGCAATACTATAAACAAGCTTTAACTGAATTTAAAGATAAATTATGATATATTATAAATTTTAAAATCGAATCCAAGCAATCACATCCTTAATTATTTAATATTTTTCTTGTAACAAAAAAAATTTTCAAGCTTAAACTTTAACTGCACATTTTTCTAGTTTTATTTATTTATTATTTGAAAGTGTGAGTGAGGTACTTAGCTTTTTTTTTTTTTTAGTGTACTTACCTTATTAGTTATTGTATTGTCTGAACTTCTTCTTTCTAAATTTAGCTTATATTATTCTGAATCTATACCTTTCTCCATCTAGGTGTTTAGCTTTTGTGGATTGGCATGCTTTAATCATAGTTAAAGAATAATATAAGGTAAATTTTGAAATAGATTATGACCTTTTTGAAATTTTACCGAAGAGAAAAAAAAAAGTGGTCCAAAATATAAAACAAAATATCTTAGGATATGTCACATGGAAACCCGCGTTGGAAAAGTAAAATTTAATGGAAAGTGACTCAAATTGTAACTAATTTAGTTGAATTCAAATCTTTCGTAAATAGCTAATAATTTTTTGATTGAGTGATTTCAAAAAAAAAAATTTTGATCGAGTAATTAAAAATAAATTGTGATATATTATAAATCTTATATTTGAATCAAAGTACCTCATCTCCAATTATTTTAATATTTCAATTGTAACAAAAAAATCCTTCAAAAATAAAATATTAAAATCTCCTTCGAAAAATTTAGTTGAATCCATGTTAACAATAAAAAAATGATTTATAAGTATATAAAAGTCAAATAAGTATTCACTCGAATAGTCAATGCTTTATGTAATTAAAATCTAATAAATTAATACATGATACATGTAGTCTATAACATAATTAAACTACTTATGATGCCATGTTGCAGGAATTAGAATGGAATAAAGACCACTTCAAGATTACTTTACTGAATAAAATATCAATGGTCAAATTGATAAATGCAAGGATTGTAATGCGTATCTTGTAAATGAGTAATTTTTTTATATATTATTAATTCGATTAAGTAAAATTAGGGCATTTCATAACTTGATTCGAGAAGTAAAATAATTATCTGTTAAGGATTCGAATAGTATTTTAGAGTATATGCCTATTATCTTGATCTAAATATAATAAAAGTAAACGAGTAGTTAATCAAATTCGGATGTTATAAAAATATAATTATTTTTTTAGGAATTATAAAAATATAATTAAGTTCAAGTGTGATTATCTTAAAATTAACAGATGTCATATCCATTGTTATCTCTAAATAGAAGTATGGCTTCATTAGAAATATAAATTAATATTTATGTTTCTTTATTTCTAGTAACGTCAAGTTTTAAACTAATTTAAATTGATTGGACAATGATTTTTTGTTTTTACAAAAATAAAAAATAAAAAACATTTGAGTTAGTATAACAAGTGTCTAAATTAGTCACCAAACTTTAACATGGTATCATAATAGACATGCTATCAGAACTTTTAAGTTGGAATCCTAGAAAACATTTATCCCTTTTTAAAATTTTTTCACACAACGTCTTTTTGTCCATTTACTGTGCATTCATCCTATTTGCACGTGAAGAGACGTTTTAGAACTTAAATATAATAATTGGAGTTTGGTGAGCCAACAGGTTTTTATTTTTTTAACTCATGGGGTATTTTAATATTATATTAAGTATATCATTAATTTTTGTACACGTTTTATGTTTGAGGTTGATTCAAGAAAATTCGTGTTCTTGATATTTTAATGAGTTGTTTCTTACAAATGCAAGATGTTTCAATCGGCAGTGAGGATTGTAGATCAACGCTAGATAATTCATTCAAAACCAAATTTTTATGTTATTCTTACTTACTTTTAAATTAAAATTAATTTTTTAAAAAAATAATTTTAAAGTATAAAATTCGATGCTTACGAAATAAATTAATCAATAATTCAAAGCATTGGACATTTGTGCACTGCCGCAGAGTTAGAAGTTAGAGAAGATATGGGTAAAAAAGAGAAGAAGAAATGAGAACTTTGGTAGAAAAAAAAGTTCAATCGAGATTCTTACAGTGAACCTTACTCTTCATATCTACGCTTGTCTAGTCAATATCTTCAATGTTTTGTCTGTAAAAGACATCAAAGACATGACATTATTTACTGTACAATTTTTTTTTTCTTTTTCCTCTTAAGATGGAAGGCTGTTCCATTTGCGGGTGGACGAGAATTAAAGAGGACAAAAGATAGAATTAGCATGGCTTGCCGACTTGAGTTAAAAGGCAAAAACAAAATGAGTGGGGGATTGGATTTCCGTGTCAATTCAACACATGGGGTTTTTATAATTTTAATAATTCTTTAGAAAAAGAAATTTGATTCACTTATTTTTTTTTTTTAAAAAATAGATCTTATACGTGAACAATTTTTAAGTTTAAGCATTTTTAGCAATGTATTCCTTATTAGTGATTACCATGGGGCCAATTTAGAAAATGATTCGTTATAAAAATTGTTGGACTACAATTCCTAACTCTTATATTCTCAAAGCAGTTAACCTGTCATCTAAATCATACTTACGAATTATGAGATATGTCTTAATGTTTTTAATATCATTGATTATAGATTCAAAATAAAATACAAAAACGAACCAAATTAGAACATTATTTCGACAAATTTAGAAAATAACATTATTAAATTTAGTTTAAAATTGTCTATAACTTTTTATCAAGTAATTAAGAAAAACCATAACATGTTATGAAGCTTGAATTTGAATTCAAATAATTTCAATCTTTACATTTCAATTATAATATAAAGTTAATTTAAATTCAAACACTATAAATGACATATAAACTAATCTCCTATATATCATATATATATATAAATGTATGTATACATTGATGATTAATAAAAACAAAGGGGTTAAAATGCAAAAACTTTATCACCCTTTATCATCAGACAATGGTTTCAAATATACAATAGTTGAAAATTAAATTATGATAAAGAAAAAAACCAATGGCATAGCAGGCAATGATCGTGAAAAGGAAGGCAACTTGTTAATTAATGTGATGCCTTTTGTTTTTTTTCCTTCGCTTTTAAAGCTGTTGGGCTGTTGCCAACAAAATCCCTATATTCAAGAGCAAGCAACCGATAATAAAAGGAAAAAAGAAAAGAAAAACAGCCCCTGGTTTTCAGTTTAATCAATATACTGATGGGGCCAAACCTACCATGCTCATCTTTTTCCATTGTCGTATAGTTTTTGAATCTTTTTTTCTTTCCTTTATGCTTTAAAAATTGACGAGAAAGCCAAATCCCAACAACTATTGGAAAACAAAAATCATGTTTCATATATTAGAAAATTGTCACTAATCCGTTGGTTTTGTGTTTCTTTTTAAGTAAAGTGTTGAACTTTAATATGTCTAGACCATAGATTTCACTTTAATAAACTTCCTTTCATGATGTCTATTGAAATTATTAGATCTCTTTAAAAAATATATATATATATTTTTATATAAAAAAGTAGTAACTCGAAGATAATAAAAGCTATAAGTGTTAAAATTTGAATTTTAAATTTTTTGAAATTCATATCTTAAAAATACTATGTAAATCAATTCAAATAGTTTTTGATTCAAATCTCATAATTTTTTTCTTTTTGCTTTTCTTTTTTTTTAAGTTTTTATGGAACATGGGCTTGTATTTTTAGCTATTGGAAACTCATCAAATGCTTTTAATTTTCAATAGTAGTAGTACTACTTTTTTGTTGCAACTTTAGGAATATTTTTGGTTTGGTGATTGATTTTGAGAATTGTATAGACTATTGAGGAGGTCCTACTTCATAATTGAATGTTTCTCTAACTTGAAATCCTTATCCCAATCTTCATTAATGTACTTTGGATCTTATTTTTCCCATAATCTTATCTCCTAAAGTCCCATAGCATGCTTTATATGCTCACTAATCACTAGCCTATATCTCAATGTTCTTATTGCCTGTCATCAAATAATTTCCTGATCTTTGCTACTCTTTACCTAGGCTACGTTTGGATTTCACTGCAACGGACCCAAGGCCAACAATTGAAACCAAATGCATCAAAGTTGCATTTGGTTTCAGTTCCCCTAGACCTAAAAAGGTTCATAGGAGTTAAATCCATCATTCTACCACTAAACACCGTATCATTTATTTTCTTCTAGATGGACCATATGCTTACAAAAAAAATTGTTCTCCATACGTTATTACAGTGTGAAGCTAGAAGAGTCGACTGCCAAGCAATGAAAAAGATAACAGGGTCTTTATGAATAACCAAGGAAATTTCCCAGCTAGAACAAACTAAAGCCAAACCTTCCAGCTTTCTTGACAAAAGAAAAACAAATGTTCAATCGATTCGAGCTCTTACCTACATAGAACACGAGAAAGGATTGTATGAAACAGTTACACCACGTCAGCATATATCACTTCCATTCAAATTATGCCACGTAATCACAATGTTGAAAAAAGTCAATGATTTATTATCAGAATCATTAATGAGTTTCTTGAAATAAATATTCATCATTTAATTATGTAATAAATAATTGACTTTTTTTAACATTGTGATTACGTGGCATGATTTGAATGGAAGTGATATATGCTGACGTTGTGTAACTGTTTCATACAATCCTTTCTCCATAGAACACATACTACATTATCTTGAAATAATAAACCTCTCTTAACCAATTAATAGGAGTGGAGTAAACACAAACTAATAAATGCAACTCAATTATTGTTTCTAGGAATTGGCTATGTGTAAAAAGTTGGAAAACCCAAATACATCTTTGGAGAGGGATAAAGAGCTTTAACTGTGACTAAAATCCGAACATGATTATGTAAGTTCCCCACATAAGTTAACTACTTAGTCAGTAGTGTTTTATAGGAAATAAAAGACTTGAGGTTAGTTTCACAACCTCTTAAAACTTTCTATTGCGGTCTTATATTTTATTATCGTTATCTAATAAATTTTAAATTATTTATCCATATCTATAAGTGATAACTGCCCACAAAAATTGAATTACGTTTTTAATGGGAAGACGTATATAAAGAAAAATATAGGGTATTGGATCCCTAATCTGAGCATTCTGAAAAACATATCATTAGTGAGTTTGCTTAAGATTATAAGATCAAACACGAAAGGCACGCAATTTTATCGCAGTTCAATATTTTCGGAATCAATGGCTAGAGGTTAGTATCCTGTTCCGCATTTATAATCTATGATGTGTTATTTTTGGTGTTGACACATTAGATAAATCGATTAAGATTTCTTACAGTTGGTATCAGAGTAAGTAAAACACCTCTACCTTGATTTTGGTTGAATAAGTTTTCATAACTCTATACGTATAAAATGTTCATTCCAATATTGTTTGAATAATTTTTGACAGCAAAATTTAATTTCTGTCACTAATGAAAGCTTTGAAAATTTATAGTTACAATGGGACAAGAATCGAACCAAATACAAATCTTTTGTTTCTGTAGCTATCGCACTCAAGCAAAACAAAAGTTTATTTTTCTAAGATGTACAGCAAGGCGTCAGGCTACTAAAGTGCACATCATTAAGTGTTTTCTTCAAATAGTAATTATTAAGTCATTAATCACATGAACGACACTATTTAATGCACTGTGATATTGGAAATAAGAAGCAATTGTTGGAAGCTTGTATGGTCTGTAAGACAGTGCATGTACCGTTACCCATTGTTTGCACTTCGTGATTAGGACACTGACTAAACAAAGTATCTTATTAATCATTTTTCTATTTCATCTTCGTTAAATTAATATCATTATTTGATTCATGATATATATATATATATTTTGTATGCTTGAATTTTATGTGTAAGTAATGAATGTATGTATACAATATTATTTGTTTATAATATGTTGATTGTGTACATGATTGCAAAATTATTATTTATGCATAAAATTCGATGTCATGTGATCTATATAATTTTTCTTGATCAAGGAATAGCCACAGCATCTTTGATTAGGTTAAATTATATATCAAGTATATTCGATCACATATAGAAAAATGACATTAATTGTAATTAATCATATTTAATATAATAAATTTTATCTCACAGAAATTTTTGTTATATTTGTGTGATTAATTAGGATGAAGTAACAAATTATTTTTCTTAATTTACCCACAGGAATTAAGAAAAGGAATATAATTTGATAGTTTTATCATAAAATTTATATATGAATCTGTTTAAATTAAAACTTCGCCCACAGGTAGTTTTATATGTTATTTGATTCATATTTTAATGCATAATTTACATTGGTAAAGCATGATATATGTTTATTTGCCTCAAATTTGTAACATAAGCGTGAATGTTTGACTTATTTGCAGTTATACAACCTCCGAATTTTTCTGATGATAAATGTGATGTTCCCTATTTAAGTGGTGATAACTATAAGATATGAAAGGAGAGAGTTCTTCTTCAATTAGGGTGCATGGACATTGATTATGCCATTAGGAAGGATGAACCACCTGTACCTACTGATACTAGCCCTTAGGGTGCGATTGCCTTATATGAACGATGGGAGCGATCTAATCGCTTAAGTATGATGTTCATAAGGACACGTATATCGGCTAGTATTCGTGGTTCAATCCTTGAGTGTAAAAATATCAAGGAATTGCTGAAGACTATTGATGAACAATTTGAGTCTTTGGATAAGGCACTAGCTAGCACACTAATGACAAAGTTATCATCTATGAAGCTCACTAGTGTTAGAGGTGTGCGTGAGCACATCATGCAGATGAGGGACATAGCGACTCAGTTGAAGTCTCTTGAGGTTGAGATATCTGAATCTTTCCTTGTGCACTTTATTCTAAATTCCCTTCCACAATAATATGGACCTTTCAAAATTTCTTACAACACACATAAGCAAAAATGGTCAATTAATGAACTCCTGACCATGTGTGTTCAAGAGGAAGGGAGGTTGCTAATGGAAATGGGTGAAAGTGCACATATGGCAACATAAGGAAAGAACAAAGCGCAAGCCAAACAAAAGGGAAAGGGTAAAATACCTATCCAGACTGAGAAGAAAGAGTCCAAGTGTTTTTTCTGTAAAAAGAAGGGACACATGAAGAAGGACTGCAACAAATATAAGGCTTGGCTTGAAAAGAAAGGTAATCCAATCTCACTTGTTTGTTATGAATCTAATATGGTAGATGTTTGTCATAACACTTGGTGGATTGATTCTGGTTCTACAATCCATGTTTCAAATACCTTGCAGGGTTTTCTAAACCAAAGGAAACCAATGGCCAGTGAGCAATGCATCTATTCAGGAAACAAGATGCGTTCTCAAGTGGAAGCAGTAGGGACGTGCAGATTAGTTTTAGATACTGGTTTTGTTTTGAATTTGGAAAGAACCTTTTATTTTCCATGTTACTTTAGAAATTTAATTTCAGTTTCAAGACTTATACCACTTGGATTTTCTTTTGAATTTTATGAAAATACTTTCCGCTTGCTTTATAAATCTAGTGTTGTTGGAAATGGGATGTTGATTGATGGTTTATTTCGAATTCATTTACAAAATAGTATTTCAAATAGTATAATGCACGTCCAAGACAATGTAGGTATTAAACGATGTGTTGTGAATGAAAATCCTCTATATTGTGGCATCGGAGATTAGGACATATCTCCATAGAGAGAATTAAAAGGTTAGTGAATGATGGAGTACTTAGTACTTTGAATTTTACTAACTTTGATACTTGTGTGGACTGCATAAAGGGAAAGCAGACCAACAAGACAAAGAAAGGTGCCAAGAGGAGTTCAGACATATTGGAGATCATACATACGGACATTTGTAGTCGAGATATGGACTCATATGGTCAGAAATACTTCATCTCATTCATAGATGATTATTCACGATACATGTATCTCTACTTGCTTCATAATAAGAACGAAGCATTAGATGCTTTTAAAGTTTTCAAAGCAGAAGTAGAGAAACAATGTGGAAAGCAAATTAAGATCGTGAGATCAGATAGAGGTGGAGAATACTATGGTAGATACACTGAGGATGGACAAGTGCCTTGATGCGTACGGACAAGACAAAACGTAGCTTGGAATTTGAAGGAGCTGACACGCAAGAAGACAGAAGCAAAGTTGATGAATGACAACTTCTGAAACCTAGACCCGAAGCCTAAAGAGACTCGAACCCAAAGGTATTGGACCTTGACCCTACGAATAAGAATTCGAGAACCTAAGGTATAGCAATGGTGGATGGTGAAGAAGGAGGCGCCACAAGGAAGAAGACCTTGATAAGCCTAGTTGAGAGGGAACCCAAGAGAAAGGCACACTCAATTTCTGAAAATTCAATTAACTGATCTCCATCAATAGCGTTTACAAGGTATTTATAATAATACCTAGCACTTAAGCCCATAAACAAGTGGGCTGGAATTAACACCAATAGAAAAATAAAACTAAACCCAAATTCATGCCTAAACCTAGTTACATAAAATAAATAGTCCAAGACACAACAAGACTCAAACGTGGGCTATCCAAACACTTAGCCCATCTTATTGTTAAGCTAAAATAAGATAGTAAACCATGCTCATGTCGTTTGGGCTTCCAAGCAAGTATAGATGTCTTGGGACTCTTCATGGAAGCTTCCTTGACACTTCAATGATGCCAGAGCTTGTTGCATGAATGAGGCCAGGGCTTGTTGCATTTTCTTAGCTCGAGCTCGGGTAATTGGACCTCCTTGGATGACCAATGGATCCTTAGCATCACGAACATCACGAGCAAGTGGATCTCCATCTGGATCTCCATCATTCCCCCTCTCCTCAAAAGGATTTGTCCTCAAATCGCATATACCTTCATCAAAAGAAAAAGGAGAAAGATCAGAAACATTAAAAGTAGCAGATACACCATACTCACCAGGAAGATCCAATTTGTAGGCATTATCGTTGATCTTCGCTATGACTTGGAATGGTCCATCTCCTCGGGGATGCAGCTTGGTTCGTCGCTGAACAGGAAACCTCTCTTTTCTCATATGCACCCAAACCCAATCACCGGGCTCAAAGACTACTTTCTTTCGATGCTTATTTGCTTGGGTGGTATACTGCTCAGTCTTCTTTTCAATAGCTTGACGAACTCTCTCATGGAGTTGCTTCACAAACTTAGCCTTCTGTTCTCCATCCAAGTTACTCTGCTCCGCACTAGGTAATGGCAACAAATCCAAAGGAGTAAGAGGATTGAAGCCATAAACAACTTCGAATGGAGAGCAACTAGTAGTGGAGTGGACACTGCGGTTATATGCAAACTCCACATGGGGCAAGCAATCTTCCCAATTCTTCAAATTTTTCTGAATAATGGACCTCAATAACGTAGACAGGGTTCGGTTGACGACCTCAGTCTGTCCATCAGTCTGGGGGTGACAAGTGGTGGAGAATAACAATTTAGTTCCCAACTTTCCCCATAACGTCTTCCAAAAGTAACTAAGGAACTTTGCATCTCGATCAGAAACAATGGTCCTTGGTACACCATGTAGACGTACTATCTCTTTGAAGAAAAGGTCAGCAACGTTGCTCGCATCATCCGTCTTGTGGCAAGCAATGAAATGAGCCATCTTAGAGAACCTGTCAACCACAACAAAAACAGAATCTCTACCGCGTTTTGTTCGAGGCAAGCCCAAAACAAAATCCATAGAGATATCAGTCCACGGAGTAGTAGGAATGGGTAAAGGAGTATATAAACCATGATTATGAACTCTAGATTTAGCTTGCCTACATGAAATGCATCTAGCACATAACCTCTCTACATCCCTCCTCATGTTAGGCCAAAAGAAATGTGCTTGCAAAACATCTAGAGTTTTCCTAACTCCAAAGTGACCCATTAATCCTCCACTATGGGCTTCTCTAACTAACAGCTCGCGCAATGAACTCCTAGGCACACATAATTTATTTTCTCTAAATAAGAACCCATCATGCCTAAAGAACTTGCCAAAACCAGATGCAGCACATGCATCATAAACATTACCAAAATCAACATCATCAGCATATTGTTCTTTGATATACTCAAATCCTAAAAGTTTAGCATCAAGAGTAGTGATAAGAGTATACCTACGAGATAACGCATCAGCTACGACGTTCTCTTTACCTTGTTTGTACTTGATCACGTACGGGAACATCTCAATGAACTCTATCCACTTGGCATGACGCTTATGCAGCTTACTCTGTCCTTTCAAATGCTTCAAGGACTCATGATCAGTGTGGATGACAAATTCTTTGGGCCACAAGTAATGTTGCCATGTCTCCAAGGCCCTCACTAACGCGTACATCTCCTTGTCATATGTGGGATAGTTAAGTGCTGCTCCACTTAACTTCTCACTAAAGAAAGCAATTGGGCGTTTTTCCTGCATAAGCACAGCTCCAATACCTACACCTGAGGCATCGCACTCAATCTCAAAAGTTTTAGTAAAGTCAGGCAGAGATAACAAAGGAGCAGAACAAAGTTTATCTTTAAGCAAATTAAAAGCATGCTCTTGTGCAGGACCCCAATGAAATGCAACATTCTTTTTGACCACTTCGATCAAAGGTGCAGCTATAGTGCTAAAATCTCTAACGAATCGACGATAGAAACTAGCTAAACCATGGAAACTACGCACCTCAGAAACAGACTTAGGTACAGGCCAATCTTTAATTGCCTTTACCTTCTCATTATCAACAGAAATGCCATGTGAAGAAACGACATACCCAAGAAAAACAATCTTATCAGTGCAGAATGTACATTTCCTAAAATTGGCATACAAACTTGCATTCCTCAAAACAGTAAGAACATTCCTAAGATGCTCAACATGCTCATGCTGGCTCTTACTGTATATCAAAATATCATCAAAATAGACAACCACATACTTACCAATGAAATCACGTAAAACATGGTTCATTAAACGCATGAATGTACTAGGTGCATTAGTCAAGCCAAAAGGCATAACTAACCACTCGTAGAGACCATGTTTAGTCTTGAATGCGGTTTTCCATTCATCACCTTCTCTCATACGAATTTGGTGATATCCGCTCTTTAAATCAATTTTAGAAAACATGCATGCACCATGCAACTCATCAAGCATGTCATCTAGCCTAGGAATAGGATAGCGGTACTTTACAGTGATTTTGTTGACGGCTCGGCAGTCAACGCACATCCTCCACGTCCCATCTTTTTTTGGCACAAGCAGTACGGGCACGGCGCAAGGACTCATGCTCTCTCTCACATAACCTTTCCTCATGAGCTCCTCAACTTGCCTTTGAAGCTCCTTCGTCTCCTCGGGATTACTTCTGTAGGCTGGACGGTTAGGAATGGTAGCTCCGGGGACAAGGTCAATCATGTGCTCGATCCCACGAATCGGTGGTAATCCACTTGGGATCTCCTCAGGGAATACATCCTCGAACTCCTGCAACAATGAGACAACATCAGTAGGCAAAGTATCATGGAGTTCAGCATCAATAAAATAAGAATCTTTAAATAAGAGTAAAAGGATAGGAGACTTAGCAAGAAATGCAGTCTTCACATCTCGGGGTTTGGCATAGCAGCTCACTGTTTTGCTGTCCTTGTTTTCCTTCTTTTCTTTAGCTTGCTTCCTTTGCTCGTCATGTTGCTCCTTTAGCCTTAATTGGTCCTCATAAATCTCCTTGGGGCTAAGGGGAGCAAGAGCGATCTTCTTGCCATCCATAGTAAAGGAATAACGGTTAGTGTAACCGTCGTGGATGACTCTCCGATCATACTGCCATGGTCTACCCAGCAATAGGTGGCTAGCTTGCATGGGCACTACGTCACACAACACCTCATCGTGATACCTTCCAATACGAAAAGGAACCAAGACTTGCTTCACCACGTTGACTTCACCACAGTCATTAATCCACTGCAACTTATATGGGTGGTGATGCTTGGTAGTGGGCAACTTTAATTTATCAACAAGGTATGTGCTAGCAACATTAGTACAACTCCCACCATCAATGATTACAGTACATACCTTGTCACTAATATGGCATCTCGTATGGAAGATGTTCTCGCGCTGTGCCTCATCCTCAAACTTCACATGAGTAGTAAGAGCACGCCTAGCAACAAGTGCCTCACCATGAGCAGCATACTCAACAACTTCTTCTTCGTCGACATCTTCTAATGCAGGCATCTCATCTTCTACACCGAGTTCGGAACCTTCACTCTCAACATCTCCATTCCCATGCATGATCATCACTCTACGGTTGGGACACTGTGAGGCAACATGTCCACGACCTAAGCACTTGAAACACTTAATGTCACGTGTCCTGCTCTGGGATGCTTGGGCAGGTTCAGTCTTGGGCTTTGGAGGGCCCTCAGGCTTGGGCTTAGCAAAGCTCTCTGACTTATGCGTAGGCACAGGCTTATCATCCCTATGAAAGGTGTTAGATTTCCAAACAGGAACTGAACTAGAAGTAAAACGGGATGTACCTTTCCTTTTGAGTTGCCTTTCCACTTTGATGGCCACATGCAACATCTCCTCTAAATCCATGTAATGCTACAACTCGACTACATTGGCAATCTCACGGTTTAAGCCTTGAAGAAAACGAGCCATAGTAGCTTCTGCATCCTCCTGGATATTGGCTCGGATCATGGTTATTTCCATCTCTTTGTAGTAATCCTCAACACTCTTTGAGCCCTGGGTAAGACCTTGGAGCTTCTGGTATAACTCCCTGTAGTAATGAGTAGGAACAAATCTCTTCCTCATGATGCGCTTCATCTCATCCCATGTAGACACTGGAGGATCACCATATCTTCTTCGACTACTGACTAACTGATCCCACCAAACCATAGCATACTCTGTGAACTCAATTGCTGCAAGTTTGACCTTCTTTTCTTCAGAGTAGTGGTGGCAGTCAAACACCATTTCAAGCTTCCTTTCCCACTCCAAATATGCCTCAGGATCATTCTTGCCTTGGAAAGGAGGAATCTTTAATTTTATACTGCTAAGGTTTCCATCCAGCTTCTCCTTACCTCTATCACGGGCTCTATCAACTCGATCTCTATACCCATGGTACCTTCTATGATGTCTATCTATCCCAGACTCTTCATTCGAATCATACCCAACATTATCATCATACTCATCATTGGCAACAACCTTACTTTTTTGACGAGAAGTATCACCTTGTTGGATCTTTGCAAACCGAGCTTCATGTTGGTTCAACTTATCATGAATGTCATTGAATTTCACATCCATCCGTTGGAACTGTTGTTGCATTGCCTGAAGCAGGAATTCAATCTTTTTAAAGTCTGACTTATCACCTTCAGAAGACATTGTCAACAAGTAATATCCTCACGTGTTTACACTCCTGTTTCACTCAAGTAATTTGACTTTTCTCTACTAATGTCTCTCACACACTCGTGCCTTTTTCCCTTACTCTACCTTAACTCTATAGGTTCACAATCACACTAGAGACCCAGTCAAAGATTCAACCTCGTAAAGTCAACTAATTCACCAAGTATTGTCACCAAGAATTTTTTTTTTTTTCACAGAAAGGTGTGGCTAGGGCTAGGGTGACTCAAAGAAAGAGAGAAAGAAGAAAAAAAAATAAGAAAGAAAAAAATAAAAAATAAAAAAAAAGCACTAGAATGACCAAAAAAAATGAAAAATGGCCTAAAACTATAGGAAAACGTTGGAATTTGGCCAAGATAGGGTGGGGCTAGTGGAGCAAAGCTCAACTAGGTCGTTTTCTTTCGTCGTTTTCTTTAAAACGGGTACTCACACGCCTCCTAACTCAACCAAAACTTCTGTTTGAACAGTACCGCAAAAGAAATTTTTTTTTCTTTTTTTTTTCTTTTTTTTTCGAATTCTTTTCTTCTTCTTCTTTTTTTTTCGAATTCTTTTCTTCTTCTTTTTTTTTTGAATTCTTTTCTTCTTCTTCTTTTTTTTTTTTAACTCTGAGTGTTGCGGTTTCCTTGAAAGAGGAGGGGTGCGGCTAGGTTTTTTTTTTGAGGGGTGAGGCTAGGGTTTTTTTTTTTTTGAGGGGTGCGGCTAGGGTTTTTTTTTTTTGAGGGGTGCACTAGGGTTTTTTTTTATTTGAGGGGTGCGGCTAGGGTTTTTTTTTTTTGAGGGGTGCGGCTAGGGTTTTATTTTTAAGGGGTACGGCTAGGGTTTTTTTTTTGTAATGAAATAAGTGGTGGCTAGGGTTTTAGGGTTAAGAAATAAGTGGCGGCTAGGAACACAAAAACAAACCAGAAAGTGGAACGAACAAAAGAAAAAAAAAATTGAAACCAAAAAAAAAAAAACCAAAAAAAAAAATCGAAAAGTGAGTGACGCACAAACAAACCAGAAAATCGGAACTTGAGCTCTGATACCAACTGATGCGTACGGACAAGACAAAACGTAGCTTGGAATTTGAAGGAGCTGACACGCAAGAAGACAGAAGCAAAGTTGATGAATGACAACTTCTGAAACCTAGACCCGAAGCCTAAAGAGACTCGAACCCAAAGGTATTGGACCTTGACCCTAC
Organism: Heritiera littoralis; assembly: GCA_031772115.1. Taxonomy (NCBI): domain Eukaryota; kingdom Viridiplantae; phylum Streptophyta; class Magnoliopsida; order Malvales; family Malvaceae; genus Heritiera; species Heritiera littoralis. The sequence continues at coordinate 1,409,176 of JAPDPK010000142.1, read as the reverse complement.
GAATAAGAATTCGAGAACCTAAGGTATAGCAATGGTGGATGGTGAAGAAGGAGGCGCCACAAGGAAGAAGACCTTGATAAGCCTAGTTGAGAGGGAACCCAAGAGAAAGGCACACTCAATTTCTGAAAATTCAATTAACTGATCTCCATCAATAGCGTTTACAAGGTATTTATAATAATACCTAGCACTTAAGCCCATAAACAAGTGGGCTGGAATTAACACCAATAGAAAAATAAAACTAAACCCAAATTCATGCCTAAACCTAGTTACATAAAATAAATAGTCCAAGACACAACAAGACTCAAACGTGGGCTATCCAAACACTTAGCCCATCTTATTGTTAAGCTAAAATAAGATAGTAAACCATGCTCATGTCGTTTGGGCTTCCAAGCAAGTATAGATGTCTTGGGACTCTTCATGGAAGCTTCCTTGACACTTCAATGATGCCAGAGCTTGTTGCATGAATGAGGCCAGGGCTTGTTGCATTTTCTTAGCTCGAGCTCGGGTAATTGGACCTCCTTGGATGACCAATGGATCCTTAGCATCACGAACATCACGAGCAAGTGGATCTCCATCTGGATCTCCATCATGCCTGGTCCATTTGCAAGGTTTCTTGAAGAGCATGGGATTCAAGCCCAATACACTATGCCTGGATCTCCATACCAGAATGGTGTAGCAGAAAGGAGAAATCGAACCTTGATGGACATGGTGCGGAGTATGCTTAGCAACTCCAAGCTTCCTAAATCCTTGTGGACTGAAGCTCTTAAAACGGCAGTATATATATTAAACCGGGTTTCAACTAAAGCTGTTCCAAAAACACTTTTTGAATTATGGAAAGGTTGGAAACCGAGTTTGCGCCATATACACGTTTGGGGATGCCCGTCTGAAGTAAGAGTTTATAATCCACAAGAAAAGAAATCGGACCCAAGGACTATAAGTGGGTATTTCATTGGATATGCTGAAAAGTCTAAGGGTTATAGATTTTATTGTCCATCACATTTCACTAGAATTATGGAATCAAGAAATGCAAAGTTTCTTGAAAATGACTTGATTAGTGAGAGTGATCAATCTCGGAACGTAGTTTCTAAGAAGGATCATTCAGATATTCAAGCTCCCATTTCAAGTGACAAATTGGTTGTTGTTCATAACTTCCCTCAAGTTCAAATGGATGTTGAACAACCAATCATTAAAGCTCCACAAGTTGCTGATGACAATCCAGTAGATCCAGTTGTTCAACAATTACCAAGACTGTTGAGCAACCAGTTGTGCAACATACTCCACGGGAGGATGCTGACACAACATTAAGAAGTCAACTAAAATGAAGAAATCATCAATACCTAGTGATTACGTTGTGTATCTACAAGAGTCTGACTATAATTTTGGAGCTAAAGATGACCCTGAAACATTTTCACAAGCCATGAGTTGTAGTAAATCTGAATTGTGGTACAATGCCATGAAAGATGAGTTGAATTTTATGGCATCTAATGGAGTCTGGGATCTTGTTGAGTTGCCTAATGGTGTAAAGGCCATTGGATGTAAATGGGTCTTTAAAACAAAGAAGGACTCATTAGGCAACATTGATAGATATAAGGCAAGACTCGTAGCTAAAGGATTCACTCAAAAGGAAGGAATCGATTACACAGAAACTTTTTCCCCTGTATCAAAGAAAGACTCTCTTCGTGTTGTTATGGCATTGGTTGCTCATTTTGACTTGGAACTGCATCAAATGGATGTGAAAACAGCATTCTTGAATGGAGACCTAGAGGAGGAGGTTTATATGAAACAACCGGAAGGATTCTCCTCTAGTAATGGTGAGCATTTGGTATGAAAGCTCAAGAAATCCATATATGGATTGAAACAAGCCTCCCGTCAATGGTATTTAAAATTCCATGATGTCATCTCTTCATTCGGTTTTGTAGAGAACATCATGGATCAATGCATATATCACAAGGTTAGTGGGAGTAATATTTGTTTTCTCGTCCTATATGTGGATGATATCTTACTTGCAACCAATGACAAAGGGTTGTTGCATAAGGTGAAGCAATTTCTCTCTAAGAAATTTGATATGAAGGATATGGGTGAGGCATCTTATGTCATTGGCATTAAGATCCATAGAGACAGACCTCAAGGTATCCTAGGACTGTCTCAAGAGACCTATATCAATAAAGTTCTTGAGAGATTTCGGATGAAAGATTGCTCACCAACTGTAGCACCAATAGTAAAGGGTGACAAGTTCAATTTGAACCAGTGCCCGAAAAATGAACTTGAAAGGGAACAAATGCAAAACATTCCATATGCTTCAGCTATTGGAAGCCTAATGTATGCTCAGGTTTGCACAAGACCTGACATTGCATTTGCAGTCGGAATGTTAGGAAGATATCAGAGTAATCAGGGTATGGACCACTGGAGACCTGCAAAGAAAGTAATGAGGTACCTTCAAGGGACCAAAGATTACATGCTTATGTATAGACGAACTGACAACCTGGAGGTAGTTGGTTATTCAGATTTAGACTTCGCTAGATGTGTTGATTCACGAAAATCAACATCTGGATATGTTTTCATGCTTGTTGGCGGAGCCATATCTTGGAGGAGTGCAAAGCAGTCTTTAGTTGCTACTTCTACCATGGAGGCTGAGTTCGTTTCTTGTTTTGAGGCTACCTCACATGGTGTATGGTTGAAGAGTTTCATATCTGGGCTTAGAATTATGGATTCCATTTCAAAGCCATTAAGAATATACTGTGACAATTCAGCTGCGGTTTTCTTGGCTAAAAACAACAAAAGTGGTAGTCGAAGTAAACATATCGACATTAAATATTTAGCCATAAGAGAAAGTGTTAAAGAGAATATAGTGGTCATTGAGCACGTTAGCACTGAATTGATGATAGTAGATCCTTTAACAAAAGGCATGCCACCAAAAGGTTTTAAGGATCATGTAGTGCGAATGGGACTTGGTTCCATCTTGTGAATTAGTTGTATGGACAACTTTTATTTGTAATGAAACTCTTATTCATTTGTTTTGTTTTCTCAATATTTGGTGCACATATTGGTTATTGAGAATAACAATAAATTTTGGACCAAGAATAAACATAAGGTTTATTCATTAAGTTATGTTATCACATATAGGCTGATATTGAAGAGATGAAATATATTGTAATACATGGAAGATATTACTCATTCTTAGAGGACTTGTCGCCATGATTCATGTATTTTGTTTCTTTAATTTAAGCGTAAGGATTCATAGATTATGGATAGAATAGCAAGTATAATAAAATATACGGACCAAGTGGGAGAATGTAAGTTCCCCACATAAGTTAACTACTTAGTCAGTAGTGTTTTATAAGAAATAAAAGACTTGAGGTTAGTTTCACAACCTCTTAAAACTTCCTATTGTGGTCTTATATTTTATTATCGTTATATAATAAATTTTAAATTATTTATCCATATTTACAAGTGATAACTGCCCACAAAAATTGAATTACGTTTTTAATGGAAAGACGTATATAAAGAAAAATATAGGGTATTAGGTCCCTAATCTGCACATTCTAAAAAACACACCATTAGTGAGTTTGCTTAAGATTAGAAGATCAAATACGAAAGACACGCAATTTTATCGCAACTCAATATTTTCGAAATCAATGGCTGGAGGTTAGTATCCTGTTCCGCATTTATAATCTATGATGTGTTATTTTCGATGTTGACACATTAGATAAATCGATTAAGATTTCTTACATATTAGTCTCAAACCGTTAAAACGGATGAAGATACATGTGATCTATATAAAAAAAAAGTTGAAAAACACTCTTAAGAATAAAATAATAAATAGTAGCGTCATTTTCCATCAATTCATTACAGAAGGAGGAGCCTTGTAAAGGAGTTTGAATTAAAGAGGATCTCTTTCCTCTCTCCTCTTTTATTTTTTTTTGTTGGTAGATGAGGAGAAGCTTAATCTCTTTATTTTAGACCCCTAAACAATGACAATACTGATTTACTTACTGCTTACAGATTTGAGTCTTGGACACTAATTATCGGGCTACTATTAAGTCATCACTCATCAGTAATAGCAAAATTTTCATGACCATCACTTGCAATTTTTTTTAATTTTCAACATCCAAGACTACTATTTAGCAATAAATGTACGACACAAGAGAAGATATATTGAAACTGGTTTTTGTTGAGAGGAAATAGTTAATATGTTTCTTTTTTAATTTCGTGGTAGTTTATTTGGTTAACAAAAAGATTGTAATCACCAACGGTGTCTTGGTCTAGTGGTGCCAGGGGCTAGACTTGGTAGGGCAGACCACGGTTCGATCCCCCGCAAGCCCGTTGGGAGGAGTTTAAAACCTTTACCCCGGGACCCGCTCCGAAACCGGATTAGTCGACCCAGTGGGTTCGGATACCGGTTGGTTGAGACCAAAAAAAAAAAAAGATTGTAATCAACATGTAAATGTAAATTTGTCAAATATTGTAAATAAGCTAGGGTTTTTAATTATGGAAAAAAGTCACCTAAACTTAGATAGAATAATTTGTGTGTCAAGCTCTTTCATATTGTTTTGTGTTAAATTCATAAAATATATGAAAATTGTCATGTCATAATTTATGTTGACATATCAAATATGAAATAAAATTTTCAAAATTTGCCCAATACATATATAGTTGTTAAAATTTTAACTTATATCATTCGAATTATATCATGACACCCAAAATTATCAAGTCTAGTTAAAATCTAATTCAATTCATAAAATATAAAAGATAGTATAACCCAATAATAGTTAAATGTTTTGGAAAATGTTAAATAACCTGATTTGTATAGACTTGACTGAATGACATTGAAGAAATTAAAGTAACAATCAAATAAAATCCTGGTCAAAGAATTTGATTGATCATTTGTGTCTAAACATTATTGACCTAATTGTGTACTGAAATGGAAAATAAAAACAGAAAAGAATGTTACAACTTGTTTTCTGACCTAAACTAATGAATGGAAGTTTGTATACAAACAACTATGCCCCAAGTATATATAATTACAAACTTTAAAATTTTGTGCTTGCTATCACACTCAGAAAATAACTAAAAGAAATAGAACATGGTTTTAATTAGCATTTGGATTTGGATCAAAATTTATTCAGGTCTAGTTTAGTATTATATTGTTGCAGTTGAAAAATGGTTAAATTGAATATATGTATATATACATATATATAAAGTGTGGTTAGAAAATGTTTGATATCACTCTGAAAAATTTGTTGTGATGAATTGAAATATAAAAAGAAAAAGAAAAAAAAAGAAAGAGAGAAAAAAATAATAAAAATTTAAAGATATAAAGATAATAATAAAATAATTTTATTAATAAAAATTATTGTTAAACCGAAAAAACACCTTTTTATAAACCTTTTTTTTTTTGAGTTTGCAAACCAAACTTTTAGATGAAAAAACCATATTTTTTTTGTTATTTGATTTTAAAACTGAAAAAAATTAATTTTTAATCACAAAAGTCTCTTTCAATTCCACTACTAAATTAGACCTTATTTAATCTGGTAAGCAAACTAGTCTCACCCAAAGCAATACATTTCTAACCCACCACTTTAATTATTCATTTCCAATTATCCCATCACTTTAATTAAATTAAACAGCCTAGTAATTTAGAAACACTTATAAATAAACAAAATATGATAATAGTCGCTTTTTGCCTTTCCTAAGATTAGAGATGGTATGGACTATATATATACACTTAATGTCAAAAATTAAGATTAGCAAGCACTGACCTTAATGTCAAAAATCCATTTATACACTTCCTTATAATTTACTCTTTTGTCTATAACTATTCATAGAAAAATTGAAGTTAGTGATAGACAACCAATACCAATAATGAAGGGAGAAAGATGAGATATCATTTTGTCAATGGATGCATCACTATCTTATTATTAATATAATGATGTTTTTGCTTTTGTTTATTTTTGCCTCGTAAATAATTAAATATATAAGCTTGCTTTCCCTAGTTATTGCCTATGTTGTTTAGGCACATCAATATAGGATAGGAGCTTTAAAGATAATCTTTTCTTTAATCCTCTTCCAATCATATAATAAATTTTGGTGGGTCATCATCATAGATTAAAATTAATGGTTGTAAATGTTGGCAACCAAATTTAATAATGCATCTCAGCTCATGATTTCCATCAAATAATAAAATTTCCTTCATGATGGAACAAAACCACTCATAACAAATAATTTTTTGGGAAGAGATTAGCTAAATGCAATCTCAGACTTTGATTTTCCTCCCATAAACTAACTCGATTATAAATTCATGGATAAATATATAGTTTGCTTGAAGATTTAATCAAAAACTCATGGCAACAAGGCAATATCATGAATGAAAATGCTCAAATATTAATAAATAAATAAAATCATGGTAATACCTTGTTTGTTTCTATCAATTACAACAAACTTGGTGTTTAAAACTATGAAAAATTTTCATTTTATTAATAATGGAGATGATGACCGATGAGGACATAAAGATGTTTGAAAAGGAAAACTTTATATGAAATGATGGTTATGTCTTTGTCCTTCCAACACCAAAACCCACCCTCTTTTGAGACTTTTGTGGTTTGGATTTTTCTTTTGGGTATATTTTCACTTTCTTTTTTTTGCTTATTTTATTTTGGCAAAACCAAACGGAACTTTGTACTAACATTGTTTCCTTTAATTGTTTTCTCATCAATGAGGCTTAGGTCCGCTGTAGCAAAAAATAATTGCATAATCTAACTGTTTCATGATAGTGTTCTTATAGCATATAAGGTTGAAGAATTCCATCAATTTAGACCCATTTGTGGGGTAGATTGAGTGAGAGTGAGACATCTACACATTTTTTTTTACATAATCACAAATATTTCCATTCGTTTATAATTTAAAACTAATTTTATTCGAATTAAAAACGATAAAATTTTTACAAAAATAATGATTACAAAATTTAACCACCATCTAAATGTCCAAAAAATTTTCACTGCCACTTTTTCTTGTCACTTCTCTGTCATCTACATTATTTACGTTTCTTTTTCCCCTTTTCGACTGTTGGTGGAGTTGCTAACAGAATTAGAACAGAGTTTGGTCCACACAAGCAGGTGCCACATTGCATAGGCTTTCAAGTCACCTGCACCTCACTTTTTCTAGGTGTACTGCCAAATCTAAGCAGCTAAATGTGGGTCCATTCATTCATCATCCAATTGAAATTTTGAAATTGAAATGGAAATGTGATGGCCCTTTCGGCCCACCTAACTGTAAGTTGCACTATGAAGAACACTGATTGGAGCAGACAAGGTATTTACTCATTACCCCTCTTGTTTCCGATTGACAACAAAGAAAATAATTTTTTTTCTTTTTACAAAAGAGATCACGTCCACTTTTTTTTTTATATCTACATTCACCATTAATGTATAAAAAATAAAAATAAAACATAAGATAATTTTTTAAATCCGTTTTGAGTAGTGCAAATAAAGTGATTTTTTAAAAAAATTTTACAAGAGTCTAACACTTTTTTTTTAATTTATGATATTAGTTTATTAATTAATATAATAAATCTTAATAAAATATGTAATAATCCTCTAATTCTACTGATATGTATTTTTTGACAATATTATTTTGATTACCTGCATCAAATGCATGGTATGAATAAAAAAACTTAATATATTTGTTTAACTAAGATTCTTAGTGAATTTGATAATCTTATACCGTAGTGAAAGGAGACAAAAGTTGAGAAATCAATTTTTATAAAATAGATAAATATTACTATAATTGAAAAAAATATATATTTTAGTTAGGTTTCCAAATGGTAGTGCTCTGGGGCTCAAATCAGACCCAAATAGGGTTTTAGACTGGAAAGGCAAAGCAAGGAGCTTGGGCTCCCATGTCAGACCCATCACTGCCTTTCTATCACTCAACTATCGAAGAATTAGAGAAACCAAAGCACGATTTAATATGAATTGAAATTGCGTAAAACCAATTCCACGAACTTCAAAACAAAACAAGGAAACAAAGGGCGAGGTGAATAAATAGAGTTGGTCTGTTTTGGTCTGAGGGAGAAGAACCAAGAAACCAAACACGAACAGCGCCCCAAAAGTGAAGAAACTAGAAAGGGAGGAAATTTTAGGGTTAAACTTGGTTTTTAATAAAATTTAAAAATGATCTAGTTTTGATGATTAAAAAAACAAGTAGTTGGAAAAAGTGAAAATAACTTTTTTCTCAGACATTTTGATATAGTTCAAATCGTGGAATTTGCTATTGTTGAAAGGGCTTTTCTATCTCTAGTGGCAGATCTTGACCTTTGATTTTGAGAGAGCCAATAAATTTTTTTTGGTTCATATAAAGTTGTTCATATGAGGTATAAGGGAAAGGAAAATCAGACCTTGAATTTAATCTTTTTAAGGAGAGATAACAATAGTTAGGCCAAGTTTTTTGTTATTGGGGCCAATTAGAAATTTAAAACTATATTTCTTTTTCAATTGAGTTTGGTCATTATGTTTTTTTAATAACATAAGACTTACATACAAGTAATATACTAATAAAAAATAAAAAACTTATAAAATTATAAATTTTAATAATTCATAAAGAAAAAATATAAAGAAATAAAATATATCAGATATATAATCTTATCTAAAATTGTGAGTGACGTTCTTTTGAAGAAACAAAATCTTCAACAACTAAATTTAAACTAAATGTCTCAACAATCTTTTATTCGATGTTGACATGACAATCAAGTTATTTCAATATTATGTAATAGAAATTAAGAAAGAATTATCCCAAAATTCTGACTAAATAAAAATTTTTTAACATTACTCATGTATATGATAACAAGATATGTAAACATATATTTAACAAATAGAGTAACATAGAAACATTTATAATTTTGCTATTCTTGTTTTTGAGGGATAGTGGGCAAGTCTCAAAGCAATCCAAATAGCAAATAAAAGTGCAAAGTGTATTGAAAAAATATATAATAGAAATGATATTGGATGGCTATTAGGTTAGAAAAATATTATAGATTTGTTTTCTATTTAGTTGATTGAGCGTTTAGATGAGAAAAGTTGAATTGGATTTTTTAAGTTTATACGATTGAAACTTAATGTTTGTGACAATCAAATTGATTTTATGTTTTCGTGAATAGTGATGGATGAGTAAAATAAATTGATTAATTAATTAATATTAATGTAATTTTAATTTTTTTTTTAATTTGAGGGGGGGCAATTTAAATTTATTTAATATAAATACATTATATAAAATATATAAAAAATGATTAGTAAAATTGTTGGAGGGGGGGGGGGGTCATGGCTTACACATTGCCATTGACCATCTTATATCGTAAAACAAATGAGGATAAAAAAAAAGAGAGAGAGAGAAAAAATATAGAAAAAGAAAGCAAGAGTGTATTCAGCAGGTGAGATCTAATCTAACATCTTTTTCTTTGGAAAGAATTTTAGACCCAAGATCAAATTTCAATCTAAAGATTTTAGGCATAACTTTTTACTATTTTTCTTCTTAAATTTATTTATTTATTTATCATGTAAATATAATTATAATAAATCCAATATTCAAATATACATACATTAATGCTTAAAAATATAATTGTTTTAAAAAAATAAATTACACAAATATTGCATTATTTTAAAGAATAATTGTGCTAAAATTAAGTTTTGAGAGTTTCTTGTGCCAACTAATTTTTTTATATTTTATGTAAAAAATTAACCAAAAAAATAAAAAAAAAAACAATTTAAATACGTTATACATACATACATACATACATATACATATACATATATATCTACTAGATTTTAACCAGCGCTTCGCTACAGTGTTAATATTTTAAAAAAATAAAAAAATATTTTATTATTATTTTCAAAATTAAAATTATCATTCTAAAAATGATTATGTGTTATATTTAGATTTTTTAATAACCATATTAGATCGAGTATAAATTAAAAAATGTAAAATAAAAATAGATTAGATGGTTATTGAAAAAAGCTAAAGAGTTAAAAATAAGTTAGAGGGCATAATTGCATAATTATAAATCACTTTGAAATAAATAATCATTAATTTAAACAATTGTTTTTTATTTTCTTGTTTTATTTTTATCAATTTTGGATTTTTCAATTTTTAATTAATTTAATTATTATTTTTTCTATTTGTTAACCTTTTTTAAGTTTAAATGAATGTACTATGTTCAAATATCTTCTCATGCAATAGTATATTTTGGATATAGATAAAAAAAAAATAAATAGATATTAGAGCGTTAATTTTTTTTTGTAATTTAAAATTTACCCTCACAAAAATAGTTGTCGCCTTAAAAATTTTTTCCAACAATAATATCTGAAAGAATATAATTTAAAAAATAAAAACATATTAGAGGGTTTAACCCAAAAAAGATTAAAAAACTAAAAATAGATTAAAAAACTGGATTAAAAAAGTTAAAAAGCAATGTAAAAAATATTTTGAGGACTTAACTTAAAAAACAAAAAGTTGGTGAAAAAAAAAAGAACATGTGGCAAGCGTAGGTATGATGGAGATAAAAATATATAATAAGTGTTTACACACACACACACACACACATATATATATATATATATATGTATATATATATATATATATATTAAAAAGTGTTATATATTATCTATACATAATTCTGTTTAAAAGAAAAGAACTTGGTATACAATCAACATATTTCAACTTAAGAAATATAAATATAAGATCAATGCCATAGACTATTTACGGTTATGGAAACTCATTCAAACTCGAAATTCAATCCGATTTTTAGGTGTGTTTGAACAAAATATTAAGCCTATTAAATAAATTTGGACTTGAAATTGAAGTCCAATAAAAAATAGGCAGTGCTTGGGTCCACTATTTAAAGTTTAACTAGTTCCATCCTAAACCGATAGTTAAAATTTTCTTACCATCCTAAACTGATAATTAAAATTTTCTTACTTTTTTTTATAATTTATTTAATTTAATATTTGATTAAAATATGATGTATTTTGTAAATTTCAAAATAATTTTTTAAGATACCTCAAGTAAGGAAGCTATTACTTACTTTATTTTTATTGAAAATATATTATTGAAAAATATACTAATTCATTTTTAATTACTTTATTTTTTTTTACAATTTAACTTGTGTTGTTTATTTAGACTTTGATTTAAATTTTTATGTTTTTGTTATCTTTTTGTAAGAATTTATTAAAATTTATTTTGTTATACTTATTAATTAACATGTGCATAGCTTTTAGATTTTATTTTATTTTTGTTTAATGGTATTTTAACAGGTTTGTATAGGTTTAAACTTATTCATTGTATGTAAAAATGAGCGTGGGTAAAAATCTCATCATCATCATCATCATCATCAAAGCCTTTATCCCAATAGAGTATGGTAGGTTATATGAACCAATATATGAACTCATGTTAAATCGTCCATATGAATTCTCCTACTCTACATATTTCTATTTAATGCAATGTATTCATCCAGCTCTAATACTTTCATATCTTTCCGAATTACTTCCTTCTAAGTCTATTTTGGTCTTCCTCTAACCTTGACCATTTTTTCATCATTTATAGCCTTCACCCTCCTAACTGAAGCATCTATAGGCCTATGTTATATGTGTCTAAACCAATGAAAACAATTTTCACACATCTTGTCTTCAATAGGTACTACTCCAACCATTTTACCGATGTCTTCATTTTTCATTCTATCCTTTCTTGTATATCTACACATCCATCACAACATTTACATTTCTACTATACTCATATTTTGTGTATGTAATATCTTAGTCACATAACATTCCCTACCATATAGTAATGTTAGTTTAACAACTGTACTGTAAAACTTACCTTTCAACCATATAGGAATTCCTTTATCGTACAACATACCTATAGCACTTCTAGCTTTACTTACTCCATCCAACTTGGTTCTTGTGGGTCACATCATCATCAATTGTGGGTCACATCATCATCAATCTTTCTATCCATCCTATATTATCAACCCTAGATATTGAAAATAATCTCGCTTAGATGTCGTCACCCTATCTAACATTATTACATTCTGCTCTTTCTATTTGTTTGAACTGAATTTACATTCCATATATTAAAGCCAAATTGCTTCAATTTGCTTTGTGCAACATTCGGCAACTTCACAATTAGGCACCTTTATGAAGTTTAAAAAAAATAGAAAATAAAAAAGAGAAGAATGAATTAGGAAATACAAGAATGACGTAAAAGGCCTTTAACTTCTAATTTAATTAATCAAATAAATTCAAATGAAGACGGTTTTGCTAAAAATTCATTTAAAATCATGATTATAATCTAAAATAAAAAGATTGCAAAACTTATCTTCATTTATTTGGATTCAAATGATTGATTTGATTGGAAGTCTCCAGCCCATTCTTTCATTTCTTTAATTTCCTAATTCTTTGTGATGATTGTTGCAGGAAGAACCATAAAGAAAGACGAAGAAATGTGTGAGCAGGATGGAGAAGAGGAGATGGGCTATGAGCTGAGCTTAATTGAAGTTGAGCCCAGGGTGGGAGTTGAGAGTAGCAAGCTATATATCAAGGCAGCTGGGAGCAGTGAGCAGCAGAGCCCAATGGTTTTTGTTTGATATGTCGGCTAATTATTAGATCAAACCATAGAATTTGGGAATTGTACAACTGTTAGAATTTGTAATGTAAGGTCTTATGAACCGTTGATCCTTATACTAGCTGATATAAGAAATAATGTAATTCCTTGCAAAGAATGAATGAAAAAAATATCTTTACTCTCCATTTCTTTTCTCCTTTTCTTTCTCTCTTTCTCTGGTCTTCTTTCTTGGTAACTTAGCATCCATATCTGCAAGGATAAAACAAAGTGGTATTCAGAGCAACTACGAATCCACCATTTCAAGCTAGGTAAACATACCAAACAGAGATCAATGGTTGAGAACACTTGTCTTAACTTGTTGCAGGAACAAGTTCAAGCTTTACAGTCCCAACCGGAGTCCTTGAAAACAACTGAAGCATCAATTCCCCCATGGTGGGAGGAGCAAAAGAAGAGCATTGAAGACAAACTGATAGAGAATCAAAACTATGTCAATAAGATATTGGAAACACTTTTGCAGAAAGAAGCAACCCCAGCTCGGCCTGACCTTGTAAGAGGTGTAGTAAATAGCTCAGTAGTTCCTTCAAGAAAAGAAGGTAAGCATCCTATTGAGATTGTTGTAGTTGGTGAACAGGGCAAGTTTATTTATAAACCAAATGAACTAGGTTTGCTTTTTAGGGATCAGCTTATTGAAAAACCACCAAAATTTCCAAACCATAGTGCCACTGTTAAAAACCTTGAGTCTGAGAATGGAGTTACGAGCTTTAATGCCTTTACTCCTAGGCCTAAGATTGAACTTCCTATATTTGAAGGAGAGAATCTTAGGGGTTGGGCTAGGAAGTGTCATAAATACTTTAATGTTTTTGCTATTGCTGAGTCACAGAGATTGGAAATAACAACTATGTACATGGTAGGTAAGGCAGAAACTTGGTTTGATGGTTACTTGATGCAAAATCCGAGAATCACATGGCCTAAGTTCACAGTGGATATGTGTCAAAGGTTCTGTGACAAAACATGTTCAGATGTTATTGAAGATTTCAACAAGCTGGCACAGAAAACTACTATAGAGGAGTATTAAAAGAGGTTTGAAGAGCTGAGGCCATACATGCTTCAACTCAACCCTCACTTGGATGAAACTTACTTTGTTTCTAGTTTTGTAAGTGGGTTGAAAAAAGAGTTAAAGCTAAGAGTCAAGGCCAATGAGCCTCAGAACCTTGCAGCAGCCTATAGACAAGCAAGGTTACATGAATTGTCCGTGGAGATTGAAGGAAGGAAACACAGGGCAACTTTCAAGAACACACCTGTTTACAACCAAAATCATCCTAGAAACCTAAACACAAACACTTACCCAAATAGCAAAACCCTTACCAACCTTCCAACATATCCAAAACAAAATTCAGCCTTATCAGCATTCCAAAAGCCTAACAACTAGAATCAAAATTACCAGAAAAGAACCCAAAATGCTTGCTTTAAATGTGGTGATCGATTCTTTCCAAGCCATATTTGCAAAACTAAACAGTTAAATGCCCTGATTGGTGATGAAAATACAAGAGAGTTTCACGATGAGACAGAAGTAGTGTTAGAGTTAGAACAGGATACTGTAGAAGAGCTTGACATAAGAGATAACAGTTTGGAAATATCTATGAATGCATTAACTGGTAATGCAGGTTATAGTACTTTAAGGATACATGGGAGTATCAAGGGAGGGCCCTTAAGTATTCTAGTTGACAATGGGAGTACCCATAGTTTTGTAACTCAAGTTTAGGCAAAGGATGGAGTGGAAACAATTCAAACCAAACCTCTCACCATCACTATAGCCAATGGTGAGAAACTCTTCAGCAATGCCAAATGCAAACAATTGGAATAGGTGACGCAAGGTTATTCATTTACACATGACTTGAGAGTCCTGCCCATGGGAGGCAGTGATATGGTCCTAGGTGTGGATTGGAAGAAGAAGTTTAGTTCTTTGACTTTTGACTTTAATGAAATGTCACTGACTCTTTACAAGGAAGGACAACAAGTTTACTTGAAAGAGGGAGTTAATGCTTCCAGCTTCAAAATGATCTTTGGAGAAAAATTGTAAAAGTTTACTGAAAAGGAACCTGAATTGTTAGGAGAAATATACATTCTTAGTTTGGATTATGAAGAAGCAGAGGTACCATTACAGTTGAAGGCTTTTTTGTCATCCTATGAAGACATTTTCAAAGAACTTACTAGACTACCTCCCAAAAGAATCCATGACCACAGCATAGTTGTTAAGCTTGATGCCCAACCTATTAACTTACAGCCATACAGATTTCCTTACCATCAAAAGGCTGAAATGGAAGGCCAAATAGCAAACATGTTGTCATCTTCCATAATTCAGACAAGTAAAAGCCCTTTTGCATAACCATGCTTACTTGTCAAGAAGAAGGATGGATCATGGAGACTCTGTGTGGACTATCGGTAGCTCAATGCGACGACTGTGAAAGATAAGTTTCCTATACCTGTAGTAGAAGATTTATTAGATGAATTAAAGGGATCTACTTACTTTTCCAAGATTGATCTCCGATCTAGTTACTGGCAAATTCGAGTTAGAGATGAAGACATTCCTAAAACTGCCTTTAAGACTCATCATGGGCATTATGAGTTCAAAGTCATGCCTTTTGGACTCATAAATGCCCCAGCAACCTTCGAAGCTCTCATGAATGACATTTTTGCTTTTTATTTGAGAAAATTTATCTTTCTTTTTCATGATATTCTGGTTTACAGTTTAACCTTGAAGGAGCATGTTAACCATTTATAGGTGGTTTTTGAAGTGTTAAGGCAGAACTAATTGTGTGCAAAGAGGAGTAAATGTTTCTTTGTGCAAAGGCAGTTGGAGTATTTGGGGAATCTAATTTCTGAAAAGGGGTAGCTACGAATCTTTCCAAAATACAAGCTATCCAACAATGGCCTGTTCCACAGAATCTTAAGTCCTTAGGAAGTTTCTTAGGCCTCACTGACTACTGTAGGAATTTATCAGAAGCTATGGGATTATGAGCAAGCCTCTTACTGATATGCTCAAGAAAGGGGGCTTTCAATGGACTCTTGCAACCTTATTAGCCTTCTAAAGCTTGAAAGAAGCTACGATCAAGGCACCTGTCCTTGCAATGTCAGATTTCAACAAAACATTTTGCCTTGAGACTGATGCCAGGAACCAAGGAATAGGCTGAAAATACTCAATGGTAGAGATGTAGAGCAGAGACCTTGTTTGCCTGCAGCAAGGAGAGCATCTAAAGCCATCTCTGCATATAGTGCCAAAACACTCATGCTCTTTGGCAATGGCATCTCCCACCCTCAATGTTCTATCTAAAAAGTGCTTTGCAACAAAAGAATCATTTTTTAGTTTGTACCTTACCAGTTACCAATTACCAATTTTTTTTTCCTTTTCACAATTTAACATTTTAGTTTCTTGTGCTGCTTTTAAGTTGATGAATTTCAAGCAATAATTGTTCCAAAATTTTACAATATATAAAAGAAATCTCAAAAGGGTTAATGGCTTACATCTCTCTAGCCTTAAAAAATAACGAAAATGGTTAAGCTCTTTGACATGCTTCTTAAGCAATTTGTTAAGTTTTGAGGCATCATTATTGATTAGGCAGTAGAAAGAGAGCATCAAATAGATGTTGGTTAACTGTACCAAAAAAAAAAGACGTTGGTTAACCAACAAGTGGTTGAAAGAGTAAAAGTGAACTTTTTCGACATAATTCGAATTTTGGGGTTGTCATTGCTTAGAAAAACTTTATCGTTTACTTCTCGACTCGAATAAAATTAATCTCAAACTATAAAATTATTGAAGATTACTGTAATTGAAAAAAATCTATGTGTTAGTTGGGTTTCCAAATGGTAGTGCTTTGGGGCTCAAATCAAACCCAATTAGGGTTTTAGACTGGAAAGACAAAGCAAGGAGCTTGGGCTCCCATGTCAGATCGATCACTGCCTTTCTATCACTCAACTATCGAAGAATTAGAGAAACTGAAGCAACGATTTAATATGAATTGAAATTGCGTAAAACCAATTCCATGAACTTCAAAACAAAACAAGGAAAAAAAAGCGAGTTGAATAAATAGAGTAGGTCTGTTTTGGTCTGAGGGAGAAGAATCAAGAAACCAAACACGAACACCGCCCTAAAAGTGAAGGAACTAGAAAGGGAGGAAATTTTAGGGTTAAAGTTAGGTTTTTAATCAAATTTAAAAAACATCTAGTTTGATGATTAAAAAAATCAACAAGTGGTTGGAAAAAGTGAAAATAAATTTTTTTCTCAGACATTTGGATATAGTTCGAATCGTAGAGTTGCTACTGTTGGAAGGGCTTTATCGTCTCTCGTGGTGATCTTGACCTTTGATTTTGAGAGGGCCAATCAATTTTTTTTGGTTCATACGAGGTGGTTCATATAAGATATAAGGGAAAGGAAAATCAAACATTGAATCTAATCCTTTTAAGGAGAGATAACAATGGTTAGGCCAAGTTTTTTGTTATTGGGGCCAATCAAAAATTTAAAACTATATTTCTTTTTCAATTGAGTTAGGTCATTATGTTTTAATAATATAAGACATACATACAAGTAATATACTAATAAAAAATTAAAAACTTATAAAATTATAAATTTTAATAATTCATAAAGAAAAAATATAAAGAAAAAAAATATATCAAATATATAATCATATCTAAAATTGTAAGTGACGTTCTTTTGAAGAAACAAAATCTTTAAAAACTAAATTTAAACTGAATGTCTCAGTAATCTTTCATTCGATGTTAACATGACAATCAAGTTATTTCAATCTTATGTAATAGAAATTAAGAAAGAATTATCCCAAAATTCTGACTAAATATAAAATTTTTAACAATACTCATGTATATGATAACAAGATATGTAAACATATACTTAACAAATAGAGTAACATAGAAACATTTATAATTTTGCTATTCTTGTTTTTGAAGGATAGTGAGCAAGTCTCGAGGCAATCCAAAATCCAAATAGCAAATAAAAGTGCAAAGTATATTGAAAAAATAGATAATAGAAATGATATTGGATGGCTATTAGGTTAGAAACATATTATAGATTTGTTTTCTATTTAGTTAATTAAGAGTTTAGAGAGAAAAGTTGAATTGGATTTTTTAAGTTTATACGATTGTAACTTAATGTTTGTGACAATCAAATTGATTTTTTGTTTTCGTGAATAGTGATGGATGAGTATAATTAAATAATTAATTAATATTAATGTAATTTTATTTTTTTAATTTTAGGGGGGCAATTTAAATTTATTTAATATAAATACATTATATAAAATATATAAAATGATTAGTAAAAATATTGGGGGGGTCATCGCTTACACCGTCATTGACCATCTTATACCGTAAAACAGATGAGGATAAAAAAAAAAGAGAGAAAATATAGAAAAAGAAAGCAAGAGTGTATTCAGCAAGTGAGATCTAATCTAACATATTTTTCTTTGGAAAGATTTTTAGACCCAAGATCAATTTCAATCTAAAGATTTTAGGCATAACTTTTTACTATTTTTCTTCTTAAATTTATTTATTTATTTATCATGTAAATATAATTATAATAAATCCAATATTCAAATATACATACATTAATGCTTAAAAATATAATTGTTTTAAAAAAATTACACAAATATTGCATTATTTTAAAGAATAATTGTGCTAAAAATAAGTTTGGAGAGTTTCTCCTGCCAACTAATTTTTTTTATATTTTATGTAAAAAATTAACCAAAAAAATAAAAAAACAATTTAAATACTTTATACATACATACATATATATACATACATACTATATTTCAACCAACACTTCGCTACTATGTTAATATTATCAAATTTTAAAATAATAAATTATTTTATTATTATTTTCAAAATTAAAATTATCGTTCTAAAAACGATTATGTGTTATATTTAGATTTTTTTAATAACAATATTAGATCCAATATAAATTAAAAAATGTAAAATAAAAATAGATTAAATGGTTATTGAAAAAAGTTAAAAGAGTTAAAAATAAGTTAGAGGGACTGCATAACTATAAATCACTTTGAAATAAATAATCATTAATTTAAGCCTTTTTTATTTTATTGTTTTATTTTTATCAATTGTGGATTTTTGAATTTTTAATTAATGTAATTATTATTTTTTTCTAGTTGTTAACTTTTTTTAAGTTTAAATGAACGTACTATGTTCAAATTTCTTCTCATGCAATAGTATATTATTGGATATAGATTAAAAAATAAAAATAAATAGATATTAGAGCATTAATTTTTTTTGTAATTTAAAAATTACCCTCACAAAAATAATTGTCACCTTAAAATTTTTTTCCAGCAATAACATCTGAAAGAATATAATTTAAAAAATAAAAACATATTAGAGGGTTTAACCCAAAAAAGATTAGAAAACTAAAAATAGGTTAAAAGATTGAATTAAAAAGAATTAAAGAGTCATGTAAAAAATATGTTAAGACTTAACTAAAAAAAACAAAAAATTGTTGAGAAAAAAAAATAAAAGGACGTGCGACAAGCATAGGTATGATGGAGACAAAAATATATAATAAGTCTGTATACACACACACATATATCTATTAAAAAGTGTTATGTATTATCTATACATAATTCCGTCTAAAAGAAAAGAATTTAGTATACAATTAACATATTTCAACTTAAGAAATACAAATATAAGTCCAAAGCCATAGACCAATTTATGGTTAGGGAAACTCATTCGAACTTGAAATTCGATCCAAATTTTGGGTGTGTTTGAACAAAATATTAAGCATATTAAATGAATTTGAACTTAAAATTGAAGTCCAATAAAAAATAGGCAGTGCTTGGGTCCACTATTTAAAGTTTAACAAGTTCCATCCCAAATCGATAGTTAATATTTTCTTACTTTTTTTTATAATTTATTTAATTTAATAATTGATAAAAATATGATGTATTTTGTAAATTTCAAAATAATTTTTTAAAATACATCAAGTAAGGAAACTATTACTTACTTTATTTTTATTGAAAATATACTAATGCATTTTTAATTACTTAAATTTTTTTTTTACAATTTAATTTGAACTTTTGTTATTTATTTAGACTTTGATTTAAATTTTCATGTTTTTGTTATCTTTTTGTAAGAATTTATTTAAATTTGTTGTGTTATACTTATTAATTAACATGTGCATAGCTTTTAGATTTTATTTTTTTTAAATTTATTGTGTTATACTTATTAATTAGGTTTGTACCGGTTAAACTTATTCGTTGTATGTAGAAATAAGCTTGGGTAAAAATTTCATCATCATCATCAAAGCTAGACCTGGCAATTCGTGTTTTTAATTCGTTTTCGTGTCATGTAAAATCGTGTTCGTGTCGTGTAAAACACGAAACTTTCGTGTTGACACGGAAAATATAAAATCTTATTTTTAGCTTTTACAATATTGATATACAATTTTTATTTAATTTTAATTCGTGTCACCTCGTGTCTTATATTCGTATCGTTTTTTATGTTGTGTAATCGTGTCGTATCTAAAATTGTCATGTCTAATCATAGCCTTTATCCCAATAGATTGGGTTAGGTTACATGAATCAATATATGAACTCACGTTAAATTGTTAATATAAATTCTCCTACTTTACATATTTCTATCTAATGCAATGTATTCATCCAACTCTAATATTTTCTTGTCTTTCGGAATTATTTCCTTCCAAGTCTATTTTGGTCTTCCTCTAACCTTGACTATTTTTTCATCATTCATAGCCTTCACCCTCCTAACTGAAACTTCTACAAGTCTACGTTATACGTGTCCAAACCAATGAAAACAATTTTCACACATCTTGTCTTTAATAGGTACCACTCCAACCATTTTACGATATATTCATTTTTCATTCTATCCTTTCTTGTATATCTACACATCTATCGTAACATTTACATTTCTACTATACTCATATTTTGTGTATGCAATCTCTTAGTCACCTAACATTCCCTACCATATAATAATGTTGGTTTAGCAGTTGTATTGTAAAACTTACCTTTCAACCATATAGGAAGTCCTTTATCGTACAACACACTTATAGCACTTCAAGCTCTACTTACTCCATCTAACCTGGATCCTATGGCTCACATCATCATCAGTCTTTCCATCTATCCTATATTAACAACCCTAGATATTGAAAATGATCTCGCTTAGATGTCATCACCCTATCTAACATCATTACATTTTCTCTTTTTATTTGTTTGAATTGAATTTATATTTCATATATTAAAGCCAAATTATTTATATTTGCTTTGTGCAACATTTGGCAGCTTCACAATTAGGCATCTTTATGAAGTTTAAAAAAAATAAAAAATAAAAAAGAGAAGAATGATGATTATCAACTGTTCTCTCTATCAGGAGCGGAACTATCTAGAGTCTTAAAGTACTCTTTCTCTTAGAAGTTTTCTTTTTCTAATTTTATTCACTGTTGCCATTGAATACTGACTAGTGGAACCTGATTTTCTTGTCTCATTTATTATTGTCTTTTGATTTGGAAGGTGCTTGAAGTTATTGCGTTTTGTTTTTCTTGGCTTTTACCAGTTCCTCGTTTGCTTTTGGTGTTGGAGTCTTGTTTTAGCTTTGAATGGGACAAGTCTTCTTGTGAAAAGTTTTTTTATTCCTCTATTAAAGCTTTCATATTTCTTCTGGTCTTCTCTTTCTGGTATTATATAGTTCAAAGGTCCCAATCTGGTTTTGTTGGTTTCAAGTTAATATTAAATGGGTTAGGGGCAAAGAAATTTACAATTTGAAGAAGTGCAAGAGGAAGATATAACTCTGAATCTGGATGTCTTCGAGCTATCTACCAATGATGAGGTGAATAAAAAAAAACAAGAACCATTCGCTTGTGGGAAAAGTGATCTCAGATAAGGCTCTAAAGTTAAATCCACTAAGAATCATCCTGTCCAAAGCTTGGCCAATTAGTGATTCTTTGGAGGTTCAAGAACTCGAGAGAAATATTTTCCTTTTTGTTTTTAGAACAGAAAGGGATAAACTTAAAGTATTATACCAAAGGCCATGGTCAATCTCGGATTGTCACATTGTCCTTAAGGAGTGGCCCCTGGAAGCAACGCTGGAGGAGATCGATTTCACAACCACGGAGTTTTGGATTTAGGCCCATAAACTTCCTTTGGCGTATATGACAAAGGAAATGCAAGTAAGATCGGTTCACTTTTTGTTAAACTGGTGGAACTAGATTTTGAAGAAGAAGAAAAAGTTCAATGGAATGGAGTTTTTAGAATGAAGGTCATGATTAGGACAGATGACCCACTCAAAACTGGGTTCAATCTGCAAAAGAAGAATCAACCGTCGAAATGGGTTCCTTTTAAATATGAGAGACTGCTTGAGTTTTGCTATAATTGCGACAGACTCGGACATATTACTAGAGATCGTTACTATAGAAATGATGGAAGGAAGAAAGCCCTCTATGGACACTGGATGCGAGCCTCACATATGGGGAACAGAAAGGCTGGTATTGGAGGTAGTAGGTTCGTGGGGCAGAGACTAAGTTGGAAGGAAGGAAACGATAGGGTGGCGCGTGATGCTCACAGTGGAAAACACAGTGTGAAGAGCAACTCGGGTGAGGGAGCGTTAGGTAGTACTGACAGGACATTCAATGTTAAGTAGGATGAACACGGTACTTTCGTCCGAGGAATAGAAAGTGATGATTGCAGTCAACCTTCCTTGGATATTGCAAAGACAGGTGTCACGAGATCCAGTAGGCAAAGCCTAAGTACAATGGCGAAAAAGGTTGATGGGCCAAGCCTGGATTTAATGGATTTATCTAGAGATATGGGCTATAAGTCCCTTAAAAGATCTCGTGATGATGAGACCAATATTGGGCTCAAGAAACAGAAAGCAGAATTCAAAGCTAAATTAGATAGCCGGGCTTATGAAATAGAACCAGGCATATGGGTGCATTATCGGAGTGGACTCTGAGGAGGAGGATGCTTTAATCAGCAAATTTCTTGGCTACAGTAATCCTGAGGCTCTATCAGCTTCAATTCGGAGTTGGGAGATTGAATTCAGGGGCTAAGCTTCAGGCAACAGGAGATTACTTTATATTAAAAAAGCAACCAGAATGAAAGTTCGGATGGAGAGTTCGGAGCTATTAAAAGAAAGATTGGAGATTATGGAGCTGAAGCAGAAGTCTCCAAAATGGAATATTCATGAACTTCCAAGTCTAATGTTGGAAGATGACTCCGCTGTTGCTTCTAAGGAAAATAATGAAAGGGTGGTGGTGGCTGACACCGAACAGCCACACAAGGGCCAATGAGCCTCTTAGTCTGGAACTGCCAAGGACTTGGACAACCCTTGGCAGTTCGAGCTCTAAGAGAGCTCATCCATAAACACTGTCCCTCCATTAATTTCCTAATGGAGACCAAGCAACGTTCGACGAAACTTGAAAAAGTTAGAAATCGTGTTGGGTTTGATTCTGGATTTTATGTTGAACCCAGTGGTAGATTAGGAGGACTTGCTCTTTGGTGGAAAGATGATATTCAAGTGGAGGTTTTGGAAAGTAGTTGATTCTTCATTAATACACAAATTGTTTTTGATCAGCAGAAAGAATGGTTTTGTACTTTTGTTTATAGTGATCCACGGAAGGAAGGTAGAAAGGACGTTTGTGAGCAAATTTTTGGATTAAGGAACTCTATGGGGGATAAATGGTGCTGCATTGGGGATTTCAACATCATTCATAGACAGATCGACAAAAGAGGAGACAGACCAATTGATAGAGTACAAGCAGAGTTCTTTAGCTCTTTGATTAAAGAATTTGATTTAATTGAAATCGAGATTAGTGGTGCTGATTTTTCCTGGTCCAACAA
The DNA here is from genome assembly GCA_031772115.1 of Heritiera littoralis. Lineage (NCBI taxonomy): Eukaryota > Viridiplantae > Streptophyta > Magnoliopsida > Malvales > Malvaceae > Heritiera > Heritiera littoralis. The sequence goes on along the minus strand of JAPDPK010000142.1, from coordinate 1,385,711 downwards.
CAGAATCGGAAATGACTTTATACAAGAGAAACTTGATAAATGTTATTGTTCTGTTGAATGGAATGAAGCCTTTTCGAGAGCTCAAGCCTATTATGAGGTGGCTTTATAGTCTAACCATTGCCCTTTAATTCTTTTACTGGAACAGGTGAGATCTCATAGGAAGAAAGACTTCAAATTTGAAGCTAAATGACTTGTGGATAATGAATGTTTTGACAGGGTTAAAAAAGCTTGGTGCGAAGAAGGAATCTTGGAAGGATCTTGCATGTTCCAATTCCGAAGAAAATTGAGAAATACAAGTAAATCCTTGAGAAGTTAGGGTAAGGTGACATTCATCAATCCTAGGATTGAAATAGAGCACATTAAAAGAAGAATTAAAGAGATTCAGTCTTCTGCATTAACTGACTCATTAAGAGAGGAAGAAAAGAGGATCAAGAGATCAATTGAGGAAAGATGGAAGATGGAAGAATGCTACTGGGGCCAAAGATTAAGAGTCAACTAGCTAAAGTTTGGAGACCGGAACACTAGATTCTTCCATGCAACAACAGTTCAAAGAAGAAGGAGAAGGAATGGTATTACTCGACTCAAGAATAGTGAAGGAGAATGGATTGAAGATCAAACTGATTTATCCAGCCTTATTTTGAATCACTTCAAAAATTTATTCAAAGCTGGTCAAGTCAGGGATATTGATTCTGTTTTGGATGTGGTGGATGAACTTATTTATCCAGAAATGAATTAAAGTCTAAAGAGTGAGGTTTCTGAAGAAGAAATTAAGAAGCTGTTTTTGCTATGGGAGCTCATAAAGCTCCGGGACCAGACTGTTTTCCAGGCATGTTCTTCCAAACTTTCTGGGATGGTATTAAGGTTGATTTGTGCACGTGTGTCAAAAGTTTTTTTGAGAGTGGCCACTTGCTTAGGGAATTGAATAGAACTAATTTGATCTTGATTCCCAAGCAACAAGCTCCTGACTCTTTATCCCATTTTAGACCTATTGGTCTATTTAATTTCTCCTACAAGGTTATCTCTAAAGTCATTGCAAATAGAATGAAACCGTTGTTGTCTTCAATAATCTCACCCTTTCAAGCTGCTTTCATTCCTGGAAGACAAATTCAAGACAATATCCTTGTGGCACATGAGGCTTTCCATGCACTTAAAAAGAGGAGACAAGGAAACCAAGGCTTTATAGCTATCAAGCTAGATCTTAGCAAGGCTTATGATAGAGTTGAATAGACCTTCCTCCGAAAATTACTTCTAAAGATGGGTTTTTCTCAATCTTGGGTCAAGTTGATTATGGAATGTGTGACTACACCCCAATTCTTTGTGATTGTCAATGGTGAAAGGTCTGAAGTCTTTTACCCAGAAAGTGGTTTGCGGCAAGGGGACCCACTTTCCCTGTATTTGTTCATTTTAGTGGTGAATGTTTTATCCAAATTGATCTAAGAGGCCTCAATTCAGGGAAGTTTCCAGGGGTTTAGAATTAATAGAAGATGTCTTAGCTTAAGTCGTTTGTTTTTTGCTGACGATTGCCTCTTATTTGCAAGAGCTGATCAGAGGTGCTGTGAATCTATCATTGATGTTCTTGATAAATTTAATAATGCATCTAAGCAGAAGGTGAACTTTGAAAAATCTTCCGTCTTTTTTTTCTCCGAACACAAGCAGTTAAGTTAGGAGGGCTATCAAAAACAAATTGGGCGTTCAAGATTTACAAACAGATTGTAGATATTTGGGGCTTCCACTTATCTGGGGAAGAAGCAAGAAAGAGGTTCTCAGATTCATTAAAGATAAAATTCGGGAAAAGACTAATTCTTGGAAAGGAAAGTTATTATCCCAAGCAGGGAAGGAAATTTTGTTGAAAGTTGTGGTCTCAGCTATTCCAATGTACTGTATGCAATGCTTTAAGTTTCCGATTTCTTTTTGTAAGGAGATTAATGTTATGCTCAACAAATTCTGGGGGAGAGGAGCTGATTTGGAAAATGATAGAATAAATTGGATGAGCTGGGATAAATTGGCCATTCACAAACTTAAAGGAGGTCTTGGTTTCAAGGAGTTCTCTGCGTTCAATGATGCTCTTCTCGCTAAACAAGTATGGAGGATTCTTTCTAACCCAGACTCCTTTTGGGTCAAAATTCTTAAAGGAATCTACTTCCCTTCTTCTTCCTTACTTAATGCTCCTTTAGGAGGTCATCCTTCCTGGGCATGGAGAAGCTTGAGAATTGGAATTCAGTCTATCCAGAAAGGGCTTCGTTGGAATGTAGGCAATGGAATAGAAATTTTAATTTGGTAGGATAAATGGATTCCTGATCTACCTGAGTTTAGAGTTATGTCCACTCAGCCTGTGTTTGATAGCCTAGTTTGGGTGTCTCAACTCATTGATCAAAGGAACCGTTCATGGAATTTAAATTTGCTCAAAGAAATGTTCAATGAGGAGGAAGTCCAAGCAATTATGAAGATTCCTGTTAGCTCTGCATCAACTCATGATTCTTTGGGCTGGCACTATACTAAAGATGGGCAATATTCGGTAAAATCTGGATATCAGGTTTTTGTTGATTAATTGTTGGAGTCCATGGAAACTGCTAGTAGCTCTAGACTTTGGACTCAAGTCAATAATTGGAAAGTTGTTTGGAATATGAAGGTGGCACCGAGAGTTAAAAACTTCATTTTGAGGGCTTGTCATAATGTTTTACCTACCCACGAAAACCTTGCTAAGCGTAACAGAAGTTTGCATAATGTGTGTGGCAGATGTGAACAGGAGGTGGAATCACTCGAGCATATCCTTTTCTTTTGCCCTTTTGCAGAAGATGTTTGGAGAGCATCAGGATTTAGTTATTGCCCAAGAAAAGAAGGCTTCACGAGCTTCCTTTTTTGGTGGTTTGAAGTTATTTCTTCTCTTCCTTATTTTGGCACTTTCGAGTGTTATGAACTTATTGCTTATCTTTACTGGTTCCTGTGGAAGATAGAAATGCTTTCTATTTTGAAGGTAAAGATGGTGAGCCGGTAAAAGTTTGGCTTAAATCATCTCATGCTTTTTTTGAAGTTGAGGAGCTTAAGAATGTTTCGAATGAAAGGATGAACAATAATCAACCAATCACTCAATGGCAAAAGCCTCTTGATTCTTTTTTGAAAATCAATTGTGATGCTTCATCTGATTCTGCCTTTGGATGTGCTGGTATTGCTGTGGTCTGCAGGAACGAACATGGACAGTTGATTGATGGGTACCATTCCAGGATGAATGCATGAAGTGCTGAAATGGCAGAAGCTCTGGCATTGCGCGAAGCTTGACTTCTTAGTCAACGCAAAGGATGGTCCAAAGTCCTGGTGGAATCCGACAATGCAAATCTGGTGAAGCGATTTAAGACCTCTAACGCTTTGAGATGCTGGGAAACAAGAGCCATAGAGGAAGACATCCTGTCCATTGTTTGTGAATGTAACCAAGTCTATTTTTGTTTTGTTGACAGCAGAGCCAACCAGGCTGCGCATTGGGTGGCAAAACAAGCTTGTAAGGGCAGTTGCCCTACTTTTTGGATGTTTGATCCACCATCCTGTCTTAAATCTCTATTATAATTTATGGCATCAACCGTTTATTTTGAAAAAAAAAAACATATTTACTTATAGATTATTATCTAATACAATGTCAGTGAAAATTTTTTGACTCCACAAATAAAGTTAAATGATGATACATATCCAATTTTTGTTTTTATATTTTAGGTGAAGTATGTATCATTATTTAAACTCCGCTTGTAAAATTAAAAAAAAATCCACTTATTGAATAATAATCCTTTATTTATTAGATTTCTAAACTTATCACTTTAATTTATTTAGTATTTAATAAATTCTAATAAATAAAAATAAAAAAAGAGACCATGTAAATTAATAAATAAATTAAAATAATAAATAAAAAAGAAAAACCAGAACTGAACCGGTCTAAAATCAGAACCAGTGCTCTGGTTTCACGAACCGATTTGATTGCATCAAATTTACCTAAGAACCTGAACCGGAACCCATCCGGTAAGCGGACTAATCCTCTTTGATTAATTAACGGGCCGAAATCTGTTTAAACCGCTCCATTAACATACCTATGTCTGGATGGTGAAGAAATAAAATCAGTAAGGAAAAGAATAACCAAAAAAAAAAATCAGTAAGGAAAAGATAAGAATGTAAGATAACTAGATAACATGTAAGAATTCGCAAAAAGACTGCCTGAAAGAGTTGATGAGATTCAAAATAACATAGGAAACAGAAATTCTAGCTGAATAATAAAAAGCTATTTGGGGTGAAGCCGAAAAAGTTTGGGTGAAGCCTTATCTAAAGGTTGTCTATTTAAGCGTTATCAACCCTGTAGACCACCCCCATGGGTAGAATAAAAAGGGTGAAGTTAAAGTAAAGAAAAAAAAAACAAATTTATGCCGAGGAAAGAAGGACTACTAAACCTAAATGAAGGATAAAGGAGCAATAATAGGATAGACACCAACCCAACTTGATGAAGGTACCTGCAAATAACGGTATGCTAGTAGAATAGCAGAGGGTGCGTGAGAGAGAGAAAATCAGAGTAAGATAAAGTGATAGAATTGTCAATTGTGTAAAATGCCTTCTGTCCTTTTTCTCATTTCGTAGACCCATATAAATGGTCACCATTACATAGCAAAACTCAGCGTTTTATTTAATTACTAAGAACGACACCGTACACCGCCTAACAGTAATTAGACCTGTAACATAATAGCAATGAGATTCTCCAATATCATGCTAAGAATAGCTACGATTGCCTGCAAAATCCCAAAATATTGAAAATAAAGACAAAGGAAAATTACAGCTTTGCATTTCAGGTTCAGGAATTGTACTTCAGGAAACTATCAAAGTAAAATTAATGGATTAAGAATTATGCTGACATGCCCCATCCCCAGTACCATAAAACATCTAAAGTGGAAAACTTGAGATGTCCAATAATTTGGATTTGCCATGGGCAGTAGTTGAGTAAAAACAAGACCAGGCTCATGTTTTCTCAATAATTTTCTTTCTAGTAGTAATCAAGTTGAACTGGTAGTGAAAGATACAGGAACTTTCATACATAAAACAGTCAAGAGGTATTGTTGAAAAATGACTGCAATCAAAATTACACTCAGTTTTTAAGGAACATTCATGACTTGGATGGACTGCAAAATGTCTGACACGGCTATTACAAGGTCACCTGATTTGATCATCCCCCTCGCCTTGAGTAATGAGAAGGTTTTGTTAAGGTTGCTTTCCATATCATCGGAGAAGCTCAGACGGAAGGGTATCAGACCCCACTGTAGGTTCAGACGCCTCCGGACAGAAGTTGTGGTTGTAAAAGCAAAGATGGGGCAATCTGGTCGACAACGTGACAGGAGAGATGCCATATGACCCGTCTTTGCGTAGACAAAAAGGGCATCCACCTCTAAATTGTTAGCTGCAAATCACAACCAAACTCGAATGAAGACCACAATGAAAGAAAATTTTACACAAAATTAAATGTTGGATATCTATCAGCTCCAGTTTCTTGAGTTCTATAGCCAAGCTGAACAGGGGTAACCACTCACCTGATGGTTGACTACTCATCTACAACAAAAAATTTTGCTACATCTTTTGGGAAAAGGTAAAATAGAGGAGAACAAGACAGGACAAAAACCAGCACCATTAGGGGGAATGAAGGAAGAGAAGATCACCATATTATAAAAGTACCAGTAGAAAAGTTGTATGCAGTTAGAAATTTACTATAGTTGATTCAATCCACCAGATTTTATGAGACATGGAGCAAACCATAAAGGGCAATTACAAATTAACTGAGATACTTTAAGAAAAATGAGACCATGTTGATTGCACTCCCAAAATCATTACTTGAAGAAGAATTATTAGCATTAATAAACTCAATAAAAGCAATAACTTTCATATGACATAGACCTGTGGATGCTCCATTTAGGAGAGTAGAGACCATGACTAATGTAAAAAGGGGCAAGGCAAGGAGAAGACCAAAAAACACTTGGAAGGAAGTCATTCGGAAACATATGGCGGCACAAAAGTTGGAAGAACACATTACCTTGAATAGGAGTGAGTGGAGGAAGAAAATTTATCTTGACGACTTAACGTAGTTCATATATTGGTTCATATTGCCTACCCTAATCTATTGGGACAAAGACTAAAGATGATGATGATAAGCAATAGTTTAAAATAACGAGCTCATGAAAGTTGCCTAAATCATCCAAATGCCTAAAACATAATCACACGAAGAAAGAAAAAGAAGGGATAAATGAAATGAATTTACAAAGATTCTATCAATGACACACACCCTACCAGGATAAAGAAATTTTTGCCTCATACTCAGAGCAATAACTTGTATACAGGACGTGCAATGAAGTTCTAAAAGTCACAAGACATACAAGATTCTTTTGACTTTGAACCATAGCCAATTCAATGAAGTGAGAAGAAATATAGATACAGAGACATATTAAGTATGCAGATACAAATTTATACATGAATGCTTGTGCAAACACATAATTAGACAAATATATTGTAGAACCAAAGATTCCTACCTATCTTGGCTGCTGAATTACAAATCTCTTCTGAGATACTATCTGCAAATGAAGTTCCAACATCTGGCAGTTGCATAGCCTCATGGCGTTTTTCCTCCCTCCACCACTTTTCTATTCTCACACTAACACTTCTCAGAACAGCCAATGCCTTTTCTGGGTACTGTCCCATAGCTGACTCACCAGAGAGCATTAAAGCATCAGCTCGCTGCCTCACTGCTTCAGAAACATCAGCAACTTCAGCTCGGGTGGGTGTAGGGTATTCAATCATTGATTCAAGTAGCTGGGAGGCAACAATCACTGGCTTATTTAGCTGCCTGCATAGCTGGACGATCTTTTGCTGGGCTGATGGAACCTGTTCCAATGGTATTTGAGCACCCAAGTCTCCTCTTGCAACCATAGCTCCATCTGATGCTTGAATAATTTCTTCCAAGTTCTTTAATGAGTCAATACTCTCTATCTTTGCAATGACAGCAATGTCACTGCACAACATTGAGATCCATTTTAAGCAAAATAAAGATCAATACATGTTACTCATTTCGGAATACTAGTGCTTATGTTACTAAAAGAGTACTCAATTTCAGTTTAAGTTTCAAATTTAAACTGCTGAAAGTGATATGAATGTATGTTAAAAGTAGAAGCTCAAAAACCTTTATAGCGAATTGACTGCAACCATTCCATATTTCTGAGATTGCAAGGCAATGTATAACACTTACCCACCAGGTGACCTAGCAGCAATATAGCTTTTAAGATGATTAATCACTTCAGCAGATTTGACAAAGGATATTGCAAGAAAATCAACACCTTCTGCAATCCCAAAGTCGATGTCCAACCAATCCTAAAGTGAAATTAAAAGCTTGATCATCCAACCAGGCATATGATTTTTTTTTTTGTTTAGATAAGCACTTCACCAGAGAAACCACCATGACAAGAAGGTAATTATATGAATGTTACCCATACATGAAGCCATATAATGAGGACATACGCTTAAACACTCAAACATCAAAGTTTCAAAATCATGAGAACCTACAAAACAAATAGCAAAATCAGATCCCAAAAACTCCGTTCTGGGGTTGAATGAGTTGAATTTGCTCGCCTACAGCATTTGAAACAGACTTCCATCTATTAATTATGAATTTTGTTTATTAACCTTTTGTGTATTTTTGGACTTCATTTTGCAACATTACATAAACCAATTTCTTGTCATTGCATGGAAAAAGAAAATGCCATGTAAGTTGACTTGATTTAAAGAAGCTCTAGACAATGTTTAACAAGTTAAATAATTTAATAGCAGTAATGAGGTTATAGAGTAATTCAGACAAACACATGGTCAATTCAAAGAGACTCTAAGTCCAATAATACAAGTAGATCCTGAAGTCCAATTCCGTTGTTATATATACGACCAAACACGAAGTATAGATACCCTCAGATCAAACTAGCTTCCATATTAGCTAAATCATCGAATACCGAGTAGTAATAAAATTCGAAGAGAAAAAAGAGAAACAAGTAACAACCTTGGAAGAGATGGTAGGAAGCATCGCATTACGCTCACGAACAAGACTCCCATCCCTCCAGAAAGTCAAATTAGCACGCGGAAGCAACAATCCCGGATCAGTACATCTACACTTAACATCAGGACCAATCTTCTCGATCACCTCAAACCTCACCATTCCACCATCAACCAAAAGTTCATCCCCAACTTTCACATCTATATACCAACATCAAACAATCCTATTTAAATCACCAACAAATCAACCTGCTTATAGTTACTTATTTTAATTGAAAATTAAGATTACAAACCTTCAGCAAAACCATCATAATTCACATTAATTGTACGCTCTGGCCGCGGGGAACCGAAAGCTCTAACACTAAATGTCCAGATTTCTCCATCCTAAAATAATAAAAAGAGTACTTCAAAGTTCAAATTAATGATTTAAAAAAAGATTTTATTTTATTTTTTGTAAGAAAAATTCTCTTTTCTTTTACCTCAGCCTTGGTGGAGGCAGCGCCACCAAGATCTCCCATGTGAATCTCACTACCTTCAGTATCCATCATAATAGCGACGGCAAAGCCTTTCTCTTCGTTAAGTCTCCTTACCCGCTCGATCACCGTTTGATGCCACTCGCGAGTGCTGTGGCACATGTTGATTCGAGCCACGTTCATTCCGCCTACAGCCAACGCTTCCAGCTGCTCGAACCCGCACGTAGCTGGACCGATCGTGCAGATTATCTTCGTCCGCCTCGTGCTCCTGAATCCGTTCTCCTTCAGCTCCGCCTCTGTCACGGCGTCCACCTCGATCGCCCCCGCTATCAAATCCGATGGCGCATGAGAGGGAACCGCCCCCTCGTTTTCCTCTGATAAAACCCCGGCAGCTGCACTCTGGCCGTTGCCGGAGGCCAGGACTTGGGATGACGTGGCATCGAGATCTGAATATAACGATTTCGTGATCGTGATAGAGTGTTTCTTCCTCGGGAGGTTGATTACCGGTAACCGGGCATAGGACGTCGCCGGAAGTTTTGGCACAGTGAGGTAAAGGGCACGGGAGGGAGTGAAGAATTGGAGGGACTGCGACATTGTTACCGATAGAAAGTAGCTGGCGGTGGCGGGAAATGTACAGAGCAAATGAACTGCGAGCTTTTGTTTTTGGTTATTTTATGGAGTTTGGAATTTTAAGAGGAGTTCGAGGAGGAAGGAGGCGGATAAACCGAAGAAAGGACTGTGTTTGGAACTTGGGAAATGTCGCAAGTGGGCAGCCAACTTGTAAAAGACAAAAATGCCTTTCTTGTTGTTCACCAAACAGGGCTTCGGCCTTCGATGACTGTAAAACGACCAAAAAAAATCTATCCAATAGTAATATCTCTATTATTGAACTGAAGTTGGGACGTAGGAGTAATTTTTGCTTATGTGGCAAATTTTGGTTGGCTAAAGGAGAAATTCTAAATGCGGCTCTAGTTTGCTCTTTACAACCAATTGACAATTGCTTTTTTTAGTAGTATATTTTTATTAGAAGTTACGACCATAATCAACATATTACATTTCATGAACAAGTAATTATGAAAATCACATTACTCAAATTAGATAAACTAATAAATAACTATAACAAACTAAACAAACTAGTAAATAACTAGACTAACTCAAGCTTACACTTGATAAGATTGAAACTTGAAGTCTTAGGGCCTCTTTCTTGCTACTAAGTCAAGGTTTCATTGGCCAACCAATTGACAATTGTTATATACGTTTAAACAAAAGAAAAAAATTACAATAATTAAAGCTTGATCTAGTGATTGTTATCTTTTTTTTAAAAAGATTAAATCTACAATTCGATTTTCTACCTCCTATAAAAAAATCTTTACAATCTCTCCAACCCAAAATAAATTTTTATTTCGTCCATATTCAAAACTTTTTTTATGAAAAACCTTCAGATTTTTTATCCCAAAATTCCTAAATACTCTTTCTGCAAAAAAAAAATCCTAAATCCTCCTCCTGCCCAAAAAAAAAAACTACGGACCATCTCTTCCATTACTGCCCAAAAATATATCCCATTTGGCAAACCACATATAGGAACTAGAATTTTCTTTTTTTTTTGTTAACCATGATATTGGTACGAAGTATCCACCGTCGGCAACAGTGACTAATCTCCGTCAGAGATCTTGAGTGCACACAAAGTGGGTAGTCCTCTCGTAGCATAGTTTGCTCCATACCCAAGGCCAGGAATCGAATCCTAAACACTTGGTTAAGGGGCGAGAGCCGCTATCACTCACGCCAACCAATGTTGGTATAGGAACTAGAATTTTTAGTCTAACCATATAACAATTCTACTTAAAAAAACTATCCACCTCTAATTTACATTTCACATATTGCCAACAATCCATTCCTTATTCACTTTACACATCCCATCTACTATGGATCATATGGAGATCAAGGAATGAGGTGGTAATCAATACTGCTAGTACAGCCACACCCAAAATAATTCATGAAGCGTTACACCGCAGTCATCTGTTACTAGCTGGAAAACAGGTCAATTCAGAAGGTCAATCTCGCCCACAAATGCAAATGATCTCCTGGAGCCCACCAATACATCCTTATGTTAAAGATAAATACAAATGGATCCAGTCTGGTTAATCTTGGAAAACCAGGTTGTGGAGGAATCCTCCGTGATGTTAATGGTAACTTTATTATGGCTTTCTATCATTCTTTGGGGGTCACTGCCAAATATTATATCAGAACTACAAGGCCTTCGTTTAGGACTTCAACAAGCATATGCATTGGGTATTAAATACTTACATCTGGAAACAGACTCATTTCTATATCCACCCGCTATTCTGATATCACTACAATAGCGGCAGGATTTGACTTTATTCATCACCGATATTTTTACTCATTTTAACGATTTAATACTGATTTTATTCCAAATTTTATCACAATTAAATCTTTTCAATCCTTTTCAAAAGTGTATTTAGTATTATCCATGTTTCTTTTGTGTACGAAAAGGAAACCAAGCAGCAGACCGCCTAGCAGCTAGAGCAGTACAACTACAAGTATCATGTAACCAAAAAAAAAGAAGTAAAACTACAAGAATCAGAAAGTTACACTACTGTGCTTGAATTTTTAATGCCACTCTACAATTTTGATGTCTGTAATAGTGTGATACCTAGGCTTATAAAAATTGCTGTAACTGCTACCTTTACTTTTAATTAAGTAATATAAATCCTGCCATTTTGTTAAAGAAAAAATTCATTTTAAAAATTTTAGATGAAAAATTTTGAAATTTTAAAGTATTTCAAAATGAAAACATATTAAAATTCATCAATTTAAAATATAATATTTATAACTGTCTTGTTTAGATAAATATTTATTAGAAAGAAGTCTTGAATGCTAGAATGTCATGAAATAAAAACAAAACTATAAAAGAAAAATATCAAAAATATATGCAATATAGGTATCATTAGATTTGTAAAAATATATGATATTATTAATAATATAAAAAATAAAAATATATTATGTTTAATTAGAATAATATATTTCTTTTTATTTTTATATTAATAATGGGTCATGTGTAAAAAAATAAGAAAAGATTTGGAGAAATTTTGAAAAACTACCTCTTTAGGTGGATTTTCTCAAAATCCCTCTTGAATTTCATCCTAAATTTTAAAATTTTCAAATTGTTTTGCCAAACAAAGAAATTTAATTAAAATAATTTTTTTAATTTTTATATTAATAGTGGGTTATGTGTAAAAAATAAGAAAAAATTTCGAGCAATTTTGAAAAATCACTTTTTAAGTAAATTTTCAAAAGAAAACTTGAGCATATTAATTCCTTTTTAAATTTCCTCCTAAATTTTAAAATTCTTTAAAATTTTTGGGCAAATAGTGAAATTTATTTTTGAACTTTTGAAAATTCTAATTGAAATAAATTGCTCTCTTAAAATTTCTCATCCAAACACACTCCAATAGTATGTTTAGATGAGGGATTTCAATAAAAAATTCATTTGAATCAGAATTTCCAAGAGTCCAAAATTAAATTTCTTTGTTTGGCAAAATAATTAGAAAATTTTAAAATTTAGGAGGAAATTCAAGAGAGAATTTGAGAAAATCCATCTAAAGAAGCGATTTTTCAAAATTCTTCCAAATCTTTTCTTATTTTTTTACACATGACCCATTACTAATATAAAACTAAAAAAACTATTATTTTAATTAGGCTTAATAGCCAAATGTATCTTTAATTTTTTGCATAAAATGGAATTAAGCTTTCATCATTTTTTTGCGTAGAAATCAGTCCATAAATCTTAATTTTATTATAAATAGATCCTCAATCTTTCAAAATCATGAAATTAAGTCTAGATCTGTTAAATGACTTCCTACATGGAAATTGACGTGAATAGCTTAATCGATTGGCATGCCACGTGTGCAATACTAATGGGAGTTAGTGTCATTTAACATATTTGGACTTAATTGCATTATTTTAAATGGTTGAGGATTTATTTACAATAAAATAAAAGTTTATGGATAGATTTCTATGTGATAAAATGTTGAGACTTTAATTTCATTTTATGCAAAAGGTTGAAGGTATATTTAGCTATTAAGCCTTTTAATTAAATATAACATATATTTTTACTTTTTTATATTATTAGTAATATCTATAGATTTTTTTCAAATATAATGATATCTATATTGCATTTTTTATATTTTTATTTTATAGCATCAAATTCTAGTATTAAAAAATGAATTTATATATGATGCATTGATAATATATAATCTTTATATACTGTCAATTCACAAGAGGTTTACAACTCATCAGTAAGCCCTTTATGAGCAAATTGAAAAAAATTATTTGTATTTATTTTTAAATATTTGGCATATTTTTAATTTGCTTATTGATAATATGTCAATTTTTCGTGCATTAACAATGTATAGAAACTATACACTGTCAATATATTATATATAAACCTAGAAAAAGTTTTTTCTAAAAAATATTTGTCCAAACAATATAATTATAAATGCTAATATTTTAAATTGACAAATTTTAACCTTTATTTTGAAATGTTTCAAAATTTTAAAATTCTTCTTTTAACTCACTGTAATAAATTTCTAATTTTCTACTAAAAATTCTATTTGAAAACCACCAAACTTTCACACCACGCTGCTTCTCTTACAATTGGGAGTATGGTCTAAGTTATTTTTCTTCTTTTTTCTTTAACTTAAAAAAAATTGCAAATATGTGGTTCTAAGAACCCCAAATCTGGAAGACATCACGCCTCACTAATTTCATTTCAACAGATTTCAAAATTTTAAATATCATTATTGATATGAATTCACTTCTAGAAATCCGTCGCCCAAACGGAGAGATTCCTAAGTTAAAGATTTTTCTTTGAATTTTACCATAATAATGGAATATTTAAAGAAAGGATTATTAAAAAAAATCTATGTTTATTTGTTGCAAATAAAAACTAATTAACAAATTAAAAAATGATAGAAAATAATATAAATTTTTTGAAAGGAAAAAAAATAGAAAATAAAAAAGTTCCAAAATAAAAAAAAAGAGTATTAGATATTAAAATTTTAGGACTATATCATAAGACTTTCAATCTATACGACGGAACATTTTCAAGAAAGTCAAATTAGATTAATTGAATGCTCTTAAAGTAAAGAAGTTTATCTGAGAACTCTATCAAAATAATGGAGTAGTTAAAGAAATTAAGATCAAATTACCAACAACTAGTTGGCGTGAGTGGCTAGCGGCTCTCGTCCCTTAAGCAAGGCAAAGGTTCGAATCCTGACTTGTATATGGAGTGCCAGTATTGGGAGGGGGACTGCCTAACCACACTCTGTTTCTCCCGACTCCGGATTAGTCACCGAAGGTGGATACCCGGGGCTTTTCGACCAAAAAAAAAGAAATTAAGATCAAATTAAAAGTAAAATTATGATGACATAAGATTAGGTTAGTACCATTTTAGAATGTGCATGGTAGGGTATTAATCCTTGCTCTTATATAGCTGTAACTCATACTCGACCAATCACACTCTAGATTTTTTAAAAAAAATTGTGGTAATTCATTATTATGTGTTTACGGCTAAGTTCCTAAACTTAACATGTTATTAGAATTGTAATCTACTCATGTTAATGATCAAATACTTTGAATATTATAATTCAATATTTTATCTTCTTTTTCTTATTTCTTTTTTTAATTTCATAATGTTATCCTTCTTTGAATGCCATCCCATTCACAATTTGTTTTTTTAAATTACTCATTAACATGTCTCATTTTACCGCCACATCGAAACGCAGGTACTTTTTTGATATGAAAAATTAGAGATCCAAAATTGATTATTGAAATATTAGTTTAAGAAAAATAACATGGAAACATAGTTGATTAAAAGAATAATTAAAGATAATTATCAAAACTTGATTTAATAATTATTATTTTTTAAAGAATAAATTTGGATTGAAATTTCAAATTCTCCTTCCACTTTACATACTTCATTGCGAAAAGAATAAAAAAATAATAAAATAATAAAATTTATATAAGATGTACGGATAATATATAATTTTTATATCTTATCAATACATTAAAGATTGACACTTTATAAATAAGTACTTATGAACAAATTAAAAAAAAATGTATCTGTATTTATTTTTAAAAATTTACTATTTTTTTAATTACATATTAATAAATTATTAATTTTTAATATATTGATAATGTATAAAAACTATAAATGATAAGCGTATCATACCCAAACTATAAAAAAATGGGTCACTTAATCTGCACTATGGCATACACGTCAGCAACAGCCGTGTCAAGGGCAGCAATGCCGGTCTATCCCCCTCTTTTCTTCCCCGCAAGTAAAAATTGCATCCTTCTGCGGACAGTCCCAAAAAACAAAAGAAGAAAAAAACAGATCGGAATTTCTCTCGATTCCCCCAAAAAACCCATTAATCCTCTTTCACGATCTGCGCTAGCTCTGCATCACCCCGTTTATCATCATCACAACCAAACCTTTCAATCTAGGTAAACATATGGATATTTTATTTTATTTTATTTTTGTTAGATCCATTTCTTTGATCGATTTAAGATATAAAAGGTTTCATTTTTTTATGTTTTGAAGGGATCAAAAAAGATGGGAGCTTTCATATCGAAGTTTTGGTTCATGTTATTTCCTGCAAAGGAATATAAGATTGTGGTGGTGGGGTTGGATAACGCAGGCAAAACGACGACGCTTTACAAGCTTCATCTTGGGGATGTTGTTACTACCCATCCTACCGTTGGTAGCAACGTTGAAGAGCTTGTTTACAAAAACATCCGCTTCGAGGTAATCTTTTTTTTAGAGATGTTCTAATTTCTCGGTGATTTAATTTCTGGGTTTATTATTTAATTTTGTGGAAATAATTTTTTTTAGGAGAATTTGGTGGGTTATGGTTAAGAATTCAAGGGGCCTTTCATTTTCTTCGAATGGATTGTGTATTGGTAGATTACTTCACTGGTTTGAATCTTTTTTATAGCTTTTAGTTTTTAAGAAAAGTTGTGAGGGGTTGCATCGAATAGGTTTAAAGCTTTAAAACTTTTTTGTGTAGTTTTCATGTCATGATTATATAGCCATCGGAATGCGATATTTGCTGTCTGTGATGCGGTAAATTTCTCTTTGATTGTGATTTTTTATGAGCATTATGAGAGGAAGTTAGTTGTTACATAGCTTTTGATATTTAAAATTTGGCTTTTGGAACTCTTTTGATTCAAAATCTTAAGCAAAGGGTTCTGATCTCTGGTTAGGATGCATTGTTTGAAGTAGTCTTTCATAATGGTTCACCAGGAACTTGGAAAGCAGATTGTTGTTGTTTTGTACCGCAGGCGGTGTTTTTGTGTTTATTTGGCTATTGAGGTGTATTGTAGGAAACAGATGAGTATCTAGATATGCAATATGGCTTTGGTTGTATGATTGTGATGTGTCACATCTGTTTTACCTATTTTTCTTCATTCATATGTGCATGTTTATCCATAAACGAATGGTGCATCAAGTGCTTTGGTACTGCCTACTTTCAAACCTATAAGATCCTTTTACTGGTTCCACAAACATGCTTATAATTTTCTAAATGGAAAGCAGCATTTTGTGGTTTCATTAGAATATATGTTAGCCCTATATGATGTAAACATTTATGATTTATCCCTTTTATGTCATAGGTTCCTTAAAGAGTTTTTGTCTGTAAGCAGATTATATTGAAATGGCACATTAATGTGTTTCCATGTATAATGTCTCTTGAAGTAAAGAGACAGAGGAACATTAAATAAGATCAATTAGGCATATTGCCACTATTCACTATGCTGTTTGGGTGGATCATCATCATCATCATCATCATCATCATCTTTTATCCCAATAGATTAGCATAGGCTACATGAATCAATAATTGAATTCACGTTAAATCGTCCATATGAATTCTCTTCCTTCACACATTCCTATTCAAGGCAATGTGTTCATCCAACTCTAATGCTTCTATATCTTTTCAAATAACCTTTTTTTAAGTCTTTCTCGGTCTTTCTTTAGCCTTGACTTTTCTTTCATCATTTATAGTCTCCAATCTCCTAACTGGAGCATTTACAGGTTTACATTGTATGTGTCCAAATCAACGTAAACAATATTCACACATCTTGTCTTCGATAGATATCACTCCATTTTTATAGATGTTTTCATTTCTCATTTTATCTTTTCTTGTATATTCGCATATTTACTCCAACATTCGCATTCCTTTATATTTAATTTTATTGTACGAATTGAGTTACTTTTTCTTTCTCGTTTAGTTCTCAAAGTTATATAATTTGAAGTAACTTGATGGTAGAATGCAATTTAACTAGTAAGCATTTGACTTTGATTAATCATTGATCCTATTCTTGCTATGGTCTTCAGCTTGTCCTCTAAAAGATCCTATTTTCAAGCAGTCCTTTTATTATAAGATTCATTGTACGAAAAAGGTTGAGAGTACAATTCGATAGACATAGCTCTATATATTCCTTTTCATGGAATTGTTTGCTAAGCTAAAAGGTGGAAGAGAATAGACACTAGAGAGTGCAGTGAGGGGGTTGATTGTGATGGTTTCATATAGATTTTATGAATCTGCTGGGTACCTAAATATTTGTATTTGCCTCAGGTCTGGGATCTTGGTGGGCAAGAACGACTACGAACATCATGGGCAACATACTATCGCGGAACTCATGCTGTGATTGTCGTGATAGACAGCACTGATAGGGCCAGGATCACTGTCATGAAGGATGAGCTCTTCAGGTTGCTTGTACATGAGGACCTTCAACATTCTGTCATACTTGTCTTTGCAAATAAACAAGACCTAAAAGATGCAATGACCCCGGCTGAGATCACTGATGCCCTTTCACTTCACAGCATCAAAAACCATGATTGGCACATCCAAGCCTGCTGTGCACTCACTGGAGACGGGTTGTACGATGGTCTAGGGTGGATCGCCCAGCATGTTACTGGGAAAACACCAAGTTGAAAAGGGGATGATCAATCAAAGAGAGCTTTATTCTTCATATATTTTGGATTCAGACTACTGAAAACAGATTCAAAGTTTGTGTACCATCTACTGTGTTAACTTTTCTTATTAAAATTTGTAGATTGTTTCACGTTTCGATTTGCTTGAAGAAAATCGACATTTTCTGCATGATCAAGCTTCTCATTTAACATTTGACAATGAAGAAAATGTTGCTATAAATAGGATTCAAAAAAATTGCTGTAAAATTGTCATTTTCTGCACAATGAAATATTTCATAAGCCTCTGAGATAACTACAGCTGTCTGGAAGCCAAAGCTTCTCCAAACTAAAATCATAATAATAAACTCTTCATATCAGCGGTACTGTCACAGTATCCAACATTTGCAACCGTGAGCTTCCTGGGGGCCTTCAAACCATTGATCCCACGAGGGGTTTTGGGGGCCAGTTGTTCTGTCAACCAATGATAAGAACAATTTTCAGGAATTGTAAGAAAAGTAGTAAAACGAATTACTGCAAAAATGAAATGAAAAAAAGAGGTTATTTAAGAGATGTATGTACGCGGGGAGCAGAGGATCAGGCCTACTTTCCACATTACTCAGCAACCTGTCATGCATAAGAAAAACAAATTTGAATCGGTTTTGCCCTTAATTTTCATGCTAAGAGAGCAAATGCATACAAAGCATTCTTCATACTCACCCTTTGCATGCAGCTGATGCCTTGTCCATCTTTTCTACCAGCTCCAGCTCTTCCTGTGTACACAGAACATCATGGAAAGTCAATAAAAGAAGTAACTAAAAAAAAATTCTAGTAGGATCAGATCAAATGATAAGAAACCCTTTGGAAGAAATAACATTTTATGTTCTAATCTTAAGCATATAGTAAACTGTCATCAAGTGGAAGGACCTTCTCAAAATGAATGCTGCATTCAATATTTTCCACCTTTCAATATACAATACCATATTCGGTTGCAGTTATTGGAACTGATTCTCAGCATAAAATGGGTAAAAACAGCTTAATAGTTCAAGCTAATCTGCATCGTCAAATTTTCTCAAAGTGACAACTATTAAAATTGCCGAAAAAAACTATTAAAGTATACACACACATAAAAACTGTCAGAGTAGGAAAATAAAAAGGGGAATGGAAAATGACTCTTTATATATTACAAGCTGCTCTCTTGGAAAATACTTTACAGTGCAATGTTTCCATGGGTTTGGACCAATCAAACAACTCTTCCAGAAATTTTCGGGAGCTTCTTCATAATGGCGAGATCTTTTGGCAAGTAAACTTAAACCCATGATTACAATAAGTCAAACACTTAAAGGGATGTCAACCTGAACCCAGCATGATAAACTCCCTCCCTCTTGCAAATGGACCAGTAACTTTTCATCAATAAATTGCAAGGCTAATTCCAACAAAACAAATTTTTCGAAATTTAGTAGTTCTAGCCTTGTCAAAGTATCTTTTGGAAGAAGCCTCCTCACCATTTGGTGACAATGGTAAATTATAAAGCTTCACACATGAAGCAAAAACGCATTCATATTACAAGTAAATATAGATAACAGTGTAAAGACTGCTGAATGCATATTTTATCCCAATAGATTATAGGTGCAGAATACAGTTGTTTGTTCCCAAAAGTTAAAAATAAAAGAAGAACAAATTAATGTGAACTTCAACAATCAGATATCACAAACTAGAGCCAAATGTATATGAATGGTACAAACCATAAATGAAGGGTGATGAGGTGTAAATAAATCATTGAAAGTGAGCACAAATAACCAAAAAAGGAGTCAAAAATCAAACTTTAGACTCCAGAGACCTAACTACCTAACAAAACTGCAAGTTCTTGAAGTCATTGTATCTCAGAAAGAAATACCAGAACATTAGGATTCCAAAATTATGGTCAGCAGACAGATGCCTTAAACATTAGGGCTTCCACATGGGCTAGCCACAATCATGACTTCTCAGCTGAGAACAGTAAAGATAGCAGTTGCAGCAAAGGAAGAAGCAATTGAAAAGTCAATTTGAAACCAGCCTTTCAAGGCCCTACTGAATTAAACCAAAGAGGTTGAATTGATGGAGGTGAAGAAAACGGCTACTGCAGTTAAGGGAATTTCTTGGGATAGCAGCAAGCTTAACTTCATTGTTAAAAAAAGCGGCCACCTATGCACAAAGCAATTACTATCTACTTCTGACTTTTCCGAATTAAAACTCCTGAACAATCGAAATCAATCAATAAATAAATCCAGGGTATCCTTATCTAGCAAAAATAAAATGGTCTGGGCGTCTGGCATAAGATAATTTCTTGGGCAACAGAAGGATTTAATCCAAGTTCTGGCATTTGCTCCATGTCCAACTTGAAAATTCCGAAATCAGAGACAAAATTCAGGTGACTTGAACAAAGACAAGAACCAGGAATTGAACACAATCTGTCAACAATAAATAACAGACTAATACCACTCACAACCTAACTTCAAGAATTATCATTTCAAATTTGAAGAGAAAATCAGATAATCAATCCAATCCAAAACAATAAAAAATCAAACAACCCAAACAAGATAACCATCATTTCAGTACATAAACTACAACCCACGAACAAAAAAAAAAGATCTTTTTACTAACCTCTAAGAATCTAACTTCTTGCTCTAGCCTTTTGAGTTCAGCTTGTATCCTATGCTTCCCTCTAGTATCAGCTGCTTGAAAAGATTGAACGCGCTGGGGAATCGGACTCACCACGAATTGTGACCGACCCGATTGCATCTTTTTTATAATACAATTCAATACAATCCGAGACAACTAGCAAGGAGGCAAAAAACGCCAAAGCTCTAGTTTTGGACAAATTACAACCTTTGAAGAAAGAGAAAAGAGGAGCCAAAAGTTGAAGCTTTTTAGCTTGTTGTATCAGAAAAAACATGAGAGCAGAGAGACAAATAAGGATGTCCTATAAATCCTCATGGACCCCATGAAAGCATAAACTTAGTCAACCAAGTACTCTCTCTTTGAAAACAGAAACACAGTACTTTTTTTGTTTTGCAGTGAAAAAGGATCTGTGGGGATTTTTAGGCTGAAAGGGGGGAAACAGAGTTGGGTTTTCGGCCTTCAGAGAAAAAGAAATTAAGGGAAAGAAGAAAAGAAGGCTTTTGATAAAATGGAAGAAGAAAAATTAAAAAGAAAAGTAAAAAAGATAGAACTCTTTTTTCTCTCTCATTTTCTGTGGTTTTTTTTTTTGGTCTCTTTCCTCTTTTTTAATTCCTGAAAAAGTAGTTTAACCCTGTTTTTTTCCCATGCGATGTTCCCTACTTTAACTTTTCCAGTGAGTTGTACTGTTGTGTCTATTCAGTTTGTTCATCGATCATTTCCTGTAGTTTTGGAATTTCAGGATTATTTTCTAATTATGAATTTCAAATCTTAAAATTCCTTGTTGGACCATAGATGAAAAGATTTCACTTATATACCCTGTTTTATTTGATTTTGCTCTTTAAAAAACAGGGTTAAATTTGGATTGGTATTACATTTAAAATAGAAAGCTTTGATGAACTAATTTTTTTTTATTGACCCAACCAGCTACTTGAATCTTGAAATTTGATATTCATCTGTGCATAACAATGAATGTATTTACTTAGATATTTTTTGTAGACAGATTTTAGAAAAATAATATCTGTAATTTGCTTTCATTTAATAATATAGATTAAAATTTGGATTAATTTAATTTTTTAAATATATTAATTTGTGCACTTTTGGAAGTTAATCATTCCCACATATTAATAAGACAATTCTTTTCAATGACAAAGAAGAGTCTCCAGTCTTCAAATCGCATATTTGAATCTCATATTGTTTGTAAATTTGATTTGTTTATATATATATATATATATATATATATATATATATATGTAATTTCATCCAGAAAAAACCCTCACATGTCAATCAAATTATCTTTACTTCATTAGAGAAAATGTATATGTACTTTTTATTCCTTGCATAAGAAAGTTCATAGGAACTTTTTTTGTAACTCAACGAACAAATTAATTAGAACAAAATTGAAATTAATACTCTAGTTTATTTTCGACTGACTGTTTGGAAAAAATAGAGCATCAATGTGGCTTTAGACCATAATCATGAATATTCAACAATGTTAGATAATTGATTTTAAAGGTAGGGAACATTGATTAGATGAATTCTTTGTAATTGTCGAATTAGTAATGATAAAGCAAGTTATTGTAGTCAAGGTGACTGTAAAAAGAACCCTTTTTGTAAGAAAGTGTTTCATAACGAAAGATGCATGTATCTTGTAACTTTTTTTCTTCCAAAATTTCTTGAGTGATTATAAGATGCTGATACGTGTATGTGCGTGATTATACATAATAATAATGTTAATTATATGATTAAGATTAACAATAATTCAACATGTATTTTACTATCTTAGACGGTTAAAACGGATAAAAATATTTATGGTTTACATTGAAAAAACATGTATTATATTATCAATCTTGAAACTTGAATAATCTCAGGATCATGAAATATATAACAAAAGAGAATCAAGGCACATTTTATTTACAAAATTAGTGGGAAAGGCAGCATGTCAGGGTTTAGAAAGGGTAGATTATTAACCCTTATTAGAAATCATAAAATCTTGAAGTCCAAATCTCTCTTTCTATCTATGTAGATGATCTATTCTCAAATACTAAGATTTGAAAATCTCATTTTTTAGATTAAAAAAACTCTATATTGATTAAGTGATATATCAAGTTCATACATGACCATTTTTCAAAATATTTCTCCAAAATTATCCATACCAAATCATATGTTTATTTTTTTACTTGGTTGCTATAAGAAATAATAGTCGTAATTTTTCTAATCAACTAAAATTTTTTAATTTTTTTTATGAACTGTCTTGGTAACTATAGAGTAATCGACCTTTGTCATAAGTTGAGTAAAGATTTGAAAAAAAAAATCGTATAAGAAAGTTAAAAACAGTTCTCTAATTAATGATAGGATGCGTGATCTCTAAATTTGGAATCAAATGCCATTTTAGTTTCTATATTTCAAAATACAAGATGTTGCTTTTACCATCAAAATATATATTTATTTACGCTATTAAAAAAAAGTAACTGTAGCACAACAAAATAAAATGTTCTTTTTAACTTGAAGATCACTAATTCAAATAAAACTAATCTCTTTGTTAATAAAAAATGTTACACGTGCACCAATTATTTTAAATATTTATATATGATACACTGACAGTGTATAATTTTTATACACTGTCAATGCATCAGAGGTTGATACCTCATCAATAGATCTTTATATGCAAATATAAATAAGTTTTTTAAGTTTACCCATAAAATTTTATTGATAAAATGTTAACCTTTGATACATTAACAATATATAAAAATCATATATTATTAATATATCATATACAAACTCTTATTTCAATCCTCACAATGTAAGAAATATATTCATTGAATGATGCATTGAATGGCACTTTTTTATATTTATTTGCGTCATTTATTTTGAATGTGTCAAATAAAACATGACGTGTAATGATATTTAACACCAAAACAAAAAGAATAGTACATGTTTTGTTGATTGGGACCATCAAATTATGAATTAAAGGTCAAACAAAAACAATATTCAATCCAAAACAAACGGAGCTTTTTTATTTTTTTAAGAACTCTCTATTATTATTTTTTTTGTTCGTTTGAACTTTTTTTTGACAGATTGTTCATTGAAACTTTTTTTATCCGAAAGATTGATAAAAAGAAAAGAATATGGATTTATATATGATGTATTGATAGTATATAATTTTTATATATTATCAATATATAAGAAGTTGACATCTCATCAATAGGCCCTTATATGCAAATATAAATAAATTTTTTTAATTTACCTATAAGGACCTATTGATGAGATGTCAATCTCTGATGCATTGATAGTGTATAAAAACTATACACTGTCAGTACATCATATACAAACTCAAAAAATATTGTGTTACGATTTACGAGGAGTGGACCCCTGTCTTTTTGGAGCGTATTTAACACATGATTACACGGCGCGTGACTGAGGGGGCAGTAGGGCAACGCTGCTGGACACCTGGAACTGTTAACACGTCGCCGTCCTCGTGTGTCGCGTAGCATTACGCGGTTTTTATTTAAACAAGGCCCATAGAATCTCTTTTTAAAGCTAGATTAATATCAATCTGCTACTTTTTATTCAAGCTTTTTTATTCTCACTAGTGTTATGTCCTCCGCTGTAATTCGAGTTAAATATTTAACACAAATTATTACATGTTTAATTTTTTTCTTAAAAATTATTTTAAATTATTTTCTTTCTAATTTAAAATATTTGAAAAGAAAAAAATAAAAATAGAAAATACCCCAAGTATAAGATAAAAAATATCCTCAAAAACTTTTAATATTTAAAGCACAACTTAGTGATTCAAAAAACATTAAAATAAAAAATCAAGGTGTCACGTGTCTTGAAAAAAATTTCTAAAGTATATTATTTTTACTTTAATATATTTCAAAATAAATTAAAAATAAAATTTAAGAAATATCCATACCAGAACATAAAAATATCTTCAAAAGTTTTTAGTTCTTAAGTAATAATTTGATCATTTTTAGGAGCATAAAGAAAAAAAAATTCAAATGTCAAGGAAAGAACCGGAATCATGTTTAATATTTTTTTCCTTAAAAGTCATTATAAATTATATTATTTTTAATTTAGAATATTTGAAAGAAAATAAAGAATAAAATAATAAGAATAATAAAATAAGAAAGGTCCAAAGTAAATGTTAGAAATATTCTCAAAATTTTTTAATCTTTAATGGATAATTTGATAATTCAAGAAATATAAAAAAAAACTAAAGTGTTGAGTATCTTAAAAATTATTCTAAATAATATATATATAAAAAGTAAAAAAAACCAAAAAAATAAAAATTATCATTAAAACCTTTTAATTCTTAATGGATAATTTAATAATTTTAAGAATATAAAAAAAATCTATCCAATAGTAATATCTCTATTATTGAACTGAAGTTGGGACATAGGAGTAATTTTGCTTATGTGGCAAATTTTGGTTGGTTAAAGGAGAAATTCTAAATGCGGCTCTAGTTTGCTCTTTACAACTAATTGACAATTACTTTTTTTAGTAGTATATTTTTATTAGAAGTTACAATGACAATCAGCATATTACATTTCATGAACAAGTAATTATGAAAATTACATTACTCAAATTAGATAAACTAATAAATAACTATAACAAACTAAACAAATTAGTAAATAACTAGACTAACTCAAGCTTACACTTGGTAAGACTCGAACTTGAAGTCTCAGGGCCTCCTCCTTGCTACTAAGCCAAGGTTTCATTGGCCAACCAATTGACAATTGTTATATACGTTTAAACAAAAGAAAAAAATTACAATAATTAAAGCTTGATCTAGTGATTGTTATTTTTTCTTAAAAGAGATTAAATTTAAAATTCGATTTTCTACCTCCTATGAAAAAATCTTTACAATCTCTCCAACCCAAAATAAATTTTTATTTTGTCCATATTCAAAACTTTTTTTATGAAAAACCTTCAAATTTTTTATCCCAAAATTCCTAAATACTCTTTCTGCAAAAAAAAAATTGAGAATATAATTTAATAATTTAATAATTTTAAGAATATAAAAAAAATCATACGAAGAACCCTGGGTGATTTTTTCACATAAAAATTTGATTATGAAACCAATCCATCATTATTTTTACTCTAATTTATAATTGTATGGATATCTTTAGGATTTTTTTATATAAAAGTTTGATAATATATCAAACCATTATTATTTTTATTCCATTATCTCATTTTGTCATTTTTTGGGACACATGTCATCGGATGAATCATTAAAGAATCTTTTCATATTAAGTTGTAGATTTTGTAGCGCGTGCTTTTTTACTGTTTTCGGGCCGTCTTTTGTGTACGGAAGATTCTGAATACATCCAATTTTTTACGCTTCATACTCTATCTCCTTGTATTTAAACAGTAACTCATAAATGAGTGTGAAAAGTAAAAAACAAAAAAAAATTTAGAAATTCTCTTTGTCTACGACCTTAATTTTTGCCAAGTCGGCTTCATTGCTTCTCTCCGTTGGCCACGTGGGAACTTTCACATGTTTGTGTCACCCACGTTGTCTCTAACAAAATTAATAGTGGCAAGCTTTCCTCTTCCTACCTCTATTTTACCCAAAAAACGAAAATCAAATTTGGGTGGTTGATTGAGACTGCCAACAATATTTTTTTTTAAGGAAAAGATGATAGCAGAAATAATTATCTCATCTTTAGGATCAAAGTAAATAGTAAATTTATTATTAGAAATTTTGATTTTATTAAATTTTTACTTGTAAATTTTTTGAAATTTGTATATTATTTTCTAATAAAAAAATTATGAAATTCAAATCTAAATGTACGCTAAAAATTCAAATCTTAACATTTTTGTCAATCTCCGTTGGCTGCGAATTATATTCGATGTAGAAGACCTGAACAATTCTAAGTTTCCATACTAGTTTTATATTTTCTAACAAAACTATATTATATTATTTAAATAGTCAATAAATCTCATTAAACTAAACGTTAGTCCAACACATCAACATTAATTAACAAGACAAGAATTAAGCACAGGCAGACTCAAATTATTATATCTTGAAACTTGTTACTTTGTCAAAAAATACCATATTTAATAATATGTTTATATATGATGCACTAACAATGTGTAGTTTTTATACACTGTCAATACATCAAAAGTTGATACTTCATTTATTGACAAATTAAAAAATATGCTAAGCCCTTAAAAGTAAATATAAATAATATTTTTAATTTGCTCATAAGGACTTATTGATGAGATGTCAACTCTAATACATTAACAATGAATAGTAACTATACACTATCATCAGTGATCATATATAAATCCTTCAATAATACTCTACATGGAGCTATCCATAAGTTGGGTCAAACTAAATTTTTTTTTTGTGAAAATAGTTAAAGGTACTTTTAAATTTTAAAATATATTTTAAATATTTTAATAATAATTTTAAATAAATGATTATTATTAAAGATCGATTTGAGCCATTGGCAAAGTCTTGTTGCGTTCAATGAACGAGCATTGAACTAGTGGAGCGGTTGGTTCTCGATTTAACCTACCCAATTGAAAGCATTATTTATGTTTTAAATGTATGCTTTCATATTAAATATATATTAAACGTGACAAATGCTTAACAAATCAATCTATTTGAATTATAAGTTAGTGCATTAGTGAGTTGAAAGGGATAAGAGTTGAATCATTCTACTTACCAAAAGCATTTCCTAAAGTTGGCCAAAAAATACGCTCAAATAAGGTTCTACTTTATCAAATTCGATATAGTTAAAAGCTTGATTGGCTCTACTTTCAGATTGAATAAGACTCTTCCATTTAATGGGCTAGTGGCCTAAGCCCCATTTTAACTAGACCTTCCATTCTTATCCAAACTTTTTGGAGCCATTTTAACTAGACAATTATTTTTTGGTCTCAAATGTTATTTTATTTACAGAATTGTATCAAAATGTGGATCTTTGGATTTTTAAATTAAAAAAAAGCATTGTTCTGTCTTTTATTTTAAGTGAAGTTAAGTAGGATTTGAGTAACTGTTATTGTACTTATGATGAAAGAGGATGTACAACAAATCTTTTAATTAGTTTAGAATAGACCTTTTCAAGGGTTGGAGTATCTGCCCAAATGCGAAGGTCAGCCCGATATTTAGTCAGGTTTAGATAAAAATATTTAATGTGATTACCGGATTTAGGTAAAATTTTTAGGCCTATTTAAAAATTAAGCTAGGCCCGAGCTTGACTTTTCAAAGCCTGAGCCTGGCCCGACCCAACTTAAATATGAATATTAATTAATTTTTTTAAATATATTTACTAAGTATAATATAATTATATGTATATAAAACATTATTGATTAATAAAACATGATTATAAATATTTAATATGAAAATTGACATATAAATTTTGACAAGTTAAATTAAATTTTAAAAGAAATAAAATAATAAAAAATAAATAAATAAAAAAATTAAAATATAAAATAAATAAATAAATAAAATGGGTTTGGAATAAAAATCAAGCTCTAATTTTTGGACTAGGCCAGATTTGGACATACACATAAACCATTATTATATGTCATGTGCCCGAATTGAAGTTGACCAGACCTGGCTCATGATCAGGTTTAGTTTAGAATAGATAGCAAATTTTATTATATTTTAATTTTTAATAATAGAAAAATTATTTATTCCATGATCATAGTCAAGTGCTTGAACCATTTATTTTTTTATGTACTTCAATTTGCTTAATTTCTTAATTTTTTTGGAAAATTTTCCAACAAACATGCAGCTTTGATTAAATAGCATTCCCGATGTTTTTATAAAAAACATGTCTAACAAATAGTTTACTAGTATATGAGTACAATTTCTTAGATTAACTCTTGCATTAATTTGATACAAGTGAGCACCTTTTACTAATTAATAAATTGATTTTGTATATATATAACCCTTAATCTTACATGAAAATCTCATTGCATTGCATTAATATATATACAAATCAAAAACCTAAATTACAAATTTGTATGTTTACATTTTTAGATTTTTTTTTTCCTTGAGCATGAGCTGCAGCCTGCATGGTTAGGCTTTATCGAGTCGACATACCTGACAGAATGGCACACTCAAGCTTGCACAGATGCACGTGTCAAGGCACTGCCACGTACTTACACATGTAAATAAGTCAATTTCGTTCATGTTCAGAGTTCATTTCACAATAGGGTAATATTATTGAAGAATAAGGTGGAAAGCAAAGCAAACAAACGAACGGGCGACATGGGTGATTCACATGGTGATCGGTCAAACGAAGAAGAAGATCAATTGGATCGGTCAGTCAAACGCATAAAGCCGACATCTTTGGAGAAAGCAAGTCCGCAAAATGAAGCTGATACGCGGGGTTCAAAACCATCCTTTAAGGACATGGTTTTGGGATGCCAAGTCTCTGGCATTTCTCAAAACAACAATACTGATGATTTTGACCACTCAATGTCTGACGAAAATCCGATTTCGATTTCGAAACTAGAATCCTGGCCGTGCATTAGAATCTCGGATAAATATCGAGATTTCATTCAGAAACCGTGGAAGGAGTGTTTGGTTGTGAAATTGCTAGGGCGCTCCTTGGGATTCAAGATACTGGATGAAAAAATTCGCAAAATGTGGAATCCTAAAAGTGAGTATGATCTAATCGACTTGGGTGAAGGATTCTTTTTGGTGAAGTTCTCAAATATAGAGGATCTACACTTTGCATTAGAAGAAGGGCCTTGGATCATCTTTGGGCACTACCTAACGATCAGGAGGTGGCAGCCTGACTTTCGTCCAAGTTTTGCGTCCATTGATTCAACAGCAGTTTGGATACGGTTTCCGGAACTTCCTATTGAATATTATGATGAGCGCCTGTTGCTTGCGATGGGGAATATTGTAGGTAAAGCTTTGAAAGTTGATGCCAACACTAGACATGCCACTAGAGGAAAATTTGCAAGGGTTTGCGTGGAAATAGATCTTAACAAGCCACTAATACCAAAAATTTTTCTGGATGGTCACTGGCAACCTATTGAGTATGAAGGTCTTAATCTCATTTGCTTCTCGTGTGGGCGAATTGGGCACAATGGACTTTGTCCTTTTGTTGTGAAAGAAGCTACTACTGTAGATGCCAGGAATGAAGGTGGCTTTAATGGTGATAACATTGCTGCTAACAATACTCAGGAGGTGCAGGTGGACCAGCCGGCGAGAGAATTTGGCCCATGGATGGTTGCTCAACCACGGAGGTGAAGAAAGGCAGTCGTTAACCATGCCGAGAATCAAGGTAGAAAATCAAAGTTCGGAACCATATTTGATATTTTATCGGAAATGAATGTGGAGCAAAATGAGCAATCAATTAACTTTATTCAAGTCGAAAAGGGAGGAGTTGCCAGGCAAGGCAATCATGTTAAAAAGCAAGATAAGAATAAAGAGAAAGTGGTCCAGATGGAGGTGACTTTGGCTAGTTCTAATAAAAGTTTAGAAAACCCATCTAATGAACCTATATTGGTGCATATACCTGGTGAACTGAGTCCAACTTTAAAGGGCTCTGCCTCAACTCATATGCAGGTAACACATTTAAAATCGAAATATGAAGGGATGATTATTGATGAGTCCAGCGGCAGGGGAAATAAAGCTGAAAATACTGAGATGAAGGTTGTTGACCCGGAAAGCCCTTTTGAAGACAACATGTTTATAGATTATCAACCACGGAAACCCCCAGATTTAAGCTCACAGGAGACAATAGTCCCTGAGTCACAATTTCCTCTAGAGTCAGGAGGAGGCCATCAGGAAAACAAGTCTTTGCGTGGTGAGATGGGAATGACGACCCTTCCTAGAGGGCTGATAACTCTAGGACAAAATGAAGACTCCATTAATGAACATTTTACTATGGAACAGTAGGGGAGCAGGTAACAAGCAGTTCCTGCGAAATGTAAAGGAGTTGTTAAGAATGCATAAACCAAGTATTTTGTTGGTGGTTGAAACCCGGGTTGCCGATGAAAGAGCAAAGAAAGTAGCTAAGAAACTTGGCTTTGGCGAATTTTTTATCGTTAACGCTAGAGGATTCTCTAGAGGCCTTTGGCTGTGTTGGAATTCGCAGGATATTAGTCTGGAAGTTTTATCTTCTTCTTCTCAATACATTCATGCTCTAGTTCATGGTAAGAATAATTCAGATTGGCTTCTTTCATCTATTTATGCAAGCCCGTCTCCAGGTATGCGACAATTATTGTGGAATCACTTAGAAGAATTTGCTCCATCTGTGTCTATCCCCTGGTTATTATTAGGAGACTTTAATGATATTTTAAACAGTAGTGAAAAGTCCGGTGGCTCGGACATTTCTTATAACAGATGTGCAAAATTCTATAATATGGTTGATAAATGTAATCTAATAGACCTTGGCTTTCAGGGTCTGAAATTTCCCTGGACAAATAAAAGGCACGGACTTGCTCGAATTCAGGAAAGGCTGGATAGAGCGTTGGCTACGGCAAGTTGGCTTCTTTTGTTTTCAGAAGCAGTTGTTAAGCATTTACTATGTACTCATTCAGATCACTGCCCAATTCTACTTCAGGGAACTGTTCAAAAGAAGGAGAGCAATGTTCAGAGGCCATTTAGATTCCAAGCAATGTGGTTAACCAATCAAGAACTAGATCAGGTGGTGAAAAGTAGTTGGATGCTTTCAAATGGCACTTTTGTGGACAAAATGTCAAAGCTAAAGGAGGAGTTAAAAGTGTGGAACCAGAATTCTTTCGGTAATCTTTTTGGAAATAAAAAGAAACTTTTACGAAGAATTGCTGGAGTGCAACGAGCTTTAGCCAATAAATGGACGCATCAAATGCATGTTCTGGAGAAGCAATTAGTTCGGGAATTTAATATTATTTTGTTTCAAGAGGAACTTTTTTGGTTCCAAAAGTCAAGAGCCAAATGGATCGGGGATGGTGAAAGAAACACCCGGTTCTTCCATTTATCAACTATATGCCGTGGAAGAAGAAATAAGGTGGAAATGATGAAGGATGAAGATGGTAATTGGATTTCGGATAATATTGCTTTGAAGGAAATGGTAGTTGGTTTTTTTAGAAACTTGTTCAGTGTTGATGATGATTATATCAGGTTGTCCGATAGGTATTTGCATCCCAAATTAAGTGATGAGCAGGTCAAACTCTTGAATGATGAATTATCTATATCAGAGGTTAAAACAGCTTTATTTCAAATGAAATCATGGGCTGCTCCTGGAGTGGATGGTTTCAAGCAGGGGTTTATCAACAGTTTTGGGAGGTAATGAAGAATTCTTTATTTGAGCTAGTTAATCATGCTTTGGAATGGGGCTCATTTCCTGTTGAGCTTAATGCTACACTTGTATCCTTAATCCCAAAGGTTGAACATCCTGAAGCAGTAAGACAATTCAGGCCTATCAGTCTTTGTTGTGTAGCCTATAAGCTAATTACTAAAGTATTAGTTAATAGGTTACGTCCATTCCTAAATGAACTGGTGGCACCAGTCCAAACAAGTTTTATACCAGGTCGACAAGCTGCTGATAATATTTTAATTGCTCAAGAACTTGTGCACTCAATCAGAAAATCCAAGAGTAAATAGGGACTAATGGCGATTAAGATAGACCTTGAGAAGGCGTATGATAGAATTCGTTGGGACTTTTTGGAAGATACGCTCAAGGTATTTGGGTTTTCTCTTAAATGGATTAATTTAATAATGTTCTGTGTTAAAAGCTCTTCTTTGTCTGTTATGTGGAATGGGGAGCAGACTGAATCTTTTGTCCCACAATGTGGCTTAAGACAAGGAGATCCATTGTCTCCTTATCTATTTGTCCTTTGTATGGAGCGTCTTGGGCACATGATTGAGGAGTCTGTTAGGACAGGTGCTTGGAAACCAATTTCAGTTAAAAAGGGAGGACCGAGTATCTCTCATTTATTATTTGCGGATGACATCTTTTTATTTGGATGTGCTTCGACTATTCAAGCTACTAGAATCAAGGAAATTCTTGATAATTTCTATGTTGCATCTGGAGCAAAAATCAGTTTGGCTAAATCAAAATTATTTATCTCACCTAAAGCTTTGTTGGGAGGAGCTAAAGAAATAAGTTCAATCCTGGGTATTGCTCTCACTAGTAATCTTGGTAAGTATTTGGGAGTTCCACTGGTTCATGGAAGAGTCACAAAAGCAACTCATCAAGAGATTATGGAGAAGGTCAAAGCACGACTAGCAGGTTGGAAGTCAAAAGTACTAAGCATGGCAGGAAGAGTTACGCTAGTCCGTTCCGTTACTTCCACAATCCCAACATATAATATGATGACTTCTTTATTGCCCATTGGAACTAATAAAGCTCTGGACAAGTTAAACAGGCAATTTATATGGGGAAGATATGATAATGGTAGATCTGTCTCACTTGTTAAATAGAGGGAAGTTTGCTCTCCAACTAGTTTGGGGGGGTTGGGTATTCGTGGTATGGTGGCCAACAACAATGTTCTAATCCAAAAGATGGCATGGAGGTTTCTTTCTGAACCGGATAGCCTCTGGGTGAAGTTGCTTAAAGCAAAGTACAGAGTGAGCGAAGATGTGGTGCTATTTGCTTGTGAATCAACACGATGTTCATCAGGGTGGTCACATTCTTGGAACGGTTTAATGGCTGCTTTTAAGCTTCTACATGGAGGCTTGCAAAAAAGGATTGGGAATGGTGAGAATACTTTATTTTGGTTGGATTGTTGGCTTGACAAGCCACTCATTCAATAGGTAGCAAACTGTCCTGTTAGTGCGAACTTAAATGCAAAGGTGAGTGAATATCTTGAGCCGAATGGGGTTTGGAATCAGGACTTAACCTCATCTCATCTCCCAGCTGATGTTGCGTTAAAGGTTATAGGATATCCTATCCCAAAATTTTGCAATTTTCAAGATAAATGGATCTGGCGCCTTTCTCCTGATGGCATTTTTTCTTCAAAGTCAGCTTATGCTGATCTGTGTAGCAAAGATAAGGACACAGCAATAGGCGACCTACGATGGATTTGGAAATTGAAGGGGCCACAACGTTGGTTATTTTTTACATGGCTGGTAAGAAGAGATAGCATTATGACTAATCAATTCAGATTCCACAGGAGAATGTGTACTTCTCCTAACTGTTTCCTATGTAATAATATGCCAGAGACGACATTACATTGTTTGAGGGACTGCAATGTCTCCAAACAAATATGGATGTTTCTTTTGCCTTCTTGTTTCTGGAACTCTTTTTTTAATTGTACTTTGGTTGACTGGCTTGAGCAAAATTTAAAAGGGGATGTGGCTGTGGAAAAGATGCTGGGTGACTGGAAGTCTATCTTCTTAACAGGTTTGTGGCGCATTTGGACTCGTAGATGCAAAATTGTTTTTGATTCAAATGAAGAGGTTAGTAATGATCCAATACAGTTGGCATTATTTATCTTAGCTGGGGCTAAAGAGCTTCAACAAGTCTTCTTAAGTGAGCAAAAGGATTTAAAAGAAATAAATGATATTGGTTGGATCTCTCCACCTGATGGATTTGTTAAACTTAACACAGATGGAGCCTCCCGTGGAAATCCAGGTTTATCAGGGGCAGGTGGATTAATTCACTCCAGTACAGGATAGTGGATTGTTGGGTTCAAACTCCATCTAGGAGCCTGCTCTAATACTGTTGCAGAGTTGCAGGCTGTTCGGCGGGGTTGCAAATAGCATGGCAAGAAGGATTTTCCAGAGTAGTCTGTGAATTGGATGCAACAGTTGCTATTCATTTAATTAAAAGTGCTGATATTGGTACGCACCCTTTAGGTAACCTAATTGCAGACATCAGACAACTTCTTCAGAGTTCTTGGTATGTGGAACTAAAACATGTGCTGCGCGAAGGGAATTCCTGTGCAGATATGTTGGCGAAATCAGCCTGTGAAATGACAGCTTGCTTCAAAAGATTGGCTGATCCTCCTCCTGAGCTGCATCATCTTTTACTGGCTGACTCCTGAGGCATTGTTTATCCTCGGGGCTTTAAAGTTTCTTAACACTTTCGATTTTTGTTGTTATTTAATTCCTCTTATTACAAAAAAAAAAAGAGTTCATTTCACAACTATAAATGGAAAAATTTTGTTAGATTTTCCTTTCAAGCCAAACATGTCCACCGCAACCAACCTCATCAAACTCACCCTTCCATGCTATTCCTTCAAATCAAGTACAGCTAAATTTCCTCTATCGCAGACAACCGCAAAGTCTAACAATGCGGCTGCAATCCTCATAAAACGATCGCCATGGCGGCCTTTAGCTGCAAGTAAAAGCCAGGTTGACCCACCAGAAGTTGAATTCAGGAGGCCAAGCCATAAGCCTCCATCGGTTCCGCCAGACGTACTTGATATTCCTAGGACTCCTGAAGTGGACCCTTCTGATACCCCACTAGAATTCACCACCAGTGATCCTCCGCCGCTGGGTCGTCATTAGCCTGACCCTGGGCCTGATTTTCCGAAGCCCCGCTGGGACCTCCGCCAACTGCTCCTGAAATTCCTCTCCCACCGCCTGGTACGCCGCCGCCACCTGAAGTTGACCCTACTCTACCGCCTGATCTCGTTCCGCCGCCATCAACGCCTCCGGATTATGTGCCGCCACCGTTTGTACCTCCAGATATTCCACCACCGAGAATCCCGCCGGATATTCCTCGAATTAAAGGTCCATCTTTTGTTTTCTAGGAAATAAAACTTGTTGTAATATTTAGCTTTTGGCCGTTAATAAAATGGATTACATTTCCATATTAATTATCACATAAAGGTTAATTAAAAGACCTGTTTGAATATTGCCAATCTCCTCACACTGATGAGGGAACCCGTGCAGCATGGATCAAGACACAAGGGTTGAGACTAGTGAGGTAAATAAGCATGGAAAGACATTATATAGCCGAACTCTCACAAGGGTTAGTCCAGTAAAGGAAGAACACTTGAGTTTTTTTCTTTAATTAGGATAGTTTAGATTTTTTTTTCTTAAAATAAGGTATTCTTAAACTTATTTTAGCCAAGCAGGTGTCATGTCATTTTATTAAAAAAATAAATAAAGATTTAGGTTTTTTAAAAAACGTAAACTTCTTAATATAATATTTTGCGTTCTTAATAAACATTAAAACCTGAACAATTTGATCTTTCATCCTTCCTTTTTAAACCCTCCCAGTACAAAGGAATAAAAAACTATAGTTCTTTTAACAAACTGATTTCTATTCGATCCAGCACAAGTTGTAACAAAAAAAAAATTCGGCGGCACAAGTTGAAGCCTTCTTTTTTGTTTTTACCACTTTGCTTCCTGAATTTGTGTTTAAGAAGTGTAATTACTCGTTATTATTTCAAATGATTGATTTACCAAACAGATCAAATTTTGAGAGATATTAGTGATGAGGGTTAAATCAAAGATTATTGGGCTTTTTTATAAGTCAAGTTGAAAATTATTAGGCCGAATGATAATCTAAACCCAAGAGGAAAGAGAACTCAGAAAGCCCATAAATGATACATTAAATAACTATTTAAGCTGTGGGTCATAAAGGTAATTACGCGTAATCTAACTCTTATAAATAAGTCACAGGTATCATTTTTAAAGCCTAATCTCTATTTGCTTATGAAAACCCTGCCTGGATCCTGTCTGACTTAAGCATCGGAGTGGGCGCGCAGGGGAAAGCCCCTGCGTCCTCTGACTTTTCCTATTTTGCAGAACCTTTTTGGAGACACATGGAAGGAAGAGACAGACTCTTACGTCAGCAATCAATCATTGTTGTTTTGTGTAACAACAATTGACGCCGTCTGTGGGAAACAAACAAAAAGCTAAATATAAAAGATAGTGAGAACATGATCTAGGAAGGGCTGTGAAGGCCATGGTAGATTAGTTTAAGGGAATCCTTCTGTAACTACCGCAGGTTGTACAGAAACTCGTGAGAGAGACAAGCCAAGGGGTATGCCGCAAGCAATAGAGCGATAAGATGGTAAACCTGTCTCCCGTGTGCATATGAGCAAGGGTTTGTCGCGTAGATAGGGACATGGGTGCGATAGAGTGTGAACGCATGGATTTATAAATTATACACGAATAGGTTTTGTTTTTAAGCATTAAACGGAAATGCTTAATGTGTGTGTGTGTGTGTGTATATATATAAATAAAAAAATAAAAAAATAAAAAATTATTATGTATATAATGGCGATAGAGTGGCACGTGCACGTGACATAACGGTCTGTCGCGAACAAGGTTTCATGCTCACATAAGAGTCTGTCGCGTACAAATAATAACAATAATAATAAAAAATAAAATAAAATAAAATACAATGACAAAAAAGTGGCATGTGCTCGCAACAGAATAGTCTGTCGCGCATAAGGTTTCACTCGACAGAACAGTCTGTCATGCAAGGTGCATGTGGCAGAGCAATTCGCAAGGTTTCAAGGATAATGAAGCAAGAAACAAGGCACTGCAATTAATGAAGTCCAAAACTTGTCAGGATGCAATGAATCTCACGGGAAGCAAACAATGGAAGGATTCCATCAAATAAAATGCAAAAAGACAAAAAAAAATAGAATTAACAAATAACAATATTAAAAAAATTCTTCATCACCATTTGGCTACGAAAATGATTTACTCCAGGAAATGCCAAGATAAATAAAACAAGCAAGCAAACAAAAATTATGGGGCTTTGCATGATAAAAATATTTTATTGTTGAAAATTCAAGCTATCAATTCATAAACCAAAGATCGAGCCTGACAACCTACTGGCTGGAGGCCAATTGGTTGAGTGACCCAGAGTTTGTATCGTTTCAAAAGCAGCGAAAAAGGGGCCTCACACACGCGACAACTCCCTCAAGCGAGAGAAAGTCTCCTGCACACGACAGCCAAAAGCAGCGAGAAAGGGGGCTCCCGCATGCGACAACTCCCTCCAGCGAGAGAGAGTCTCCTGCACGTGATAGCCAAAAGCAGCGAGAAAGAGGGCTCCCGCACACGACATCTCCCTTGGCAAGAGAGTAAGAGAGCGACTGTACAGGAGACAGACCTGTCTGTCGAACACGTAGCTCATCGGGGCGAGCTAAACGGTGAGAAGGAGCATGCGGTAGGGCTCTTTCGCGAAAGAACACAAGCCCACTTTGCAAGCCACTATGGCGAGAGGCAATCACATATAGGCTAGAACAGTGGGCAAGTAAAGCGGCAAACCACTTTGGCGAGAGAGTCGCTCGTGCGTGTGACAGGCTAGTCTGCCTGTGCAGGGCGCACTGTAAAGCAAATATGGCAAGCACAGACACAGGCGACTTGATCGCCCAGTAGAGAAATAATGGTGAGAGAATCGATAGCCCGGTAGAACAATGCATGTGGGCGAGCAAATGTAGCAGCTCTGGGCAATAGATTGGCTCGCCCACGAGGTAGCCAATGTGGGCGAGCACGCGTGCACTCGAAAAGCGCCCCGGTAGAACAATGCATGCAGATGAGCAAAGCCTAACTAGAAATCCTTGTTTGGCGATGGTGATCAAAGGTTCATGCGGGCCCTTTGGTGAGAGAATGTGGCTCATGCATGCAAGAAATGTGGGCTGCCATACGTAGGGCTTGCCCAGGCGTGGAAATGTGGCGAGTAGGCTGCATACGTGGGCATATGGCAAGAGAGTGTGGCTTGCCATGCGATGGTCCATACGGGAAAGAAGATGTCTATGCGGCAGACATCTTTAGCGACAGTAAGCTTGTCCACGAGACAGCCACTTTGGCGACAAACTCGCCCATGCGACAGATAGACTCTTGCCAAAAGGATCACCCGTAAATTGCTTTGGTGACAGTGAGTAAATAACAAGTGCGACAGGCATCTTCGGCGGTGGAATGGCTCCCCTATGCAACAACAATGCAGGCGAGCAAATCCTCCCGTGAGCCCAACCTACTGCACGTAATGCGCAGAGCAATGATGGCGAGCACAATGGCATTAAGGGGAACACGGTGATTGAGTGGCTTCCAACCTACCGCAAGCTAGGCTCGCCCAGTTGATCAAAAGATGGCGAGCACAGTGGCATTAATGGGAACATAGTGATTGAGTGGCTCCCAACCTACCGCAAGCTAGGATCGCCCGGTTGATCAAAAGATGGCGAGCACATTGACATTTGTGGCTAACACAAAGCTTAGGCAGTAGACCAAATTGGCGATAGAGCAATGCCCACGCGATGAGCAAGCGAGCTATATGGGCAAGCAAGGCAAAATCCATTGTAGAAGCATGCACACAAGGCTATAGG
This sequence comes from Heritiera littoralis, assembly GCA_031772115.1. Classification (NCBI taxonomy): domain Eukaryota; kingdom Viridiplantae; phylum Streptophyta; class Magnoliopsida; order Malvales; family Malvaceae; genus Heritiera; species Heritiera littoralis. The sequence continues at coordinate 1,347,353 of JAPDPK010000142.1, read as the reverse complement.
GCGTGTGAAGAATCCAGAAGAGTGACAGCCCAGGTCGGCCGTATAGATGACGAGCAACAATGGATCGACTAAGCCAGGCGAACCCTAAGCTTACCCAGGCGAGAGAGGATCTGGAAGATGAGTTAGAATTAGCCGAGCCCAAGGCACCGAAGCGTCTGACAATGTGGGAGAGCTCGATAGTTTAGCTCGGAGCATGCCCAGATGAGTAAGCCTTGAAGGCGAGCATGAATATGTCAAGCCGCAGGCGCTGAAACTTTACAAAACGCGGGAGAACTCTATAGGCGAGCACACGCGCGACCCTGACATGGAAGAATCTGCATGGCGAGCTAGAATCGTTGAGCCAAGCACATGACCAAGAATTAAGGATGGGGCGAACCATTTGCATGGCCAAGCAAACAAGAATTAGGTAAGCCCCAAGCGAAAGAGCTCTGAGGGAACTCGATAAAGCTTGAAGGGCGATCAGGTACACGCCCAAACGTAGGTCCTGAGTGGAAGAGTCCAGAACCTTCCAAAAGCGGTGCGCGCTCAAGAGCCAGAGACCTTGACGCACCCTGACAGGATTCCACTTGTGGGAAGGACATGTGGGAAGGACAAGGCACCACTAGTGTAGAACCAACTAGAGGTGACTTAGGAGCCACATAGTTGGCCTATTGACAACCACACATGCATAAGAAGGCTTGTCTATATAAAGGGGTGCCCTCCCCCACATTTATAGATAAAAGAGTCTCTTGTGTGGGTGTAGTGAGAGCTAGTGAGAGAGGCTATAAATCCCCTGTAAAGCTCCTGTACATAGCATTCTTGAGTACAAATACAAGTATATGAGTTATCCCATACCAGCGTGCTTACCTACGGATGTGTGGATGCAAGTTTTCCTCCCTAAGGCTGCACTATTTCTAGGCTTAAGACCTGAGCAAGCGACATGTTCCTAGGCCACGTTGTAAGGAGGCGGTCTGGTCAGGATGAATATGGATAAGGTACGGGCGATCCAAGAGTGGGAACCGCCCACAAAGGTGACCAAGTTGAGATCATTTCTGGGGTTCGCCAATTACTAAAGGCGATTCAACAAAAGGTATTTGGCGATAGGTGCTCCATTGACAGATATGCTTAAGAAGGGGTGAACATGGGACTAAAACCAGAAGAGCCAGCAGGCATTCAAACAACTGAAGGTTGCGGTAACTGAGGAGTCGGTCTTAGCCTTGCCCGATCACAGCAAGCTATTTGAGGTGCACACGAATGCCTCTGACTTTACCATAGGCGATGTGCTAATGCAAGAGGGCCACCCGATCGCCTATGAGAGCAGGAAGCCCAAGGAGACAAAGAAGAGGTATATAGTCCAGGAAAAAAGAACTAGAGGCGTGGGAAGAAATAAAAATGGGACACGAAAAAGAATGGGGAAACACCCAAGCAGAAGGGGACAAATCAACCCCAAGGGAAAAGCTTTCTGCCCGTATCACCCAAGATGGTTCAGAAACGGAGGTAGAGGAGGCCAATCCTAGACTCAACCCAATGCGGTTGATGAATACCATTACAGTGGGCAAGTGAGGCCCCCATCATGGTTTAATGTACATGAAGGCAGAGATGAATGGGAAAAGTGTGCGAGCCATGCTAGATACGAAGATACCAACAATTTCATCTCCCAGTAAGTTGTGTAGCAACTTGGATCGATTGTCTCCAAGTTGCAAAGTTAGATCAAGGCTACAAGTGCCAAAGCACAATCTCTCCTAAGCATGACCGCTGTTGCGATAAAGGTGGAAAGATGGGAACATAAGTGCATACTTACAGCACCGTCGCTTGAAGATTTCGAGCTAATCCTTAAGTTGAAATTCTTTGTTGACGCAAAAGCAGTACCTATACCTCATTCGGGCAGCCTATGGATTGGTGACAGAGCTGCCCGTGCTTTGTCCCAACAGAGAGTGGGAGACCAAAGGCAGAAAAGTCCTTGATGCCATCGAAATAAAAAGGGAAAAAGGGGTAAGACAGCCAGGTTAGCAGCCCTTGTCCAAATTAATGGCCCTTGTGATGTCACGGAAGCGCACGTAAGTGCATCAAGCAGAGATAATGAAGGGGTGATGGTCTAGGTAGGACGCCTCATTAGTGTTGACAGTAAGAAACGAGAGCTAGTTGCTAATGAGTTAGAAAAAAGCACGTAGCCAATTGCTTGGATGCAAGGTCAGCGAAGTCCCTTGCACATTGTTATAATTTTTATCGACTAACGAAGAACGTGCGGGTGGTAGCAGATTTGAGGTGTCCAAAGGAGGCACTAGCCACTGTCCTGTAAGGTAGCAAGCCAGGGAGAGCTTAGTTCGATATAGTCGGATTGGAAACAACTTGTGGTAGGCTCGCGAAGGTAGATTGCTGGTTCCTATGAGTGAAGAACTGAGGCGCGACTTAGCGCACGATCCATGATTGACAGCAGAATGTCCAACCACTCGCACTTTACGAACTTTACAAAGACAAAGACTTGGAACTGCATTGGCGGTAAACATTTGATATTATTGTTTTAACATTCGTTGCAATTATGTTGTTACTTGCTCCATTTAATTGAAAATACTACATTATGAAATGGAAGGCTAGTTATTTTTATCTGTACTATGATAATCCTCCATGTTTGATAGACATGTTGCAGGAATAGAAGAAGAAAAAAACAGAAGCTGGCCAAAAAAAGGGGGCAAAAAGCGAAAAATGCGCGAACTAGCTGCCTATTGCAAAATCAAAGTCCCTAAGTACAAAAGGGTGTGGGCAAATTCAAAAGTCCCTAAGCACAAAAGGGTGCGAGACGGGCAAATCTAAAGTCCCTAAGCACAAAAGGGTGCGAGAAGGGCAAATTCGAAAGTCCTTAAGCGAAACATGTGCAAGACGGGTAGACCAAATACACAAGTCCTTAAGCGGAGAATATGCGAGACAAGCTCAATGCTCAAGTAAAAGTTCTTCTTTGCACACGAAAAGTTGCAAAGAAAAACTTAGGGAGCACATAAGATGCAGGCTGTGAGGTATGTTACGAGGTATGTTACAATTTTATCATTAGATATGTGCTACAATTGGTTGACAAAGTACATTTAACATTTTATGTTGGCATTCCGGATATAAACGATGTTATATTCTTATCAATTCTATAAAGTCCCTAAGTACAAAAGGGTGCGAGATTGGCAAATCCAAAGTCCTTAAGCACAAAAGGGTGCGAGACGGGCAAATCCAAAGTCCCTAAGCACAAAACGTCCTTAAGCACAAAAAGGTGCGAGACGGGCAAACATAAGTCCCTAAGCGAAAAAGGTGCAAGGCGGGCAACTCAAACATACAAGTCCTAAAGCGGAAAAAGCGCGAGATAGGCACAACGCTTGAGCAAAAAGTTCTTCTTTGGACAAAAAGAGTAACAGTACCATATGAAAGACAAAAGCTATGTTATGTTGTGACTCTTGGAATATCTTTAACATTGTAATAACATAGTTTATATTTTGTCACAAGCATACGAAGAAATAAAAGTCCCTAAGCAAAAAATGAGCGAGGTAAGCCATGAATGAAATAAAAGGACTCAAAGCGAAAAGTGAGCGAGGAAAGTCTGATTATTACGTAAGATTAGTATAAGGTAAATGTGTAGTTGCCTCTGTAGATGAGTTTAAAAACTGGGGAGCACTCTAGATTAACTTCTGCATCAAAAGGAGCATCGATACTAACAAGCACCCAGGCATGTACGTCCCGAGGTGCTATAATATCAAGAGCTTGATCCTTAGGAAATCTCTGGATTATCTAAATCATCTTTGTCCAAGCCTGTGAGAACCTCGACCATCTAGGGTCCTAAGGGCTGGTAAGATCAGATAGATCTATATAAGTGCCTATCCTCAGAAAAGGTTCCAAATCCTCAGCATCTGGATCAAGCTTCAACCAATCAGGAGCATGCCAAGAACACATCGCCTCTGATGAAACCAGTTAAGTGTTGGGAAAAATATCCCTCAAACCAAACACCCACAAAAAGGAAGAAAGCAAAAACAAACACAATAATTTTTAATGTGGTTTGGCCCAACCAAATTGGCCTACAACCACCCAACCAATTTAATAAACTAATCAAACAATTACAACCGTGCAATTTTTAGAAGAGAAAAATTGCAAACTCTTTACAAACCCAACCCAACTACCCAAAGAGCCCAACTACACCCTTTTATAAGAACCCAAACTCTATAACTCTTTGGGATATTTTACAAACCAAGCCTAACACTTTATTTATAAGGGAATAGCCCTTATAACTTCTCTTATACTTTTGATGTGGGATTCAAGGCAAACCTCAACAAATCCTCCCTTGACTTGAATCCCCAAATTTCCCAAATTGTTCAACAACATCTGAAAAACTAACATGCCTCTAAATCTTCTTACTCTTGGAAACAACTCTATCTTTCGCATCATCAAACAAATATAGTTGTTTCTCATTCCTCTTTCCTTGCAAAACTAAACCATCATTCTTTTATACTTTGCAACAATCATTATTACCAACATATGTGTACCCACGTGAAGCTAACTCACCTAAAAAAATCAAATTGTAGCTAAAACTAGGTACATACCTCACATTACGAAGAGTCTTGACACCACCATCATGAAACTTGAGTTGAACACTCCCAATACCTTCAATCTTCACTCGATTACCATTCCCAACCGCAATATTGCCTAAACTTTCAACCTTTTTCAATTCATCAAACCGATCTTTATCATTGCAAATATGCATCGATGCAACTGAATCCAAAACCCAACTTTTCTCACAAGTATGAGACCCATCTAAACAAGTTGCCAATACATCATCATCTGAATCAGTCAAAACAACACATGTCTCATTCTTTTTTCCATCATCACTCTTTTGTTGAGCTTTCTTGAATGCAGCCATATCCTCTCTTAATGTCTTGCAGCGCTTGAATATGACCCTTCTCTCCACAATAATAACATTCCACCTCACTATAATCTCTGAATCTTGATCTTGATCTCCCGCTTGATCCACCATGTCTCTCATTAGTCCTCCCTCGAGTAGAACCTTCCATAGCAGCTAGTACACCTCCCGCAGATGAAGAATCTTCTTTGCCCATAAATCTTTCATTCTCACGCAGCACAGCAATCACATCATCCAATGTCAAAGTAGTTTTACCTACCAATAAAGTCTGAACTAAAGGTCTATAAGACTTGGGCAAAGATGACAACAAAAGCAATGCCTTCTCTTCTTCATTCAACTCTTTAGAATCAATAGCTAATAATTGTGAAACTAATCTATTAAATTCATTTAAGTGATCATGGAGACTCTTACCTTCATCCATCTTCAGAGAATACAAATCCATCGTCAAACACAATCTATTCGTCAACGATTTTGATGCATAGATGTCTCCCAGCTTCTTCCACAATCCAGTTGGTGTCGTCTCAGTCAATACATTATACTTAATCTCTGGAGTAAGCGCCAATCTAATTGTGCTCACAGCCCTCTTCTGAATTCCAACCCAATCTTTATCAGACATTCCATTTGGCTTATTTTCTTCTAATGCCAAATCTAGACCTTGTTGCACTAGAAGATCCTGAATTGTACTTTGCCATAACATAAAATTACTTTTACCATCAAATAAAGGAATCTCAAACTTAGGCATACCTCCAGACATAGCTTCAGCCATAGCTTTCCTCCTATCGCAGGATCACGAACCTTCAGCTCTTGATACCACTTGTTGGGAAAAATGTCCTTCAAACCAAACACCCACAAAAAGGAAGAAAGCAAAAACAAACACAATAATTTTTAATGTGGTTTGGCCCAACCAAATTGGCCTACAACCACCCAACCAATCTAATAAACTAATCAAACAATTACAACTGTGCAATTTTTAGAAGAGAAAAATTGCAAACTCCTTACAAACCCAACCCAACTACCCAAAGAGCTCAACTACACCCTTTTATAAGAGCCCAAACTCTATAACTCTTTGGGATATTTTACAAACCAAGTCTAACACTTTATTTATAAGGGAATAGCCCTTATAACTTCTCTTATACTTTCGATGTGGGATTCAAGGCAAACCCCAACATTAAGAACATATGCATCCTCTTGTGGCACTTCTTGATGATGCGCCCTCATGGCCTTAACCCAAATTTGGTTTTCTTCCTCTTGGCTAATAGAAGGCTTTGGTGGCTCTGCAATCTTGTAATTTCTCCTTATAGCTCTTGGTTTCGATCAGCTAAGACCTTGAATTCGAAAAGAAGGGTGGCATATTTCACTTGAGAAGCATTTAGCTTAGAGGAGGAAAACGTATCCCAGTAGTGTTTTGAAAAAGCACTTGACAAAAGAAATAACGACACGACGTCGTTCTTATTACAAAAAATGATGAAGTCCACTAGTTGAGCCATAAGTGAAGACGAAAAGACTCTTGTCATAATCCCAGAAAGAGGGTAGCAAAAGAATTTGAAAAGCCCATTCTTTATATACTCTTTCGTAGAGCAATTGATGAGGTTCAAATCAAAGATTACTAGGCTTTTCTATAAGTCAAGTTGAAAACCATTGGGCCAAATGATAATCTAAGCCCAAGAGGAAAGAGGACTCAGAAGGCCCATAAATGATCCATTAAATGACCATTTAAGCTGTGGGTCATAAAGGTAATTACGGACAATTTGACTCTTATAAATAAGTCACAGGTATCATTTTTAAAGCCTAATCTCTATTTGCTTATGAAAACCCTGCCTGGATCCTGTTTGACTTAAGCATCGGAGTGCGCGCGTAGGGGAAAGCCCCTGTGCCTTCTGACTTTTCCAATTTTGCAGAACCTTTTGGAGACACGTGGAAGGAAGAGACAAACTCTTACGTCAGCAATCAATCATTGTTGTTTTGTGCAACAACAATTAGAATGTAAGGAAAAGAGAAGCACAGTACCAATTAATTGTTTTAGATCTTCCAACACATAAAAATTACGAAACTACACAATAAGAAGACAAAGTTAATTGTTTTAGATCTTTCAACACACATAAAAACTACATAACTGCAAAATAAGAAGACAGAGGAAAGGGGTATCTAAACCTAGGAAGAAAAAGAAACAATCAAATCAAGAAATTTTAGATAGAGGAAAGGGGTATGTAAACCTAGAAAAAAATGAAACAATCAAATCAAGAAATTTTAGGGAAGGAAGAATGCGAATGCAGAAATGAAAATAAAAAATGTGTGATTTTATCCAAATTAAAATTATATTATTAAGAGAAAAGAAATTCCCACCAATATATTTTTTTTAATTCTTGACAAATCTTTTTATTATCTGTGATTTCATCCAAATTATATTATTAAGAGCAAGAAAAATCCCATCTATGTTTTTTGTTTTTCTTGATAGATCTCTTAACATGTTTATCGAGTTTAAGTTTATAAATAAAATGTTTAAAATATATAGGAAGAATAAGTATGGAATTCCTCATAAATTGTAGGATATATAAAACTGAAGGTATCATTGTTTAGTTTTTAATAATAAAGAGATATGATAATTGAGTTCTTCTGAAAATGACATTGAGAAAGTAGAAAGAAGAAATGGGTTTGAGAGAGATATGTGCATAAATAGTTACATGAAAAAGAAAGGGGATGAGAATAGGTTTTAATATGTGTAAATGAAACCTTTGCTGTGGAGAGAAAACATTACAAATCGATAGAATGAGATGTGTCGAGAGGGGGCAGAAAGGAAGACTGGAGCAGATTCTAAAGAATGAGTGCAATGACATGTAGTGGTAGAAAGCTGAGTAAGATTGATAACAGAATGAGTAGAGAAAATAGTGTTGAGTAAGGTTGATAATAAGAATGAGTAGAGAAAATAGTGTAGAGGGGGTTTGAGAGAATTTCTAAGTGAGATCACTTGCTCAAAAATCCCTTTCAAGAACAAAAAAAACTCCTTTATATAGGTGTGGAGAATAGGAGTTACATATCTTTGATATTAATAACATAATAATGAGAATTGACGGTTACAAAGAATTAATACTTTGTCTAATGAGAGTTTATTTTTTAAAGATAGTAACTTATTATTCTGAAAGAAATAGGAAAAAGTATTCGTACTTCAAAGAAAGGTTAAGAGAAGAATTTTTAAGGCTTAATAGCCAAATAAGCCCTCAACCTTTAGCCCAAAATAGAATTCAGCCCTCAACGTTTTATCGCATGAAATTCAGTCCATAAACTTTTATTTTAGTGGAAATAAACCCTCAACCTTTTACAATTATGCAATTAAGTCAAAATCTGTTAAATGACACTAACTGTCGTTAGTTTTGCATACGTGGCAGCTGACGTGGATAGCTTACTTAGCTGCCACATGGCATGCCACGTATGCAAAACTAACGGCAGTTAGGTCATTTAACAGATTTGGTCTATTTCCATTGAAATAAAAGTTTATGGACTGAATTTCATGCGATAAAACGTTAAGGGCTAAATTCCATTTTGGGTTAAAGGTTGAGGGTTTATTTGGCTATTAAGCCGAATTTTTAACTATCTCCATATTTGATCCACCAAGCCAAGCTCTCTAGGACATTCTAATAGTGAAGTCAACCCAAGAATCCTACCTTATTCAGAGGTTATTTCCACTTCTTCTCAATGAAAGTGCTATTCAATGAAGATGTGATGTGTTCTATGAAGGTGTTATTTTGAGAACAAGTTATTCTGTAATGAGTTATTTTGTAAAAGTACTATTCTATGAAAAGTTGTTTTGTGGAGGTACTATTTTATGAAGAGCTATTCTACGAGGAGCTGTAATTACAAGAGCTGACTTTCTTTTACTATAATATGAAACTTAAAAAAAATAAAATATTAATTTCCAAAATCAAATATCTACAACATGCTAATTTGCAGTTTTATTAAAAGGAAAGCTTACATGAAATCTAGCTTTACAAAAGTACATTGTTTTGGAAATAAAGTTTAAAAGTACTCTATTTTGGAAAATAAGATGATAAATTAAAATTCAAATGGACAATTCTATATTACCTTCAAGAAACTACCTCATCTAGATACGTATAGCTTCTGTCCAGCTATTTATTGCTTTTGATCTTTATACATTTTCATTTTTAGTTTACATGTATTATTGTTGGCAGAAACAATGTTGTGTTTGGAAAGGTTATTAGTGGAAAGAGTACTGTAATGAGAATGGAAAATGTACGAACGGATAGATCAGGAAGGCGTAACGTCCTGTGATAATTACAGCATGTGGCATCCTGCCAGAACCTGAATTTCGTGACTATACTCAAGGTACGCCTGCGAATATTTAGGCACACTTTTCTTCTTTACAAAGAAGAAAGCAGACCAAGAAATCTCTTCCTTCTAAAATAATAGCTCTAATAAGTCTTACTATCAGAATGAACTGATTCTTCAAAATAATAGTCCCGGAAGTTTTCAAGTGACACTTGATGAGCACGATCAAGGCACCGGAGTTCAAAGAGAGGCAGTGCTGATGATTTAATTCTGAATCCATCTGTTCCTAGCCGCAGAGCACCACAAAGTCGCTCCACTGCTGATACTTACTCAAACCGATACAACAGTGATCAATCTCATAGGACTCCACCAGGCGGGTAATTATTATATAGGAAACATTGCTAAGAAAAGGAAGCTTGCTTTTGACTCCGAAATTAGTAGGTTCACGAAAAAGATCACATGAACTAATTAATTGGTCTGAATTCTGCAGGAACCTTCCATGTTACAGCAGTTATCACAAGAACTGGCCACCAAGAGATTACAAGAGAGACTTGAGCACCATACTCATTCCAGGTACTCTCTTCTGGCTATTCACCGACATCATTAGTACAATCGATAATGATGTGATTGCCATTTTATTATGGTTGAAATGTTATTTATTCTCCACAAAACAACCATGGCTTCTCTGCACTTAATTTCTCTACTTCTATTAGTTTCTTTCATTAAATGCTTCTGCATGATCGGAAATAAAAAATATTTCATGCAAGTCAGATCAATCAGCTGTGCCATACAGGTACAAACCAGAGAAGAAGAGGAGGTTTCAGATGCTGAAAATGACCATGGTCTAACTTCAGCTGGAGGATTAAAGCATGGAAAGACCTCCTCAGAGACAACAGACGCCCAGTTTAGGGAGCAAGATGATCTTCCTCTGTAACGAGCAGAAATTTCAAGCATGAACAACTCTGTTTCTAAAAGTAGGCTTCACATTTTCTTCCCTTCACTTTTAATGAGCAATGAGCTTTTCACATTACTACAATGTCATGCTGACTCTGCAATTAGATTTTACAATAGTTAAACTATAGATTGATCTTATTCTAGAATTATCCAAATGTTAATAGAATTATCATTTTAATAGATATAAAATAACTTAATTTGACCATAAATTAGTATAAACACATAATTATAAAAAATTTCAAATATTAATAAGTATAAAAATAAGTTAAACTATAGAAATTTTCAAATATTTATGTATAAAATAAGTTAATTTTATCATAAATAAATATCAACACAATAAAATAAGTAAAATAAACTTAAAATAAACATAAAGTAGTTTGATTCTACTATAGAATTCTTCAAATAATATCCCCTTCTCTTTTTTTTTTTAAATTTTAATTATTTTTATTCCTTATTTAAATTAATTTAACTAACTCTAATTTATCCATCTATAAACTAATCTAAATAATTTCAATCTGAATTAATCCTAATTAAAATCTTAATCTAATCCAATTAATTAATTAATCTATTAATTCTAAATCTAATTAATTAAAAAAATTAAATAATAATCTTAATTGTTAATAATCCTAATCTAAAAATGAATTCCTAAGTTAATTCTATTCTAATAAGCAAATCAATCAAATCAACTTAATTTGTCAAACTAAGCTAATTAATTAAAACAAATTAAAGTAATTAATTTTAAAAATATAAATCTATCTTATTAATCAAATTAATTCTAATATTACCTATGATTTTACAAATTAAGACTAGGACAAAATAGGATATCTACGGATGGGAAAGGGTAGCATCTCACTAGCTGCAGATTTTACCGGAAGAGTTCTACTAAAGGACCATACAGTCTAAATTTATAAAGGTCACCGTAAGAGAAATCCTATGATTTGGTTGTAGTTTCAAATGAAATATTGACATTTACGATAATAATCTCAATGTGGGCAATGCTTTATACAGTTGCAGTTGCTGTTCTAGACTTCTAGAATTGTTAATTCTTCACAGCAAAAGCATAAAAAGGGTTATCTAATTACAGAGTCAGTATGACATTATAGTAATGTGAAAAGCTCATTGCTTATTAAAAGTGTAGGGAAGAAAATATGAAGCCTGCTTTTAGAAACAACGTTGTTCAGGCTTGAAATTTCTGCTGGTTACAGAGGAAGATCATCTTGCTCTCTAAATTGGGTGTTTGTTGTCCCTGAGGAGGTCTTTCCATGCTTTAATGCTCCAGCCGAAGTTAGAATATGGTCATTTTCAGCATCTGAAACCTCCTCTTCTTCTCTGGTTTGTACCGTATGGCACAGCTGATTGATCTATAACTTGCATGAAATGTTTCTTGTTTCAGAGCATGCAGAAGCAGTTAATCAAAGAAACTAATAGAAGAAGAGAAATTAAGTGCAGAGAAGCCATGCATGGTTGTTTTGTGAAGGATAAATAAAATTACAATCATAATAAAATGGTGATCACATCACTACGAAGTACTAATGTCAATGATGCCGGTGAATAGAGAGAGAAGAGAATGCCTGGAATGGGCGCGGTGCTTAAGTCTCTCTTGCAATCTCTTGGTGTCAAGTTCTTATGATAACTTCTGTAACATGGAAGTTACCTGCAAAAATCAAACCAGTTAGTTCGTGGCATCTCTTTCATGAACTACCAATTTCGGAATGAAAAGCAAGCTTCCTTTTTTGAGCCTTCTTTCCCATATAATAATTACACCTTCCAGGTCGAGTCCCATGAGATTGACCACTGTGGTATTGGTTTGAGTATCAGCAGAGAAGCGACTTTGTGATGATCTACGGCTATGAGCGGATGGATTCTGTTGCGAAACGGGACTAAAATAGATTACAATCGATTCACCAAGACTATGCATCAAAAAATAAAATGCAAGAAAATAATCAATAAAGACACACGAAATACGTTGTTCAGTTTGTAAGCTTACGACAACGACCGAAGACAGCGAAAAATTTTACTACAACAAGAACAAAAAGATGAAGCTTACAAGTATTTTACATTCACATTCGAACTTACAGTACTCTTTCTGTAAACCGAGAACAGAAATTTTTAAAATAACCCAACACTTTTAAGCTTTGCTCTCTCTCGGCTCGATGCTTGGCCCCTCCCTCGCAATGCTTCACATCCTATATATAGGTGTTAAGAGGCGGTAAAGAAACTTCAAGAACGTGATTGCATTAAATCTTTTACAAACAGCAGAGTACTTGCTATTGGCTAATGAAAGCAAATGAAAGTGGCAGCCGAAATTGCCTTACTTCCCATTAATTGAAGGAGAGGCAGCCGAAACACAACACTGTTAAGGAAGCTTTTAATTGGTTCAAAATGAGGTGCTGCCGACTTGTACATTTAATGCTTCATTCCATATTTTTTTTGATAATCAATGCTTCATTCCATTTGCTTTTATGAGATAGCCAACGTGCATGAGGCCGCCGACTTCAAGCATGTTCAAGGCTAAGAAAGTGACAAACCGACTTGGCATTTTCCAAGTCCTATTATAACAGATTCTGCACTAAATCATCAGCACCGCTTCTCTTTGAACTCCGGTGCGTTGATCAAGTTCATCAAGTGTCACACAAGCCAAACATAAAATTCATGACAAACATTTGCAGTTAATCTATTCTCATCATATACATATATATATATATATATATATATATTTATATATAGCTGTCAAGTGAAAGCTCCCTGGACTTCTTCCTTCCCCCATTTTGTTGATAGTCATGAGGTGATACTCTCCTTCTGGACTCCCTTACTTCTTCAGAATAACTCAAATCTAAATTTGAAGAATCAATTCATTCTGATAGTAAGACTCATTAAAACTATTATTTTAGAAGAAAGAGATTTCTTGGTCTGCTTTCTTCTTTGTAAAGAAGAAAAGTGTGCCTAAATATTCCCAGGCGTATCTTGAGTATAGTCAGGAAATTCGGGTTCAGGCAAGATGCCGCATGCTGTAATTATCACAGGACGTCTAGGCCTTCCTGATCTATCCGTTCACAAATTTGCCATTCTCCTTACAGTACTCTTTCCTCTAATAACCTTTCCAAACACAACATTTTTTCTGCCAACGGAAAATGGAATCAGAAGCATTAAAAGAAAACCAAGAAGAAAGAGGACAAACTGAAAAAGAATACGTACAAAGATCAAAAGAAATAAAATAACTGGACAGATGCTGTACCTATCCAGATGAGGTAGTTTCTTGAAGGTAATATAGAATTGTGATCCATTTGAATTTTTTCTTCCGTCACAATTAGCCATTGACAGAAGAAATGGCACATTATGACGTTGGGAAAAGTTCTCGTCTGCAAATGCAATGGTGGAGATTTTTAGAAGTGCTATGCAAATCAAACAGCATTTCAGCACTCCGCAGTCCTAATGTGCGACCATAAATGCATATTTGAGCATGCTTACTCTCTTCCATGACATAATATGATGCTAAACACATGCGTGACTTGTGTTACCTACCACCAAATGTTCCTCCGAAAATGATTTCTCCCTTGGAACCTGAGGATCAATAAACATGTGGTTTATGTAAAAGTTTATTGGGAAAATGAAGGATCTATGGAGGAAAACAAAGGGCAAGAAAACATTGCTAATGGCATACCATCTTCATTTGAAAAATCACCTCCCTGCAGAGAATGGAAATAATTCATCAATGACTTCATTATCTGTTACACTAAAGCAAATTTAAGTCCCATAACACAACAATAGTATACCTGAGCCATTTTCCCCTTTATTATACGATGAAAAGTTGAGCCTTTGTAGTACAAAGGTTTCCCTGTTTCTTTTCCGACCCCAAGCTCACCTAAAATGGCATTCGAACACAATTTCATCATAGAGAACTTTACAGAAAAAAGAAGTACCGGTAAAAGCACTTTGCTTTTTAAATTTCTTAACCTTGGCAAACATTAGTTCTTCACCCTTTATTCTTCAAGGGTATTTAATACTTTCTTGCTCCAGAGGTGTCATATTATTTGAAGTTTTAGTAATGCAAAAAAAAGATTTACTATACATTACAGAGAACGAATAATTTGTTACAGAAATCTGAGCAGCATGGTGCTTCATTGTCTTTGTTCTGACAGAAGTAAGTTTACCAGTGCAAAGTGATCGGAAATTTTCTGCAGTTTTAGGAACATGACTTTCCAGAAGCTGTCATCTCAAAACAAGGTTATTTCATACGTACCCTTTTTCTGCCAGAAATTTATCAGGTAGCCAAAACAAAGGAAATATAAAGAAACCCATACCATACCAAGAAATGATAGTGCAAGAAAGAGCAATTGGGGAAACATAATGGTTGCAGTAGCATGAAAAGAAATGCTTACCTCTATGACAACTCTTTCAGCAGGATTCCCTTCTATGGATATGTCCAAATAGACCAAAGAATTCTTTGTATTTCCCATATTTTCCTTTATATTCAGGATGTTAATTTATGACCTGTTTGATTGAACATAGAATTCATTACTTTTTCAAAGCCATGAAACAGGACAGTAATTCATCAACGATGACAAGTTGGCAATACTCACATGAATTACTTAACTTTCTTTACCTTAAATATCACTTATATGACTTGGAAACTTTAACCGATGAGAAACAAACATGAATTAAATAGTTCCGATTAGGTTTAATGCAGATTTTTTTATTAAGAATCTTGGTTATTTCACATCAGGAAGTAAGATAACCAAAACTTCAAAGCAAGAAAAAGCGAGACAACAAAGTTCATTTTCTCTTGTTTTCTAGACAACCAAAAGCAATGTTATCCTGCATATTACTTGTTACATTCGAATGATCAAGGAAAAAAAAAGGCATGAAACAGGACAATAATTCATCAAAGATGACAAACTGGCAATACTCATGTGAATTACATAACTTTCTTTACCTTAAAGATCACCTATATGACTTTGGAAACTTTAATCAATGAGAAACAAACTTGAATTACATAGTTCCAATGAGGTTTTAAAAAAAGCGAGACAACAAAGTTCATCTTCTCTTGTTTTCTCCATTTTCTAAACTACCAAAAGCAATGTTATCCTGCATATTACTTGTTACATTCGAATCATATATATAAAAGTTGGAAAGCTACGCCGCTCACCCTTTTGCCACGTATTTTTCTATGATTTAGACACTATTCATCTAGCCTTTTACCTCTGTTTTTTGTCTGCTTATAGGTAAAATAGTCATTTTCATTAAGGTTTTTTGCTACAGTAGACTTAAGCGCGTGTGCCAGGATTTTATTGTTTCTGCCCATTCATTTAGGTGTCGTTTGGTATCGTTGCATATTTTCTGTTTTATGTTTTTCGCTTTTGAAAATTCTGTTTTTGTTTTGTTTTTAATTTTTGAAAACAGAAAATATGTTTGTTTAATACTGTTACATTTTGAAAACTAATATTTAAACTGATTCAGATATAATAATTTAATTCACAAAATAAAATTTTAAAAATTAAATAAAAATAATATATTTATTAAATAATAATATGTAGATAATATTAAATAATATTATTTTATATTATTTAATACTAATATTAAATATTTTCATTTAATCATATAAAAATGTAATATAATTTAAATAATATTATAATTAAATATAATATTAAATAAAATAATATTATTTAATTTAATTGTAATAATCATAAATTATATTTAATAATAATTTTTTATTTAATTGAAATAATAATATTACATTATTAAATAAAATATTTAACTAATTAATTTATAATAAATTATATAGTTATTAAAATATTTTATATTTAATATAAATAAATAATATTATTTAATGTTAAGTATTTACTTATTTAATAATACTAAATTATTAAATTATTTAATAGTAGCAGTGATATATTTTAAATTTAAGATAGAATATAATATTAAATCATAATATTGTTTAGTAAAATAAAAATTAATTATATTAGATAATAATATTAATTATTAACATATCAAAATTATAATAAATGATATTATTTAAAATATATAATATATTCAATAAATTATTATAAAAATTTAAATTAAATAATATTATAATATTATAGTTCAATGTAATTTATATTTAATTGTTTTTTACGTTTTCAACTTTTCTATATTAAAATAAATATATTAATTTTAAAATATTAATTAATTAATATTTTATATTAAAATTTAATATTATTTTATTTAAAAAACTAATTAATTTTATTTATATTTTTATTATAAAAATATTAATATTATATTAATATATAAACTCGGTTCACTTACTTATGAATAGTAACATAAATGAAAATATGTTTCTGAAAACAATGGAAACAAGAAATTATTGTTTCCAACAATTTTGGAAATTCTTGTTTTCGTTTTCATTTTTTGAAAACGAAAACATGTTGCCAAACATATTTTCTGTTTCTGTTTCCAAAAAAACTAAAAACAAAAATAGAAAACAGGAAACAAAACGATACCAAACGATCCCTTAGTGTCTCCATTTTTTTTTCTATTTTTTCCCTCTCCAATCACGTGAATCTCAATTGCTTTTGACTTTTTTTTTTTGTTACAATTGCTTTTGAAATTTTTACTTCTATCCCACGAACCCGTTCACCCATCAAGCCATTGCCTTCTACTGGTGTCTTTCTCCATTCGTTTACACTGTTCGTCTTCCTTTTTTGTGTTGTTGGTTGTGCGTTTGTGGGTAAGGCAGTGATTTTCATTGGGGTTTTGGTTTCCTTCGATTTTGGGCGCATCTCCACTTTGGGTCTTTGTTTAGCCACGCCCATGCTCCTTCCTCTCCTAAGCTCGGATACAACCTGTGCTTTCATCATGTACAGTGTTTCGTGTCTGCTCTTCATGTCTTTGATTCTAGAATTTCCTCTGAGCTTTTGTGGACATCCTGTTGGTTCTTATCCTTTTTTTATTTCATCTGTCCTTGCATCGTACTTTTTCGCCTTCTCCCGATTTTTTTGTTGGGTCTGAAACTGACCCATTCATTTGGTTGTTATTTCTTGCCATTTCGGATCTCTCTTCCTCTTAGTTCCTTCAGCTTCTAAGCCTCTATTTATAGTCTCTTGGATGGTTTGTGGACGTTGGTTGGAGCCAAAACAGAAACTAGCCGTTGGAGGCTTTCTGACATAAAGGGATCGATCCTTTGCTTTATTTCATGCTTCCAAGAGTTTTTGCCATGAAGGGATCGATCCTTTTCTTCCAGAAAGCATTTTTCTGCACTTTTGGGTTAGAAATGATATAGCCTTTGATCCTAATTCAACCCAAAACATTTTGGCATTTTTGTGGGAGTTTTCCTTGACTTTCTCTAATGAAAACATGGTCCAAAAATTCATTAAGTAATTTTCTAAAATATTCAAAAACATTTTATAAAGTATTAAGACCAATAAGAATATATCATTAAATCATGGTCTTAATGTTTGATATTATCACTTTAAATGGTTTGAGAAAATCATGTGTCACAAAGCAAATTTACAATATGAAAGAAACATTAAGGTTTACTTAAGTTTTTGTCATTTCAAAATACATATGACAATTTAAAGCTAACAGAAAGATATGACATGATTAAGCAGAGTTACAGTACGTAAAAGCTTCTACAATGAATAATTCAATGTGATGTTTGCATTTGAGAATTAAATCCTATTTATAGTTGAGTTCTGCCTTTTTGGTTGTCAATTGATATGCTTTCTCATTTTTCTTCTTACATAGGAGTCATAATGATTGCTTTGTTTCTCTTGCTTTCAATGTTCCATGGATATATTCTATGTACCTTGAGTAAATATGTTTTTTGTTATTTCTCTTTTCATGAAAATTTTCACTCGCACAAAGCATTCAAACCACATGTACTTCGTGAATTGATCCTTTGTTATATGATGGACATGTTTAATATCTCCTTTGTAATGATAATAATTTTTATTGGATTTATATTCATCACTATTTATATCTTGAAACAATTCCCATTGTTATCGAACTTTCACATTTTTACTGGATTTATAATCATCACTATTTATATCTTGAAACAATTCCCATTGTTATCGAAGTTTCACATCATCTATATTAGATTTTACTTTACATTCAATAAAACATATATTAACATATTAATAAAGCACATGCTACTTTGTAATAGAAATATGTATATGCTTTGCAACCACTTTCCTGCTTTTATATGATGCCACCAATTTTAGATTTAAGTTCATGCGTAATGGAACATATATTAAGATCTTAATGCTCCATATGCTTTCCATTTAATGCAAACATATATTTTTAATTATCATCCTTCTTCATATATTTGTAAAATTTAAACGCATTGCTGCATTGATAAGTCCTTTTAAAAAGCTTTTAGCATTTTTTAGCGTATCATTTGGATGTTTACCTTCATGCATGCTCCACATCTTTCCATCTTCTTTGACCTTATCTGTTCCTCTTTTCCTCTTTATCCCCCGACATTACATTGGCATTAAAATTGGTTATGTTATTGTGTGTGATGTTTTCATTTTTTGTTGTTTCATTCTAAATTGAAATTATTTCTTCTTTTGAATGATTCAAAATTGATTATTCAGGTTTTTTTTTTTTACTTTTTGTGTGATTTACATAAACATATCACACTTTTGATTCTATTTTTGCTATTTCTGCCTATGTTGTTTCCCTTTGTAAATTTCATCATTTGTTTCTCTAAACGGATTAGTCTTTTTAGCAATGATCTTATTGTTTAATTTAGTCTTCCTTCTATTGCTTTGTCGTTTACTCACATTCATGTTCTCATTTTTGTATTCATATCATGTTTAATGTCGTCAACTCTCATGATATAGCCACAATCGGCATTATAGCTTCATTCCTTTAAAAAAAAACTGCGTTGTTATTGTTTTATTCCTTTGGTGTTTATTATATGCTCCTTTATGTCATTATGTTTAAGTCAATTGCTCAACTAACTTTGTTATTTCAAATAGGATTTTCCCCTAATCCCTGATAAAAAAAATAGCCTTCTATTAACTACGTTCTCATGTATATTTTTCATTACTACAAGCATATTCGTTTTTCCGCTTGGTTGCTCTAAAAGCAATATGAATTGTTAATAAATATCTCAAATAAAAGGAACCAATGGGTTCGTGTATCTTATTTGAACTAGATGTAATTTGAACTTCACAACTTAGTGTTATTATATATATATACACATACACACACACACACATGCACACGTGTGTGTGTGTGTATGTATCTATGAGCTAAAAGTAACAAAGGATTTCATTTTTTAAACCAACTCTTGCTACTAAATTTTCCTGTTACAATATCGTCACTTGCTTTGTATGGTTATTTTTTGAACTTTGACTTGCAAAGACCCATGCTTTCATTGTCTTTAAAGGTTCTCTTAATTTTGATGGAATGTCAATATATCTTAGCATGCATATAATGTCGGATTCATGGTTAAGTGTTTTGTTGATTAAGGGCTTTCTTTGTTTTTTTGTTTGTTCTTTTTCTTTTTAATTTAATTTTTCATTTTTTACAAGTTTATCACTTCTTTCTTTAATTAATTGCACATTTTGAAAAGCTTTGTTGATTTCTCACTTGATATCATTTTCCCTCCTCTTCTTTTTCCTTTTTTTTGGCTCAAGAATGAATATTTTTAGATCTCAATTACAATTGCCTTTGTCCAAGTTTCTTTCCATTGGTAAAAAACTACTTGAACTCAAGTAGATAATCTTAATATATATGATGATTTTACTTTAAATATAAATACATATTTGTTAAAATTATACTTTCCCTGTAGAATTAATTTCAACCAAATTCATCTAAATGTTTAATTCTTTCCAGTTATCTATTTCAAATTAATTTGTAAATTCTTTAAAATTTTTGATACAATTCTTCCTTTTGTTGACAGAAAAAAAATCTAAGTTCTATACATATTTTTGTGTTATCCTTATTTACAAAACATGTTCTAAACATTAAAAAAAAAGACTAACAGGTTCTCAACAGTCAAAAATTTATGTAGAGAGGCTTTCAAGCTACTTAAGCACCATGCCCCTTACATCCTAAACTATATCTTTAAATAACGACAGCACGTTACTTGTAACATAGGTTTTCAATTTTGCATGTTGTTGCAATATTTTGATTCCTCTATGATCATTTCTTTCCCTTTGTTTCATTTGACTGTTTCTAAAAATTCCCACTGATACGAGCATTAAATCACTAAATGTGTCTCAAATTATATGTTATTTTGAATATGATGGAAATCTTAGGTTCAATGTTTCTATAACAAACAAAATAATCGCTCCTCTCTGCATCTTTTGAAACACTTCTATTATTTTAAGTGTAACTTTTATGCCCTGAATCTTCTCTATTAACTTAAAGGTTGATTAGAAGGTTATTAATTATATCATATTTTCTCTTTAGTTATCGCCTTAAATTTGCCTTCCTTCATATATGCCAACTTTATGAGTACATGTTTCGTTTCGTTGGCTTTTCTTTTTTATGCTAAATAAAGGAAATCAAAGGCTTAAATATGAAAACAAGCAAAAGATCTTTTAAATTGAATAAAAAAAAATATTTTGTGATTCCTCCATGACATGGATACCCATATTTGGAAATAAGGCTTGACTTGGTGCCTGCCTCCTTTTAAGCCTATAGAAACTGCAATTTTTTCTTTCCTTCCTTCCTGGGTTTAACTATTTTCCAGCCTTTCTTGATTATTGCTTTGTATGTTTGGTTTGGTGCATGCCACAAAGCTATGAAATTGAGAAAGGGAATTTTTTTTATTGATGTTATTTTGTTTATAATTTGTCCAAGTTAATTGTATGATGATCGTAAAACAAAATTCAAGACACAAGGCATTAAGATGTGTTGTCCTCTTTTGCTTTGTTCTTGGATTTATTCATGGCATTGTAGCCTCATACATTCTATGCAATATGTTGTCTTCTAGATGATAACTATTCCTTTCCATTTCCTTTCTTCTTTTCTGAACTTTGTGTGTTATTATTTGCTTACTTTAATTGTTATTTCCAAAAAGAAAATGTTCCTATTTTTAGGTTTGAAGGTTTTTATCTCTTAAGTAACTTTCTGATCTCTGTTGTTATTCTGTCATTTTTGCTTTCAGCTCAATCTGATTTGATCCAATCTTGCGGTTTATTTGGATAGAGGTTCGTTTCTTGCTTATTTTTTTAACATTCTTAATAATGTAGTTATGTATTGTCATGTTGGTATGTTGTAGTTGTCCAATACTATTCTTTTTTTTTTCTACTCTTCTTAATGGTGTATGCATGCATGCTTATTCTCCTAATATACATGTATGTTTAAGACATACTAGATTTTGGTCCGAATTTGTTTTTATTTGGTTTGAATGGGAAACGAATTGTTGAATTATTACTTATTTTTGTACCTTATTTTTTAAATATATTTTTCACATGCTCATTTTTGTCAAATAAATTGTCTTGCAATCAAACATTAGGCTAAGCTGAAAAGTTAGAACTTTGAATTTCCATTTTTCAAGTCTTTGTGTGCAGTTGATACCACGTTCTTTCTTGATTTTGGATATCAATAATATAAAAGTTGTAGATTTTCTCGGCCTCCTATTAAACCACGTTTTTTGCCTACACAGGTTTAGTTTGATTCCGACCAGCTTCTTCTGCTTTGCACAAGTTATTTTCATTGCCTTTTTTTTTTCTCTTTTTCAAAAAGGTAGTGAGAAAGATTTCCTTTGGCTTGAGTTTAATTAGGAGGTTTTGATGATTCAGCTTGGATGTTGATAATTAAATCTTGATTTAAAGCCTTTTTTTTTTCAATTTTTGTTGATTTTTGTCGTTGTTTGATTCTTTTGTATTTCCCAACATCGTCATTGTGAGTACGCTTTGGTTCCAGGTGGGCCTTCTCCTTTGTGTGGATAGTTTTTGATCTTCTTTTCCCTACTTCTCTTTATTTCTAATCAGCATTTTGAGAAATATTCGTTGTTGTGCTTGATTTCCTTTTTTTTATTTTTTAAAATCTTTATTACCTCATATGTACTAGCTTTGTCTATTCAAGTTTCTTTTCTGCTTGGTTTTTAAATGATGCTAAAGAAAAAGCAAGGAAGAATTGAATGCAAAGAGAACTAACATTAGGACAAATTTGCCTTATGGTCATTTTTAATGTGCTTTTAATTATTCCTCGATTTTTGGGTTCTGATTGCATTTTGTTTGTTACTTTGAGGTGCTCTGTGGTTCATTTTTCTTTTCCTTTCTCTGTATGAGCTTTTACATTTGCTGTGTTTTGTTCTATGAAGGTTGCTTTTTAATTATTCCTTGCTCTTTGTTTTACATGATTTATGATGGTTTGCTTAATCTCTATATCCTTTTATGGGAATTAAGCTTTAAAAATTAAAACCTTAAATTGATGATGTTATGTTCCTGCATGTGAAGAAATTAATGATTTGCTCATTGCTTGATTAAGCAAAGAATTGATAATCCCTTATATGTTAACCATTTTACCTAAGTTCATGTGCACTATTGTTCATAAACTGCAATGATTTCAACTATTATAAAAACTCGATATAACTGACATTAGATTTGACTTTATGCTTGATACAGCATATACTAAGATTTTTGATGCAGCACATATTTTCCATGAAGTGCAAGCATGTATTTTTCAATAATCGTGCCTTTCCATTTATTCATGAATTTAATTGCATTAATGGAACAAGGATCCTATCTTTTTCCTAGCTTTTTACTCCATTTATAGCTATTATCATTTTCTACCTTTTACTTTGTTATGAACTCTTGACAACTCTTGGTATTTTTTATGCAACTGATCAATTCTTTATTAATCTAATCATTCTTGAATTTTTTACTTTTTCTCTTTTGCCTTATCTCCTTCCCTTCTTCCTTATTTCTGCAGCATGGCGCGGGCATCATGCTAGTGATCATGAAAAAGAAAAAGCTTAATGTAGCAAGAAACAAAGAATGGAGCTATAGCTAACAAGCAACAGAAATAGGGAGAACTTCACACCATTTGCGACAAGAAAAGATAAAGAAATTAAAGGAAAGAAGATAAGGAAAGATTTATGGCGTGTTTGATTCGCCGGAAAGGTGATTCCTTTCTGGCTATATTCCGGATGCCCCACACAATCAGGGGTTTGGTTTGGGATAAAGAAAAGAATAGGTTTTCTGTGCCGAAAACTTAAAGCTGTCAAGAGAAGAAAAGTGAATCTTCTCCCCAAGCCAAGAATAAGTTTTCTGTGCCATTTTTTCAAAATTTTTGGAGCAGCGAGTCGCTAAAAAAATCACAAAATTACATAAAATGCCATTGTCATTTCCCACCAAAACTCACTTGCTGCTAGTCTGCTCGACTCCTCCTCTGTCAAATTTTTCTATCTTAATCTCCCCATTTTTTTAAATTTCAATCTATGAAATACGAAGTTGAAGATCATTACTTAGCTTACATTGTAAATTTTTGTAGGTTAGGGTATCCTGAATCCATTTTTTAAAAATTTTTTTCATATATATATTTAACTTTTATTATTTTTGCTTTTTTTTGTCAAAAATTTATCCAGCTCAAATTCATACCTTTTTTTATGGAGGGAATTTCTGAAAAGTTGATTGCTAGATGATGATTCTCCCACCTTTTGCTTCTTTTTGGCTTGCGAAGGAATTGTTGAAGGAGGGGATTTATTAGGATTTTTCATTCTAGCTTGTCTTGGAGCCATGATTAGGGTAAAATTTGCAAAAAATTGATGATTTGTTGAACGAAAATAAGGATGGGTTAGTAAAAGTTTGAGTTGGAAAGAGAGAGCATCGAGGGTGGCTAGTAGAATTTGAGCCAGAAAGAGTGAGGGTTGAGGGCTATTTTTATAGTTGTCACTCAGGAATTCGAATGCCTATAATGGGGCATTCGAATTCCCCAACAGAATGCCTTTCAACACCGAGCATTCAAATGCCCATAATGAGGCATTCAAATTCCCCAAGGCATTCTGCAAACAGAATGCCTTTCAACACGAGGCATTTAATGCCCATAGTGGGGCATTCGAATGCCATGTGCTGAAAGATGTTTCTCAATTAAAAAATAATAAAATTTAAATATTTTATAAAATATTTATAAATTTATATTTTTTATAAATTAATTTTAATTATTTAGAAAATAATAATTCTAAATATTTCATAATTACTTGTAAAGTTATATATTTTATAAATAAATATTAATTATTTAGCAAATAATAATTTTATAAATAAATATAAATATTTTAATATTAATTTTATGATAATTTTAGAAATTTATATATTTTATAAATAAATATATATTTTATAAATTTTATAAATTTATATAAATTTTTATATAAAATATTTAATTTTATAATTTTATATATTTTAATATTAATTTTATAAATAAATTTATATATTTTATAAATAAATTTAAATATTTTAATATTAATGGGTATTTTTGTTATATGTATAGCAACAATATTATGGTGAATTTTATAATTACAAATATTAAAATTCAAATTTTAATAAATTAATATTGAAGGGTATTTTAATTGTGATAGCAAAATATATTTAAAAAATAAGGAAGAAGGGTATTTTAGTAATTGTGCTAATAACAAGTTTTTTGTAATTAATGTAGGAGAGGGTATTTTCGTAATATTAATTTAAATGCAAGGTATTTCAGTAAATACTTAAATTAGAAAAAAATTTATATTTAATTTTAATAAATTTATATTAAAAGGGTATTTTGATCATTTTAATTTTATTCCTACCTAATACCTTCTTTTAAACCAATAAAAAAAACACAAAAAAATTATTCTATTCTACCAACTAAATAACATAATACATATTCTTTCTATTTTCTATTCTTTTAAAATATATCTTTTATTTTCGACGAACCAAACGCCGCGTTAGTCTTAAAGAATACCTTTCATTCACATATGAACAAAGAGAAGGAAAGACGAACGAGGATTATGAGCAAGGAAAAGAGGAAAAGAGGGAAAACATTTTATGTAGGCTTCTTGGGTAACCGAAAGATTATGTAAGCAAATCAGGGCCTTCCACGTCATCTCAAAAATAAAATGCCTAAAAACTCTTACTAGTCTTTTTCAAATTTCTAAAGGTCAAATATTATAAATATTATTAATATTCAAATACATAAATATGATATTTATATATTTTTATTTGTTTAATTTTTATTAATTTTTTGTATTAAACATTTGTTGAATTTATTTAACAACAAAAGAGAACTTTTTATATTGAATAGATTTTATATAAACATTTTCTGTAAAAACTTTCTAAATTTTTCTTGATGGAATTGCAAAATTTTTTTTACTTATATAAGAATTAAAAAAACAACATTTAATTTTTTTTTCAAATCCTATCATGTCATTTATATTATTATCCTTTTATTTTATATAATATTTTTTCATATTTGAACTTATTTAATATTAAAAAATGCCCTTGCAGTGGAATACTTTTTTAGGCTCTTCAAATGTAGTTATATGGGGATTCTCAAAAGGATTATTATCCTATCCACTGTCGGTGAAATTTTTTTAACTCTACGAGCGAGATTAGGATGATGACACGTATCCTATTTTGTTTATTTATTATTTTCTTAATACTTTTAATAGACATATGTCATTAATCTAACCTCGCTTGTGGAATTAAAAAACTCCACTGGCGATGTATAGGATAATAATCCCTTCTCAAAATTATGTTTTAATTTTTTTTTAAAATTTATCATGTTATTTATAATTTATATGGTTGTTATTTTATTTTGTTTATATATATATTTTTTTCATATTTGACCTTCTTTAAGATTTTTTAACTTTTATTAAATTTTAAATTAACTCAGGCATTAGAATAATTTTTTTTACTCTTTAAATGAGATTAATGGGGCAACACAAGACTTGGTGATTTGTGTTTATTGTGTCGTGTAAAATTATATTCTTATCATATAAAATAAGAAAATTTCATGTCGACATGACAAATATAAAACATTATTTTAAGTTTTTACCAAATTCATGTGTAATTTTTATTAAATTTTAGATTGTGTCATATTTTTTTCGTATTATTTTTGAATCGTATTTAGAATTGTTACGTTCTTTTTAAGAAATATTAAAAAAATAAAAAAATTAAAAACAAAAGTGAAATGTGCGACAATTCTCTAATCTTATTATAAAATTAAAAAAAGTCATTATCAGTGATGAGAAAATAATTCTTAAAAAAAATAATAAGTTTAATTAGAAAAATAACATGTGATAATTTTTTTAATTCGATTTGTGACGTTACAACAAATTTTAACTTTTAGCGTATCAAAACTAACCCTTTAAAAAAATCAATTTAAGTTATTCTTTTAGTATTTTGATTATATAAAGTTGAATTATTAGTGTTTTTTTTTTGAAAGATGAATTATTAGTGCTTCTTCATCAAATTGAATCATCTTTGGGAGCTCTATTCCATTCACTCAGTCTGACAGTCACTGTTACAGCTATAAACCGACCAAAAAGAGAAAAGCCGCTCTTCACACAGGCTAGAGACTTGTACATCCTGCAGTCTGATTAATTCAATTTCACTGGGCAATTCAATGCCCGCTGAGAAAACCGACTCGGTCGGAGTTCAGAATTTTTTTTAATTATAGTTATGTTTATTTGTTTTATGGATTAAAATTAATTTTGTTTGGATTGAAAATAATAAATAATAAAATATTTTTAAAAATAATGATTTTAAAATTCAAATCATATTAAATATTTAAAAAGAAATTATTTTCTCTTTTCCTAATCACTTACTCGACAAAATTCAGAAAGCTTATGCACGTAGAAACAACACTCGATTCCATTTCCAAAAAGAAATATCCTACAAAGTCAAATCTATGCTATGTATTTCCAGAACGGGTTTTGAAAGGTCGAAATCAAAGTCTAAACCGTGGACCATGACTCTGTCGCTACTTATTTCTTACGTGTTGGTCGGCTCCTTGGCTAAGTAAACTATGTTATTCCCATCAAGTTTTCTATAACTAATCTTTGCCACAAATTTCAAAAGAGTACAACCGTGCTCGATGGTTTCTGAGCCAACACAGTAAGATCAAATCAAACCGCGTGGACAGCCATGCACATTTATAGTTTCCATTCCTTTCCTTTTTTTTATTGACTTGGGTTGTCACTTTTATATCTTTAGATCCCCTAATTAAATTAAACCATAACAACCACAAAATCCCACCATTTACAATGTTTTTCCGTAAATTTTGAAATAGATTATTAAAATTTAAATTTTAAATTTATCTATATATGTTGAACCGAATAAAAAAAATTTAGTACTTTTTAAATAAAGTTTCGAATTTAAATTTTGTAAATGAAAAAAAATAATATTAGAAGAATTTATCTGTTCGAGATTCGATTATAATTCGATTTCGAATTAATCGTCGATAATTAAAAATTTTCAACAAAAAAATTGGAATCTCATATTTATCGATTTTTTTACATTTTTAAAGTAAAACACGTAGATGTGAATCAAAATTCATATGTTGAAGTTGAAATTCACCATTAATGGTCTTAGGCTCTTACGCGGTCAGAAGATGGAGAAGAAAGGTACTTATGGAAAGAGGTGTGAACAGACCGTTTCCGAGCGTGTTGAAAAACAGGTCAAGGGAGGTTGGGCTCGTGCAAGCAACGCAGCGTGCTTTCTGGGGTTGAAAACAGAGTACACATCTCCCCAGACTCTCATGCTTCTCTACTTTGAATGCTTTTGTAGTTTTGTCGCCTAAGCATCAAACCTTACAGCTGTCTTAAAGTTTTAATTTCCCTTATCTTATTGACTAGTATACAAGCACAAGGCAAATTAACATGTTAATTACTCCCAAAGACTTTTTTTTTCCTTTTAAGTTTTTGCTAAATCAAGTCTTCTAAATATATGAAAAGGTCTTGATCTTAGACGGCCGGAGAGTGGAAATAGAAAAAATTAAAGCTATTTTGCTAATATTGTAACAACCAATTTAAGTTGATTTGACTATGTCTATTATTAATATTAAACTCTTTTAGTTTTAATTAAAACTTTAACAAAGAAAATTTCACTAAACGTCCTTACATTGGAATTCTACATAAACCCAGCTAAGCTTGAGCTATACTCAACATACACAAATACTCTTTCTCTCTCTCTCTTTCTCAAACTTCCCAATTTTCCTGAGGTTTTCTCCTGCAACCAAACAAACAAGAATGGCAGATACACTGAGTGAAGAACAGATTGTTGAGTTCAAAGAAGCCTTCTGTCTCTTTGACAAAGATGGGGATGGTGAGTTTTGTTCTTCAGGATACGTTATGCTTCATAATTCTAGCTTTGGTACTTTATGTTAATTACGGAGATTTGCATGTTTGTTAGGCTGCATTACTGTGGAAGAATTGGCAACGGTGATTAGATCCCTGGATCAAAATCCCTCGGAGGAAGAGCTCCAGGACATGATAAATGAAGTTGATGCGGATGGAAATGGAACTATTGAGTTTTCAGAGTTCTTGAACTTGATGGCCAAGAAAATGAAGGTAAAAAAGAAAGAAAATTGTCATCGTAAGCACATTTTAACAGTTTCATTTCTGTTCGTTATGACAATTGCAGCCAGAAAAGGAGAGACAAATTAGCTTACCTGCATTTAGCAAAACAACTGAAATATTTGTTTCTGTCAAAACCAGGAAACTGATGCAGAAGAGGAGCTTAAAGAGGCTTTCAAGGTTTTTGACAAGGATCAGAATGGGTATATCTCTGCTACTGAGGTAAATTTTGGCTTTCTTTTTTTTCTTTTCATTTTTGTTTTTTCTTCCAAGGATTATTCAATGAAAGAAATTTTGTCTTGAAGACTCAATCCAAAAATCTTAAAGCACCCAACTCAATTTGAAAAGTTTGACCCGGCTTTACAATCTTGCATCTTTTAGCTTTGCTTTCATATTAACAAGTATGAAAAATAAACTATATACCATCCATGAAAGTTTTGCTGAAAACTTTTCAAACCTTAGGGTGATAGCTGGCATTTTAATGTGAAGAATAATGAAAGAAAAGAGAGAAAATAATTGGAAAATAATATCAAATATATAAATTCTTACTAATCAAAAATATCTGTTTTGCAATGTTTTCCATTAGAATTTGAACACACATAAAAAAAAAGAAATAAAATTATTTATATGGGTATTATACAAGTTTGACCTAGGTGAAATAAATATTCATGTGGGCATCCATATAGGTGATAGGCTGTAATGTCTTTTTCATGCAATGAATATTAGCCATTTTTTTCAATAAAACATGGCATTTGGGGTTTTGCATCTGAATATTTTTATTTCATGGTTTAATAAAAATCTAAACCAAATTAAAAAAATAATAATAATTTTCTATTTTGGTTATGTGTAGCTGAGGCATGTGATGATCAATCTCGGTGAGAAATTAACTGATGAAGAGGTTGAGCAGATGATCAAAGAAGCTGATTTGGACGGCGATGGTCAGGTTAACTATGAAGAATTTGTCAAAATGATGACTGCCGTTGCATGAAAAAGAATTGAAGATTTATAAATTTTTTCCCTTAATTTTGTATTCAAAATATGCTCTTTGCTTTGTTTCTTTCTATCAGCAAGAAGTAATTGTTATATGTTGTATTGTTATTATTATCGTTGTAGCCAATTAGTGTTAATTAATTTTTTTTGGTCAGAATAATGTTAATTAATTAGAATGACCCATTTTATTCTTGTATTAATTCTTAAGGAAATTTTCATAATTTTAAGTGAATTTTGGCAAATGAGAAAGTTCATTCCACCTTTGACCCCAATATAATAATATATTTATTTTTTATTACAAGTATGTATGTGTATATATATATATATATATATGAAAAATTATTCTATACACTGTCAGTGGAGTTTTTTAACTCCACAAGCAGAGTTAAGATGATGACATGTGTCTTATTTTATTTATTTTTTATTTTCTTAATATTTTTAAAAGACACATGTCATCATCCTAACGCGCTTGTGGAGTTAAAAAACTCCACTGATAGTGGATAAGATAATAATCCTATATATATATATTTATATTTTGGATGTGGATTGTTATGTAAATTCAGTTAATAATAGTGCAAAAATGATTACTAAAAGCTAATAACCTTTTGATAGAGTGATTAAGAATGAGTTATGACATATTGTAAGTCTTGAATTTAAATCTAAACACCCTCATCTTTAATTATTTAATATTTCTTTTATAACAAAAAAAAATTTACTAAAATGTAAATTGAATATTGTGTCAAAGGTTCCATGACCATATTGATTTTATAAGAGATCAACAACAAAATTATAGTATATTGTAAAATATGAATTTGAATCAAAGTAGAGGTGGTAAATGGACGGGTCGAATCGGGTTTGAGTTGGATCATTTTGGATCGAATCCTTTTGGGTTAAGGAAAAATCGGATCATTTCGAATTCAGATCATTTTGGGTTCGGATAAGGTCGGGTTTAGGTCAAGGAAAAATCGGTCTATTTCGGGTTTAGATCATTTCGGGTTCGGATAAGGTCAGGTATGGGTTGTTGACTTTTTTAGTCAATTCGGGTTGATCGGATTTGGATTCGGGTCGATTGGACAAATTTATTGGATTAAGCTTTGATCATCTTGATGTGATTTATCTGGTATGAAAATCAACTGAAACCATATTTCTAAGAATTACAAAACTCATGAAAATAAAATTTTCTTCTTACATGGCCTAGAGTACAATTGAGATTTAAATAATCAAAATATTTAATAATCTGTATAATAGTTTTCTTTATAATATATTTACTAATATTCATAAATTAATTATATTTTTTTCATTTTATTTTGTTATCTACAATAATTACTAACTTTATCAAAGTGATTTAATAATCCCTACTAAATCTCATAAAACAGTACTATATATTTCTTTAATTTATTTTGATTTTTTATAGAATAATTAAAAACATTAGTGTAGATGATATAGCTTCCGTACTCTATTATAGATTAGCCATTAAATAATTATACATTAGGTTCAAATGAATGCAATATAAAAGTGAATATTTAAATTTAAATAGAGTAAAAAAATATATAACACTTATATTATTGAAAAAAAATATATTTTTACTATATTAAAATACTTTGATATTTAATTTTAACATTTAAATATTTATTAATAATATTAAATTTAAGTTTGAATCTTTTCAAGTTTGGGTAAATTTGAATTTGGATCAATTTGGATTCGGGTCAATTTGGGTTTGAATCAATTCGGGTTCGGATCTGGTTGGATTTGGATCAATGTAAATTCGGATAAATTTTGTTTTGGATCAATTCGGATTCGGATCGGGTTGGATTTGGGTTGTTAACTTTTTTAGTCAAATCGAATCGGTCGGGCTTGGATTCAAGTTAATTGGGCAGATTTTTCGGGACGGGTCAACTTTTGTCACCTCTAAATCAAAGCAATCTCACTTCTATTTTTAATTATCAATTTTTTTTTGTAAAAAAATTATAATGTCTCATGTTCCAACCATTTAAATTTATATTTTTAAAATTTTATTACATTTCTTTTGTTCTAAAATTACTAATTAATATGTTTAGTTAATTTGTAGGAAACAGAATTATTAGCATCAGTCTTGGATTAGAAAAAAAAATTTTTAACTTTGTAACCAAAAAAAAATTAAAAAAGATTTTAACTTTTTATTTAGAATTTTTAGGGGGAAAAACTTCAACTGGTGATCTTTTTAGCATTATCAGCATCTTCATAACCTTTATCTTAATACTGAAATAGGTTATATGAACCAATATATGATTACACGCTAAATCATCAACATGAATTTTTTTCTTCACTCATTTTTATTTAAAGCAATGTGCTCGTAAGGAATGCCCAACGAATTTCATATAATGATTTATCTCATAAAAACCAGACATATCTCATAAAAATTAGACAAATTTTAAATAATTAATTGTTTAAACCTATCACCAACCTTCTTTCTTTAGCCATGATTTTTATTCCTGGCTTTTATATTGAGTAAATGTCCTCTCGAATACAAAGTATGAGAGATATTCATTATTTTATTTTAGATGATAAACTCACGTTGAAATGAATCTATGATTGAAATTTTAGTAATTTTAAATCTTTTTATCAAGTAATTATTTCAAATTATGAAAATTAATTTAAATAAATAAATAAATATTATTCCTAAAATTAATTAGAAATGCGTTAATCACATTAAAATAAAATGGTGAAAAATTCATTACTTTTTAAACAGCAGAAAGATTCCAAAAAGAAGTACGTCGATCTACTCCTATTCACTGTTCAGTTATCCATTCCACATTAGCTTTTGCTCCTATTCAGTTATCCATTCCACTGCCTTTTTGCATTCAGAACTTTGGGTTTTTCTCGAAATAAGAAAGGAAAACTAATGGGTGATTTGGCGCTTTATTACGGCGGTGATTGTTTTGTAATGGGAATGCTGAAAAAGTTTTCAATGAGAGTTAAAATGACGGCAAGATAATATATTGCTCTACTTGATACGCATTATAAAGTGTTGTTTGAAATGTAAAAAAAATATTATAATATTTGATAAATTAATATTTTATTATAATTGTAATATTAATATCTAAATATGCCTTCAGATATAAAATAATTTTGATAAATTAATATTACATTAAAATGTTAATAATGTAATTATTAAAATTTTTGTTCTCTCATTTCTTTTTACTTAAATTTTTTAATTGTTGAAATATTGTTTAGTTAAAAAAAAATCATTGTCGTTTTTGTTGATGCCAAAAGGGATATTAGCTTCTTCTATGATGGATGAGCTTCTTTATTCTCGGATCAACCTGCAAATAAATAACCACTGGAGTGTTCCCAACGAGATTTTCTCCAATGCTAAAGTCAATAAAGTATTTAAAAGGCTTAAGTGTAAGTGTAGAAATGAGGCAAAGTAGTCGAACCTGTTTCTGCTGTTTCATTCTCCCTCATATAGGCTTTCGCATAGGACTCCCCATTATTCCCTAAACATGCAGCCATAGGCGATTGTGGGTGGAATGAGTGATTATGCTCGGTGCATGGGGCGGTTATGGCCCATTAAGGGCAATCGTGGCTTGGATTATGAGATAGTGGGCAGTTATACCTACGTGTGAGTAAGTGAGTGGTTAGACCCTTGACTGAACTCATGTGTCGGTATTTTTAAGTTAAAGAGTGTTTTGGCTCATTTTGTGAGATTGTGTGAGTATGGCTTGCGGGCCACCTGTTATTAGGTTAGGCGGTATGGGCCGATTTGATGTTGGCGCAGTAGTACTAACAATTTGCACTTCACACTCTTAATTATTTTTTAAAATAAGAATAATTTAAATAAAAAATTTAACTTAAAATATTTTAAATTTTATGCAAAATTAAAATAGTTGGATCAAACTTTGTTTTTATCTTATTTTTTAATTAATTATTAGTTAATGATTAATTAATAATTAATTATTAAGTAATTTATTAAATATTTGATATTATTTAATTATTAAATAAGAATATTTAATTACTTTTTGTTAATTAATTATTAATTAATAAAAAATACTAATAAAATTATTAAGGGTATAATGGGGTTTATAAAAATTGCTTTTGTGATTCAATGGTGTGAGATCCGAAAATTTCATAAGTTTGATTTAAACGATTAAATTATTGGAGTTCAAATGGATTAAATAGGGAATTCGAGTGAATCATCAAGTTAAGATTATTATTATTATTATTGAATGCGTAATCGGAGATTTATCAATCTAATTAAAATTGATATTGGATGAGTAGGAAACAAATGATCAATTTGTATTGATTTAACCATCACTTTTGGTAGAAGAATCCAATTACATGCCATAAAACTTTTTGGAAAGCTAATTCAAAGAGCTTTCCAACTATTGATGCCAAAAAGGTTACTGGTGTGAGAACCGATTTTATGGTACTGTACATGTGAAATTAATCAAATTTTTATTTAATATTGGAATATTTTGTGAAATTTAAGTAAATAGTGATGTGAGCCTCACTTGGAATTTTGAGCCCAGATATATAGGATTGATGAAATAGTGTATAAATGGTGTAAAAATAATATTATGGAAATTTGGAGGTCAAAATAACTTATTTGCACTGTTCCTGGAAATATGACAAACAAATTAGAAAATGACGGATACGTTTAGAGGGTATTTTTGTAAATTGTACTCAAATTAAAATGACTTGGGATGAAGGAAAAATGTCATGATATTTCACGTGAAAGAGGTTTAAGATGGTGTCAATAGATTTAACCAAAACGTTAGTTAAATTAAAAGTTTATGCGATTGACCTGATAGGGGTAATTTTGTAATTTCACATTATTGGTGTACCACGCGTCGATGAAACCACCATTATTCATCAAAATACACCTAATAAGAATTTTTGCTGATAAAATCTAGATTTTTGAAAGTGCAATTACATAGAAAATTTACAGAAACTCAAAGGCACTTTTGTCTAAGATCTTTATACTGAGGGTAAAATGGTCATTTAACATGAGATTAATCAAATTGGTCAAAAATTGACCAAACATTGACCTAAGTAAATTAAATTTAATTAAAATAAGAGGTTAAAAATCTGAAAATTTAGAAATAATAGAATATGGGACGGTAAAGGTGTAAATACAAAAATTCTTATAGGGCAAATGAGTTGTTGACACATGGCTGATTTTATACACTAAAATAATATAAAAAAATAGAGTTAAAATCTGCCTTCTTCCAGCCTGAGAAAGTCGGCCAGCAACTGCAGATTTTCTTCTTATTTTTGGCTCACGTTTTTCTTCTTTTTCCACACAAATTCATCATAATCCTTCCACTAAATCTCCAAGCTTTCTAAATAGAATTTAATGTTGGAATTAATTGAACTCGCCAGAGTCATTAACACAATAACATAAGAGAGAAAACTAACCTTAGTGGGTTAAGCAAAATACCCACCATTTCACCTCCATTAACGCCACTGCCAGAGGGAGGAGGATGCTGTCGGAGGTTCATCCATGCCTAGCTGCATCCATTCTGATCTTTCATGGTGGTTTATGCATAGGAAGAGAGGAGTTGATGGTGAGGGATAGGAGAATCGGGAGAGAAGGAGAAAGGGAGAAGCTACTGCTGTGCATCACCGACAATCGTAAGTGATTAATGGGCCATCACTTATATATTAGTGCCAGCAGTAGGGACCTCCCATATTTTTAGATCATGTATTATATCCGTCCCATTAAGGATAAATACATGTATAATATAAATATATTACATATATATATGGTCACACTAAACACAAAATATACTACCAAAATAATTTATATGATACTAATTATACTTAATTAGTCCACATTATTGGGATAATTCACATTCTCCCACTTGGACAATTAAGTTAATTAACAAAATATCATATAATATCAATATGTATTCATAAAACCTTCTGGATAAATTGTATCGAAAGGATACAAATGTGTAGGTTTACAAATACTTTAACAACAATAAGCCTTTACAAGCTTCAAAATGCATCATACTGACAAGGTACAAATGCGTAAACTTATAAAGACTTCAACAAAATAGTAGTATAAAAGTGTGAAATGGAAATGATATGAAAACAGAATCAATATCCATTTCCATTAGGTCCATGCATCTAAACCGAATGATGCATAGCTTCAATGGAAGCATATGAGACTAATACAAAATGTCTCATCCAACAAAATGCCATATTCACCAAAATGCGCACAAAACAGAATGTGCATATATGGCAGGTAGGAATCCATTTACATAACTGCAGTTAATTTTATTACAAATCTCCCACTAACTTAATACAACAAATGGCTCTATATGCCTCATACAAGTGCTATGTCGTCAAAGCACTTCAGCAGCTAAACTTTCAGTTAGCCAGAATGAGCTCTTTCACTATGTGCTCTACGGTCCAATCAAGCAATGAACTCCATTATTTCTCTCTAACAAACTGAATGATGATATCTAAACATTTTGGAGTGTGAGGAATTCCTAACATTTTGAGAGAAAAAATATTTGTTGCAACATTACTACAGTACATCTCTAACACTTCGAAATGGCAATTACAGAAAACCAGCCACGAGACGAAATTTTGTAGCCTAAATGGCCCATCATGTAGCTTTACAACATGCTATATATTTAGCCTCCATAATCAAGGATGCTGTAATTGTTTACTTTATACTTTCCAAAATACAGCTCTTTTATATCCACAAATGTATAACCAAAATAATTTTCAATATCTGGAGAGCTCGCAAAATTAACATCAGAATATCTGAGCAAACCTAAAATGTCAGACTTATCAATATCCAAATACTCTCTTTACAGCTTCCAGTTCTCTATTGCAGGATCGCTCAAGTATCTTCGAAATACACCTATAACATACATAATATCCAAATGTGTATAAACTTGAGCATACACCGATTACCCACAATAAGGCATACACTGCATTCGATATGAGCTCTTTCATTTGAGGACTTTGAGATTTTCAGTATGTCACTTTTCATGGAAGGGCCCATCAAATAGGAGAACAATATACAGTAAATCTACTTAACACCCATAATGTAGGTTTCCTTGAGACCAATAATGTATGCCTATAGATATGTCACGAAGAATCTCAATCCTTCGAATGAAATAAAGCCTCACTTAGATTCTTTATCCTAAAGTGACATGACGACATGAAATGTCTTATATATTAGGTCAGTGCTATAGGTTGCTATTTGATATCATTAATTTAGAGCACAATAAGCACATGACTACTCCCACTGACCTCGCAATGGATCCAATTATCAACTATGTTCTCCATAAAGTGACTACTTATTCTTTACGTATTACAATCTGGATGCCTTTTAATGTTCACAAATAAACTCCTTGAGTTCACATATTTTATGTTCTATCTTATGAACCAAAAAATTTTAGGTTGCTTTATTTAAACATTTTACTGTCCAAGATGTAGCTTTTAATCGAAACGAGCTACCAATTGCCATCATGATTCTAAAAGAATCATAGGTAGAAACAGAAAAGAAGGTTTTTACAAAATTAATTCCTTTTCTTTATTTAAAGCCTTGGCCAATTTGGCTATAAATCATCTACCTAATCTTTGGAGTCTCTTTTGGTTTGTGGCTTTTCAACATCAAATGATAACACGCATATGGAACTGGCACAACAAAAATGTACTTCAACAATGACTGTGGAGTTCGCAACTCCCACTCTTTAAGTTATCTTCTAAATAGATTGCATTGTCAGACTTAATGATTCTAGTATCACATAACGAGAAACGAAAATCTAGAATCTTTCTAGCCGATACAACATTCAACAGAATTGTCGCTGATAGTTTTTCTCATCAAGTTTTCTTAACTATGGGTTATAGGCATTTGCCTTACTTTACAACCCTAAACACAGAAAGCGGCACAAATTCGGCTTAATGTCCAACTACAACTTGGGATACATTTAGGAACTGGTCTTGCTTGGAGATCAACCTTGCATGTGAATTGCAGTTTCTATAATTTCACCCTATCTAAATTCCGGATATTTGAAGTGATTCAACAGAAATCGTACCACATCAAAATTTACAAATGATTATTACTGCAATCTCATCCTTGTCGGTATTCCAAGCGTGCATACTAGGCGTCAATACATAATCCTACAGTGCACTTAACTCAAAAACTAGCATAGGATTTCGCCTGGTTTCATTATATCGAGCATAAAATTCATCACTACTGTTTGATCATTGCCTTAAGCAGCGCAGTGGAATTAATCAGAATGCCTAAGGCCTCTCTTTCACTCTATATGACCTAAATCAAAATGGTCTTTAGTGAAGGAGATGAAACACTTATATCCATTGAATACAGTATGTGAAAATGATCTATAAATGTCGGTATATATTTCAGCTCCTAATCATCTCAATATCTGCTAATCATGTTCTTAATATTAACAATAAGATTTCCCTTAATGCAATTCTACATGTGCCTCAAAATGTCCGTAACTCTTTCGCCACTACTTGATATATTTCTTATCTATTCTACTATGATCAGAATCAATAGTCACATCATTCGCAATTAAAGAAAATTTGCTCAACATTGAGGTACAAGTTTACTGTATATAATCCATTACACAAAATGCCAGAATCAATATATATGTTGTTACTAAGCAAAATACTTTTCTGTTATCGAAATGAAAAGTATAAACTGATAGTAGTTCCAAAACTGTCTTCAAAATGTAACAACAATCTGGCTATGTTGTCAATATGGATTCTAACACTATAACCACAATTCACAACAATTTTCCCTTATTCTATCTCCGGTTGTTTATGGCTTTATCAATAATAGCACCGGTATCCAAACACCAATAGTTAGAGGGCATATCTCCTAGATTGGATTCAAAATAAAAGCTAACAAAATGCCTTTTGCACATCTCAATCTAGAGGACTCTTGCAATCTACCTCTTGTGCCCAGGATTATTACAGAAGTGGCACACATTGATATTTAGAGGTGTTGGTGAAACTAGAATGGGAAATAGACTTGGCAAATTTCTTCTTCTAAAAGTGACCTTTCATTAAGACCTCTTAATAATATTTTCCTTTCAACAGTAATATTGGCATGTATCATCATTATGGCTGAATGAGATCTGTTAACCCGAAAGATCTCTCACTCTTGAATGACAATATCAATTTTGATATTAAAATGCCATACTTCCTTTTACATTAAATGAGATCTGTAAAACTGGAAGATCTCCAATTCTCCATCCCAGAAGGAAGTAGTACTGAATCTGCCAAAATCCTATAGCAACCTTTATCCATCTTATGCGGACTATTTTCTAATGGCATCCATAAATACTTCTTGGTTATTCCTAATTGGAACACTTTCTCTGATGTACTCTTTCATGGTATACCTTATATAATCAGAGAATTTCCACTTGAGTGTTCCCTAAATTCCAAATATTTTGTCCTCAACAAGCTCATACTATTGGATAAGATTAATCGAGTCTAGGTACTATTTCCTATTTTATTATGTCCCTAATCGTATGGATCAATTCATACCATCTATCTAATTTGATCATGCTAGAAATTTTATATGTGATAATTGCACAATATGGAGGCTAGTGGAATAAATCAAACAATATCAAAATTTATTCCACAATACACTATAGAGGATAAAACAAAACTAGTTGAATATAACTTGAATGATCGCCCACCGACAGGGTAGGAAGACCGTGTCATATCCCAACCAGAATCCTTTCAGTCCCAAGCATCTCTAAAAGCAACTAACAATCCAACAGGGAGAGACTAGTCACTTCTAGAGATCTCAGTAAATTATACAATTGCAACTATCACTATGCTTTGTCTTATTATTATATCCTTAAAATTATCAAAATAAATCGTCAGAAAATCTTCGTGACCATTCTTGCGACAGACAAGTACTAGTTAATCCAATTAATGATTTATAATTTTAAAAACTTTCATATAATTAATTGACTAAAATTGACTACATCTAAAATATGCAATTCCTGAAGCATATGTAGTAATTTTAGATCAAATATCAATTAATTAAATTAATTTCACATAAATGTAAATATTCAAATAATAAGGCAATATCAATTTTAGAGAGTTTATTTGTTTAAATAAATTATTAACGAATGAGTAAACCATAATCCAAAATGACTCAACAAAATACCCAAATAATTTATTTAAATTTATTTAATTAGGCCAAATATTAGTAATTTATGGGCATGAGTATATATTTCAAAAATTAAGTGAATTATGAATTAAATGAGTAATTAAATTTCCAAAAAATCACTCCAAAATTAATTCCTCCAAAAATTCACTTATATCACATTAATTTTGGGCTTAACAACAAATTATGGCTATTAAATAAAATTTGGCTTATGGCCAAAATTGTTCAAAATTAATGAACCAAATGGCCCATAATTAATTAAATAAACAATGCACATAATATTACAAAATTTATTTTGGCCTAAAACATATGGCTTACATAAATAAAATGACCCAATATAACATAAAACAGAATGGCCTGCATGTGGGCGATATCCTCCTCGCTCATCATTCTCTCGCTTATTGGGCGATCACAGCCCTTTGCATATGGGCGACCACAACCCTCTCATATTGGGCGACCATAGCCCTTACATATAGTATGGTCACATACGTCACCCATTCTCGCCCATTTGGCGATCAAAGCCTTGCCCCTTTGGGTGATTATTATACTCGCCGATCACCTTTTGGGTGACCTTCTTAATTGGGCGATCACATTACTCGTCTATATGGCAATCATATTTATCACCTGTTCTCTCTACCTGGGCGATCATCGCCTCAGCTTATTCGGGCGATCATAGCCTCGCCCCTTTGGACGATTATAATACTCGCCCATCACCTTTTGGCGACCTTCTAATTGGGCGATTACATTACTCGCCCGTCGAGTGGTCATGGCCCTCACCTATTTCGGGCGATCTTACTACTTCATCTGTTTGGCGAACACATCCATCGCCATTCGGGCGTTCATCCTACTCGCCCATCACTAAATTCGCCTACGGGCAATCACCTATATTCTCCTATTTGGGTGATCATCAAACTCGCCCATCGTCATCTTCATAAACTCGGGCGATCATCATGTTCGCTTGTTTTACTGTTTATTCTACTGCTTCACAGAAATGGGTTTACAAACCCGATTCAATCGAAAATGGCCATTTTGGCTTTGTTTTAACACCAAAATTGAGGGTTTTTCATCCTAAATCCCTCCACAACAAGAATCTAACCAAAAACTAACCTAAATCAGCTCAAAATGGCCAAAATCAAATTGGGTTTCAGAAAACCCCAAAAATCTCGAAACTTCAACAAAAGCTTCATGGTTCCTCTCATTCAACCAAGAAAGGTTAATGACTCTTTGAGTGAGTGGCTCTGATACCAATTGTTGGAATTAATTGAACTCACCAGAGTCATTAACACAATAACATAAGAGAGAAAACTAACCTTAGGTGGGTTAAGCAAAATAGCCATCATTTCACCGCCATTAACGCCACTGCCAGAGGGAGGAGGATGCCGTCGGAGGTTCATCCATGCCTAGCTGCATCCATTCTGATCTTTCATGGTGGTCTGTGCATAGGAAGAGAGGAGTTGATGGTGAGGGATAGGAGAATCGGGAGAGAAGGAGAAAGGGAGAAGCTACTGCTGTGCATCACCGACAATCATAAGTGATTAATGGGCCATCACTTATATATTAGTGCTAGCATTAGGGACCTCTTATATTTTTGGATCATGTATTATATCCGTCCCATTAAGGATAAATACATGTATAATATAAATATATTACATATATATATGGTCACACTACACACAAAATATACTACCAAAGTAATTTATATGATACTAATTATACTTAATTAGTCCACATTATTGAGATAATTCAACATTTAATCCTCATCTTAAGGGCTGATTAAACCCAGAAATTAGAGAGCAGAGCCGATGATTTGGGGGCTGAAATTGGGGCTGCTCTGTTCGGTGCAGTGAGTAAAGGTAAAAAAAAAATTGTTTTCTTCAATTCTATTTAGCAAATATGGTTGAATAGGGTTAGTAAAACATGATTATAATCTAAGATTGAATTAAAATTGTAAGTGGACTCTTCTGACAGTTTCGGTTATGAGAAGATGCGTGATGAAATTGTGATGTTTTCAACGTTTAATGGCTGGAAAATGGGAGTAAGTAGTAAGATAAATATAGTTATGGTGATGATTTTCCATGATTGAGCAAAACGTGGGAATTGGTATAAGCATGGGTACCAATCGGTTCTTGGAGGGTTGAACGATGATGAGGAAGTTTAGATGAGCTGAAGCTGTTTAAAGGAAATCCAAAATGAGTAGGGAGTGTTCATAAAACTTGAGTTAATTAAAGAATTGAACACACCAAGATTGAGCCATAGGAAGCTCACGGTTTGGAAAAGAAAAAAGTGTGAAGCTGTAGTAGAAACGAAACAGAAAAGAAAAGAAGAGAAAGGAAAATATTAAGGGGATTTGAGAAACAATAATAATAAAATTATATGATGAAATGAAAAAGAATTATAAATTTAATTTAGAGAGAGTAGATGAGGCCATGGGAATTTATGAAATTGGACAAGAGAAACCGTTGGCTATGAAGAAGAATAATAGAGATTTAGTGTCACATCCCGTGACCACATTTTTCATGTATTTTTATACAACTTACCCAGTTGGGCTGTCTGTGATACTTCACTTTTTCATTTACTATTAAACAATTTCGTATAAAATTATAATATGAATTACATCCCCTATCTTAATTCTCAAGAAAGTAGTACTGAAAGTAAGTCTAAATACAGAAAATAAATGATCATACCTCATATTATAAATCAAGCTGTCGCAATGTCCCCAAATGCACAGCCGAAATGCTCGTATGTCAGGTCTCTTAGTCTTCGAAAATCTGAAATGTTAATATTGGGGAGTGAGCAAACCACGACTCAGTAAGAGAGTTATATGCAACACTTGATATTCAGCTACCTATATGCTGAAAATAATTTTTCACTTTCTTTAAATCTTCCTAGAGGCTCTAGGCTCACATGTAGGAAGGATACTACAGTCGACTAGGGATCCGAATGGAGTAAGGCAGGTATTTTGAAATACCTGTCTTGTCTCGGAACCCAGAAGCAACTGTAAAGAGTACTATATTCCTTGTTCTCAAACGATATAATTTTCGTTTTCACAGAGTAAACCACTTATTTCTTTTCACTTTCGTATAATTTAAAACACGTGACAGTTCAGTAATAAAACAGTGGTTTCCTTCAGTACAGTTAAAACACATGACAGTACAGTAACAAAACTGTAGTTTACTTTCTTTCTCATCAGTACATAACTGTATCTTACAGTTCAGTAAAACAGTAATATTCAATACAGTACCATTCGGTAAAACAGTATCTTGTAAATCAGTAAAACAGTAGCTACCAATGCAATAAACAGTATACGGTAGCTTTTAGTTTAGTATCATGGAGACCAGGCAACACCCTAAATATATCATGTTATAATAATATCATCCCTAATAGGGGAAACACATGAGATCTATGGCCATAGTCTATGGGGTCCTCAGTGTGCACTGATCAGGTGTCCACTGGGACGCTGATAATAGGATCGGTATCTATCAGCACTAACACGTAACATGTGAGCATGATATGGGGCCTAACAGTCTCAAAACAGTAAACACGTGATATAAACCCCATTTATGAAATCAATTTCATTGAATATAAGTTCAATCAATTCACAAATATTCATAAGGAAAATATTTTCATCTTATGAATCACAATTTATAAAATATTCATA
The DNA here is from genome assembly GCA_031772115.1 of Heritiera littoralis. Taxonomy (NCBI): domain Eukaryota; kingdom Viridiplantae; phylum Streptophyta; class Magnoliopsida; order Malvales; family Malvaceae; genus Heritiera; species Heritiera littoralis. The sequence goes on along the minus strand of JAPDPK010000142.1, from coordinate 1,303,960 downwards.
CTGGGGTCATCATTCCCGAAAATGTTCTAAACATTATAGAACAGTATAAATCACATTTTCCATACAGTAAAAATAGTTTATAAAATAATCACTGTAAAATATAAAAGGCCATAACTGTCCTTTTTCACCGTAAAACATATAAGCACACTTTTCCGTAATTTCTATCGAAAACATGATTTTCAAAGTTATCGGGATTCAAATCAATTATTTTTATGATTTATGGAAAATTAAAATATTTATTTTCCAAATCAACACTCCCGTCCAGTGTTTTTTTTTTTTGTAAAACACATGCTGAGACCTTTTAGTCTTAAAAACACTGTTTTCCACCTTTAATTACCTTTATGGAATTTTCTATAAACACTTATTTTCACAATTGAACCCATAAAGGTTATTTACAAAATCAAGTGAATATTTGAAGAAATATTAGTAAAATATTCACTTTGGTCTTTTTCATTTTTCACCTCGTTTCACGTGAAATATCACTTATCGGGATAAATTTAGGTAATTTCCTTTTTCACTATTTTCAAAAACATGAATATTTTAAAATTAGTTATCAGTATATTCACGTTTTATGAAAACTAATCGATTTCTCGATTTTCGTAATTGAAAATCGTTTCTCGTAATGAAAAATCATTTATTATGATTTTCGGTAATTTTTCCAATGATTTTCGGCAGTATAACGACTGCCGATTGGCTAGCCTCCTGCACGAAAAATACAGTTTATATTTTCAACTGGTAAATTGCCACAACTTTCCAACCATTCATTATCAACAGCATTTATAAGATTAAATGCATATTTAAAACATGCATACTGAATATCCTTACAGGCTACACATGCCTCCCTTACCTATCTCGGGTCGGCGACTGCCTCTCGAAGGTCGCGAACGTGTTCACCTCATCCGATTCCTTCGTCTCGGTCATCGAGGATGGTTTTTCTAAAATTAAAATTCTAAATTTAGAATTTTTTTCAAATAATTTATTAAATTTACTCAAAATCCATTTTTTGGAATTCTTACTGGATTTTCGTAATTTTCGAGTTTTCGAATTTTTCGGGATTTCTCGTAATTTTTGAAATTTTCAAATTCCGGAAATTTCCTTTTTCTTTCTTTCTTTTCTTTTCTTTTCTTTTCTTTTCTTTTTCTTTCTTTCTTTTCTTTTCTTTCTTTCTTTTTTTTACCTTTTCTTTTTCCTTTCCCTTTTTCTTTTCCTGGCCGGACCCGTCAGACCGGTTAGACTGGTTCACCGTCGGTTCTTCTCCGACGGTTTGGTGCTTCGCAGCTGGCCGGCACCACGACGAGTCTGGATCTGGCCTTCGTTCATCCCGAATCGACGGCACGACGGCGGATCGAGTCGGTTTTAGTCCGCCTCCTTCTGCCTCTTCACCGACCCTCCTTCGTCGTTCTCCGCCTGACCGGTGGCATCCCACGTCTTTCTCTTCCTCAGGCGAAGCTTCGGTGACAATGGCTGCAGCCAATACCGCCGGCACCGCTAGATCCCGTTTTCCTTCGTCTTCCTGGCCTCCACCGGTTTCGCCTCTGTTTCTCTTTTCCTTCCGCTGCTGGTCGATTCCTTCTCCTCTTCCCCTTGCCGGCGATAGCTCCTCTCTTCTCCTCATCTCCCTTCTTGGCCGGCTAACGGTGGTCGACTCACCTGGGAGCAAATCGGGGGTCTTCCCGATTTTTCCTTCCTATTTCCTTCTTTGTTTTTCTATTTTAACTATATACATATTATACTATATATTATACTTATATAATATATATAAACATAATATAACAATATATATTATATTTATACTATATATTTTAAATATGATTATATTAATTTATATAGTATTATACTATATATATATATATATATATATATATATATATATATAAAGATACATATATTATGTATTACAAGATATATATCTATTATATTAATATATGTATATTTATATACTTTAAAATTAAATAACCTTTACATATATATTTATATATATATGTTATAATACAATATATATTATATTTACAATATATACATTTTCAAACTTTAATATAAATTAATATTTATATTTCTTTACCTGTGTGTGTGTATATATATATATACAGAAAATATTATATTCATATACATATGTATTATTCAAATTTATACAATAGTATATATATTTATATATACCTCTGTATATTAATATATACTATATAGTCGTTCAATACATATGTATTTATATAAAATTATATTTATATAATTTATAATTATATAAATATATTTCATATTTATTCCTCGTTTTTCTTATTTAATTTGGATTTTAATTTATCCAAATTAAATTTCTTTCTCTTCTATATTTTCCATAATTCCAATCTTATTTTTCCAATTTAAATTTTCCTTCACTCGGATTTCCACCATCCGTTCCTTTCTCAATTCTCGGGATTTTCACCAATATCCTGTTCTCACAATTTTATTTATTTCCATTGATTTATTTTCTCCAATATTTATTTTCAATAAATAAAAAATTTACGGTTATCACATTTAGGTGATCTTATTAGCTATTTGGAAAAAAAAATTAAAACTATGTAATTTTAAATATAAAATAAATAAAGAAGAAATATGTTAAGGGGGTGGAAATAATTCTCAAGTTAAATTGAGAGGAAATTAGATGAAAAACTAAGAGAATAAAAGCATAAGGAGTATTTGGCCAATGTATTATACAAGAAATTTTCATTGGAATTTTATGACTTAAGAATTAAAGAAAATTTATAGAGATTAATAAAATTTATTGGTGAAATTAGAAGTGAACAAGAATATAATTAGTTATGGTTATAATGAGAAATATGTAATGTGAGTGAAATTTTGATGTGTGATAAGTGTTTGATGATACATTAAAGGAAATAATAGATAAAATTCATGGATGACCATTTGGCCAAAGGCTGTATGGAGTCAAGAAGAGAATCCGACTTAAAAACAGAGGAGTAGTTAAGCCTTACTACTTGTAGAAAATATACTGCATAAATATTTGCAGTATACAATATGGCTGCATATAGACGTGAACAATAGCTTAAAGATAAGAATTGATTAAGCTAATAATTTTCGTGGAATTATTTGCAGCCCGGGAATAACGTATTGCGAGTGGTGCATCCGAAGAGTTTGGTTACACTATATAGGTAAGGGATGTGTATGTAAGCTGTAACGATATTTCGAATGCATATTTATTATGCAAATAATTTATTATGAATAATTTTGAAATGAATTGCATTGAAATATGTGGAAATCGAGGCTGTTTGTTGTATATGGAACTGTGTTTAAATTGTAGGAGGGCTAGGGTAATAGTAGCTGTTATGCTACTGAAAATTTCTAGAATATTTGCTAAAAATATTAGAAAATATTTAATTACATGATTTGAGAATTTCTTAGCCTTGAAAACAAGGAATTTATTATTTTTCATAAAACATGAATATACCGAAAAATGTTATTTAAATATTCATGTTACCAATTTTACTAAAAGTGAGAATACAGAATATTTCTCTTACATTGTTTACAGTACATGATATGGTTTATGAGATGAAAAGATGGAAAGTGAATATTTTATAAATTATTTTCCATAAATATTCACTTTGTGAACTAATAAAATCCTTTATGGACTGATTGAAGATTTATTAATTTTAATTATTTCCATAAAGGTGATATGATTATGAAAATATTGTTTTGAGACTGCTAGGCCCCATATCATGCCAATATGTGATACGTGATATGTGACATGTGATAGGTATTCAATCCCGGTAGACACCTGATCAGTGTTCGACTAAGGACTGCCCTATACTATGGCTATAGATCTGACATGATTATTTTTACCCTACGGGGTACTTTTTCTCTAGCATGATATATTCTGGGTGATGCCTTAGTCTCCACTTTTATGAGATATGAAATAATATGTGATATGGAAAGTGTGTCTAAATGCAAAGGCATATGAATATGTTTTTACAGAAAAAGGAAAAAATGATTTCAAACGGTTTATTGTACTACATAGAGTACCATATTGTTTATGATTTATACAGTGACATGTGAAATGAGTCAAAGGAAAATTATGAGATATTTAAAATAATATTCCTTTTAAAGAATATGTGAATATTAGTTTATTTTATTTAAATGCTTTATTTTATAAAAGCATTATTTTGAAAAGGATATGAAATGATGTGGAAAACGATTGATCTCAACAACAATATTTACCACCTATAGTCGCTTCTAGGTTCCGAGACAAGACAGGTGTTTCAAATACCTTTCTTACTCCATCTGAATCCCTAGCCGACTATAGTATCCTTTCTATTTTGGTCCTTCGAGCACCTATAGGAAAATACAAATTTTTACTGCATGTAGATTTCGGGATATCTAGTTTTGCATACAATTCTCTTACTGAGCCGTGGTTTGCTCACCCTTATATTTGAACATCTACAGAGTGCTTCCAATGATTGTGTGATTAGCATCCGAGGATTGTTGGCTACGCATTTAGTGCCCCGAGGTAGCGAGCTTATATCCTAGAGGTATAATCACTTATTTTATATGTTCAGACCTGTTTTACAGTACTATGTTGTGAATTAAACAAGGGATGTAAATGATGAATAAATTCTCGATATGTAAATATTTCCTTAATTATAAATTACGATTTTTAAATGATTACGGTGTAAAGGAAAAGGAAAAGGAAAAGGAAAAGGAAAAGGAAAAGGAAAAGGAAAGTAAGGCATCGCAGATAGCCCAACCATATAAAATGTGTAGAAAAGTGGGTAATATTGTATATACAGGATGTAACAGCTGGACTTGTTGATAATGGATCAACTATTCCCTCCTTGGTTTAACCTGCAAAATAAAGACCACTGGGGTTGTTCCTAGTGGGACTTTTTCCGATGCTGGAGTTAGCAAAGTGTTTAGAAAGAATAACAAGGTTGAAGAAGATGAGTATGTAGTCTCATACCTTATTCCTCTTGTCTTCGTGTCCTTATATAGGCGATTGTGGGTGTAACGGGTGTTGTGACCGATTACACCTTATCATGGGCGGTTACGTCCTATTTTGTAAATGGGCAGTTATGTCTCATTGTGTAATAAAGTGGGCGGTTGCACCCACAAATGCTCTTACGTTATTAGCCTAATTCTATAAGATTACATGAGCATGGCTTGTGGGCTATTCGTTACTAAGCTTGGTGAGATGGGCCTCTTAGGCCCTGTTTAGTGATACTAATATAATGCCCACCTGGCAAGCACTAATTACAAAGTGATTTGTGGTCACCATATAATATTGTAGTTGCTGTAAAAGATTGTAGTCACCGTTTGCTTGTAAGATTTATCGCTTACCAGTCTTTATTATAGATGAGCGGGAATTTCAAATTTTAAAATTGCGCTTGTTCTTTGATTCCTATCTTGAGCTGCACCTAAAATTGATTGTTTTTGATCATATGACGTGAACTTTCCACGTGTCGCATTCTTAGTGGAATATGGTCCTAGACTGCCGTACACCTCCGTGTTGAGCCTTAATTACAATGTCAGTTGAGTTCATACATCCACGTGTGTAATGGTTATTAGTTCACCAGTTGGCTACGCCTCTTAGTATTCTTTCTTTTCCCCTATATAAATTGACCTTCTGGGTTCTTTTTCACCATATTTGTTGTAGTAGTACGAAGTTCTTGCAAGTTTTCTATCGATTTTCCTCAGTCGTCGTTTCTGCAATTTCAAGTTTCAGTAAGTCTCCGTTCCTCTTCATTTAGTTTCTATTTTGCAAAAGATGTCTGCAACAAACTTGTCTTCAGTTAGGGTTGGTGGCCGATAATGATCTTATTGACGTGAGGCTTACTAAGATCAAGCCTCACTATTCTTTCGAAGATACCGCCGTTAGGATTCCGGCGAGGGTAGTAGGATTAGTGTTGTAGGTACTGTAAATGGGCATATGGAGGCACATTTCTACTGTGCTTCCTTAGATAATGGCCTAAGGTTTCCCTTAAAACCTTTTTTTACGGATGTCCCTAATTAATATGACATCGCCACTTCGCAATTGATGTCGATCACCAGGAGTGTTCTAGTGGCTTTTTACATAGCTTGTAAAGATAATGATATTAGCCCTACCTCTCGCCTATTTAGATCATTTTACACACTAAGGACATCACCGAACTCCAGCTTTTATCATTTTTAAGCGAGGGCTGGTCATCAAATAGTTATAGGTCTGCTTCCAATCTAAAGAGATGGAAGGATCAGTTTGTTTGCCTAAGAAGAAGAAATTTTGGGGTAAATTTGGAATGGAAGAAATTTTGGGGTAAATTTGGAATGGAGAATGGCGAGTGGCAAACGCTGCCATGAATTATACTTTTGAATTAACTAGGGAAGAACAAGTATATAAGATTAGGTTAGAAGGCATTACCATTAATTGTTTAGTTGTTAAAGATAGAAGGCCACTAGAATTGTACTGGCCAAGGCTTGCTGAAGTTCATTCTTCCAGTCTGGCAATCTTAATTGTGGAGAATAGGCGAGGTAGGTCTCAAAGGGCTCCAGATAATATGGGCGAAGGAAGCTTTGGTGATTTTGATCACGAGCCTTTACGTACTATTGTTGTTAATAGATTTGATTAGAAAATATTTAGCAGTAACTTAAGTGTGTGCACTAAATACCTTTTTTTTTTTTCAGGTAGAAGAATGCAAAGAATAAACATAGCTCGCCTAAGGGAAGCTGCTTCAGGGAGGGGTTCATCACGCTCTCAAACACAAGGGGCTTCTTCTAGGGTGACTAGAGGACGAAGTCAAAGAGGGGCCACAATAAGGTCGCCATCTCCTCCAGCTCAAAATATTCCAACAAATCTAACTCCTCCGACTCCAACGAGGACCTCACCAGAACAGTATTCTTCAGATTCACAAGACTCTCGACTAGTGGAGTTAGATCGGCGGAAGAGAGTAGCTGTTCACCCTCTAAGTCAAGATGAACCAAGAGCCTCCAAGCCTCGGGCAAATCATCCTTCTGAGCTCAATGTTGAGGGCCAGGACATTCCTCCTTTTAGATGGGGAGTTCAATTAGAGCAAATAAGGAACTTTCCCATGCCCAGCTCTTCTTCCAACAGCATTATTGCCAATAGTCGATATGCCTTGGATTTTTCTAGGGCATTCGTTCCTGAACGTGATCGCTAGTATTTTCTGGGCCATGGGATTATGGAAAACTTGGAAAGCATATAAGTTGCTGTTACTCGAGTAAGACATTGTCTTCTTTTCTTTCTAGTGTTTTGACTGAAAACATTTCTAAGTATATTTCTTTTCAGCTTATGGCCAGTGTCATTGCTCTCTCTGACTACTTTGCCCATTATGGGCAAGCTACAAGAAAAGTCGTGGATGCGGCAAATCATGAGAGATATAAGGCTGTAAGAGCTAGGGTGGCCACTGAAGAGAATCAGAGGAAAGCTGAGTCGGAGAGGAATGCTGCTCTAGAAGAAAGAAATGCATGTAGGGCTCAGCTTTTGTTGCTGGCTGAGGAGTATGAAAGGGTTCTGGCGATGACCCGATCAGAATTGCAGACTTAGATCACCACTGAGCAATCAAAGAATACCGAGCTATAGAGAACAGTGGCCGATCTCCAAGGGTAACTAGCGGGTCAAAGTCAGCGTATTGAACAAGTTGTTGCTGAGACAATGGAGAGGACATAGGAGAGTCTGGCGAGTGATGCACATCATTATAGTATGATCTACCAGCAATTTGCTTTGTTTATGATAAAGCAGAGATACCCAAATCTTAACTTGGATGACGTCAACTTCGACTTGGTGGAAGGAGTTGATGAAGATATAGATGCCCCTGCCTCTACCGGTAATGAAGATGCTCCTGCTTTGACTATTGTCAAGAACCCTCTAGAGGATGAGCCTCGCCGCAGATCTTTCAGCCGGTGGTGATGAAGGTCCATCTATTCGGGGACCAGCTGCTGATGATGGCATTGCTGTTGATCAGCCAGTGGTTAATGATGACGGCGATGAGAGTAGTGCTGAGCCTACCTGCTAACTTGTGTATTTTTGAAGACTTATTTGTAAAGATACTTATATTTGATTTTGCTATTAATGAATATATTTTCTAACTTGTTTGTCTTCACTGATACTGTATTCGCTTGCAGACAACCTTCCAAATGATGTTGTTATTCAAGTACTAGAAGTATTTAGTACTTCGCTTGAATATCTTGTCTATGAAATAATTAGGTTATCTAATCTTGAATGAATTTCGTATTGATTGCTTAATCAGTGGTTTTTATTAACACATCCCGAACTGGGGACTTGAGCAAATAATATAGAAACATGTGTTCTGTTATTGATCGCCAAAACATTTAGTACAATGTTAGCTCCTGAACAGGGGACTTAGGCAAATGAGATCAAATGATTTTCCATTGATCGCCCAAACATGGGGTTACAATAGTATTTCTCGAATTGGGGGCTCAAGCATTTTGATAACAGATGAATGATCGCCCATTTGTGGGGTTACACTTGAGAATCTCAATCTGAGGACTTAAACATAATATTTCCTTAAATGCTGTGCATTCTAAGTTCTTGGGACCTTATTGCCATTAAGATGGGCAAGTTTGTATGCCCTCTGCCAAGTACCTTTAGAATTCAATATGGACCTTCCCAATTTGGAGAGAGTTTTTTCCTTTCGCTTGCAGCTTTGCTCGCCTCATAGTTTCGTAAGACCAAGTCATTTACTTTGTAGGTCTTATTATCAACTCTTCTGTAATAGTATTGAGCGACCTTCTGTTGCCTGGTTGTAACTCTAACTCTGGCTTCTGCCCTGAGTTCTTCCAGTAAATCTAAGTTTCCTATGAGATGTGCTTAATTTTCTCCAGTAATTGCATTGGAAGTCCTAAGTGTATGGACCCTAATTTCTAATGGGATTACTGCTTTTGTTCCAAATGTGAGGCAGAATGGAGATTCACCTGTAGATGAGTGAGCAGTGGTTTGGATTGCCCAAAGTATACCCGGTAATTCCTCTACTCAAGCATTAGCTATGTCACCTAACTTTTTCTTTAAAGCTATTAGGATTTTCTTGTTGGAAGACTCCACTTGGCCATTAGTTTGGAGATGTGATACAGATCCAGGACAGAGTTTGATATGTAAATTTTTGCAGAAGGTTGAAACATTTTTACCAACCAACTGAGGACCATTGTCAACAACCAGAGTTTGAGGAAGGCCAAACCTGCAAATGATGTTTTGCCAGATGAACTTTTCTACCACTGCTTGGGTTATGGTAGCCACTGCTTCTGCCTCAATCCATTTGGTGAAGTATTCACAGGCAACTATTACAAACCTCTTTCTGGCTTTAGCAATTGGGAAGGGACCTAATATATCGAATCCCTATTGGGCGAATGGCCAAGGCGCTGTTATTGTGTTTAAATTCTCGAGCGGGAGCCTATTTACTTGAGCGAATCTTTGGCATGCATCACATCTCCTTACCATGTCAACATCGTCCTTCTTTAATGTTGACTAGTAAACTCCATATCTTAGTGCTTTATGGGCTAGGGCCCTGCTTCCTAAGTGTTGTCCATATATACCCTCGTGGATTTCTCTAAGAGCATACTCTGCCTCCTCTAGGCCTAAACATTTCAAGTACGATAAAGAAAAAGACTTCTTGTATAGCTCGCCATCGATTACAATAAATTTGGAGGCCTTTTTCAGATTTTTGCTTTTTCTTCCCTGCTCATATTAATTGGACTATTTTCCAGATACTGTAAAATTGGTGATCGCCAATCATCACTAGAAAGCTCAAGAACCTGTTGGGAACTGGGAAATTTGGAAGCACACCGATATTCTATCAGGACCCCATTCGTTTTAGGATCTTCACTTGCTACCATTCTAGACAACTTGTCCGCTATGGAATTCTCATTTCTAGGTATTTGTAACAGCTGCACAATTTCAAACTGTCTATAGAATTCAATGATTATTGTATAGTATTGTTGTAGAGTAGCATCTTTCACCTCATACTCTCCAAGAACTTGCTTAGCAATTAGCTATGAGTCTGTAAATATTAGCAAATGAGATACCTTTATCTTTCTGGCGAGCTACATTCCTGCCAACAATGCTTCATATGCAGCAGCATTGTTAGTAACAGGAAATCCAAATCGAATACAGTACTAAAATTCTTCCTTCTCTAGTACGACAAGAATTATCCCAGCTCTGGCACTTTCTTTGCTTGATGAACCATCAATGTATAACTCACATTGTTGGCTCGCCAAATATTTTTTGCTTGTTTTCTTGCCATTAGTCTCTGTATTTGCTGTAATAAATGTGTATTCTGCCACAAAGTCTGCTAAAGCTTGAGCTTTAACTATCTTTCGGTGCCGATATTCTATGCTGAATTCACTGAGCTCAAAACTCCACTTCACCATTTTTCCAGATGTGCTCAGTTTTTGTAAAACTTCTTTTAAAGGATGATTAGTCAAGACAACAATGTGATGGCTTTAAAAATATGGCCTCAACTTTCGAGCAGCAACTATTACTGCATAGACTATTTTCTCTATGTGGCTATAATTTGGTTTTCCTCTTTCTAAAGTTTTACTAACATAGAATACTGGTAACTGCATTCCTATTTTCTCCTTGACCAATACAGCTGCAATGTTTCGACGGATGCATTTACATACAAGAAGAGATCCTCTCCAAGGTCAGGGTTGGCGAGGAGAGGTGGCGAGCTAAGGAATTTCTTTAAATCTTCAAAAGCTTTCTGATAGTCTTCACCCCATCTGAATCTAGCTGCACTTTTAAGAATCTTAAAGAAGGGCAAACATCTTTCAACGAACTTGGAAACAAATTTGCCTAGTGCATTTACTCTTCTGTTAAGAGTTTGAACTTCTTTTGGCGAGCTCGGGGGTTTCATGTCTAGGATTGCCCGAATCTTCTTCGAAATTGCCTCTATCCCCCTCTCAGAGACCATAAACCCAAGGAATTTACCAGCTTCAACGACGAATATGCATTTTGTGGGACTTAATTTCATTTGATATCTCCTCAGTGTGGAAAATGCTTTATCTAGATCCCTATATGTTGCTCCAAGCTCGAGCTCTTTACTAGCATATCATTAACATAAACCTCTATTGATCTCACAATTTGATCAGCGAAAACTTTATTTACCAGCCTTTGGTATGTTGCTTCTGCATTCTTCAATTCAAAGGGCATCACCTTGTAGCAATAGATACCATCTTCAATTATGAACGCTATTTTCTCCTGATCGTCTGAGTTCATCATTATCTTGTTATAACCTGAGAATGCATCCATGAAACTCAACACCTTATGCCCCGCAGAAGCATTTACCAATTTGTTAATTGAAGGCAGCGAAAAATTGTCTTTTGGGCATGTCTTGTTTAGATTGGTGAAGTCTACACACATCCTCCATTTCCTGTTGGTTTTCTTCACCATAACAACGTTAGACAACCAGTTAGGGTAATTGACCTCTCTAATGTAGCCTTCCTTTAACAGTTTTCATGTTTCTTCTTGTACTGCTTCGATCCTGTCAGTTGAGGACTTCCTTTTCTTTTGTCTGACTGGTGTTACTGTAGGATCTACATTCAGGTTGTGACAAATAACAAAATGATCTATACTTGGCATTTCAGCTGCTGACCAGGTGAATATATCAATATTTTTCTAAAGTAACGATTTCAATGATTCCTTCTACCCTTCGGATAATCTACTTCCAACTTGAGTTGTCCCGTCTTGTTCACCACCGATAATTACTTCATGAGTTTCTTCTAGAGGCTGGTACTATTCTTGCTCTCCCCTTGGATCAAGTCCTTCTAGCGGTAATGGATTATGGTTTTACTACTGTATTGCAAGACTATCCCTAAAAATGGACAGCTCTTCTTCAGTGGTTAACTGAATAGAGCGAAGGTGACATCTTCTCGCCATGGCTTAATTGGCCTTCACATACCCTATTCCAGTTAGAGTTGGAAACTTGATGGTTAAACAATAGACAGCTGTAACCATGTTGGTTCGTTTCATTATAGGTCGCCCGAAAATTGCATTGTAGGCTGATGGCTAGTCTACCATAAGGAAGTTCGCCATAAAATTTAGGGTATGTTCTCTTTGCCACAAAGTCACTGGTAGATTGATTACCCCTTTGACTTGTATTGGTTGGTTCCTATAGATTGTTCCTGCTAGCTTCAAGTAGTTCTCATCTTCAGAAAGTCACTCCAGGATAATATCTCCACAACACTTTCATCATCTATGAGGATGCTTTCTACTTGAAAATTTTCAATCATAGTCGAGATCACAATTGGGTCATTGCCATTATCAAGTAAGATGTCCACATTCTCCTCCGAAAAATTAATTTGCCAACTACATTTAGATCTAGGCTTCTTTGGCGCACATCAATAGACATGACACTCCTTAGATGGGCTATTCTTTTATTTTTAGAGGTCGCCCAATCCTCCTCTGTTCTAACTATTATTGTGATTACCCTTGTAATTGGGTGTTTTCCAGCTATTTTGTCTTCACCCCGCCGATTGTTCCCCCTGTTATTGACATAAGCTCTCAAATGCCCTTCTTGATTAGGAATTTTATTTCATCTTTTAACTTCTGGCAATCCTCAATAGTGTGCCCGTGGTCCTTGTGAAAGGCACAATACTTGGATTTGTCTGCATTTGGATTGGGCCGCCTAGGTTGCGGTCTGTTGACATAGGGTTCACTTGCAATCGCATTTAGGATTGCTCTTCTACTTGTTGTTAGAGGAGTATAAGATTGGAACCTTCTTTAAGGTGATTTTGTTCTGACCTCCGATTTATTGGTCATTCTATCCCTTTCTGCTCACTGGAATTCCACCTGATCATTCATCTTTTCTGGTTTTACATGGGCTCTTTCCAAGTTCCTCTCCCCGATCTTTTCTAATTCAGCCAATGTAGCTTTTTGCAATACCTCATGTAGGGCTACCAACTGCTAATCACATAATGAATAATGGACATGGTCGTTGAGCACTCCTGCTCTGAAAGCCTGAACTGCAAAGCTGTTATTAGGATCTTTAACATCTGCATAGGCGGCAGTGAACCTTCGGATGTAATCCGTTAGCTTCTCCTTAGGGTGCTGAACAATTGATATAAGACTTGCCGAAGTTCTTCTCTGTTTCTTATTAACCAAGAAGTGTTCGACGAACAATTTGCTAAGCTGATTAAAACTAGTGATTGAATTGGCCGGTAAAGAATAGAACCAAGATCTAGCTGATCCTTTGAGTGTGGTTGGGAAAGTCTTACACTTTACTGCATCAGTGGTCCTATAGAGGTATAAAGTCGCCTCAAAGCATAATATATGATCTTGAGGGTCACCCGTGCCATCATATTTTTCTTTGGGAACTTTGAAGTTGTGGGGGACCACTTCTTTTTGAAATTTTTCTACGACGGGACTGTCGGTTTGCCTGACACAGTGGATAATCTCTTGTTTTCCCTTCTTTAGCTCCTTCAACTCTTCGAACATGGCATCAAGCCTCTTATGGATAGACTGCTTCGAATGGTTTAGGGTTTCTCTGGTTCTTTTGGTGGGTATTACTGGGGAATTAACACTTCTTTCTTCTCTTTCTCTTCTTCTCCTAGAATCATTGTGGTTCATAATAGGATCAAGCTGATGGTGTAGATTTATGTTTGGTTGTGGCGAGTTAGGTATATGTGGATCACTAGTAGTCTCTTGCACCTATTGGCGATCGCTCTGACTAATTGATTGGCGCTGGGCGGTTAAGGTTTCTATGATTTTAGCATAACGCTTTAACTTGGCATTCAGGGCTTGATTTTAGGCGAGTAGCTGGTTGTATTGGTCGGTGGTTATCACCTGAAATAAAGGTGGAAAATGAGATGTTCCAGCCATAAATTGGGGTAACGAGATTACAGTTGGAGGTAAAGTGGTATTTTGTGTGGTGGTGATCACTGCCTCGATGAAAGGATTATGGGTATTATTGGTTGTAATTCCAGTTATTAGAAACAAGCGAGTCAGTTGCAGTGGTGAAATATCTGCAGGTAAGGTTAAGGTAGTCACTGGTATTGTCATGGTTGACTGTAATGTTGGCCATGAAACTTGAATATTTGCGGGATTAGTTGATTGAGAATTTGACATGGCTTCTTCTTCAATTTTCCACAGACAGTGCCAAAATGTTGATGCCAAAAAGGTTGCTGGACTTGTTGATAATGGATCAACTTGCAAAATAAGGACCACTGGGGTTGTTCCCAGTGGGACTTTCTCCGATGCTTAAGTCAGTCTAGTGTTTAGAAAGAATATCAAGGTTGAAGAAGATGAGTATGTAGTCTCGTACCTTATTCCTCTTGTCTCCGTGTCCTTATATAGGTGATCATGGGTGTAACGAGTGCTGTGACCGATTACACCTTATCATGAGCGGTTACATCCCATTGTGTAACTGGGTGGTTACGTCCCATTGTCTAATAAAGTGGGTGGTTACACCTACAAATGCTCTTATGTCATCAGCCCAATTCTATAAGATTACATGAGCGTGGCTTATGGGCTATTTGTTATTAAGCTTGGTGAGATGGGCCTGTTGAGCCTTGTTTAGTGATTCTAACATCAACCATATATGGTACATGGTCTGATTCATTGTATATCAATACATGTGAATTTTTAAAGTGGCCTTACGTGCAGAAAATTCTATTTGTAGATCAATTGGTAAAGAGTTTTGTATAACATTTGGTAGGAAACTCCAATAGATGTGATTTCAAACTTTGTTGGAAAGTTAACTCAAAGATCTTCTTAATCATATATAGCACATATTCTTTTTGGTATAAACCATAGGTATCTTCGTCCGTTTTAACGGTACAAGACTAATTCTATTCGGGGTTTAATCATAGTTAAGGCTTTTCACCCCTCCCCAAAGATATGTTAGTGGGAGTTGAACCCGAGAGCTCTTCCCACAAACTCATCCTACGTTGCCAACTGAGCCACAACTTATGGATATATATAGCACGTATACGAGTTCATTGTGGATTTATACAAGTTATATTTAAATTTGCATTATGTGCAGGGAATTCGACTAGCAAACCAAGTTGTCAAGAGTTACATATAACTTTTGATAGGAAACTCCAATTGATGTGATTCAAATTTTATTGGAAAGTTAACTCAGAGATCTTTCCAACTATATATAAAATGACCATTAATTCTTTGTGGATTAATTATTTAAAATCCTACCATTTGTGGAGTTAATTGGAAAATTAGGGCTAAATCGAATAAGGTTTAAGAGAATTGGGCTATATTTTGGTTAAAAGAAATTTGAAAGGGCCTAAATGATTAACATTATCATACCATGCCACAAGTGGAATAATTGAAAATATTGCATTAGAGGGGCAAAGAATTTTATCAATGTTTAAGGACTTAAGAGCAAAGATTCTAAAGGAAGCTAGTGAGGCCATTACAAGCTATCGGCCAAAATAGAAAAAAGGGAAAACTTCCCCAAGGCCATTTCGCCAAATTGAAATAGAAAAGAAAGGGATGGCCATTAGCCATTCCAAGAAAGAAAGAAAGAAAAAGAAAAGAAAAAGAAAAGAGGAAGAAGAGAGAAGATAAGGAGAGCCATTCAATCAATAAAGAAAAAGGAAGGGAAAAAGAAAAGAAAAAAAAGGAGAAAAAGAGAAGACTTTGTGAAGATTTTCCTAGGGCTAGCTTGATTCCTGAGGAGCTTTAGTTTTGTAGAAGAAAAAATAAATTTGAAGAGGTAGAGAGGGAGGTTCGACCAATATAGCTAAAGGGGGTAAGAAATTTGTAGTTAATTTAATAAATTTTTATATAGTTTTATATATTTGTTCTAAGCTATATTACATGATTTAATTGTAGAAAATCCACCCAGGTGGTGACTTGTGAATTTGGCCGAGGCTTGAGATTGGTAAAGTGCTAAGCTTGTGGAAATTTGGTAAGTTACTTTTATAAGGTAGAAGTTAGTATTATATTGTACATGTTAGAAGTGATTGATATATGATTGTTTGAATTTATGGATTTTTGGAGAAAATGAAATGGTTATGTGGAAGTTGAGATTTGACCATAAGTGGATATGTATGAAAAATTGTGCAATGTGATAAGTGGATATGGTATATTACTTACCTATGGAAATGTGACCTTGGTATCTTGTGGAAATTGAAGTGGGAAATGATATGTGAATTGTGATAATTGGACATAGTAAATTATTTGAATATGGTGAAGTGATTTTGACATCTTGTGAGATATTGTTGGAAAATATTTATATGATTTGTGAATTGCGATAATTAGCCATGGTAAATTAATTGCTATGGTATGCGAAATTTAAATTGAAAACTGGAATTGTGATTGTGACATCTTATGGGATATGGTTGGAATATATATTTATATATATGAATATAGTGTGTTATTGTCCTTTAATGAAGCATAATTACCATAAGGTGTTTATGGCAATTTGATAAAGAAAATTGATTTGCATGTGATTATTGAGGTATTAGGAAGATGAAATTAGGGTTAGAAAACTCTAAAACTGGAATGTTAAATTTTGGAGTTAAGACACGTAGATTCGACCAACACCAAGTTTTAGGGGTTCGATGTCAAATTTTGTGATTAAAAATCACAATTAGTCCTCATTAAGGATTTGTGGTCAATTGAGACCAAGAGGGAAAAGATCAGGTTTCAAAACTAAAAGGTTGACTTTTTGGTTTAGGATTTGACTTTTTGAAAGAAACGTGGGCTTGGTGTAATTTGGGGTTTGGAGTGATTTTGAAGATCCCAATGATGAAAATGAGGCTTAGATAAGCTTTCGACAAAGGCAACTTAGGGTTCGATCGAGTTGAACTTTTGGGTTTGACTTTGATTGAAAAGTCGAATAGTTTTCGACCAAGAGCGGAGACTAGGAAATTAATAAAAGTCAATGCAAAATGTGAAATTGATTGGTCAAAGTGATTAAGTTTGGGGTTTAACTTTTGTAGATACACATTGACTTTGACTGCACGTTGACCAAGGCATTTTAATGTGAAATTCGAGGTATAAGTGTGGTAAATTGCTAGGAGATGGTAAGTATTCTAAACCAGCCTTTTAGTTTTCTATTAGTGCCATAAAGCATCTATTTTGTGAAATTGAGCTAAATTATATATGGTTTGCTTTCGATGAAACTGTGTTTATAACTAGTTTTATAAGCATTGAGATTTTGAATTGTGTTTCGAATAATGCTTTGCGCATGTTTTCGTTGTGTATATGATTAGGCCATGTGTATATCTTGATTCGATATCAATTTGTGTTTTATGTGAAATTGACGATCCTTGCTGTGATTTCGTACTTGTGTCTTGTGAAATTGTGGGTTCGTTCATTGTGTCTTGATTTGGAGATTTGGGCGCTCCATTAGAACAGTGTAGGATTTGTGACCGATGACTAAAATACATCCCATGAAGGAATGAGGACTGAATGTCTTATGACTTCGGATTGATCTATGGGTTGCACCTATAGAAATGAGGACTGACCAAGGCATCGGTGGGTGGAGGGATATCTAATCCTAGTGCATGAATACGGGACCTATTGTAGCATGCATATTACTATTTTGTGTGCTTCCTAGCTGAACTAGTTGCTAGAGTGTATGTGTGGCACTAGTGACTTTTGACCAGCGATTGGGGCAAATGTATACCTTCTATGAAGGTATGAGGACTCTGCCCATGTAACAATGGGTAACTGTGGCCTACCACTATTGTTCTAGGAGACTGCATGCCCTTATCTTACTTACTTTGGTAGGATTGTAGTTTTCAATATAAGATTTTGTACATGAGATTTGTATATGACTTTGAGGCAAACTATGATAGGATTTTGTAACTGTATTTTGAGATATACTAAGGCATGTATATTTTTATGTTTTCTTACGATTTTTGCGTGTGCATGTACTACTATCATGACATGTGCTTACTTTAGTTTTTTTTTACGAATAATACTCACCATTTTCAATTACTTGTTTGAAAACTCATGCCATGATACTTTTTATAAGAAATGTGATTCTAGAATAATATTCTATCGGTCTTGATGTGGTATTAATCTATGCGCTTGCATTAGCTTTTTACTGGGCATTAGCTCACTAATTCTTTTTTTAACCCTTTCTAGAGGGTCAAAGAGAATGCAAGATCCAAAAAAGAATCGTAGTATGACATCTTTCTTGTGCTGGAAACACGGGATCCCTCTTTGATGGAATTGCAATTGAACCATCAACAAATTAAAGCTTGTTTTTTGATAACAATGTCGTTTTCACTGCCCTAAAACAATAGTTTGATCCTATAAGGACGGACGAGACAAGAATCAAAGCAAAATTCTCATTTGGGTGAAGGAATAAATGGCCGGAAGGTGATTTTTCTGATCTGATTGAATACATGATTGGAAAGAAAGAAACTTTTTGGAAGGAGAGAAAGTTTAAAAAATAAAGATGAATTCGATAAAGAAAAAGAAAATTTACAAGTTTTGATACCGTGTCAAATTTTGCTTAGAAAAGTTTTGCTTATTGTATTCAATTGAACCGAAAAGATTTTATATCATCAACATTGTTTATATGCAAAGCTGATATTCAGCTCATTAATCAAGTAGCAGTTAGCCAACTAACTAACTTAACTAAAAGAAAATAATTACAACTAAAAATAAGAAATTCTACACATGAATTCTCTGCTATAACTGTGTGCCAAAATCTAGTGTAGTGTACTTGTATAGACCGCTGTAACTGCATCTGTCATGAAAAATATGGTATACTAAATCAGAATAAAACTTCAGATTCATCAATTATAACTTTACAGGGAAGAACTCCCTTATCTTTCTCACTTACAAATAAAATGACAAAAATATCATAACAAAGACAGCGAAAGCTGCCCAACTTACAATTGTCTTCCCAGACCATACAAATTCTCTTCCTCAACCGACAGATCTTGCATCAGCAGGCCAGTGTAAGTCTATACAAAATGCAGAATGATATAAAGAAAAAAAAACCATAGTTACAACTTACAAGTTTATTTCACTCTCTATATCATTTCATCTCAAATAAATTTATTAATTCATAGCTGATCTCTCCTCCATCCAGAACCTTATTTTAGAAAACTTGAAATGGAAAAAGAAAAAAAAGCCCATCCCAACCAACCAAAACAGATTAAATAAAGGAAAAATGAGACTGAGAACAGGAAAAAAGCAGTCCAAAGTGTTTAATTTATGACAGTTGCGCAACACATGCAGGAGCCAAAGAGAGAAGTCCTAGGCTTGCGCTTCTGTTTACCTTTTGTTGAAGCGGATGTTACGACTTCCTTAGCTGATACCTTGGTTGCATTCTTTGGAGCAGATTGGTTGTCTTGTTTCTTTGGAGTAGTTGACATCTGATCAGCTTCTTCCTCTTCTCTCAAGAAGCCAAGGAATGGAGTTTTTGACTTCTCAGAATCACTTCTTTCTAACGTATCAACTTTCTCCTCTACTGCCATTGCTTCATATTCTAATGAGTTTTTACCGTACTTGGTGCTTGCTACTGATTTTTCAAGATCAGAAATATCAGCCTGGCTTGGGAAGCTCTCGATTCTAGTCGTATCCTGATGCAGCAGAGGGGTTTGATCTGATTCTTCTGCTCTTGCATCAATTCGGAGATCAAGATCAAAGCTCGGGGATTTCTGCATTTGAGCATGAATGCTCATGTTATCAGGATTTGATTCGCTGCTGAGCCTTCCCACACTTTCTTGCTGGTAATAATCACCATTAGCAATTGCAGATGTTTCAGCAATTGCGCGTTGCTCGCTGGACTGCTTTAGTGAAGGCTTAATCTCTACCATTGTCACTGGAGTTGGTTTTTGACATTGTGAAAGATCCCAAGGAGGTTTCTCACCAGCCAATTCAACTAGAGAAAGTAAAGTTTTCTCTGTTAAGTTTTTGGTTACAAAAGAAGCTTCAGTGGTAGAAAACTCACCAGAACATTCTTGCTTTAGTTCTACCATGGACTCGTAGCTATTATGAACTTTCTTGCGTTCCATATGACTGTCCTGTTGTTGCTTCTCAGGCAAAGCATGGAGAAAAGGAGATAGGCTCAGAAATGTTTCTGCTTGCTCTCTAGGATATGAGCGAGATATAAGTTGCTCTCTATTTTCTTTTCTTGATGTATGATTTCCAATGGGATTTGAATCTTCCATTTTTTCGATCATTTCTTCGATAAATTTCTTCTCTTCTGATTCTTCTTCTTCTTTGTATTTTTGATCCGTGAGAAAAACGTCTGCAGATATCACTGCAGGGTCAGTGTCCAAGTGAACTTCTTTTTGTAAGCCCTTTTGTTGTTGCTGAGTAGCTTCATTCTGGTAGTTAATAGACTGATCAACCAGGTGACCATTCTGGACAATCTTTGGCTCCTCAAATTGAATACAGCTCTTGGAATCACAAGAAGCATCTAGCAGACATCTTTTTTCCTCGTTCAGATGACCATTCTTCATAAACTGAGGCGGAAAGGCATTTCGCGCATCAGCTTTTGATCCTTCCTCAGATCCCAAGCCATTTGATTTTTCAATCGACTCCTGTCCAGATTGAATTTGGCAATGAGAATGCTCACCATTACCAATTTCTGATCCTTCCCTGACCAATGTGGCTTTTTCACTAAGAACCATTCCTTTATCTTCAGTTCGGGAAACCTCCAGTAGGAAGTTCTGTGTCTTATCTGACAGAATAGCTTCTACCTGTGATTCAGGGGAATCATTTTTGATTGAGTTCATTTCACTTGGCAACTCTCCATTGCATTTGGCTCCATGACCGTAAGGCAAACCGGTCATTATTGTGGTTGTATTTCCCGAATTATTCGCTGCCTCATCCTCATCTTCAAGTTCAAATTTCTCTTCACTTCTTACTCCTTTTGTTGCCATCTCTTTCACCGAAAAGCCATCCCTTTCCTTTTCTACCTCCAGACATGGATCAGGGATAACTCTGTCAACCATATCAGTTGATATGCTAGAATCTAGAATGAATCCCTTTTCATGTTCGGGGCATGTTAAAGATGGAATGATCATATTCTCACTTTTCAGTGGCCCATTGCACACTTTTACCGGTTGCTCAGTGTGAATGTTGGCCAATTCATGTTCTTCTGGCTCTAGAACTGCAGGTTCTTGAGGTACTGCATCATGTGAAGTACAAGATGCTGCATCTGAAATTGAATTTCTAGTGCCTTCATCCTCTGTTGCAAAATAAGTGTCAAAGAGTTTAGGTGCATTTCTTGTGTTACATTTATATCTAAACAAAAAGGCTTTTAAAAACAAATAGATTTCTATGTTGTTCCAGTATCTCCTATTACTAACCAACAGAAAAGTGCTGACCTTTCATCATGGAATTCTGATTCTCAAAATGACGACTTGTTCCAAATAGATTCTCCTCGAAACTTGATTCTTGTTGCATTTCATGATCTTCCAAGTTATTGGATGAAGAAGCTGGTTGGCTTTCCCTACCTTCACCAACGTCTTGACTTGGTTTTTCAACTTTTGGATACTCAGGTGGAGAATGGGGTTCGGTTTTTCCTTGTTCTATAAACATGAAAGAACCAAAATATGTTTCAAAATGATCACTGGATGAACAGATGAAATATGCAGCTCAAACAAATGGCCAAATAGACTAGACTTTAACTTGTGCATCCTATAATGAGCATTTACTAACCTTGCCCTTCCAAAGTCTGGTTATCCAGAGTATCTCCTACAACAACTAGATCACCAAAATCCAATTCTGCCCCTGCGTTATTACAGTCTTCACCTTCAGCTGCTGGGATTATTAGGTTTTTTTCTTCAATATCATCCGCATGAACTTCTTTCACCTGAGGTTCAGCATGCATGTTGTCCTCTTCTGCATTTTTATCGGGATTGTAAATAGACAATAGTATATTGGCACATCAAATGCTGCATTTACTAACCTTTCTCATCCTGTTTTGGATTGTTACCATGAGGATCCGCTGTTCCCTCAGGATCACTGGAAACCAACCCTGTTTCACTAATTCCGTGAGTATTTTTATCTCCAACTGTAGGAAGTAGTTGATCTTGCCTTTCGACAATATCCGTGCATGCAGCTTCTTGTGAGGATTTTTCATTAGCTTTATCATTTTTGTTAATATCTTCTGTTGCACCAATTCCACAGCATTATAAGTATACAAATATAATTTAGCACATGTGATGCTGAACTTATGTTTTTCTGCATTTGTTCATTGTGATTGTAACATATTGGCAAACAAATGCTGTATTTACTAACCTTTCTCATCATGTTTCTGGTTATCAACACGAGGAACTGCCACTCCATCAGGATCCCTAGAAACCAACCCTGTCTCAACTTCATCACTATTTTTATCTTCAGTTGCAGGTACTAGGTGAGCTTGTGCTTTTATTTCATCTGTACTAGCAGCTTCTTGCAAGGATTTTTCCTTAGCTTCGACAAGATTTGTGCTATTATCTTTTTCTGGGCAAGTCCATTATCGTTATAAGTAGAAAAAAATATTGTTGCAAGGTGATGCTGAGATTGTGCAATTGTAAATAGAAAGCCATTTACGAGCAAGCAAGATATACTCAACGTACTAACCTTTCTCATCCTGCATCCGGTTCTCAGCATGATGAGATGTTATGCCATCATATTCACTAGAAACCAACTCTTTCTGATTTCCAGGATTATTTTCATCTTCAGCTGCAGTAACTAAATGATATGTTACTGCTTTAGTCCATGGGGATTGCAAATAGACAAGCATATAATGGCAAGAAAATACTGCAATGACTAACCTTTCTCTTCCTGTCTCTGGACATCACCATGAGGTTTTGCCAATCCCTCCAGATTAATAGAAGCCAAACCTATCTCTTTTTCTTTTATATACGTATCTTCAGATGGAGATACGTCATGATTTTGTTCCTTGTCATCTTCTTTTCTAGCAGCGTCTTGCAGAGATTTGTTGCCTTCAGTTTTCATGTTATCTTCTTCTGCATTAGCCCATCAGAATTAAGAAAAAAAAATATATTTTGAGCATGTCAAATGCTGAATTTACTAACCTTTATTATCTGTTTTTTGGTCATCACCATTGGGATCTTCTCTTCCTACATCACCAAAAACTAACCCTGTCTCTTTTCCCTGAGCATCCTTATCCTGAGTAGCAGGAACTAAATGATTTTGTCCTTTCAAATCCTCTGCATAAGCAACTCCTTGCTGAGATTTATCCTGAGCTGTGTTATCTTCTTCTGAAATAGTACGACAATTGCCAGCATTACAAGTAGCCAAACATGTAGTATTCTTTAGCAGTAATTAACTCAAATATGAATTTAGAAACACCTTGTGATACGCTTACCTTGCAATTCATAAGTGTTGTTCCCCATTTCAGTTCCCATGTTCAATTCACCAAGCTCTGAGTATAATGAAGCAGAAAGATCAATGCTTGGGGGATTCCATTATGATAGCAAGAGACTTTCCAACTGAAGTTTGTGAACTAAAGGGAGCCTAATTCAAAATTTATGGGTCCAAAAAACCTTACCATTATGATGATGATATTCACATGCAAGTAACTATAAACATTTGAGTACAGCTTGATCTCTGTGGAACTGCCAGGGTGTAACAGCAGTTGATGAAATGGTTAGTTCATTGACATTGCTTAAAGCATAAGCCTGAGTCGGGTCAGCTATCAGCCTAATTGATATCTCAGTAAAAGTAGCAGAACATTTGCTTTATTCTCCTTTTCTTTTTGTGTGAAATTGACATTCTGTGACCATAAAATTTATAGAATTACTATCCATTAGTACAATATTAACTAAATAATCTTCACTGTTGGCGACGGCGACTCAAATATACCTATTACTGTCTTGGACATAAAAGTATGATTCTTAAATAGGATTATCCTGAATTCTAGGTAAACTAGGAGGTTCAGATGGCATGTTCTCAATTTGCTACTCCTAAGAACAGATACATAACGCCGCCTGTTGTAGTGTTTTTCAGTTTCCCTCTTATTCTTCTCATTTTGCAAGCAGAAACACGTTGGAACATAAATGAGTTGGAATTTTTGGTCGGCTGATCTTAGACAGTTGAGAAAAATATAATAAAAGACCTTATTTTTCTTAGATCATCTTCTCATTTCAGTCTGACATTGGTATATTAAGCATGCAGAGAAAAGACCTACATAGCTGTCTAAAGCTAACCTTTATAATCAAAAGATGGTTAAAACAGCATGATTAGAATCCAAGCACAACTAGAAAAACCCAGCAAACTTGTGACTTTTATGGTCCAGGTGAACTAATGTATTATCATCGACAGATCTCCAACATCTCTAATCCAGTGAAGATTATAAGTACTGGCTTGTTTAAGATGTTGAACTGGGATTGGCCAGCTTTAGGTTCCCCACCATTCTTTACCCTGCAATGAGCATGGAATGATTGCTTTGGTGAGGACATGAACAGGTGGCTCTGTTCTTCGAACATTTCTTGGTCTTAAAGTTTGTTGTTGTTACTTTAGGGTGGCTAAGGGCATTTATATTTTAATGCCAAACTCATCATGGTTGTGAATTTGCTTTTATAAATATTTACCTTTGAGCAAGCTCAAAAGCAAGAAATTGGACCCCTTCCATCTTTTTTGCTTTAATTGAGGAGAATGGCGAGAATGGTGGGTGGATATCTACCATAATCACTTCTTTAACAAAAGATTAGCCATTGAAATGATTGTATCATTGGGGGGTTGTGAGTTGTGACTTTCCCATTTCCCTCTAATCAAACTAGTTAGTTAAGCTTGTACATAGATATTAAGGTCTTTTGGTCAGCCTATTACAGGAGACTGGCTCCATATCTTTTATTGAAGAAACTAGAAGCCATGATTATGGCTACCCAGTATGCATACAAATATATAGATTAGTGATCTTGGGACAACACATTGAAATTGCTCTTAATATCACAAGTACAGTAAAATCCTCTAAGTTAATACTTTTGGACTCATCATTAAGTATTAATTTAGAGGAGTTATTAATTTAAAGGATTTTATTTTGTAAATTATTATTGTCTTAAAAAATATGTTTGTTTAATTTTCACATTCTTTAAACCCCTATAATAACTCTATAGTTTTAATTTAATAAAAGATTTTCATACAAATATATATTTTTTAATATATTTTTAACTTTTTACTAATTAACATCTTGAAGTACTTTTTAGTTCTTGAATATTATAAAATATATTTTATATTTTTTATCAAATTATTAATTTATATTAAAGTCAGGACTAAAATTTACATTAGGTTTCAAAATAAAATCATTAATTATAACAATAGAGAGGTTTATTATTTTTTTATATTATATAGAGTTGGGACCATATTTTCTTATTAATTTAGAAAATATTAATTTAGAGAGATTATTCCGTAATTGAAAAATAAATTTGTTTCATAGAATGAAATTGGGTTTTTAATTTCTTGATGGCCCGGTGATGTTTGTGTCTATTAAGGGTTTGGGTTGCAGCCCTTTATGGGCTCTGTTGGACCCCTTTGATTTGCATTGCTGGGCGTAGCCCCAATATTATTGCCTGTAGCCCAGAGTCTTGAATGTGAATTTTTAACAAATTTCTTACATACCTTCCTTCCCATTTCCACGGTTTATTCCTACCACCTTTCTCTCTGAAAGAGTGAAAGATGATAAGCTCATGGTTTCTTCTTTGCAATATAGCAATGCTATGTAGTGTAAAAGAAGGCAAGCTTTCAAACCCATATGATAGGACCCTCTGGACTCGGCTTATTTAAACAAAGCATTGAGTTATTGACCAAGAAAAACAATAAAAGAAGATGAATATCATCACACTTTTCGCAGCATCTGATTCTTATAACGTGTAAAAGGAAAATAGATATTAAATTCTGTAAAGCAGGAAGCAACTTCCAGTGCATTTGAAGCTGGTGCTTCCCTAAAAGAGGTCGGTATACCTAATTAACTAATTCTTGATTGAAAAATGCAGTAATTAAGCTTCTAACTTCTTTTAATTATAACATTTTTACTAATTAATTAATTTGATGATCAATGGCCATGGTATTCATCCTAGATGTTAGAAACATAATCTTCCGTACAACCCTTTTTTTTTGTTAATATGGCAGACTTGATTTGATTTGAATTCAAATTTTATACAATTTTTTTACGTTTTGGACTTGCTTCACTTAAATCTAAAATAGATAGTGAAAATAAATCTTATTCTAAAATAATAATAATTTTTTTAAAATCTGATCTTTAAATATTTAAAGATCTAATAAGTTTTAGATAATATTTATTTAAATGGACAGCCAAAATCGGACCTTAAACAAACCTCTAAAAATCTTAAGTAAATCAACCTAGATGACCCGATCCGACCCGAAACGTATCCACCGACTCATTTGCCCTATAATTTAGTAAGCAAGTGGCTGCCCCGTTCTTGCATGCTTCACATCGTTCATTATCTTAACATTATAATTATTATTTTCTATAATTAAGAATGGAATTTAGATTGTTTAGATCTGAATATCTTAAGAATGTCGCAATTCTTTTAATTATTGTAATTAATTTATTAATTATTAAAGTAGCAGTTTTCTAAACAGGATTAAAGTTGTATTTTTTTTAATTTAAAAAAAGAAAAAAAAAACAAAATACATGTTTTCAGGGTGAAAGCTATTGGAATAGTTGGATGGAGTTTTAGTGGCCAACATTTCTATAAAAGGCATTAAAATTAAGAATTATTATTTAATATATTATTATTAGTGAAGTTTTTAAACTCCACAAATAAGTTAAAATAATGACATATCAATTTAAAAAAAATAAAAAATAAATAAAATAAGTATATGTTATTATTTTAAATTTCATTGTCAAATTTAAAATTTTTATATGAGATAATAATCTGTAAATAAAAATAATGGTGAATTGAAGGAACAATAGTCAAACTTTCTCGGTGGTTTCCGGGCTTTAGACTTTAGAGAAAGAACGTCCGATCCTAGCTCTCGGCAACGCAACTTCTGAAGAAAAGGAAAAAGGAAAACAGCCAAAATTTATTCATATAAAATGACGGAACCACGAAATTGCTGCCTTTTGCATGGATCTTAATATATAAGATACGCGGTGCTTTTTGGCCTTTTAAAAGCCTCACAGCATTTCTCTTCTCCATTATTAATTATAATTTATCTTACCTTCAGTTGATCAACCAAAATCAGGGTGTCAGCTAAGTTTTCATTCATTTCAAGGTTTGCCATTATATCTTTGTAGAGCAAATATAGTAACATTTCTTTTCCTTTATTGTCTATATTCTTCTGTTTTTTCTTCTGCTTTGCTGTTTCTTTTTTCGTGATTCCGATGACTGCCATTCTTCAATCAAACTTACTTCGGATTGAATGTGTAGTCCAATTCCCCGCCACCCTTGGCAAATCCAAGAAGAAATGGCACTCGGTTTTCACTACCATCTATTGTTCTAGAGCATTTTCATCCCTTGTCATCAAGTCCGCTACAGCCAAACAAAAAACTAAGGCTTTTCCACGCTCACCATCTCATGTTTCACTCACTGTTATACAAGAAAACAATCCTTTCCGAATCGATCAAACAACTCTCATTGAGCTAGTGAAAGAGAAAAACATCGAGAAGTTGCAGGAACTTGATGGGGTTGATGCTGTGGCTTCTGCTCTTGGAACCGACACTGAAGTTGGCATTTCCGGCAGCACCGAGGACATTGCAGGCCGACGCGAGGCATTCGGTTCCAACACGTATAAGAAGCCGCCAACCAAGAACTTTTTCCATTTTGCGATTGAAGCTTTTAAAGACCTTACTATAATGATTCTTCTAGGCTGTGCAGCTCTTTCGCTTGGCTTTGGAATCAAAGAACATGGCCCCAAAGAAGGCTGGTACGACGGTGGAAGTATTTTTGTAGCTGTCTTTCTTGTCATTGCTGTTTCTGCTGTAAGTAATTATAGGCAGAACCGACAGTTTGACAAGTTATCAAAAGTCAGCAACAACATTCAGATTGATGTTGTACGAGGAGGTCGGCGCCAACAAATTTTGATATTTGATATTGTTGTTGGAGACATTGTGTGCCTAAAGATTGGAGATCAAGTTCCTGCTGATGGATTGTTCTTAGATGGGCATTCCTTGCAAGTAGATGAATCAAGCATGACTGGGGAAAGCGACCATGTTGAGGTAAATCGCAGCCAAAATCCGTTCTTGCTTTCAGGGACCAAGGTGGCTGATGGTTACGTTCGGATGCTTGTGACTTCGGTCGGCATGAATACTACGTGGGGCCAAATGATGAGCCAGATCAGCCGGGACAATAATGAACAGACACCCTTACAAACGCGTTTGAACAAGCTGACCTCATCGATTGGCAAGGTTGGCTTAGCTGTTGCATTCCTGGTTCTTGTCGTTCTGCTGGTTCGTTACTTCACAGGCAATACCACAGATGAGAATGGAAACCGGAAGTTCAATGGAGGCAAGACAAAGACTGATGATATTATAAATGCTGTCGTGGGAATTGTAGCTGCCGCTGTTACCATTGTTGTAGTTGCAATACCAGAAGGCCTGCCACTAGCTGTCACATTGACGCTTGCTTATTCTATGAAGAGAATGATGGCGGATCAAGCAATGGTGAGAAAGCTCTCTGCCTGTGAGACAATGGGCTCTGCCACCACGATTTGTACTGACAAAACAGGTACTCTCACACTCAACCAAATGAAGGTGACAAAATTCTGGCTTGGCCAAGAATCTATGGAAGAGGGTGCTTCTTCAATTTCTCCGTTTCTTGTTGAATTGATCCATCAGGGAGTTGCTTTAAACACAACTGGTACCGTTTACAGAGCTTCCTCAGGAACAGAATTTGAATTCTCAGGCAGTCCTACAGAAAAGGCAATCCTTTCTTGGGCTGTCCTGGAACTGAATATGGATATGGAGAAAATGAAGCAGGGTCGTGCAATACTACAAGTTGAAGCCTTCAATTCTCAGAAAAAACGAAGTGGGGTTTTGATTGGGCAGAGTATTGATGACACTGTCCATGTTCACTGGAAAGGAGCCGCAGAGATGATACTAGCAATGTGCTCGAGCTACTACGATGCTTCTGGAAACGTGAAAGATCTCAATGATAGCAAAAGAACGGAGTTCGAGAAAATTATTCAAGGCATGGCCGCCAGCAGCCTCAGGTGCATTGCTTTTGCCCATATGCAACTACCAGAAGAAGAGTACGAAAATCTGAAAGAGCAGAAAAAGCTTAGAGAAGACAGCTTGACCCTGTTAGGACTTGTGGGAATAAAGGATCCATGCAGACCTGGAGTGAAGAAAGCTGTGGAAGATTGCCAATATGCTGG
The DNA here is from genome assembly GCA_031772115.1 of Heritiera littoralis. Taxonomy (NCBI): domain Eukaryota; kingdom Viridiplantae; phylum Streptophyta; class Magnoliopsida; order Malvales; family Malvaceae; genus Heritiera; species Heritiera littoralis. Next base: position 1,274,754 of record JAPDPK010000142.1, on the reverse strand, counting down.
AGTAAACATCAAAATGATCACCGGTGACAATGTTTTCACTGCAAGAGCCATAGCTACTGAATGTGGGATTCTCAGGCCTGGTGAAGACATGTCCAGTGGTGTGGTCGTAGATGGCGAGGAATTCAGAAATTATACACCACAGGAGAGGATGGAGAAAGTTGACAAAATCCGAGTTATGGCAAGATCGTCTCCTTTTGATAAACTTCTCATGGTACAGTGCTTGAAACAGAAAGGACATGTAGTTGCAGTCACTGGTGATGGCACAAATGATGCACCAGCACTCAAGGAAGCAGATATAGGGCTATCCATGGGCATTCAGGGCACTGAAGTGGCGAAAGAGAGCTCAGATATCGTCATCTTGGATGATAATTTCGCTTCTGTGGCCACGGTCTTGAGGTGGGGAAGATGTGTATATGCTAACATCCAGAAATTCATTCAATTCCAGCTTACTGTAAACGTTGCTGCACTTTGTATCAACTTTGTAGCAGCAGTTTCAGCAGGTGAAGTCTCGCTTACAGCAGTCCAGTTATTGTGGGTGAACTTGATCATGGACACCTTGGGTGCTCTGGCACTTGCAACAGAGCGGCCTACAAAGGAGTTGATGGAGAAACCACCAGTTGGCCTCACAGAGCCACTTATCACAAATGTCATGTGGAGGAACCTACTAGCTCAAGCTTTATACCAGATAGCAGTGCTTCTTACCCTACAATTCAGCGGTGAATCAATCTTTGGCGTAACAGAGAAGGTAAATGATACCTTGATCTTCAATACTTTTGTTCTTTGCCAGGTATTCAACGAATTTAATGCAAGGAAGCTAGAAAAGAAGAACGTATTTAAGGGGATACACAAGAATAAGTTGTTTATGGGAATCATTGCCGCAACCATTCTTCTTCAAGTGGTGATGGTAGAATTTCTGAAACGGTTTGCAGACACAGAGAGGTTGAATTGGGGCCAATGGGGTGCCTGCGTCGCAATTGCAGCTGCCTCCTGGCCCATTGGCTGGGCTGTCAAGTGCATTCCGGTTCCAGAGAAAGCCATTTTCAGCTATCTCAAATGGAAGAAGTAGGACATCATAATTCAGAATTGCAGCTCATTGTTATTCTTTAATATTCTTTTGTTGTTAATGAAATATTTTTAGTTTTCCCATCTGTACGGAGAGAATTATTTTCACATAAATAAAATAATAATATCATTCTTTATATTGAGGACAGTTTCTAATTTGTTTTGGATGCGTAATAGTTTTTGAATGTGAAACATGGACAACTCAACTGTGACAGCCTGGTGCAATCTCCTGCTGCTTGTGTTCCCAGAAATCTCTTTCATCATGCGGGCCTGACTAGGGTGCCCTTGTAAGTTCCCCACATAAGTTAACTACTTAGTCAGTAGTGTTTTATAGGAAATAAAAGACTTAAGGTTAGTTTCATAACCTCTTAAAACTTCCTATTGTGGTTCTATATTTTATTATCATTATTTAATAAATTTTAAATTATTTATCCATATCTACAAGTGATAACTACCCACTAATTGAATTACGTTTTTAATGGGAAGACGTATATAAAGAAAAAGATAGGGTATTGGGTCCCTAATCTGAGCATTCTGAAAAAACACACCATTAGTGAGTTTGCTTAAGATTAGAAGATCAAATACGAAAGGCACGCAATTTTATTGCAGCTCAATATTTTCAGTATCAATGGCTGGAGGTTAGTATCTTGTTCCGCATTTATAATCTATGATGTGTTGTTTTCGGTGTTGACACATTAGATAAATCGATTAAGATTTCTTACAGTTGGTATTAGAGCACTTAAAATCTCTGTCTTGATTTTATTTGAGCTGTTTTTGTTGCTGTGCATTATTTTAAAGAACAAAGAAATTGTAAATATGTTTTTCTAAATATAATCCGGCATCGTTACGACGTAAGTAATTCCTGCTTATACTTTTCTGTCTAGCAAAGCACATTAGCTAAAGAATCAAAGATTTAAAGCATGCTGGGCATGTTATTAAGTGCTTCCAACAAAATCATTAAAAGCATTAAAATAATAGGAGATGGAAAGCACTTGAAAGCTTAAGTTTAAAATAAATATAAAATATTGTTTTCATGATTGCTTTGAAGCTCGGTTGAATATGATAATTGATGGGAATTGAACCTATAGAGTTTCATGGCTAGTTAAGGCATTTTTTTTTGTATTTTCAATTTACTGGAAATTTGAAAAGGCAAATTTCTTTCTTTCCTTGTCTTTTTTTTTGGTGATGTATTTGGTTGAGCTTGCTGTGTTGATTGTGTAAATGATTGGAAAATTATTATTTATGCATAAAATTTGATGTCATGTGATCTATATAATTTTTCTTGATCAAGGAATAGCCACATCATCCTTGATTAAGTTAAATTATATATTAAGTATATTTGGTCACATATAGAAAAAAATAACATTAATTGTAATTAATCATATTTAATATAATAAATTTTATCTCACAGGAATTTTTATTATATTTGTGTGATTAATTAGGATGAAGTAACAAATTATTTTTCTTAATTTACCCACAGGAATTAAGAAAAGGAATTTAATTTGATAGTTTCATCATAAAGTTTATATATGAATTTGTTTAAATTAGAACTTCACCCACAGGCAGTTTTATATGTTATTTGATACATATTTTGATGCATGATTTACATTGGTAAAGCATGATATATGTTTATTTGCCTCAAAATTGTAACATAAGCGTGAATGTTTGATTTATTTGCGGTTATACAACCTCTGAATTTTTCTGATGATAAATGTGATGTTCCCTATTTAAGTGGTGATAACTATAAGATATGGAAGGAGAGAGTTCTTCTTCAATTAGGGTGCATGGACATTGATTATGCCATTAGGAAGGATGAACCACTTGTACCTACTGATACTAGCCCTCAGGGTGCGATTGCCCTATATGAACGATGAGAGCGATCTAATCGCTTAAGTATGATGTTCATAAGGACACGTATATCGGCTAGTATTCGTGGTTCAATCATTGAGTGTAAAAATGTCAAGGAATTGCTGAAGGCTATTGATGAACAATTTGAGTCTTCAGATAAGGCCTAGCTAGCACCCTAATGACAAAGTTATTATCTATGAAGCTCACTAGTGTTAAAGGTGTGCGTGAGCACATCATGCAGATGAGGGACATAGCGGCTCAGTTGAAGTCTCTTGAGGTTGAGATGCCTGAATCTTTCCTTGTGCACTTTATTCTGAATTCCCTTCCACAACAATATGGACCTTTCAAAATTTCTTACAACACACATAAGCAAAAATGGTTAATAAATGAACTCCTGACCATGTGTGTTCAAGAGGAAGGGAGGTTACTAATGGAAATGGGTGAAAGTGCACATATGGCAACACAAGGAAAGAACAAAGCACAAGCCAAACAAAAGGGAAAGGGTAAAATACCTATCCAGACTGAGAAGAAAGAGTCCAAGTGTTTTTTCTGTAAAAAGAAGGGACACATGAAGAAGGACTGCAACAAATATAAGGCTTGGCTTGAAAAGAAAGGTAATCCAATCTCACTTGTTTGTTATGAATCTAATATGGTTGATGTTTGTCATAACACTTGGTGGATTGATTCTCGTTCTACAATCCATGTTTCAAATACCTTGCAGGGTTTTCTAAACCAAAGGAAACCAATGGCCAGTGAGCAATGCATCTATTCAGGAAACAAGATGCGTTCTCAAGTGGAAACAGTAGGGACGTGCAGATTAGTTTTAGATACTGGTTTTGTTTTGAATTTGGAAAGAACCTTTTATTTTTCATGTTACTCTAGAAATTTAATTTCAGTTTCAAGACTTGTACCACTTGGATTTTCTTTTGAATTTTATGAAAATGCTTTTCGCTTGCTTTATAAATCTAGTGTTGTTGGAAATGGGATGTTGATTGATGGTTTATTTCGAATTCATTTACAAAATAATATTTCAAATAGTATAATGCACGTCCAAGACAATGTAGGTATTAAACGATGTGTTATGAATGAAAAGTCCTCTATATTGTGGCATCGGAGATTAGGACATATCTCCATAGAGAGAATTAAAAGGTTAGTGAATGATGGAGTACTTAGTACTTTGGATTTTACTGACTTTGATACTTGTGTGGACTACATAAAGGGAAAGCAGACCAACAAGACAAAGAAAGGTGCCAAGAGGAGTTCAGACATATTAGAGATCATACATACGGACATTTGTAGTCCGGATATGGACTCATATGGTCAGAAATACTTCATCTCATTCATAGATGATTATTCACGATACATGTATCTCTACTTGCTTCATAATAAGAACGAAGCACTAGATGCTTTTAAAGTTTTCAAAGCAGAAGTAGAGAAACAATGTGGAAAGCAAATTAAGATCGTGAGATCAGATCGAGGTGGAGAATACTATGATAGATACACTGAGGATGGACAAGCGCCTGGTCCATTTGCAAGGTTTCTTGAAGAGCATGGGATTCAAGCCCAATACACCATGCCTGGATCTCCAGATTAGAATGGTGTAGCAGAAAGAAGAAACTGAACCTTGATGGACATGGTGCGGAGTATGCTTAGCAACTCCAAGCTTCCTAAATCCTTGTGGACCGAAGCTCTTAAAACGGCAGTGTATATATTAAACCGGGTTCCAACTAAAGCTATTCCAAAAACACCTTTTGAATTATGGAAAGGTTGGAAACCGAGTTTGCGACATATACGCGTTTGGGGATGCCCGTCTGAAGTAAGAGTTCATAATCCACAAGAAAAGAAATTGGACCCAAGGACTATAAGTGGGTATTTCATTGGATATGCTGAAAAGTCTAAGGGTTACAGATTTTATTGTCCATCACATGTCACTAGAATTGTGGAATCAAGAAATGCAAAGTTTCTTGAAAATGACTTGATTAGTGGGAGTGATCAATCTCGAAACGTAGTTTCTAAGAAGGATCATTCAGATATTCAGGCTCCCATTTCAAGTGACAAATTAGTTGTTGTTCATAACTTCCCTCAAGTTCAAATGGATGTTAAACAACCAATCATCGAAGCTCCACAAGTTGCTGATGACAATCCAGTAGATCCAGTTGTTCAACAATTACCAGAGACTGTTGAGCAACCAGTTGTGCAACATACTCCACAGGAGGATGTTGACACAACATTAAGAAGATCAACTAGAATGAAGAAATCATCAATACCTAGTGATTACGTTGTGTATCTACAAGAGTCTGACTATAATTTTGGAGCCGAAGATGACCCTGAAACATTTTCACAAGCCATGAGTTGTAGTAAATCTGAATTGTGGTACAATGCCATGAAAGATGAGTTGAATTCTATGGCATCTAATGGAGTCTGGGATCTTGTTGAGTTGCCTAATGGTGTAAAGGCCATTGGATGTAAATGGGTCTTTAAAACAAAGAAGGACTCATTAGGCAACATTGATAGATATAAGGCAAGACTCGTAGCTAAAGGATTTACTTAAAAGGAAGAAATTGATTACACAGAGACTTTTTCCCCCGTATCAAAGAAAGATTCTTTTCGTGTTGTTATGGCATTGGTTGCTCATTTTGACTTAGAACTACATCAAATGGATGTGAAAACAACATTCTTGAATGGAGACCTAGAGGAGGAGGTATATATAAAACAACCGGAAGGATTCTCCTCTTGTAATGGTGAGCATTTGGTGTGCAAGCTCAAGAAATCCATATATGGATTGAAACAAGCCTCCCATTAATGGTATTTAAAATTCCATGATGTCATCTCTTCATTCGGTTTTGTAGAAAACATCATGGATCAATGCATATATCACAAGGTTAGTGGGAGTAAAATTTGTTTCCTTGTCCTATATGTGGATGATATCTTACTTGCAACCAATGATAAAGGGTTGCTGCATGAGGTGAAGCAATTTCTCTCTAAGAAATTTGATATGAAGGATATGGGTGAGGCATCTTATGTCATTGGCATTAAGATCCATAGAGACAGACCTCAAGGTATCCTAGGACTGTCTCAAGAGACCTATATCAATAAGGTTCTTGAGAGATTTCGGATGAAAGATTGCTCACCAAGTGTAGCACCAATAGTAAAGGGTGACAAGTTCAATTTGAACCAGTGCTCGAAAAATGAACTTGAAAGGGAACAAATGCAAAACATTCCATATGCTTCAGCTGTTGGAAGCCTAATGTATGCTCAGGTTTGCACAAGACCTGACATTGCATTTGCAGTCAGAATGTTAGGAAGATATCATAGTAATCCGGGTATGGACCACTGGAGAGCTGCAAAGAAAGTAATGAGGTACCTTCAAGGGACTAAAGATTACATGCTTATGTATAGACGAACTGACAACCTGGAGGTAGTTGGTTATTCAGATTCAGACTTCGCTGGATGTGTTGATTCACGAAAATCAACATCTGGATATGTTTTCATGCTTGCTGGCGGAGCCATATCTTGGAGGAGTGCAAAGCAGTCTTTAGTTGCTACTTCTACCATGGAGGTTGAGTTCGTTTCTTGTTTTGAGGCTACCTCACATGGTGTATGGTTGAAGAGTTTCATATCTGGGCTTAGAATTGTGGATTCAATTTCAAAGCCATTAAGAATATACTGTGACAATTCAGCTGCGGTTTTCTTGGCTAAAAACAACAAAAGTGATAGTCGAAGTAAACATATCGACATTAAGTATTTAACCATAAGAGAACGTGTTAAAGAGAATATAGTGGTCATTGAGCACGTTAGCACTGAATTGATGATAGCAGATCCTTAACAAAAGGCATGCCACCAAAAGGTTTTAAGGATCATGTAGTGCGAATGGGACTTGGTTCCATCTTGTGAATTAGTTGTATGGACAACTTTTATTTGTAATGAAACTTTTATTCATTTGTTTTGTTTTCTCAATATTTGGTGCACATATTGGTTATTGAGAATAACAATAAATTTTAGACCTAGAATAAACATAAGGTTTATTCATTAAGTTATGTTATCACATATAGACTGATATTGAAGAGATGAAATATATTGTAATACATGGAAGATATTACTCATTCTTAGAGGACTTGTCGCCATGATTCATGTATTTTGTTTCTTTAATTTAAGTATAAGGATTCATAGATTATGGATGGAATAGCAAGTATAATAAAATATATGGACCAAGTGGGAGAATGTAAGTTTCCCACATAAGTTAACTACTTAGTCAGTAGTGTTTTATAGGAAATAAAAGACTTGAGGTTAGTTTCATAACCTCTTAAAACTTCCTATTGTGGTCCTATATTTTATTATCATTATCTAATAAATTTTAAATTATTTATCCATATCTACAAGTGATAACTATCCACTAATTGAATTACGTTTTTAATGGGAAGACGTATATAAAGAAAAAGATAGGGTATTGGGTCCCTAATCTGAGCATTCTGAAAAAACACACCATTAGTGAGTTTGCTTAATATTAGAAGATCAAATACGAAAGGTACGCAATTTTATCGTAGCTCAATATTTTCAGTATCAATGACTGGAGGTTAGTATCTTGTTCCACATTTATAATCTATGATGTGTTGTTTTCGGTGTTGACACATTAGATAAATCGATTAAGATTTCTTACAGCCCCTGTTTCACATACTCTGTTTCTGCTTTTAGCTGACATGCAGCCAATGCCGAGTGACGATAATGGAAGAAATGGAAATGGCTTGTCTCCAAAAGCATAAAAATGTAAGTCAAGATTCCGACAGGCAGTTTGCGTGCAATAATGAAAATGAAACGGTGGACTCAAGGAAAATTAACAGGTCTTCGCAGGGTCAAATAACCAGCAAAGAAATATAAGACTAAAAACATAAAAACTAAACCCGAAAACACCGATGAATCGAGATCAGAAAAGCTGTTCGGTGATAACCATTTGCCAGAGAAATTGAGTAAAAATCTTACGAGTTTAGTCGCAGGCAACCAGCAGAGGGAACTGTTAATCAATTATGATGCAACTATGTTTAAGAAAAGAGGAATGGGAACTGGAGTAGCCATTTAGAGATTGATAAAGGATAACTGTTTCAAGGAAGCTAATTTCTGTAGATTCTTTCATGGCAGAATGTGTGGCACTAAAAGAAGCTATAGTTTTTGCACTAGAAATGGGTATGACAGAGGTGGAAATGAGGGGGATTTTGCTTTAGTAACTGCTGCTGTAAAAGGATCTTACACCAAAATGTTTATAACTTCTGAGATTCACTTCCAGCCATTTACAGAGTCGTTGAAAAATCCTTGCACTATTCCAAATTTCTCTAGCTGCAACACGGTTTCGAAGGACATGTAGCGTATCTTCATCAGCAGTACCACAGATTTCACATAAAGGAGTTTGAGACATAAGAAATAAAGCCACCTCTGTGGCGCAGGAAGCTTCCACAGCCACCCAAACTTGAATCATCGTCCTCAAGTTCAATATGATTACAAACGTATTGTACTAGTTGATAGTTTAAGGTACACTGAAGGTAGGCTTTCATTGGTTATTTATTATATTTTGCAAAATTAAATTGGGTAACGGATTCTTCCAACGCATGGCATTGGTAGCACACTGGTAATAGTTAAAAGACACCATGAGTATTATCTTCATAGTTAATATTATTTTTTCGTTGGAAGGTAAAATGAAAGAAGAGAGATTCAAACCTTTGACTTGTCCATTCTTAAGGAAAGGCAACAAGCGTTAAGCCACGGCATGGTTATTAGCTTCGAAGTTAAATATACTTTGTCGACCAAAAAAATAAAGCTTCTAAAATAGGAAGAAAAATTAGAGGAAAGAGCAGATAAACTTTTGCACAAGAACACAACCCATCATCAATTTAATATTCAGCCTATGGCCCATCTGATATATAAATTTTGTGGGATTTCCTCTCCCCACATGAAGCCACGTCGCCTCCTCCTTTTTTGTCATCCTCAACCCTTCCATCCCTCCTTCATATGTGCTTTTGTTTGGGCAATTTGGGAAATCCATATCCTTTTGTCATCTGCAATTTCTGTGAGATTGGCTACCGTCAGATTTTGCTTCCCACATCGGTTGTTGGTTTCTTCTTTCACTCTTTGGTTATGGGCCGAGTATTCGAATTGCACAAGTGTGCTCCTTGTACAAGAACCTCTGACCCAAAATTTTCCATCATGATCCATTTCCGTATCAAAGAATCTTCTACCAGTTTCTACCAAATTTCGTATCCCCTATTTGCATTGATTGATTTTGGTTCTCTTTTGGCCAAAAGTTTTGCACCTTTTATTTTGCCTTTTACCTTCCTCTCTCTCTCTCTTGCTTTACTGTGTTCATTTTGATTAGAGCATCTAAGCAATGTTTTGCATTAAAACAAAAAAATTAACCTTTTTTAGAATAATTCGACAAATTGCTCTACCCTTGACTGATTTTTTTCCCTGTTCACTGAGCAAAATAATTGCAATTTTTTATAATAAATAATTACAAATTTATAAATGTTTCATAAGTTTTTTGCTTTATTTTTAACGCTATTCCTTCTATGTTACATGCTTTTCTTCCCATGCTTAGGAATGAACTTATTTGTCTTACAGCATTTAATGCAAGCCAAATCATAATAATTGATGATAGTACCTCTTCACAATACACTATGTATGATGACATCGACATAAAACCGAATTTCTTCATTAGATTTGTAACCAAACATCCAAAGATTTGGTTGAATAGTGACAAAAACAAATATATAAACATCATGCATATTGGTATGTAGATAATGTTTTCAAAATTTTAAGTGATTTAATGTTTTATTTTATTTATTTTTTTTTCTTGACTCTTAATATTTTTGAAAAATTTTTATAAGAAATATTTGTCATTACACTTGGTTGAAGTTATATTCAAATATAAGCAGTTCGTAGCTCAAGTAGAAAATCAAAATATTTTAGCAAATGCTCAATCGTCTTTCAATACATTTAGACCAGCCATAATTAATTTTTTTCTGTTGGTTTAAAACAATTTGATTTCGACAAAGATATCATGATTGGCTATTGTTGTCTATTTGTGCAAGTTCTATCGTTGATCTTCAAAATCACAATTTATTGTTACTGCTAATTTAGGATTTTTAGGAACATTTAAGTTCCTGTTCTTTGTTGATTTGAACAAAAAAAAAACATGTTTAACTAGCATTTCTATTTCTGTTTCTTTTTCCCGCTCTTAGGATTTGGAGAGGTTGTCAAACAGTGGTCCTTATCCAAACCTCTTAACTTCTGTAAAGATTTATGTTTGTATATTTCAATGCATGTTGGATTAAAAAAACATGTCTAAATTAATGCTGCGATGCGCGGGCCTCCATTCTAGTATATCATTAAAATTGTGCGCTTTTTTTTTTTCTAATTTGAATACATACTAACAAGGAATATATATGGCAACATTTGGGTCGAATCAGGTCGGCATTGCTGGCTAGGGATGGCAATGGGTACCCTATAAACGGGTACCCGGTGCTACCCGACCCGTTTAAGTAGGATTAGGGTAGTGTATAATCGGGTTCGGGTAAGGAAATTACTACCCGTCACGGGTTAGGGTAGGGTTCGGGTAGTTACCTTAGGGTACCCGCTACCCGAACCCGATTATAAATAATAATTAATTAATACAATACTTATATTTTTTATATATCAATTATTTATTATTAATGTTTTATTTATTTAAATTAAATCATTATATATTATAATTAAAATTTTTAACTTTAATTTATTGTTATGAGTTAAATTAAATTTATTAATATAATGTTTTAATTAAGTTATTCTAAAATTAATTTTAATTTTAAATTTAAAAATCAAACTTTGACTTAATAAACGGGTAGTTAAACGGGTATTTATATTTTATAGGGTTAGGGTTCGGGTAGCATAAATAAAAATAATCGGGTAGTTAATCGGGTTAGGGTATTATTAAAGTTAATCGGGTTCGGGTTCGGGTATCCCAAATCTAACGGGTACCCGACCCGTTTACATCTCTATTGCTGGCATTGTTCATCCTCGAGACCCAAGCCTGGAAGGAAGGTTCCTTCGGGTATCTTTCGAATGTCACTTCGACTTGGGCCTAGCCGTAAACCATTCAACTAATACTACTATAGTAATTTCTGAAAGATGCATGCATCCTTTTCCTAACCCCAAAGGTCGTCAATTTAGTTGCCATATCAACATAAGATTCGTCAAAGCTAAAAGAAAAATATAGTAATCGTGCACCATTAAAGATTAAATTTTGATCGTCGAAATAAAAAATGTAACATCGTATGTATTAACAGATCAGGAATCGGTGATAAGCATATAAACTAAATCAATATATTAATATTATCATGAATGTAAATATGTAATTTGGAATGCAAAGAAAAATATGAACCGTCAATATTTTTAATTTTATAGGCTTATATTATTGAAATTTGTAGAGTCTAATAGGATCTCCATGAATATGACATTTACATAAGTTAACACGGATTTATGGTGCAAGGATCCGTTAATGAAACTCAGTTATTTTTTTTAGTGGAAACTTAATTAATTGAAATTGTTTTAGTTAACGTAAAAATTTTCTTGTAAAAAGATTTTAAAAGATTAGTAAAAAAAAACTAATTGCCTGGTTTCTACTTTTGGTTCTGTTTGGATTAAAGACAATCATCAATTACTTTTCACCCATAAATAAGAATGGAAAGGATATTTCCAAATAGCCAAACTGCGTAAAAACTCCCATGTGATCTATTCTCTCCCTAGTTTGTTCTCCTTGTTAAAGATTTTTTATTGATGCATTTGTTCTACGATTTCCAGAGTATGAGAATCCTTGAAACATTTCCCGGAGCCCATGTTCGTTAAGAAGAACCACACGATCTAGTACAATGTGCCCTCATGCTCAAGGCCAAGGGCACCGAGGCTAGATTCCATAATGGGCATCCTAATTACAGGAAGGCAAGTTTCATGTCTCTGTACCAATGCCTCGCACGATTTTATTAAGAGATTTGGACAGAGAACCTTACTAGAGCCAGATCACACATTGGAGATAAATAGTATGTGTTTCTCCCAATCAGATTGCAATACATTTTGATACACGAAATTCATCTAAGCAGGAACAGCTTCATTGACTCTGCCATTGTCTGATGGTGTCAAGATGCCATAGTATTCAACCAGCACTTTCCAGCCACCAGGGCACATAAATCCATCAGGGGGGGTTCTCTTTGTCTTTGCAAGTGTCCGCATCTGTAGAATGACCGCAAGCATTTTTTGAGATAGAAGTTATTTGCAAACAACTAAGATTGAAATCAAAATTATGTCTTTCTCGCTCGTGTTTATATTTCTTTTTTTCAACTATTTCTTGTGATTTTTATGATACTGGATGTTAAAATCTAGTCAATAGTAATAATAGGAAAAAGAAGGCACCTTGGTGCCTGATATGAAGAGGAAGTCTTAAGCCCTTGAGGGATCAAAGAAAGCCATTTTGCCTTGGGTCTTATCATACGCAGCAACCTGCAATTAAAACCGGGGATTTAACATTTTATGCCACGAGTAGTATCTAATAGGAAAGATATGCAAAGAATAAATTCTTTGAATTAAAATCGATTCCCTGCTTCTGCTTGCTGGACTGTTCTGGCTGTCGTGCTAACGTTGCGTAGACTGGTGAGTTTGAAGTAGAACGTGTAAGAATAAATATGTTGATCTTGAACATATTTCTAACAATAAAAATCAAGTAATGCAGAAAACAAATAACCATACCTCCAGCCATTGTCAAGTGCGATATATGTATTCGATTTCTCACTAATCCTCTTCTGACTTAGATGGTATATCGTCTCTGAATTGAAGAGATTAGTCAGGACCAAGTACAGCTCTTATATAGTCGTTCTTCCATCAAGAACAGCTGTCCGTTACCACTGCATTAATGACTGTCATTACTATTGCATTAATGTCTGTCCGTTACTGTTGACACCTAATTTTGTCCCATTTTTGTTATTATTTTTCTTTATATATATTTGTATTTATTTTTTATTATTATTTGTTTTATTATTATTTTTAGCATTATTATTATTATTATTATTCTTCTTTTTTTATTATTATTACTATTTATATTATTATTATTATTTTTATTCTTATTTTTATGTTTTTTATTTTTATTTTTATTTTATTTTGTTTTTTTTGTCCAATCTGTCACCCGTCCACTAGCTCCTGCCACCGGCAGGTCTGCCACAGCCAGCTACTCTGCCAGCCGTCCCATCTCCACCAACTCCTGCCAACCCATCTCCCCAGACCGTCCCATCTCCGCCAGCTAGCCACCTCTCCTGTCTACCCATCCCAACATGGCATCATCCCCACTACAAAGCCCCTAACCCTCTCCCATCCGAAAAAAAAAAAGAAAAAAACCCTCCCTCTGCCTCTGACGAAGACCAAACCCAGCAATCGTAACCCTCACCAAATCCTCACCCTCAACCCCAAAACAGAAACCCCTCACATACACCACCACCTGAACCACGGCCACTGCCCGAGACCCATGGCCACCATTCCCCTCAAACACACTCACCACCAAACCCCTCAAACACCCTCACCATCACCACGGCCACCCAAACACAAAACCAACCCCAAACCCTAGAACCGAGACCCTTAGGATCTCAGATCTAGGAACCCTAGTTCTAAAACCTACAAAAGAAAACAACCACAAAACACACACATACCAACAACCATCATCATCCCCAAATCATCCGAAACCATCAACAAAAAAAAAACAAAAAAAACAAAACAAAACAAAAAAAGGAGAGGAGACCGAGGGTTTCAAAGTCAGATCTATAGGGTTAGAGGGCTTTTTGAGAGAATCTGAGGTCGAAATCGAAGAGAGGAGGTAAAAAAACTTGGGAAAGAGGGAAGCTTTTTGGTTTTTGTCGCCGACGAACGGTGGCCGGCGGCCGCAAACGGTGGATCCGACGCCGGATTCTGGGCAGGAGAAGAGAGAAAGGCAGAGAGGGGAGAGATTTTTTTTGAGAAATCTGAAAAAGTGAGACAAAAAAAATAATAAAGGGGGATTTATAGAAGAACAAGACGACGTCGTTTTGGCCCTTGGAGAAGATCCGCGCGTTGACCCGACCCGAAACCCGGGATCTGCGCACCCGGCTGGTGACCCGCGCGCTTGACCAGGCGACCCGTGTTCTGACCTGATCCGACCCGCGATCCTACCCGTCCGTGGTCTGTTGGGCCTTCAGACTTGGGCCCACTCCAAGTTGGTTTTTTGGGCTGTTTTGAAAAGGTTTCCTTTGGGCTCTTAGCCCAAACCAATTTAAGTATATTTCTTTTAGTTTTTGTAATTTTATTATTATTATTATTATTATTATTATTATTATTATTATTATTATTATTATTATTATTATTATTATTATTATTGTTATTGTTATTATTATTATTATTGCATCTTGTGAAATAAAAGCTTTTGAAAAATTTTTCTTTATTTTGCATTTTCATTAATTATTATCATTGATTAGAAAACATATTTAAAAAAAATATATATAAAAATAATAAAAATAATGAAATTTAAATTTGAGCATAATAATAAAATCTAAATTCAATTAAACAATGTCCTATGATGGGATGCTACGGAAGTCACAAGTAGTGATTCCTAGCTGATCCCTAGGTGAGAGAAATCCTACTAAATGTTGCCAAAAGTATTGGAATATTTAGTATGATTTTTCAATAATTTAAATTTTTATTAAAAATGAAAATGAATAAGTTTTTTTAAAACGAAGAAATATAAATAATAAAAAATAAATAATGAAATTTGAAATAAAAAAATTCATTTGCATCATTTTTATCTGTTTGCATCATATGCATTCATGATAATTTTTCGAAATAGATGTGAGCCCTTCCGAGGATGAGATTCTGTAGAAGTCACAAGTAGTGATTCTTAAGAAATCTCTAGGTGAGGAAAATTATTTCAAATGCTGCCAAAAGTATTGGAGTATTTGATTTAATTATTCAATACAAAAAAGGTTCACATTTACTTTCGAAAAATAAAATAAAACAAAATAAATTTGCAAATAAAAAATGATTTTGGATAAAAAGGTTGGAATAAAAAAGGAATTAATTTTAAATATTAAATTAAGATCATTTTATTAAAACAAAAAGGATAACACATGATTATTATGGTACCGTTTTTAACGGGCGTCGTGAGGGTGCTAATCCTTCCCCACGCGTAACCGTACCCCCGAACCCAATTTTTGTTTTCGCAGACCAAAGATTTTCTTTTTAATAAAACTTAATTGATTTTGAGATTTTGTTGAAAAGATAAACGTTTTCAGGTGGCCAATCACACCTAATAAAAAAGATTGGTGGCGACTCCCATGTTTTGTTTTTAAACGCTTTTTTCGAAAATCGTCGAGCGCGAAGCCGTTACGACAGCTTGGCGACTCCACTGGGGACGCTTTTTGAGGGTCAAGCCATTCATTAATCATGTGTTATCCAAAGTTTTAATTTAATAGTCTTGATTGATATTTAAACTTAATTCACGTGGATTTTGAAAATAATTTTGTTTGCATTTGCATTCTATGTTATTTATTTTATGTTTTATATTTGTATATATTGTTATTAATAAATTGTTTGGACATATAGCATTAGAGTCGTAGTGTGATGAATGATTGGTGTCTTCCCTCATGCACACACTTGCACTTGCATCTGCATAACATGAGCTCTATACCCGAGTTCCGTCCTTCTTAGGAGGGAGTAGAGTACCTTTGCTCTCGTGAGGTAATCACCTCCGCAATGGCAATCGAAATACTCCCACTCAAATTAAATCTTACTAGTCCAGTGTGGACGTCAGTGAGGTATAATTTGGGAACCTTAAGATCTTTAGATCCTAACCTAGCATATAGAAGTACCTAAGAAGCCAGTTTTAGGTAGAGTCATGTCCGATTTTTGAAATTAGGACACAAGAGGGAACATTATTTGATCCCATTTATTGCATCAATAATAAAGGTACTATGGGTTTTGGTTTGAATTGTTTTTCTTGTTTTTCAAAAAGGATTTTTTTAAATAATAAAATTGTGGAAAGAAATTTTGTAAAATAAAAATAAATCTAAGGTTTTTTTTTAACAAAAAAGGTGTGAGAAAAACAATAAAACAAACTTTTCTTTCAAAACAATGAGAATGATTTTTCTTGGAGAATAAAAAGAGGAGAAGGATTTCTTTCAAAGATATAGACATAAAAATGGGAATAAATAGAAAAATGCACTCTATAAAGCAATAAAAAAGAAAGTTGACATTTTTCTAAAGGTAAAATAGAGTCAACAAAATCTTTCCTTGATTTTTATCCCTTTTTCTGAATAATTTAAAGAATAAGTTGACCAAAAAAAAAATGAAGAAAAAAATATTTTTATTTTATTTTTGGGTCGTATAGGAAATTTAACGAAAATATAAAAACATTTGAGTTTTTCTTGAATAAAAAGATGTCAACAAAAATTGTCCTTGAATTTATTTGGTAAAGAATTTAAAGAATAATTTGATTGGGAATAAAAATGAAATAAAAATAATTCTTGAAAAAATCTACTAGAAAATGTGAATTTTTTTAAAAAAAAAATGAATAAAATTTTTTTTTGTCTGGTACACAAAAAAAGAAAAAAGAAAAAAAAAGGGGAGAAAAAAGGATGAAAAAAGGCGTGAAGAGTGTTTAGTTTTAGTTAAAAATTATGTTTTTCTTCGTTCCTCTTTGCATACGGACTCAGCAGCAATAGAATTTGTGTCTAGGTACTATGTATACAAGCATTCATTTTTAAGCATATTAGCATCATATATCATTTTAATTTCATATCATTTTGACATTATCGTGTCTACATGTATTGAAGATCATGTTAGGTGCATTTTAGGATCATACAAGTGAAATAAAACAGAATTTGATTTTCATTTATAATTGGATTTTGCATAGATTGCATTTCGTATATACATGTCTTTCACCAATGCATCATTGTTGTATCATATCTCATGCATTTTTACATTGCATTTCAAAGAGAAAGAAATTCTTTCTGATTTTTATGAAAAAAGAAACTCTTTGGAACATTTTTTGGGGCATAAAAGGATTCTTTGATTTTTTAACTTGTCATTTTTACATGTTTCAGATTTGATTTTTCAAGATGATATGTAAACTTGTCAAACAGGAGGGAATTTTCAACAAAAATTTTTGTGTATTTTACTTTGCTATACCATTAATTGTTGTAAATAGATTTCTTGAAAATATAGTGAAAATTTTCCATATACATTTTTTATTTTGATTTGTCATTGTATTTGATATATATAAATGGCATTGATTGATTCTTTTTGTAAAGAAATCACATTTTTTTTTAAAAATATATATAATGATTCAAATAAAGCCTCACATGACTAAACCGAATGATCAAAGAAGTTGAACAAAATGACAAAATAAAGAAAGATTGAAGAAAGTTTTGAAAAATTGGTGATCATTATCAGAAAAATTCATCCACTACCTTCGCTAATTGTTTTCATGCCCTAAAATTCTTAAAAGGCCTTCAGGCATTTGAGGGGCAAAAACTTGAACTCAAATGATCCATTTTCATCTGATCACAATATGCCATTACAGTGTGATGACCTTCACCTGGGCAATGAACAATGAAATAATCAATTTGATAAAATTCATTTTTGGATTCCTTGAATAATCAAGCATGACACTCTTTTAAATTTGAATTTTGGTAATTTGATATGTATCAAAACTATGCCAGAAATTCATACTTGGCAGAATTGCCTAATTTTGTTTGAAGAACCATAAACCATGAGATTCCTTAGGCCATTTCTAAATCTTTGATTCATTCATGTGACTGAAACCAAGATTGAGGAGGACAAAGTATCATACCCTTAACTTGCCCAAATGATGCAATACCTTTTTCCTCTCTCGGTAAAAATACCATGAGCAACCCAAAGTTGAATATGCTAATTCCAACAGTTTTCACTAGCTTGTGGGCATTTTGTAGCAATATTTTGTTGTTGCATGAGTTTTTTTTTTTAAAAAAAAGAATGAAAAAAAAGGCAAAAAAAAAAGAAAAAAAAAGTGAAAAAAAATGAAACAAAAAAAAATGAAAGAGAAAAATCGATTGTGACATCATGCACTCAAGATATTCGAATGATTCCATACAACAAAAAAGAGAGAGAGAGATAGAAAGAAAGAGAGAAGAAGAAGAAGAAAATGCCAAAATATGAAAATATCCAAGAAATTCAATTCAGAAAAACAAAAAAGCCAGAAAGACAAAATGTTTGACCCTTTTGGCTCATGGAAACTTTCGTCAATTTAAGTGACCATGTTTGAAATGACAAATGGCCATCTTTCACCATCCTTTTCACAAATCTAAAATTTATCCATTTGCTACCCTCTTTGGGCCTTATAAATTCTTTTTAAATAAACCTTAACCAAGGATCACCCTCCACATCGGGGGGCACATATACAAAAATCTTGTCCAAGAGTACGAATGACTGGCCCTAATTCTAAGTCAAAATGGTTTATCATGTTAAGGGGCAAATGTGAGGTGAATTAGCTTTACAAGATTTTGATTTCACTCCATAAAGTAAAAAAAAAATGAAGAAAAAGAAGAAGAAGAAGAAATTGCAAGAAAGAAAAAGAAAAAAAAGAGAAAATGAAATGAAGGAGTGGCAAAATAAGAAATAAGAGGACAAATGAATTGAATAAATCTTTACATTATACTAAATGATCCTTGGTTGATCACCCTTAAACATATTTTTGGGCCTTATTATCCATTCTTTCAGAACCCCGAAACCTGGCCTACATTACGTACCTTGAAAAGTCCATTTCGATCAAACGTGGATACTTAAACTGAAGGGTTTTTCCTTGATGAATTATCATAACCAATGAAGCACTTCGCTCATTTCTCAACCAAGATTATTCTTCGAGAATCTTCACAACCAAATTTGGATGAATTTTGAATTCTTAAGTGCATGATGCAACAATTACAAAAAAAAAAGAAGCAAAAAAAAAAAGAAAAGAGGACGGGGCTTTAGGGTGAAAACCCCCCAAAAAAAAAGGGCAGTCTAAAGCCAAAACGAAAATATTTGTGAGGTCATTCATAGTGCTGGCAAGGTCAAACAAGAAGTGACATTGCGAAATAATTTTGAGACCCATGAACATCTAAGGCCCTTAAGAGAATGTCCATTTTGATGATGCGTCAAAGGGATTGATGTAAAATTTTGAACCTACTCTCCATTCCCAAACAACCCAGCAAAAGCTTCGGTCCATTGTGGCTAGTTTTGACAACTATCAAAATACATAAATTGAAAATTAAAGGAGTGTCAAATTTTGTCTGCATTTCAAGATAAACCTTTTTGTAAAACCATGATTTGCAAGGAATTCATCATTTTTTGAAAAACCTGTGTTTCATTTGTGAGCCCAAATGAAAGAACATTCATTCCCTTCTTCACTGAGTTGTGAGCTTTTTCTTGATGGACTAAACGTTGATGTGTGAAAACCACCTGATCCATTTAATGAGGATAAATTACCTTCCCCCCACACCTACCTAAATAGTGATCACCAATCTTCAAGAAACTCAAATGATAATTCTTTGTTGCATTTATGTTTAACTTTCTTTGATCATGATTATGTGGGGCAATCTTGTGAAATTAAAAAGTTTTGGATAGATAAACGTTTTCAAAAATAAAAGCTGTTTATCTTTTGAATCTGAAAATGGGAAGGATGCTTGAGGCAATTTTGTTTGAAATTTTTTCGATTGCTAATCAAAATTCTGATGGTGTTTCAAGCAGAAATGAGAGAGAATTTAATAATTATTGTGGTGTAAAGAATTTCTTGTGCCATTTTGGGGGAAATTTTTGTTAGGAAAAATTTTGATTGTAAAATGAATTCTTATGGTGTTTCAAAAAGTAATAGTAAATAAAAATGTGATGATTGTCTTGGGGCAACCTTTATGGCACAGTAAAAAAATGGCTTCAAGTGATGGGACAAATACTTTAAGGTAAGGTAGAGGAGAAATCAAAAATGAAAAAGTTTTGGTCAACAAGAAGAGAAACTCGAAAGAAAATTTTGGATAATTGCATTTGCATGAAGCATTTACATTTGCATCTTGATAGAATTCGTTTGCATTCGCATCATGACAAAAGTTGTCTATATCTAAATCATAATAGTTGGCTATTCATTAACATTATTGATAAAGAATTTTGCATTGGCATTGTTATTATTGCATTTGCATTTGCATAAGTGATCATTGCATCTGCCAAACATTGAAAATGTGAATATATGAGTTTTTGGATTGAAGAAAAAATAATTTAAAAAAGAGAAGAAAAAGAAAAAGAAGAAAAAGAAAAAAAAAGAAAAAGAAAAAAAGAAAGAGAAAAAAAGATCATTAACATCATTGATAAAGAAATTTGCATTGGCATTGTTGATATTGCAATTGCATTTGCATCAGTGATCGTTGCATCTGCCAAATATTGAAAAATGTGAATATATGAGTTTTTGGATTGAAGAAAAAATAATTTAAAAAAGAGAAGAAAAAGAAAAAGAAGAAAAAGAAAAAAAAAGAAAAAGAAAAAAGAAAGAGAAAAAAAGATCATTAACATCATTGATAAAGAAATTTGCATTGGCATTGTTGATATTGCATTTGCATTTGCATCAGTGATCATTGCATCTGCCAAATATTGAAAAATGTGAATATATGAGTTTTTGGATTGAAAAAATTAAAAAAAAAAAGAGAAGAAAAAGAAAAAAGAAAAATGAGAAAAAGTTAAAAAAAAAAAAAGAAGGATGGAAGAGATAAAAGGAAATTTCTTGTTGAAAATAATAAGGTGATGAAGATGTAGTTTGATAAGAAAATGAGAGATTTATTTTAAACACATAAAAGAAAAAGCAAAAAAAAAAAAGAAGAGCTTTTGGAAAGTGAGAAAGTCAAACAAAGAAGAAGAAAAAAAATGAGAAAAGATAAGTAGAATGTTTGAGAAGATAAAAAATAATTAAGAGAGTTTCCACATTTGGAACATTTGAAAAATACCATAAATTGAGAGCCTTTGAGATGAATGAACAAGTCATTGAGTTTGAGTTTTGAGGAAAAGAAAATACCAAATACAAAGGAGCAATATTCTTAAAAAAAAAAAAGAAAAGAGTTTTTGTGAGCATGAGATGAAAATTTAAGCCCGATGTAGTTGGCACCGTTGTGTGGTATTAAGCCCAGTGAAATCGGCACATTATGAGATGAAATTGTTAAGCCCAGTAAAGTTGGCACCCAAAATGAAAACTTAAGCCCAACGTAGCTGACACTTAGATGAGGTTAAGCCCGATGTAGTTGGCATCGTTGTATGGTATTAAGCCTAACAAAATCGGCACATTATGCGATGAAAATTTTCAAACAAAAGTCAAATTTTTGGGTGTGAATCCCTAAGTCAAAATTTTCGGATGTGAATTCCCGAAACCAACAATCGGACGAGAAATTCCCGATATGAAATTCCAGATGAGAATTCCTGGACGTTTGAGTGTGAATCCCCAAGTCAAAATTTCGGATGTGAATTCTCGAAATCAACAATCGGACGAGAAATTCCCGATATGAAATTCCAGATGAGAATTCCTGGACGTTTGGGTGTGAATCCCCAAGTCAAAATTTCGGATGTGAATTCCCGAAACCAACAATTGGACGAGAAATTCCCGATATAAATTATCCAGACGAGAATTCTTGGACATTTGAGTGTGAATCACCAAGTCAAATTTTCGGGTGTGAATCCCCAAGTCAAAATTTCGGATGTGAATCCCCGAAACAAACACTCGGACGTGAATCCCCAAAACAAATTTTTCAGATGTGAATACCTGAATTTTCGGATGTGAATTCCCGAAACAAACACTCGGATGTGAATTCCTGAGACAAAATTTCTATATGTGAATTCCTAGATCTTTGGATGTGAAATCTTTCAAAAATTTAAAGTTTCACTGCCTCTGCTGCAAGAGGAGCACATTTTCAGAAAAAGATTTAAAGTTTCATCGCCTCTGCTGCAAGAGGAGCACATTTTCATGAAGAATTTAAAGTTTCATCGCCTCTGCTGCAAGAGGAGCTCATTTCAGAAAAAAGAATTTAAAGTTTCATCGCCTCTGCTGCAAGAGGAGCTCATTTCAGAAAAAAAAAAAAGAAAGAATTTAAAGTTTCATCGCCTCTGCTGCAAGAGGAGCATATTTCAGGAAGATTTAAAGTTTCATCGCCTCTGCTGCAAGAGGAGCTCATTTCAAAAAAAAAAAGAAAAGAAAGAATTTAAGGTTTCATCGCCTCTGCTGCAAGAGGAGCACATAAAAAAAACACAACAAAAAAAACAACAAAAAAAACAAACAAAAAATGGATGATTTGAATTTAAAGTTTCATCGCCTCTGCTGCAAGAGGAGCGCATACAAAAAGGAAGAAGGAAAAAAGGAGAAAGAAGAAAAAGAAAAAAGGAAGAAAAAAGAAGAAAGAAAAAAAAAAGAGAAAAGGAGAGAAATGAGTCATAAGCTGGACAAAATTACAGTCAATTGTCTTTGCTCTATTCCTGATCCTCAGCAATGAGCAAAGAGGGGCAGCTGTTGACACCTAATTTTGTCCCATTTTGTTATTATTACTATTATTATTATTTTTATTACTTTTATTATTATTATTATTATTATTATTATTATTATTATTATTATCATTATTTGTTTATATTTTTATTATTATTTGTTTTATTATTATTATTATTATTTTTATTTTTATTTTGATTTTTTTTGTCCAATCCATCAATCACTTGACACCACTGCCGGTCACCAACTCTGCCCCCATCCCATCCTCACCAAACCCCATATACCAGTCCCTTCAAAAACCCTAGACCTAATCCCTTCTAGAAAAAACAGACCATTTGGTCACTGCAAAGGAAGACCCTTCCCATACTAACCAAACCCTCACCGAGCATCACCACTCACCCCACACCGAACCGTCCAAAACCAAAAGCCCTAACCACCACTGCCTCTCTACCAGAACCGAGACCCTTATCAAGCACCACCATTTTTGGCCTCACTTCCTCACCATCAAGCCTCACCCGAAACAACACAACAACAACCGAAACATAACACTGAACCCAAGATAGCCTAGACTAAACACACGCGCACAGTCAAAAACCGACAACCACCAGCCACAACCAAATTAGCAGCAAAAAAAAAAACCAAAAAAAAACAAAAAAAAAGGAAACGAAAAGGGTGCGTCGGTTCAGGGGTGTAGGTCTCGAGGTTTGGTGAGGAAAAGGTTTCGGAATAAGAGAAGTGCATATATGAAAGAGGAAGGCGTTTTGAACGGCGGAAGAAGGCAGATCTGGGCTTGAAAGCCGACGGCTTTAGCTCCAGATCTAAGGCTTTTTAGGAGGTTTTTGGGAAACCTAAACCGAGGGATAGAAAGAGCACGTAGAGAGCTTTCGAAAGGTGGGGGCTTTTTCGATTTCCGGCCATCGGAGGCGGCGGTGGACGGCGGCCGGGAATCGCCCCGGCGGAGAGCCTTCAAAGGCTCCGATTTTTTTTTAGACAAAGGAAGGGTGAAAATGAATAAAAAAAAAAGATGGCTTTTATAAAAAATTTTGGCGACCCGCGTGCTCGACCCGGATCCGACCCAGGACCCGCGCACCCGACTCGCAGAGCAGGATCCGCGTGTCGACCCGACCCGGTCGCGTCCGACCCGCTCCGCTCCAGCCCACCTACCCGACCAGCAGCTTGGGCCTTGCTATTTGGGCCTGCCTTTGGGCTCTTTTGAGAGCTTCCTTTGGGTCCAAGCCCAATTCCGTTTTTGGTATGTTTTTTTCGTTTTTTATTTGCTTATTTATTTATTTATTTGTTTTGTTAAAAGAAAAAATTTTAATTAGGAAATTAAAATTAAAAAAATTAATTAAAATTTTTTTTTTAAAATTTAAAAAAGGAATATTATTATTATTATTATTATTATTATTATTATTATTATTATTATTATTATTAATGTTGGTGTTGTTGCTTTTATTTTTTATTATTATTATTATTATTATTATTATTATTATTATTATTATTATTATTATTATTATTATTATTATTATTAATGCATGTTGTAAAATAAGAAATTGGAAAATTTTCTTTTACTTGTATTTATTATTATTATTGATTAGAAAGCTTATTTAAAAATAAAGAAAAATAATAAGATTTAAATATAATTAAATGAAATGTCCGATGATGGGATGCTACGGAAGTCACAAGTAGTGATTCCTAGCTGATCCCTAGGTGAAAAGAGTCATACTAATTGTTGCCAAAAGTATTGGAATATTTAGTATGATTTTTCAATAATTTAATTTTTTTTGTTAAAAATAAAAATAAGTTTTTAAAAGAAAATTAATAATAAATTTTAAATTTAATTAAATGAAATGTCCGATGACGGGATGCTACGGAAGTCACAAGTAGTGATTCCTAGCTGATCCCTAGGTGAGAAGAGTCGTACTAGATGTTGCCAAAAGTATTGGAATATTTAGTATGATTTTTCAATAATTTAATTTTTCGTTAAAAATAAAAAATAAACCCTTTTTTAAAAAAAGAAAATAAAAAAAGAAATAAATGATAAATTTTAAATTTAAATAAATGATTTTTCCGATTATGGGATGCTACGGAAGTCACAAGTAGTGATTCCTAGCTGATTCCTAGGTGAGAATAGTCGTACTAATTATTGCCAAAAGTATTGGAATATCTAGTATGATTTTTCAATAATTTAAATTTTTATTAAAAATGAAAATGAATAAGTTTTTTTAAAACAAAGAAATATAAATAATAAAAAATAAATAATGAAATTTGAAATAAAAAAATTCATTTGCATCATTTTTATCTGTTTGCATCATATGCATTCATGATAATTTTTCGAAATAGATGTGAGCCCTTCCGAGGATGAGATTCTGTAGAAGTCACAAGTAGTGATTCTTAAGAAATCTCTAGGTGAGGAAAATTATTTCAAATGCTGCCAAAAGTATTGGAGTATTTGATTTAATTATTCAATACAAAAAAGGTTCACATTTACTTTCGAAAAATAAAATAAAACAAAATAAATTTGCAAATAAAAAATGATTTTGGATAAAAAGGTTGGAATAAAAAAGGAATTAATTTTAAATATTAAATTAAGATCATTTTATTAAAACAAAAAGGATAACACATGATTATTATGGTACCGTTTTTAACGGGCGTCGTGGGGGTGCTAATCCTTCCCCACGCGTAACCGTACCCCCGAACCCAATTTTTGTTTTCGCAGACTAAAGATTATCTTTTTAATAAAACTTAATTGATTTTGAGATTTTGTTGAAAAGATAAACGTTTTCAGGTGGCCAATCACACCTAATAAAAAAGATTGGTGGCGACTCCCATGTTTTGTTTTTAAACGCTTTTTTCGAAAATCGTCGAGCGCGAAGCCGTTACGACAGTTACCATTGCATTAATGTCTGTCCGTTACCATTGTATTAATGTAAAAAACGTAACGGCTATCTGTTACCATTGCATTCAATATCAAAACGTATTGGACCATTAATATGCATAATGACCATTAATATGCATAATGAAGAAAACGTTACAATCTCCCACTTGGTCCATATGTTGAATTAAGCATTGAATAACTTACTTAAGAAACAAACACATGAATCATAGTGATAAGTTCTCTAAGAACGAGTATTATCATCTATGTATTACAATGTATTTAATTTCTCAAGTACTACACTTAATGTGGCAACAATTAACTTAATGAATAAACCCTATGTTTATTCTTGGTCCAGAATAAAATATATATTTTCTCAAATAAATTAAGGTGCACATGAACATGAGAAAATATCTGAATGCATAAGAGTTTCATTAACATACTGAATGTATATACAAATTATAAAGAGGAAACAATCCCCATTTTATCCACAAGATCCTTGTATTTCGTTAGTGGCATGCCCTTAGTCAAAGGATCGGCAATCATTAACTGTGAAATCCCTAATTTCCATGTATTCCTCCATGTTTGTAAAGTATTTCAATCTAATATGATTAAATGAGTATGAAGTTGATGTGTAAGTGAGGCATAAATGATGTATGAATGATGTATGGAACATGTAAGAAATTTATGTAACAGACGTAAGGCGGCTATGTCCGCATGTTTTATGATGTTTGTGTGTGGTTTGGAAAGAAACACCAGCTGATTTCATGCAGGAAAAATGACATTTTCGGACTTGTCTCCTAGTGCCAATTAGGTTAGGAGCAGCCGACTGCCTTAAGTAGCAGCCGACTGCCTAGAAACAACCAAAATGCCGTTTTTTGAAAACCTACTCAAACCAGTCGACTGCTATGTAAGCCAGTCGACTGCTATTTACCCAGAAGCATTCTGTTTCAAACCAGTCGACTGCTATTTGCCAAAAATGCATTCTGTTTCAAAACCAGCCGATTGCCTATATGACCAGTCGACTGTTATTTGCTAAGAAGCATTCTGTTTGAAAACCAGTCGACTGCTATATAGACCAGTCGACTGCCCCCATGTATTTTCAAAGATGAAAATATCGAAATTTCAAATAAAAAAATAATTTCGATAAATGAAGTTATAAAGCAGCAGCCGACTGCCCTATATGAAAAGAGAATTTCAAAGCCAAAATGGTTTAAACACTAAAGTGTTTTCTGAAAAGAAAAAGTATATTATAAATGTTTTGAGACTATGGATTGCGTGATAATTATGCATTTCTGATGGTTGAGAGACTCTGATCAAGTCCTCAGTAATATGTAAGTTAAGCGAGGAACCCTAGTCCGGTCCTCAAGACCATAAGTGACACCCGACTAGTGCTCACTGTGGTATTATTAAGGCAGGAGAGAATCCCTGACCTATACATGGTATACCAATGTACTAATGCATGATTAGAGTCATATAAATGGGTATAAAGGATTTATATGACGATACAATCGCTTAAATAATTGTACATAGTCTCCATCCTATTTCAAAGGATATACGATGTATGTTTTAAAGTATGATATGAAGTATGATGTTTTAAAGAAAGAAGTTTAAGTATGATGTTTTAAAGAAAGTATGTTTGCCATGTCATTGAAAATAAATATGCATGATTGCAAACAATGCATGAAAGATGTTTATGATGCATGCTTTATAATGCTTTACATGACATCATAGAGCCAAGTAGGAAAAATGCATATAGAGGCATAGTACGCTCTTTTACATATTTTTCTTACTGAGCGTAAACTCACCCTTTTACGACCATTTTTCCTACAGATTACCTGAAGTGAGCCTCGCTCCGAATAGAGGAGCTTGTGTTGGGAAGATTGCAGTGTACCTTCTCAATACGCTTCCCAGTTAGTATAGAAGGTATACTCATATGTTCATATGTACAGCAAATTTTAATTCAGCTACGGTACAGTACAATTAGTCTTTATGTATATAGGATGTCGGGGATGTAAGATAAGATGATGTATGAGATCCTGTGGGAATGGAATGGTATTTATATATATCATTTTTATGCTTATGGAAAGTGAATAAAATTTTATGAGCTATTAGATAATTAGCTTAAGAATAAGGAAAGAATGACACTGGATAAACTAAATCAAATAATGTCGGATAAGATAATAAGAAAAAGTTAAGTGAAAAGATGAAGTGGCGGGGACGTCACAGAGTGGTATCAGAGCGATTTGATCGGTAGTTTATCAGTGTCAAGAAGCTAGAAATAGAGTATATCCCCAATTGTACTGTACTTGTCTGAATACAAATGCATAGTATAACTGTTTATGGTTATACTAAAGAGCTCAATGATGACTATATTTACAGCATGAGCTCACAAAGAAGAGGTACAAGAAGAGGAAGAGGACGGGGTCGTGAAGAACAGCCCCCAGTTCCGTCTCCTCATCCATCTCCACCATATAGCCCGAATACAAGGCTAGCTAGAATGGAAAAGCACATGGAGAACATGGCCACGATGTTCACCCAGTTTATGTCGAACTTCCCAAATATGGCCACAAGTATCCAAGCAGCTGTACATGCTATTCCTTCTACCGAAGTAACCTCACCAGCCCCAACTACGGAAAGGCGGGATCCTAGAGCCTATTGTAGTGTGTCATTGATAAAAGAATTCAAGAAGTTGGATCCACCCAAGTTTAAGGGGGAAAGAGATCTGCTGACCGCAGAAAATTGGATGAAAGCGGTCCTAAAGTCTTTTGAATACATGCCCTGCTCTGAAAGGGAGAAAGTAGGCTTGGCCGCCTATTTATTGATTGATGATGCCGAATATTGGTGGCAAGCTACTCGGACCGTGTTAGAGGCCCGATATGATGAAGTCACGTGGGATAGATTTGTGGAGACTTTTAATGAACAATACATCCCACGCACGAATCAGAATAGACTGAAGATCGAGTTCCTAAGTTTGACTCAAGGTACGATGACGGTGAATCAGTATGAATCTAAGTTCACCACCTTGAGTAGATTCGATTAAGAGGTCCTGAGAGATGAAGGGCATAAGATCTACAGGTTTATCGAGGGATTGAAGTCCCCGATTAGATCTAAGCTGTATCCGATGGATATCACCACCTATGGAGAAGCTGTCCGTAAGGCTCAGTTGTGTGAGCAGGACTATGATCTACATCATGCTGACTTCCGAGCCAAGGGTAAAGGCAAAGAACCGATGAAGCGGAAGTCGGATGAGAAAGCTCAGAGTGATAGGTATCCACATCGGAGAAGTAGAAGATCTGAATGAGTTTCTATAGGTAAGTAAAATATAGAAAGATGATCCTTAAATTTGCCTAATGGTTATATGGAATTATATATTAAATGGAAGTTATGATGATAATGATACAGGAACTCCTAGAGCTACCGGGATCAAGATAAGTGATGAGCGATCCCGATATCCAACTGGAAGTACCGCTAGCTCACCGAAGATTACGATACAAAGATGTGAGCAATGCGGGAAGTTTCACGGATCACAGCCATGCCGTTTGGCAAGTGGTGTATGCTTCAGATGTGGGGAGAAAGGACACATGATTAGGGATTGCCCTTATAGAGACTCGAGGATACCTGAGGAATCTGATAAGACCCCTAAACCGCAACCTAAAGCCACTGCAGCAGAGAAGGGAAAGAAAGTTGTGACTCAAGGACGAGTGTTTGCCATCGACGAAGAGTCTGCCGATGCCTCGTCCAAAGTAATTAAAGGTAAGATTTACCTGTTTGATGTGAATGTCATAGCATTGTTTGATCCAAGCTCGACACATTCTTTTGTGTCTCCTAAGTTTGCCATGAAAATACCTATTGAGCCTGAGACTTTAGAACACTTATTAAAGATA
The DNA here is from genome assembly GCA_031772115.1 of Heritiera littoralis. Taxonomy (NCBI): domain Eukaryota; kingdom Viridiplantae; phylum Streptophyta; class Magnoliopsida; order Malvales; family Malvaceae; genus Heritiera; species Heritiera littoralis. Next base: position 1,245,530 of record JAPDPK010000142.1, on the reverse strand, counting down.
AGCACACCTCTTAAGGAATCACAGATGACCGAGTTAGTGTATAGAAACTGCAAGCTACGGGTAGGAGAAAGAGAATCAATAGCTGACCTAATCCTACTAAATATGTACGGATTTGATGTTATTTTGGGTATGGATTTTATTAGCTAATAATCATGTTATATTAGACTGTCATGCAAAGAGTGTAACCTTCTCTTCACCCGTTAGATATGTTGTAAATTTTGCAAGTAATTAATATGAAGTATGTTTGGTTTTTGATTTAAATTCATATAAGAGTAACGAAAAGCATGCGTGGTTGTATGGAGGATTTATTGCTTATGTGGAGGACGTAGATCAGAAACGTCCCGGACTCAAGGATATTCCTGTAGTCCAAGATTTACCCGAGGTATTTCCGGATGATCTTCCAAGACTTCCTCCGGATAGGGAAGTGGAGTTTACGATTGATTTGGTGCCAGGGACTGAGCCCATTTCGAGAGCTCCCTACCGGATGGCTTCGGTAGAATTGGAAGAATTGAAGAAGCAGCTTCAGGAGTTGCTAGACAAGGGATTCATACGACCCAGCGTATCCCCTTGGGGTGCTCTTGTGCTTTTTGTCAGGAAGAAGGACGGTAGTATGAGGTTGTGCATTGATTACCGGTGGTTGAACAAAGTGACGATCAAAAATAAGTATCCTCTTCCCAGGATAGACGACCTCTTTGATCAGCTAAAGGGTGCACAAGTCTTTTCCAAGATAGACTTGAGGTCGGGATATCATCAGTTGAAGATCCGAGATGAAGATATCCCTAAGACTGCATTCAGGACATGGTATGGTCACTATGAGTTCTTAGTGATGCCGTTTGGTCTGACCAATGCACCTGCAGCCTTCATGAATCTGATGAATGATGTGTTCAAGCAGTACTTGGACCAGTTTGTCATTGTTTTCATCGATGACATTTTGGTATACTCGAGGTCACGGGAAGAGCATGAGCAGCATTTGAAGATAGTTTTGCAAACCCTCAAGGATAGAGGACTATATGCCAAGCTAATTAAGTGTGAATTTTGGTTGAATCAAATCTCCTTTTTAGGTCATGTTATCAATAAAGATGGGGTTTCGGTCAATCCATCAAAGATAGAAGCGGTGGTCTAATGGGAAAGACCGAAGACGGTAACGGAGATTAGGAGTTTCTTGGGTTTAGCTGGCTACTATAGAAGATTTGTAGATGGTTTCTCAAAGCTAGCTGCTCCATTGACGCGCTTGACGCGCAAAGAGGTGAAGTATGAATGGAATGAAGCATGTGAGTGTAGCTTCCAAGAGTTGAAGCGTAGGCTAACGACTGCACCGATCCTTACCATCCCTAGTGGTTCAGGTGGATTTGCGGTGTATAGTGATGCCTCAGGGCAAGGTTTGGGATGTGTGTTAATGCAGCATGGTAAGGTAGTGGCATATGGTTCTAGACAGTTGAAGGACCATGAGAAGAACTACCCGACTCATGATTTGGAGTTAGCTGCAGTAGTATTTGCCCTGAAGATATGGAGGCATTACTTGTATGGTGAGAGATTTCAGATTTTTACGGATCACAAAAGTCTGAAATACTTGTTCTCTCAAAGAGAATTGAACATGAGGCAAAGAAGATGGCTCGAGCTTCTAAAGGATTATGATTGTGAGATCTTGTACCACCCGGGGAAAGCTAATGTGGTGGCGGATGCTCTGAGCCGGAAGCATGTAAGTATGATAGCCTATATGATGATAAAAGAATATGAATTGATTGAGCAGTTTGCAAGCCTCAACCTTGATGTTAGGCCTAATGAGCAATTTGGAATGATGGCTAGTTTGAGGATTGAGCCAGAGTTAATAGACAGAATCCGAAGTGCTCAAAAGGAAGATGATAAATGCATTGAGGCTATGAATCAGATGCAGTCAGGTATGACCTCAGAATTTGATGTTAGTAGTGATGGAATTTTAAGGTTTAAGAGTCGTATATGTGTTCCTAATGATGATAAACTGAAGAAGTTGATCTTGACTGAAGTACATGCCACTAAGTACACGTTGCATCCAGGAAGCACGAAGATGTATCATAATCTTCGCAAGGTGTATTGGTGGAATGGCATGAAGAGAGACATAGCTGATTTTGTGGCAAAGTGTTTCACATGTCAACAGGTTAAGGTGGAGCGCCAAAAGCCCGCAGGATTACTACATCCTCTGCCTATACCTACGTGGAAGTGGGAACACATTACGATGGATTTCATTATGGGATTGCCCAGGACCAAGAGGAATCATGATGGTATTTGGGTGATTGTTGATAGATTGACCAAGTCAGCTCACTTCCTGCCTATGAAGTCAACAGATACACTCAATGCCTTGGCAGATATGTATGTGAGAGATGTTGTAAGACTACATGGTGTTCCAGTGAGCATCACTTCTGATAGAGATTCCAGGTTTACTTCCCATTTCTGGGAACATTTTCAAGAAGCCATGGGATCTAAGTTGAATTTCAGCACAACTTTTCATCCGCAGACTGATGGACAGTCCGAAAGCACGATTCAGACGCTCGAGGATATGTTGAGAGCTTGTGCTATGGACTTTAAAGGCTCCTGGGATGACCATCTGCCATTGGCTGAGTTTGCATACAATAATAGCTATCATACAAGTATCGGGATGGCACCATATGAAGCTCTGTATGGAAGAAGGTGTCGATCTCCGATTGGGTGGGAAGAAGTAGGCGAGCGCAAGTTGTTGGCTCCAGATTTAGTCGAGCAAGCCTCAGAAGATGTTAAGTTGATTTGTCAGAGGCTTAAGATAGCTCAGAGTAGACAAAAGAGTTATGCAGATGCTCGACGGAGACCACTTGAGTTCATGGTTGGAGATTTTGTGTTCTTGAAAGTTTCTCCATCCAAAGGGATCATGAGATTTGGCCAACGAGGTAAGTTAAGTCCTCGTTACATCGGTCCATTTGAGGTCTTAGATCGAGTAGGTGATGTAGCCTACAGATTGGCATTACCTCCGGAGCTATCGGGAGTACATAATGTGTTTCATGTATCGATGCTTCGGAAATATAATCTGGATCCGTCTCATGTCATAAAGTATGAACCCTTGGAAATAAGGGAAGATATGAGTTATGTAGAAAAGCTGATTCAGATTTTGGACAGAAAAGACAAAGTATTAAGGTTTAAGACGATTCCATTAGTGAAAGTCCTCTGGCAATACCATACGACAGAAGAAGCTACATGGGAGCTAGAGAGCTTAATGAAGGAAAGGTATCTAGAGCTGTTTACATGATAAGCTAAGCTAATTTGGAGGACCAAATTTTCTAAGGTGGGGAGGATGTGAAATCCCCAATTTCCATGTATTCCTCCATGTTTGTAAAGTATTTCAATCTAATATGATTAAATGAGTATGAAGTTGATGTGTAAGTGAGGCATAAATGATGTATGAATGATGTATGGAACATGTAAGAAATTTATGTAACGGACGTAAGGCGGCTATGTCCGCATGTTTTATGATGTTTGTGTGTGGTTTGTAAAGAAACACCAGCTGATTTCATGCAGGAAAAATGACATTTTCGGACTTGTCTCCTAGTGCCAATTAGGTTAGGAGCAGCCGATTGCCTTAAGTAGCAGCCGACTGCCTAGAGACAACCAAAACGCCGTTTTTCGAAAACCGACTCAAACTAGTCGACTGCTATGTAAGCCAGTCGACTGCTATTTACCCAGAAGCATTCTGTTTCAAACCAGTCGACTGCTATATGGGACAGTCGACTGCTATTTGCCAAAAATGCATTCTGTTTCAAAACCAGCCGACTGCCTATATGACCAGTCGACTGCTATTTGCTAAGAAGCATTCTGTTTGAAAACCAGTCGACTGCTATATAGACCAGTCAACTGCCCCCATGTATTTTCAAAGATGAAAATATCGGAATTTCAAATAAAAAAGTAATTTCGATAAATGAAGTTATGAAGCAGCAGCCAACTGCCCTATGAGGCCAGTCGACTGCCCTATATGAAAAGAGAATTTCAAAGCCAAAATGGTTTAAACACTAAAGTGTTTTCTGAAAAGAAAAAGTATATTATAAATGTTTTGAGACTATGGACTGCGTGATAATTATGCATTTCTGATGGCTGAGAGACTCTGATCAAGTCCTCAGTAATATGTAAGTTAAGCGAGGAACCCTAGTCCGGTCCTCAAGACCATAAGTGACACCTGACTAGTGCTCACTGTGGTATTATTAAGGCAGGAGAGAATCCCTGACATATACATGGTATACCAATGTACTAATGCATGATTAGAGTCATATAAATGGGTATAAAGGATTTATATGACGATACAATCGCTTAAATAATTGTACATAGTCTCCATCCTATTTCAAAGGATATACGATGTATGTTTTAAAGTATGATATGAAGTATGATGTTTTAAAGAAAGAAGTTTAAGTATGATGTTCTAAAGAAAGTATGTTTGCCATGTCATTGAAAATAAATATGCATGATTGCAAACAATGCATGAAAGATGTTTATGATGCATGCTTTATAATGCTTTATATGACATTATAGAGCCAAGTAGGAAAAATGCATATAGAGGCATAGTACGCTCTTTTACATATTTTTCTTACTGAGCGTAAACTCACCTTTTTACGACCATTTTTCCTACAAATTGCCTGAAGTGAGCCTCGCTCCGAATAGAGGAGCTTATGTTGGGAAGATTGCAGTGTACCTTCTCAATACGCTTCCTAGTTAGTATAGAAGGTATACTCATATGTTCATATGTACAGTAAATTTTAATTCAGCTATGGTACAGTACAATTAGTCTTTATGTATATAGGATGTCGGGGATATAAGATAAGATGATGTATGAGATCCTGTGGGAATGGAATGATATTTATATATATATATATATATCATTTTTATGCTTATGGAAAGTGAATAAAATTTTATGAGCTATTAGATAATTAGCTTAAGAATAAGGAAAGAATGACACTGGATAAACTAAATCAAATAATGTCGGATAAGATAATAAGAAAAAGTTAAGTGAAAAGATGAAGTGGCGGGGACGTCACATTAACTCAGTGCTAATATGCTCAATGACCACTTTCTTTTTCTTAACATGCTCTCTATTGGCTAAGTACTTGATGTCGATGTGCTTGCTTCTACTTCCACTCTTATTATTCTTAGCCAAGAACACTGCAGCTGAGTTGTCATTGAAAATTTTCAATGGCCTAGAAATAGAATCCATAATTCTAAGTCTAGAAATGAAACTCTGAAGACATACACCCTGTGAAGTAGCCTCAAAACAAGAGACAAACTTGGCATCCATAGTAGAGGTAGCAATTAAAGTTTCCTTAACACTTCTCCATGAAATAGCTCCACTGGCCATAATGAAAATGTACCCAGATGTTGATTTGCGAGAATCAACACAGTCAGCAAAATCTGCATCAGAATAGCCTACCACACCCAAATTGTTCGTTTGTCTATACATAAGCATGTAATTTTTGGTTCCTTGGAGATACCTCATGACTTTCTTTGCAGCTCTCCGGTGGTCTATCCCTGGGTTACTTTGATATCGCCCTAACATTCCAACTGCAAATGCAATGTCAGGTCTTGTGCAGACTTGAACATACATAAGGCTTCCAACTGTAGAAGCATATGGAATATTCTTCATGGATTCTCTCTCTAAATCATTCTTTGGACATTGGTTTAGACTAAATTTATCACCTTTCACGATAGGAGCAACACTTGGTGAACAATCCTTCATCCAAAATCTCTCCAAAACTTTATTGATATAAGTTTCTTGTGATAGACCTAATACACCATGGGATCCATCTCTATGGATCTTAATGCCAATGACATAAGATGCCTCACTCATATCTTTCATATCAAAGTTTTTAGAGAGAAATTGTTTCACTTCATGTAGCATACCCTTATCGTTAGTTGCAAGCAAAATATCATCTACATATAAAACAAGAAAACATATTTTACTCCCACTGATCTTCTGGTATATACATTGATCCATGGGATTTTCAACAAAACCAAAAGAAGAAATTACTCCATGGAATTTGAAATACCATTGACGGGATGCTTGTTGCAGACCATATATGGATTTTTTAAGCTTACAAACCAAGTGTTTGCCTTCACTAGAAGAGAAACCTTTAGGTTGTTTCATGTATACCTCCTCTTCTAGATCATCATTAAGAAATGCTGTTTTCACATCCATTTGTTGCAACTCAAGGTCGAAATGTGCAACTAATGCTAAAATTATACGCAAAGAATCTTTCTTGGATACAGGAGAAAAGGTCTCCGTGTAATCGATTCCTTCTTTTTGAGTAAATCCCTTAGCAACAAGTCTCGCTTTATATCTTTCAATGTTGCCTAATGAGTCTCTTTTGGTCTTAAAGACCCACTTACAGCCAATGGCCTTCGCCCCGTTAGGCAACTCTATAAGGTCCCAGACTTCGTTGCTTTTCATGGAATCCATCTCATCCTTCATAGCATTATACCATAATTTAGACTCTTTACCACTCATGGCTTGTGAAAACGTTTCAGGATCATTATCGGCTCCAATATCAGTTTCTTGTAGATACACAATATAGTCACTAGGAATTGCCAATCTCTTTTCACGAGTAGATCGTCTTAATGTTGAATCACCTTCTCCATGAGGAGCTTGTGGTTCAACTATCAAGATTTTGAGATAAGTCCTGAACTTGTTAATCCACTGAAAGGTTTTCAACAACTTGTGGAACTTGAACGATTGGTTGTTCTGCAGCTATTGGAACTTGAGGCGTGCTATGAATTATAGCCAATCTATTTGACAATGACGATGTAGAAGGTTGTTTTTCCTTATGATCATGAGCAGGAATTAAATCCCTGAACCGATCCCTTCCACTAATCATGTCATTTTCAAGAAACTTAGCGTTTCTAGATTCCACAAACCTAGTAGTATGAGTTGGACAATAAAATCTATAACCCTTAGACGTTTCAGCATAACCAATAAAGAAACCATTAACTGTCGTTGGGTCAAGTTTCTTCTCATGTGGATTATAAATTCTCACTTCTGATGGACAACCCCAAACACGCATATGTCTCAAACTCGGTTTCCAGCCTTTCCATAATTCAAAAGGTGTCTTTGGAACAGCCTTAGTCGGAACACAGTTTAATATATACGTAGCCGTCTTTAGTGCTTCAGTCCACAAGATCTTTGGAAGATTGGAGTTGCTAAGCATACTCCTCACCATGTCCATTAATGTACTATTTCTTCTTTCTGCTACACCATTTTGATCCGGAGAACCAGGTAAGGTGTGCTGGGCAACAATCCCATGATCTTGAAGAAACTTAGCAAAAGGACCAGGTGCTTGTCCATTCTCAGTGTATCTACCATAATATTCGCCACCTCTATCAGATCTCACTATTTGTATTTGCTTCCCGCATTGATTCTCAACTTCAGCCTTAAAGACTTTGAAGGCATCTAATACGTCATTTTTATTATGAAGCAAGTACACATTCATGAATCGTGAGTAATCATCAATGAAGGTGACGAAGTATTTCTGACCAGGCATGTCCATGTCCGGACAACATATGTCAGTATGTATGATTTCTAATATGGTTGAACTCTTATTGGCATATTTCTTAGACTTGTTTGTCTGCTTGCCCTTAATGCAGTCTACACAAGTCTCGAAATCAGTATAATCCAAAGTACTAAGTACTCCTTCATTCACTAATTTCTTAATTCTATTTATGGAGATATGACCTAATCTCCTATGCCACAATATAGAGGAATCCTCATTAATATTACACCTCTTAGTACCAGTATGAACATGTAGAGAATTATTAGTAGCTTCATGTTGCAAAGAAATTTTATATAAACAATCAGATAAAATTCCAGAACCAACACAATTAGATTTATAAAACAAATTAAAAATATTGTCTTGAAAATTAAAAGAAAACCCCAAAGGACAAAGTCTAGAAACAGAAATTAAGTTTCGAGAAAAACAGGATACATAAAAAGTTCTTTCTAAAATTAAAGTGAAGCCACTACTTAAAATTAAAGTGCATGTTCCAATAGCCTCCACATGTGAGCTCATCTTATTGCCTGATAAAATGCTCAGCTCACTTCCCATTGGCTTCCTTAGGTTTTACATACCTTGTAAAGAGTTTGCAATATGGATTGTAGAACCAGAATCAATCCACCAGGTGTTAATATTAACATTAGCCATATTAGATTTATAACAAACAAAAGAGGATAGAATATTACCTTTCTTCTCAAGCCACTTCTTAAATTTAAGGCAGTCTTTCTTTACGTGTCCCTTCTTTTTGTAAAAGAAACACTTGTTTTCCTTCTTAATATCAGCTTGAGGTGGTATTTTACCTTTCCCCTTCTGATTTCCCTTAGAAGTGGAAGCCTGAGATTTGTCAGCCTTCTTTGTACAAATTGTAGCTAGCATCGCACTTTCACCCAATTCCATAACAAGCCTCTCCTCTTCTTGAACGCACATGGTCATTAATTCATTAATTGACCATTTGTCCTTATGTGTGTTATAAGAGATCTTAAAGGGCCTATATTGTTGAGGAAGGGTGTTAAGTATAAAGTGCACGAGGAAGGAATCTGACATATCTACCTCTAGTTTCTTAAGTTGAGCCGCAATGTCCCGCATCTGCATGATATGCTCACGCACACCCTTAACGGTTGTGAGACGTAGAGAGGAAAACTTCAATATAAGGGTGCTTGCCAAGGCCTTTTCAGAAGTGACAAATTGATCGTCAATGGCCTTGAGCAATTCCCTAACCTTCTCATATTGCTCCACGAAACCCCTTATACCAGCAGTAATTTTAGTCTTTATAAACATTGCACTGAGCCGATTGGATCTCTCCCATCGCTCATATAGTGCAACTTCAACAGGACTCCTTTCTTCAGTTATTGTTGGTGGTTCCTCTTTCCTAATAGCGTAGTCTATATCCATCCATCCTAGATGTAAGAGAATCCGTTCTATTCATATCTTATAGTTGTCACCCCTAAGTTCTGGAATCTCTAGGCGCATATCGGTGTAACTAGCAGGTTGAGATACTGAAAAAGTCCAAAAGCTTATGTTAAATTTGAGACTTACGTATTTGAATTATATGTTTTACCAATGTAATACATATAATAAATTGTATCTAATTTAATAAAAAAATTGCCTATGGGCTAAATTTTTTTATTCAAATAGACTATTTAAACTTTATGATAGAAAAGTCAAATTATTTTCTTCATGGGTACTTTATTAAAATAGTTTGTTTTCTATCCTTTATGATAAAACTACCAAACTATGTTCCAATTCATAATTCCTGTGGGTAGATTATGAAAATAATCTGGTATTTTATCCTAATTAATTATATAAATATAACAAAATTTCCTGTAGGATAAATCTTATTATATTAAGTATAATTAATTACAATTTTATGTCTTATTCTTCATGTAATCTTAATCTTTATATACAATTTTAGTTAATTAAAGATGCTGTGGCTACTCCCTAATTAACTAAAATAATATTGATTACTAGACAATTTCATAAATTATTTTAGGCTCTACAAATATGCTTAAGAACAATTATGCAGCATCGTGATAGGCACAAACCAAGTATACTCCCAGGAAAGTTGGTCGGACGAAGCCTCATTAAAAACCAACTCCTTAGACAGAGTAGCGTTCCCAGGGAAACTAGTGGCACTATGGCATATTTGGAACTAGTCTGTGTGAAACTTCCTCAGTTCATGCTTTCTCATATCAACTACACACTTGTTTATGCATTATTGATATCCTAATTGTTCATCTAAATAATAACTTAAATATATTTAGTGAACATTATATATATCTTAATGTGCTTTAAAATTTAGGCACTAATCCTAAGTTTTATGTATAAATTAAGTTTTATGAGAAATTAAGTTTTATGTATAAATTTAGTTTTATGAGAAAACCTAAATTTTCACAAATTCTAACAATATCAAAACCAAGGGATATGTTATAATTTGTAAAATAAAATTCTCATAAAAATAAAATAAAATTCTCATAAAAATAAAATAAAATTCAATTGCATAATTAATAAATATTATGCACTCCATGATTTATACATAAATCTTTTAAATAAGCATGGAAACATACCATAAAATTCTTGCATACACAACAACAAAATTTTAAACACAAAAATAAAATAAATAAAGTGTTTAAAATTTTATTTATTTATTTATTTATTATTTTTTTTTGCAAATAATCAAAAAAACGTGCAAAATCTAATAAAATAAATAAATGAATGAATGAATGAATAGAGATAGCATTGGTCGTTCACAGAAAGCAATCCCAGAAACAAACTTTTGAACATACCAAGATTTCGTTATTTTAATTATAGGAACACTTAAATCTTGAAAACTTCTTATAATCAAACTTTCAAGACATTTTAAGCCATTTCAATAATAGAAACGCATTAAATCAGATATTATTTGAAGTATCAAAACTCAAATAAAAATTCAATGACAATATACCAAATTTTTTTTTTACATACATACGTATTGTAATAAAAGGACAAGACAGAGGTTAATACTGGCTCTGATACCAAATGTAAGAATAAATATGTTGATCTTGAACATATTTCTAACAATAAAAATCAAGTAATGCGGAAAACAAATAACCATACCTCCAGCCATTGTCAAGTGCGATATATGTATTCGATTTTTCACTAATCCTCTTCTGACTTAGATGGTATATCGTCTCTGAATTGAAGAGATTAGTCAGGACCAAGTACAGCTCTTATATAGTCGTTCTTCCATCAAGGACGGCTGTCCGTTACCACTGCATTAATGACTGTCATTACTATTGCATTAATGTCTGTCCGTTACCATTGCATTAATGTCTGTCCGTTACCATTGTATTAATGTAAAAAACGTAACAGCTGTCTGTTACCATTGCATTCAATATCAAAACGTATTGGACCATTAATATGCATAATGACCATTAATATGCATAATGAAGAAAACGTTATAGAACGTGGTTCTTGGACTGAAGCAAGGATAGTAGGAGCTAGCGCGTGGGTAAGCAGGTGCTGGTCGACCGCTGAAGCAGTTGCGTGAAGTCGAGAGGGCTGTTGCTTTGCCGTTGTCCTGTTGTGCCAGTGCTGGAGTATAGGCGTGGCTGCTTGAGGCACGAGTAGCTGGTTGTTTAAGGTTGTATGTTGCTTGCAGGTGAGGTGGTTAGCATGGCGTGGCTTTGCAACAGGCTTTTGGTTGTGCATGACGATGGTTCACGGTTTTCATTCTTAAATTGCATAATGCTTACTGTTTCTTCATTCTTGGTTTTATTTATTAGTTTAAGGTTTTAATAATTAGTTAGTTATTTTATTTTTTTTGGTGTAGACCACAGGTATCTTCATCCGTTTTAACGGTCTGAGATTAATCCTATTCGGGGTTCAATCACAGTTAAGGCTCTTCACCCTTCCCCAAAGATGTGTTTAGTGGGAGTCGAACCCGAGAGCTCTTCCCACAAACTCAGCCTACGTTGCTAACTGAGCCATAACCTTTCGGTAGTTAGTTATTTTATTATATCACTTTAATATCTAATTATTATTTTAGTTCATTGGGATTAGTTATTTTATATTTGTTTGTTTAAATAATATAATAGATATTTATATTATAATAGTTTTAATTATGTTTTTAGTAATTTTATTTTATTTTCATGATTTTGTCTTTTTAATTTTCATGCTATTTGCACATTAATTTTAAGTGTTTTAGTAATTAATTAATTTAATTTGAAATTTTATTTTGTTTGAATAAATCTAAGGTGAAATAATTTTAGTACTTAGCTATAACAATTCTAATTAATCCTTGTGGGAATGATGCTCTACTCACTAGTTAATTACTTGTTGCGATCCATGCACTTGCGGTATATGTTTAGACGCAACAAGTTATTAGCACCATTGCCAGGGATTAGATTAGGTTGTTTTTAGTTAATTTTAATACCAATCATACCTAGGTTTAGTTCAGATCCTTTATTTATAATTTTTTTTGAAAAAAATACTCTTCCTCTTCTTATTTCTTTTTCTAATATTTTTCTTTCTTTTTGGTTGATTTTGAGAGGTATCATGGCTTACTGTGCTGTATCAAGAACAGTCGGAGACTACGCAATGTCTTACATTATTCATTCAAGCATTAAGATGCCGGAAATCGAAGTTGATTTTGAGATAGATCCAGACCTTATCATGTTAATAATGAATTGAGGTCAATTCAAAAGGTAGCTCATTAAAGATCTATATAGACATATAGTCAACTTCGTAGAGATATGCAACTTGTGCAAATATGGTGGCGTTACTAATGATGTCATTCGACTCAGATTGTTCACCTTCTCACTCTGGGATCAAGCGAAGGAGTGGTTGTGGTCACTTCCTCATAATTCGATCACTACTTGTGATGATTTGGCTTATAAGTTCTTAGCCAAACTTATTTCATTGTCACTTATAGTGAAGATGAGGAATGACATCTTGTTCTTCATTCAAGACAATTTTGAGCATTTTTGTGAAGCATGGGAAAGATTTAAGACCTTACTTCGAAGATGTCCTTCTCATGGATTACTCATGTGCTTACAAGTTTAGACATTCTACAATGGTTTGTGTGATCCTTCGAAAGCATGGATCGATGCAGCAATAAGTGGAGCTCTTATGTGGGAGACTATTAAGGAAGCATATGGTTTGATTGAGGTAATTACTTCCAATGAGTGGTATTGTGGAAGAGTTACGCTTGAAGTAAACACTCAAAGTATAGATCTTATTATGACTTCGACCTCTCAAGAAGCCACCTTACCTAAGGAAGTCTTTCAGAGTCTCTTTGTGTGTTGTGAAATATGTGAAGGGAACCATGCTAGAGAGAGATGTCCCATAAGTTGGGATTATGTCACACCAGTTAACATTGAGAATCCAAGTATGGGGAGTCAGTCCACCTATTCCTCAAACAACATGGATAAGCATTCACCACCTTCTTTGGAGCCACTAGAAGCCATTGTTAATTATGCATATCAAGCTCCATTGCAAACACCATTTGAAGAGGTGCTAATTGAATATGTTGAAGAGCTTAGACCACCTAAGTTTATTGAAGAAGGATGTGTGGTTAAAGTAATAGAAATTGGGGATAGCCATTCTTCAAGTATCTATAAAGGGCAAGCATCATCTTCCTCGGAGCCATCGAACATAGTTGACTTTGAGTATCAAGCTCCAATGCAAGCCTTACCTTAAGAAATGGTAATTGAAGAGGTTGAGAAGCCTATCCCACATGAGCTCATTATTGAAGAAGAAGAAGAAGAAGAAGAAAGAGTGGTTGAAAAAATGGAATTGGAGAAGAGTAAGGGAGAAGAAATTAGAAAAGAAGAGCTTAAAACAAAAGTCCTTACTCCAAAAGTTGATGAGCAATTTTATAAGGTAGCCTTCATTACTATTCAGGACTATCCATAGGCTAATGACTTGGGCTATGTATTAGAAGAAATTGAAGATTGTGGAGTCATGTTCTGTGAATCGAAGAATTTGTTCAAGTCTCCTGCCATGGTGGTGCATTATGTGCATCCATTCATTTTCAGAATTTTTGAACCACCGTGATGGAAGACAGACATAGGTAGGCTAATGATTATAAATCAATCGCTTGTAAGGAGACAACCCTAGCATTTTATTGCTTTCTTAGTTATTTCTTTTAATTCTTAGTAATCAACCTCCACCACTAGTCCAGTACATATCAACAGCAAATTGAAACCTTATCAAGATGGAGTTTGTTTGAAGAGTTGGGACTTAAGCAAACAGATTCATAATACTCAACTACAAGAGTATAATGTGCTTGTGAAATTGTTAGAAGATAAGGACAGTAGAGTGAGGGAAGATAAATTTCCAATTTGTGGAGGGATGGTGTCATTTAGACCCATGGAAGAAAGATCCAGGGCTATGACTGTTACCGAATTTTCGATAAGTGTACCACAAGTATATGAACCGTAGAAAGAATAAAGTGATGAGTACAAGATTGTTCCCACGAGGATTGAAATTGTGAGTTGTTTACTAAGTACTAAAATTCCACACCGTAATTTTATTCAAATGATCAAAAGAATTTTTTAATCAAAACATTAGTATTTCTGAAATAGAAGTAGTAGGAAAGTGTAAATAAAAAAATCTTTTATTTAAATCAAAACTTCTAAAATATTACAAAATAAAAACCGAAAGAAATTTAGATGAAATCTTGAAAAACTAAAACAAAGAGAATAAAACTGAAACTACTCTATATACCCTAGTGAGATTGAATACTCTTTCATGGTGCTGAAGCTGGCTATTTATAGAGGCAGTGGTGATGATGATTAGCTCAAAATCTTGGCTGATAAGACTTGATCTTTATCTTCAAAGAAAATTTATCTTTTATCAGCTCTCTTGTTTATCCCTGTCCTTATCAAGAAGTCCATCTTGATAATTTATCTTCATAAAAGATCAATGCAACAATTTATCTTTCTTGGCAGCAAGTAGAGATATCCATGAAGTTTTATCAACAAAGTCTTGTGTTTGAATGGAATTTGGAACTAAAGTCCTTCACATCTTTGACTTCTCTATGAATTGGAGTTCCTACATCATTGAGAGAAATTTAATAAATAAATGAGGGATTTTAATATAATAATAACAATTTAGAGATAAATTATATCATTAAATTCATGATAATTCTATAAATTATAGAATTATCACACCCCCAAACTTGAATTTTTGCTTGTCCTCGAGCAAAATAAAATTAAAAAAAGAAATGTACCTAAAGGTCAAATACACATGCAAGAATGATTTTCGTTTAATTTCCCCAAAGATTTTGAAAACATTATAACTCCATGAAAATCCATAAACATTAGCTAAATATATATAAACTCATCCAAAAGAGAGTATCAATTCAATTGAATTTTTCCGTGTGTGTGTAAATGTTTCTTTATTTCAGTGCATGCAATTCGGATAAATTTATATAAATATGAACATAACAAAAGATCTCAAAGAATAGTTATCTTCCATAAGTTTGCTTTTTTTTATCTTCTCTCCACTAATGTAGACATATATAGCCAAAGATCAATAGGACTTTATAAGCTTGTAATGTATGGCTTAGGTAATAGGTAGGAGAAATAGGATTTTTAGGCTTAACCCCTAATTATGTATTCTTTTTCTTGAACTTTTTAAGAGCTTTCAAATAATTCCCCCAACTTGATTTCTTTTTTTTTTTAATTTCTTTTTTTTCCAACCTTTTTTTTTTGAATTTCACCATTTCTTCCATATATGTGTAACTCTAAATCTAAATACATCTTGACATAGTCCTCATGCATATAATGGGGTATGGAAATTTTTTTTTTATTATAGGCTAGGCTAATTATTAATGTAGGTAAAACAAGAAAGAAGGTTTATTTAAGCTCAAATTGGGTGACTAAGGATAAAATATATCATGGTAGTCTTGAAAAGCTCAAACGGTCCAAAGATGGCCTAAATCACCTCTTTAGCTAAATGTGTTCTAGGATTTCGCCTTGAGAGATGATAAAACAAATTCTAAAAAAGTAACAAACTTTAAAGAATAATGTTTATTCCTATTCACATAAATTTTCTCTAAATATGCATGACTTCAATGATAGAAACATGTTGCATTTAATTTTTGAAAAAATCTCAATCAAAAAGATAATTCACTAAAAAATTCATTCACATACTTTACACATACTCATGAATTTTATCTTGCTATAACATTTTCAATCCATGGTTAAATATCAAGGAATTATCAAGCAAGCATATAATCACTTCAAGGTAAAAACCATTTTAAAGCATAGAATTTTTGCAAAGATTTCAAAAGAAAATTGAAAAAATTTTGCTTAATCTTTGAAAATAAAAAATTTTGCTCTTCCCCCTCAACTTGAGACATACATTGTCCTCAATGTATAAAAATGAAAAATAGGAATGAGAAAGAAATACTCACTTGACTTGAGATTAAATTGCCACATGCTTACACCATGAAGAAGGCTTATGCACAGCCACAACATCTCCTGCTTATGCCACACACTCAAGCTTACTGTCCATGCCGCTTTATAAAGCCATCTTTTATCAAGCTCTTCTTAGTTTTCCCAAATTTAGGTTATGCCAGTAAATCAAGAAAAAGAAAAAAATATAATAAGTAAAAAAATTAAGTTTTTTATTTAAAGAAATAATATTAAGAGGAAAAGATAGAAAGTTAGGGTTGCCTCCCCAAAAGCGCTTGAGTTATAATCTTCGGCTTGACTACCACGGTTGATTTCAAGCTGGATCATTAAGATAAGTGACCGATTTTTGACGATCGATCACTCCTCCCCAGTAATGTTTCAATCTTTGACCGTTAACCTTAAATGGTTCCTTAGAAAACTCTCCTTTTATTTCCACAGTTCTATATGGAAAAACTCGAGTAACAATGAATGGTCCAGACCACCTTGATTTCAACTTACCCGAAAACAGCTTCAAACGAGAATTATAGAATAAAACTTGTTGCCTCGGCTCAAATTGTCTTTCCACTATCTTCTTGTCATGCCACTTCTTCGTTCTCTCCTTATAGAGTCTAGCACTCTCATATGCTTGCATTCTGAATTCATTTAACTCGTTGAGTTGCAATAGATGCTTTTCACCAGCTAAATAAGCATACCTTAAATGATGAGGTAAAGGTTTGAGTTCTAATGTCGGAGATGCTTCAATCGATGACTTGAGAGGTGAAAATCCAGAAGCACCTAACCTTTCAAATTTTTTATTGGGAATAATCACAGCTTTTACCTCAACACAATTGGAATTCTCTTCATCAAGAATTGCTTTTATGGTGTCCATTGGTTGTTGATTGACGAATATTCCCTGAACTATACTCTCATCTTCATTCACTTTAAAACAATCATCAGTCTCACATGTGAATTTAATTGTAGAAAAAAGATTAAATGTTACCTCTTGATCATTAACCCGCATGGTGAGCTCTCCTTTTTGCACATCAACAAGAGCCTTACCAATTGCCAGAAAAGGTTTCCCAAGGATAATTGGGACTTCACGATCTTCCTCCATATCCAACACTACAAAATCAGCTGGAAAGACAATTTAGTCAAACTTCACTAGCACATCCTCAATAATGCCTCTTGGACACTTGAGAGACCGGTATGCTAACTGGAGTGTTATCTTGGTTGGTTTAGTCTCTCCTAGTCCAAGTTTCCTGAAAATAGAAAAAGACATTAAATTAATACTTGCACCTAAATCACATAACTCTTTAT
Organism: Heritiera littoralis; assembly: GCA_031772115.1. Taxonomy (NCBI): domain Eukaryota; kingdom Viridiplantae; phylum Streptophyta; class Magnoliopsida; order Malvales; family Malvaceae; genus Heritiera; species Heritiera littoralis. The sequence goes on along the minus strand of JAPDPK010000142.1, from coordinate 1,228,306 downwards.
CAAAAAATAAGTTACCAACAGTGCAAGGAATAGTAAAACTCCTTGGATCTTTAAGCTTAGGTGGTAAATTCCTTTGCAAAATGGTGTTGCACTCCTCAGTAAGAGCAACAGTTTTGAAATCCTCAATTTGCCTTTTCTTGGAGATGATGTCCTTCATGAACTTGGCGTAAATTGACATTTGCTCCAATGCATCAGAGAAAGGGATGTTGATGTAGAGCTTTTTGAATAGCTCTAGGAATTTAGCAAACTGCCTATCTGTCTTTTTTTGCTTGAATCTTTGAGGAAAAGGGATAGGTTAAGGAGGTGATTCAATGATCTTACCAGATTGAGATGAAGTCTGTTCAATGTTCTTTTGTTGCTTATCTTCTTCTTCTGTATGGACTTCAACTCTAACATCTTCCTTTGATTCTTTAGGTATGTAACCCACCTCTTTACCCCTCCTCAAGGTGATTGATTTACAGTACTCTTTACCTTCCCTTTTTGGATTAGGTTCAGTATTGCTAGGCAGGGTAACTTGAGGACGGTTGCTAATGGCATTGACAATCTGACCTACTTGAATTTCAAGGTTCTTTATGGAACCTGCTTGGTTTTGTAAGATGGTGGTGAACATCTCTTCTAAAGAAGGCTTCTTTTCTTGTGGTGGGACTTATGGTAGAGGATTATGTGGAAGTGGTGGTGGTGGTTGGGTATGGAAGCCAGGAGGATAGGTAGGTCTTGGGTTAGATGGTTGCCCTTGATTATTGTTCCAAGACAAATTTGGATGATTTTTCCAGGCAGGGTTGTAGGTGTTTGAGAATGGGTTATGGTTCCTATTTGGATAGGAAACATATTAGACTTGTTCGACTTGAATAAGACACCTATCGCCAAAGTGATTACCTCCACAATTATCACAGTTTACAAAAGGGTTTTGAATGGATTGGGTTGGGTTGTTGATTGATTCCAAGAGAATCAACCTTTTTGGTCAAGGCTGAGATTTGAGAGGTAAGGGTAGTGAGTGCATCTAACTCATACATACTTGATGTTATCTTTGGTGTAAGCCTCTCAGTTGACCATTGATAGCTGTTTGCAGTCATGTCTTCTATCAAGTTGTAGGCATCATCTATAGACTTGCTCATTAGTGCACCACCTGCAGCTGTGTTTATAGTAGTTCTGGTCTGACCTTTCAACCCATTGTAGAATATCTGCACTTGTAGCCAATTTGGAATCCCTTTTGCCAAGAACTTCTGGACTAAATCCTCTCATGTTGTGATTGATGCAGGTGCCAATGAGTTCAACCAGTCCATCGCCTTGTCCCTGAGAGAAAAAGGAAATAATCTTAGTCTTATTGCATCATCAGAAAGACCATTATTCTTAAAAGTGGAGCAAATTTGTAAAAAATGTTTCAGATGAGCATTTGGATCATCATTTATTGAACCCCCAAACTGTACGAAAGTTTGGATCATTTGGATGATGATCAGTTTGATCTCGAAATTATTTGCTTGAATAGCTAGATTTCTTATGCTCATCATGAATCCATTCAGCGTAGGCATTGCATAATCTCGAAGAGCCTTGGTATCTGCTTCTTCCATGGTATTTGTTTCAACAAGGTCTTCTTAGTTCTCCTTCTAGGTTCTTCGTAAAGTCCTTTCAATTTCGGGGTCAAGGAGAGCCAATTCACCACTCCTTGCATGACTTATGCACGGTTAATGGCCGATGTACCTTGCAAGAAAAACAAGAGAAGATATTAGTATCAAGGAAGGAGAAAAAGAAAAAAAATATTTGAATTAAAACTAGGTATGCTTGGTATTAATATTAGCTAAACAAATCCTTCAATCCTCGGTAACGGCGCTAAAAACTTGTTACCGAATTTTCAATGAGTGTACCGCAAGTATACAGACCGTAGCAAGTAATAAAGTGATGAGTACAAGATCATTCCCACGAGGATTGAAATTGTGAGTTGTTTACTAAGTACTAAAATTTCACACCGTAATTTTATTCAAATGATCGAAAGAATTTTTTAAAACACTAGTATTTCTGAAATAGAAGTAGCAGGAAAGTGTAAATAATTTTTTTTATTTAAATCAAAACTTCTAAAATATTACAAAATAAAAACCAAAAGAAATTTAGATGAAAACTTGAAAAACTAAAACAAAGAGACTAAAACTAAAACTACTCTATATTACCCTAGTGGGATTGAATGCTCTTTCATGGTGCTAAAGCTGGCTATTTATAAAGGCAGTGGTGATGATGATTACCTTAAAATCTTGGCTGATAAGACTTGATCTTTATCTTCAAAGAAAATTTATCTTTTATCATCTCTCTTGTTTATCCCTATCCTTATCAAGAAGTCCATCTTGATAATTTATCTTAATAAAAGATAAATGCAACAATTTATCTTTCTTGGCAGCAAGTAAAGATATCCATGAAGCTTTATCAACAAAGTCTTGTGTTTGAATGGAATTTGGAACTAAAGTCCTTCACATCTTTGACTTCTTTATGAATTGGAGTTCCTAATAAATGAGGGATTTTAATATAATAATAATAATTTAGAGATAAATTATATCATTAAATTCATGATAATTCTATAAATTATGGAATTATCAATGACCCTCTGGGGTTGGCCACCGCAAGTAATACCAATCCAATTGCAAAAAGAAGTAGCTGTAGTCCAATTGTTAACCAAGATACTCCGAGTTTCGGGATTGATATGGGCTTTCAAGACTAGAAGCGCAAACTGATCAGTTGTTAATGAATGAAGATGGGGTATAAACAATATAAAGAACTGAACTAACAACACCAAACTATGAAAGCAAGGAATCTCCATGACTGTAAGATTGGGAAATGGACGCTTATGACAATGGAGGAAGAGAAATTAGACAAAACTGAAAAATAAAGGGCCTAATTATAGTAGGATGTACAAAATCAGAAAGAAAATAGGAGGATTGACCATAACTAGACTGGAGTTTACTGCCTTAGGGATGGAGACCTGAAGAGTTAAGATGCATTTTCGGTTCTTCCTTCTTTATCTAGGATTTTGTCGTCGCATGGAACAGACCAATCTGCCTATCTCTCTAGGGCATTTAACGTGCAGTGGGATAGTCAAAGATTGGTTTTGATACTACTTGTCATCAAAACCAGCTTATTAGAGTTAACAGCGCCAACGTGACCTTCCTTTAGTATTTCAGGTGAGATCGAAGCACTCTGGTTACTATTCTTTCAAGCGCTTGTTGTGACAATAAGAAGTACCGAAAACATTGATCCATTAAACTGAGGCTAATGCCCTCTGCTGTACATAACCAAACAGATTTCCCAGCAGCCCTCAAACCTCAATTAAATCAATACTAGGAACTAGGAAGAACAAAGTGACAGAGGGGGAGTTATAGAGGCGGAAAGCGGGAGCACAAGCTGTGAAACAAATCACAGTTTATGATCCTTCAGAAAAAAGGGCGATCACTAATGTATAAGAAAGCAAGAAAAATGTACAACTTTTTCTTCCTAGGTGGAAATTAACACGGAGAATATCCATCATTACCTCTTTTTTAATTATTATTTCATCAGTTATTGACTTAAAGCCATTCATGAACCTAATCAAAGCAAAACATTATACTATTGCTAAGAATTACAATACGACTCATCGGCGGATTGATTGGCCTTCAGATAAGAAAAAGCTTCCTCAAAATTAGTTAAATAATAAAGGTAGTAAGAGACTTACAGCAGAACTTCAATTCAACAAAAGCTCAGACCCAACTTCACAAGTGACCCAGATAACCAGAAAGCAAACTAGTTCATGTTTGCACCTGGAAGAGAGATTACAACTACAGAATCCACAAGCTGGAGTAGCTAAGCTTGGACTTGAAGGAGTTCATGTTTGGCGATGTTTACAAGCCACTGAAGCTACAAAGCCTAGAATGGAACACCCGCCACAGTTCCACTATGTGATAACCGTAAATTTTTGAATTATTGGAAAATTAAATTGGAAAAATAAGATGAGAAATTATGAAAAATAATGAAAGGAGGAAATTTAATTTGGATAAATGGAAATCCAAATTAAATAAGAAAATGAGAAAGGAAATGTGAAATATATTTATATAATTATATATTATATAAATGTATTTTCATGCAAATACATATGTATTCAAGTATGACATTTTATGTATATATAAATATATACATATATGAAAAAAAATGTAAATAATAATTTACATTCAAGTTTAAGAAAATATTTATATAAAGGTTATTTAAATTAAAAATATATAAATATACATATATATATATACACACACTACTAGACATATATTTTATAATATGCATTATACATGTATTTTATATATAATATATATTGTAGTATATTATATATGAAATAATATATGTATAATATATAGTATATATTATATGTATAAAATATACGTTATAGTATATAATATATAGTATATAGTATAATTATAAAATAAAAATAGTAAGAAAACAAAAGGGGAAAGGAAGAATCGGGGAGCAAACCCGATCCTCCCCAGCCAGAACCGACGGTGGAGGAGCTGCCACCGTCGGCGAGGGAAAAAGGAAGGGACGTCGTCGCCGACCAAAGAGGAAAGGAAGGAAGCCACTGGCGGCAGAAGAAAGGAAGGAAACAGTAGCGAAAACCGGCGGAAATCGAGGGAGGAAAGGAAAAGAGGAACGGACGGCGCCGGCCAAATCGATTGCCGCCACTGCCACCGAAGCTTCGCCGGAGGAAGAGGAAGACGTGGGAGGCCACGGTTGAGACGGTGAACGGCGGAGGGAGGCCGGCGAAGAGGAAGAAGAAAACGAGACCCACGCTGCCAGATCTGCCGTCGTGCCGTCGATCCAGGGCAAATGGAGGGCACCGGTAGCTTCGTCGTGCCGTCGGCCAGCTGTGGAGTCCTTGAACCGCCGGAGAATCGGCCGCCGGCGAGGAACCGGCGAGGAAGGAGTGATGGAGATCCAATGACGGTGAGGTCCATATCAAGGAGGCAGACCGATCTGACTGGAAAGGAAGAGGAAAAAGAAAAAGAAAAAGAAAAGAAAAGAAAAGAAAAGAGAAAAAGAAAGAAGGAAGAAAAAGAAGAAAGAGAAAGAGAAAGAGAAAGAGAAAAAGGAATTTCGGGAATTTGGACAATTCTCGAGAATTCGAAAATTACGGGAAATCCCGGGAATTACGGGAATCGGTAAGAAATCCCGAAAAATGTTAAATTATTTAAATAATTTATTTATTTAAATAATTATGGAAAAATTCTAAATTTTGGAATTTAAATTCCAAAAAATTTCATCGATGACCGAGCTAATGGAATCGGGCGAGGTGAACATGGGCGCGACCTTTGAGAGTCAGTCGCCGACCCGAAACAGGTAAGGGAGACATGTGCCGCCTGTAAGGATATTCGGTCACATGTTTTAAATTATGCATTTAATTTATAAATGCAATTTATAATGATTAGTTTTGAAATTTGTGGTAATTTATCGATTTTAAATTGTGGTGAAATACCTGTTGAAAAATATAAACTGTATTTTCCGTGCAGGAGGCTAGCCAAATCGGCAGCTGTTATACTACCGAAAAATTATCAAATAATTACTGAAATTTACCGAAAATCATAATAAATGATTTTATTTCACGTGAAACGATTTTCAGGTACGAAAATCGAGAAGTTAAGTAAATTTCATAAAACATGAATATAACGATATTTGATTTTAAAATATTTATGTTTTCGAGAATGGTGAAAAGGAAATCACCGAAAATTCACCATGTAGGTGATGATTCACGTGAAACGAGATGAAAATGAAAAAGAGACTGAAGTGAATATTTTTATAAATATTCTTAAATATTCACTTGATTTCATATAAAACCTTTATGGTTTTAATTATGGAAATAATTAATTATGAAAATTCCATAAAGGTTAAGAAATGAAGAAAAACTATGATTTCGAGACTAGAGGTCTCTACACGTGTTTTTAGAAGAAAACATGGTGATGCGAATTTAAAGTTAGAAAATAAATAATTTATTTTCATAAATTATAAAAATGATTTGTTTGAAATTCCGATAATTATAAAACCATGTTTTCGATTGAATGCACGAAAAAGCGTGCATATGTGTTTTACGGTGAAAAAGGACAGTTTTGCCCTTCTATATTTTCAGTAATGATTTATAAATTGTTTTCACCGTATGGAAAATATGATTTATACCGTTATGAAATATTTTGATAAATGTTATTTTAATTTAATTATTTCATAAAGGTGATGATTTATTACATGTGAGCTTTATGGATATTTGTGAAATATTTTAATTTACTGTTTTAAAATCCATAAAGGCTATGGTACGGTTATACTGTTCTGAGACTTAGGCCCCGAGCTTCATGCATCACATATACTGTTACTGTCACGTGGCTGATTGACCAGTTAGTCATCAGCGTCCCGGATTATCGCCTAGCAAGCGTACACCGATGACATATTATAGATCATGGCCATAGATCTCATTACTGTTACTGTGTCCCTTATTGGACGATGATAGCATGATTTACTTGTAGGGTGTTGCCTAGTCTCACTTACTGCTTACTATTTACTGTTTACTGATTTCTAAAAGGATTTATGGAATCCTATTTACTGTACTGTACTGTTTACTGTACTGAATTACTGTACTGTTTACTGTTTACTGATGAAAGACCGTACCAAAACACTGTGTTACTGAACTGTACTGTTTACTGAAATGGTAGCCATTGATTACTATTTTACTGAATTGAAAGCTACCAGTTACTGTTACTGATTGAACCGTATCGATTACTGTTTTACTGAATATACTGTTTTACTGAACTGTACGATACGGTTACTGATTTGAAAAGAGAAATAAATGTTTATTCTAAAAGAATAACATAAGAATTATTTCTAAGAAAGAAATAATCGAAGAAGTAATTATCCAATGATTGGATATTTACAAATCACTGTACTGTCACGTGTTTTTACTGTACTGAAGAGAAGAGAAGAGAAGTAAACCACTGTTTTTATTATTGAACTGCCACGTGTTTTAAAGTATACTGAAGTGAAAAGAAATAAGTGGTTTACTCTGTGGAAAAACGAAAATTGTATCATTTTGAAAACAATGGAATTAGTACTTCCTACAGTTGCTTCTAGGTTCCGGAACAAGTCAGGTATTTCAAAATACCTGCCTTACTCTATCTGGATCCCTAGCCGACTGTAGTATCCTTCCTACATGTGTGCCTAGAGCCAGCTAGGAAGATTTTAAAGAAAATGAAAAATTATTTTCAGCATATAGATAGCTGAATATCAAGTGTGACATATAACTCTCTTACTGAGCCGTGGTTTGCTCACTCTCCAATTTTAACATTTCAGGTTTTGATGATGGTGAGATCCAATAGTTGTGGATTACGGCTGCATATAAAGGACAATGTGACCGACCGACTGATTTATATGAGGTATGATTATTTATTTTCTGTATTTAGACATGTATGCAGTACTACTTGCTTATTAAGTAAGATAGGGGATGTATGTAATATAAACAATGTTATGTAAATTTGTTTAATAGTTAGTAAAAGTGAAGTATCACAGACAGCCCAACCGGATGAATTGTGTAAAATAAGGTTAAAAATGTGGTAACGGGTCGTTACACACTACCCATCCGAAACACGAGATCGAAACACTTTAAGACATGACAAAAAATTAAGTTTTTACTTATTTTTCTTCTTTTCTTCTCTATCAGACTTGAATTACACTTCATAGATAGTCTGTTAGACACGAGGATGACAAATAAGAAAAATGATACAAAATAATACAAGAGATATAAGATAAAATTTAATAAAAATTGTACATGAATTTATTAAAAATTTAAAAAATATTCTGCATTTTGTGTGTCAAACAAATAATTTTACGTGAATAACTGTGAGAAGAGAAGAAAAATTTTCAACATGAGCTAAAAGATTTGTTGCGAAGCGGGGGTAAAATAGACTACATACGATTCACCAAGACTATGCACCAAGAAATAGTATGCAAGAAAAATTAATCAACAAGGACACACGATATACGTGGTTTGGCTTGTAAGCCTACGTCCACGAGCGAAGATAACGAGAAATTTTACTATAACAAGAAGATGAAGATTACAACTATTTTACACTCTACCTCACAGAGCTCTTCCTATAAACCCGAGAACGAAAGTTCTCAAAATAACTCAACACTCTCTTAAGCTTTGCTCACTCTCGGCTATTGCTTCTGCTTGCTTCTACTGCATCACTATGCAGTGTCCATGCTCCATTTATAGGTGGCAAATCGAGAAGGTGTTTAAGCATTAATTCGATTGGTTGAGAAGCTTGCAGATGGTTGGCCATGGGTTGAAATAATGGCAGCCGAAATTCTACGCAATGAAGGAAGCTTGCAATTGGACCAAATTAAGAGCTGCCAACTAAAACAATTAAGGCTTCATTTCGTTGGTCAAAAAAAGGGGCACCGAATTTGATAATTTCAAGTCACACTTAACCAGATTGATTATTGATTATTTTAGGATATATACAATGTCCCTAAAAGACCCTATGCCAAATACATATAAGGACTGGTCTGACTCCTTTTGTCACATTTATCATCTTGGGAGCTATTCAAGTCAGACCAAACAGAGTTTGGATCATCTTAGTATTAACAAATTTATTGGTTGAGTTTACTGACAAATTTCCTTTGTTTCTGTTTCCTGCAGTGTTCCAATACTCATCATATCATAGTTTAAGCAGGGTAACAAAAGAAAGTTTTGAAAGTTGCAACACAACAGATGCCCTCAGAACATTATAAAATGGAAAAACAATCACTCTGTCGAATGCTGGTACTAGGTATTTTGTTTGTGCGACAAGTTGCATTGTCGGGGGGATGAAGCTTCAAGTAAATGTCGAAGGCGATCAGACAGCTTCCACTGTTGGTGCCCCCGAAGCGCAGCCTGTAACTGCAATTCTGCAACCTTCTTCCAAGAGCAACAATCCTTCAACAGTTATTCGCACTTCAAGTGGGTGCACCATTCCTGGACTTGAATCTCCTGTAATAGCTGCCTTCCTATGTTTGACTGCTACAAAGTTGCTTTTTCTGTACCATACATGAGACTAATGTCCATGGCTAAGCACCATTACTGCATATGATATCAAAGTTGTTTTGCATTGTTTAATTTTGGGCAGATTATTTTAAGTGGATTTTTTCCTTGAGAGGATGTAGCATAAGAAGGTGATCTTTATTCACGGCTAAGATCGAACGATTTCATCGACACTATGCTTGAATGATGATAGCTGACATATGCTTGAACTCAGAATTCCATTTAAAATTTAAAATATAACTAGATAACTCTTGTCCGTTGGTTAGGGTAGTTAAACTCAAAGGATAAACCACAAGATTTATTGTCAACTTAAATGCCAATGCATTTTTTGACAAATTTAATAACTTAAGCAAAATCTAAATTCACTATAATATTAACATATCTGATGTTAAACATACTATTGTCGTTCAAGACAACAATGATGTAATGATGACATCAGATCTTTAATTGTCGTGTCACGTGCTACCAAGAACTTTGAAAGGAAAAAAATGATCAGAGGGGTATAGGGGCTTTTCTTTACGCGAGCACTCCGATTTTTAAGTTAGACAAGATTTTGACGAAGGTGGCCATGCAATCCAGGATGACTAGGAGTATAGGCCCCGTTAGCCTAGGTTGGCCGAAAGTGTGAGCCCTGTCAGCCTGAGTTGGTCGAAAGTACGAGCCCCATTGACTCAAGTTGGTCAAGTATGTGGGCCTCGTCGACTCAAGGTGGCCAGAGTGTGGGCTCCATCGGCCTGAGTTGGCTGGAAGTGCAGGCCTCGTCAGCCAAGGTGGTCAAGATTGTGGGCCTCATTGACCCATGGTGGCCGAGATTGTATGACCCATTACACCCAGGTGGTCGGGTGTGCAGGCCTTGCCGCTCGAGATGCCTGGGAATGTGGGCTTAAAATTTGATTATGTGCTCTAATTATAATTCAAGTATAATTGAAACCAACGTATGATAAAAGAAGCATTGGTGGCTTAGTGGTGTGATGCCTTGTCATTGTCTTAGTGGCTAGGGAGAACTCTGTCGACCATATCAGTTGATATGCTAGAATCTAAAATGAAACTGTTTTCATGTTCGGGGCATGTTAAAGATGTTATGATCATATTCTCACTTCTCAATGGCCCAATGCACACTTTTACCAGTTGCCTGATGTGGATTTTGGCCAATTCATGTTCTCCTGGCTCTAGAACTGCAGGTTCTTGAGGTACTAAATCATGTGAAGTAGAAGATGCTGCATCCGAAATTGAATTTCTAGTCCCCTCATCCTCTGTCGCAAAATAGGTATCAAAGTGTTCAGCTGCATTTCTTGTGTTACATTTATTCCTACTTTACCAACATTTTGATATCTAAACAGAAAGACTTCTAAAAACAAGTAGATTTTTATGTTGTAGCAATATTTCCTAATACTAAAAGACAGAAAAGTGCTAACCTTTCATCATGGAATTCTGATTCTCAAAATGATGACTTGTTCCAAATAGATTCTCCTCAAAACTTGATTCTTGTTGCATTTCATGATCTTTCCAAGTTTTTGGATGAAGAAGCTGGTTGGCTTTCCCTGCCTTCACCAACTTCTTGACTTGGTTTTTCTTCAACTTTTGTAACTCAGTTGGAGAATGGAGTTCAGTTTTTCCTTGTTCTATAAACATTAAAGAACCAAAACATGTTCTTAACTGATCACTGGATGAACAGATGAAATATGCAGCTCAAACAAAAGGCCAAATAGACTGGAGTTTAACTCATGATTGGTATGATAAGCATTTACTAACCTTGCCCTTCCAATGTTTGGCTAGCAAGAGTATCTCCTACAACAACTAGATCACCAAAAGCCAATTCTGCCTCTGCGTTATTAGAGTCTCCACCTTCAGCTGCAGGGATTGTTAGGTTTTTTTCTTCAATATCATCCCCATGAACATCCTTCGCCTAAGGCACAGTATCCATCTTGTCCTCTTCTGCATTTTTATCAGGATTGTAAATAGACAATCACATATTGGCACATCAAATGCTGCATTTACTAACCTTTCTAATCCTGTTTTCGATTGTCACTGTGAGGATCCACTGTTCCCTCAGGATCACTGGAAACCAACCCCGTTTCACTAATTCCATGAGTATTTTTATCTCCAACTGCACGAAGTAGTTGATCTTGTCTTTCTACTACATCTGTGCTAGCAGCTTCTTGTGAGGATTTTTGGCTAGTTTTATCATTTATGTTAATATCTTCGGCTGCACCAATTCCACAGCACTACAAGTATACAAACATAATTTAGCAAATGTGATGCTGAACTTATGTTTTTCTGCATTTGTTCATTGGGATTGTAACATATTGGCAAGCAAAATGGTCTATGTACTAACCTTTCTGATCCTGCTTCCGGTTCTCAGGATGAGGAGATGCTATGCCATCATGTTCACTAGAAACCAACTCTTTCTCATTTCCAGGATTATTTTCATCTTCAGCTGCGGGAACTAAATGATACTGTCCTTTTGCTTTATCTGTGTAAGCAGCTTCTTGCAGGGTTTTTCCTTAACTTCAGGAATCATGTTAATAATTTGTTCTGCACCAGTCATCATCATTATACACATAAAAAAAAAAACTTTAGCAAGTGTGATGCTGATTTTTAGTCCATTGGGATTGTAAATAGACAAGCATATAATGGCAAGAATATTGTAATGACTAACCTTTCTCATCCTGTCTCTGTTTGTCACCATGAGGTTTTGCCACTCTCTCCAGATTAATAGAAGCCCAACCTGTCTCCTTCTCTTTTAAATATGTATCTTCAGATGGAGGAACGTCATGAGTTTGTTCCTTGTCATGCTCTTTTCGGGCAGCTTCTTGCAGAGATTTGTTGCCTTCCGTTTTCATGTTATCTTCTTCTGCATTAGCCCATCAGAATTAGAAAAAGAAGAAAACATATTTTGAGCATGTCAAAAGCTGAATTTACTAACCTTTATTATTTGTTTTCCGGTCATCACCACTGGGATCTTTTCTTCCGACATTACCAAAAATTAACCCTGTCTCTTGTCCTTCAGAATCCGTATCCTGAGTTGCTGGAACTACATGATTTTGTCCTTTCATATCTGCATGAGCAACTTCTTGCTGAGATTTATCCTAAGCTATGTTATCTTCTTCTGAAATAGGATACCAGCATTACAAGTAGCTAAACATATAGTATGCTTTCGCAACCATTAACTCGAATATGTATTTAAAAGCACCTTGTGATACGCCTACCTTGCAATTCAGATGTGTTTTTCCCCATCTCATTTCCCATGTTCAATTCACCAGGCCCTGAATATAATGAAGCAGAAGACCAATGCTTGAGGGATTCCACTATGATGGCCAGAGACTTTCCAACTGAAGTTTGTGAACTAAGGGGAGCCTAATTCAAAATTTATGGGTCCAAAAAGCCTTACCATTATGATGATGATATTCACATGCAAGTAACTATAAACATTTGAATACAGCTTGATCTCTGTGAGACTGCCAGGGTGTAACAGCAATTGATGAAATGGTTAATTCATTGATATTGCTTAAAGCATAAGCCTGAGTCGGGTCACCAATTAGCCTAATTGACATCTCAATAAAAGTAACAGAACATTTGCTTTATTCTCCTTGCCTTTTTGTGTGACATTGACATTCTGTGACCGTAAAATTTATAGAAGTACTATCCATTAGGACAAAATTAACTAAATAACGTTCACCGTAGGCAACTCAAATGTACCTACTACTGTCTTGGACATAAAATTATGTTTACCTAGATTCTTAAATAGGATTATCGTGAATTCTAGGTAATCTAGAGAGGTTCAGATGGCATGTTCTCAACATGTTAGTCCTAAGAACAGATACATAACGCCGCCTGCTGAAGTGTTTTTCAGTTTCCCTTTTATTCTTCTCTTTTTCCAAGCAGAAACACGTTGAAACATAAATGAGTTGGATTTTTGGTCGGCTGATCTTAGACAGTTAAGAAAAATATAATAAAAGGCCTTATTTTTCTTAGATCATCTTCTCATTTCAGTCTGACATTGGCAAATTAAGCACATAGAGAAAGGACCTACGTAGCCGTCCAAAGCTAACCTTTACGATCAAAAGATGGTTAAAAAAACATAATTAGAAATTTAGAATCCAAACCCAACTAAAAAAAACCCAGCATACTTGTGACTGTTATGGTCCAGATGAACTAATCTATTATCAGATGGACAGATCTCCAATATCTCTAATCCACTGAAGATTATAACTACTGGCTTGTCTAAGAAATATGTTGAACTGGGATTGTCCAGCTTTAGGTACCCAACCATTATTTACCATGCAATGGGCATGGAATGATTGTTCTGACAAGGATATGAACAGGTGGGTCTGTTCTTCAAACATTTCTTGGTCTTAAAGGTTGTTGTTGTTGCTGCAGGGTGGCTAAGGACATTTATATTTTAATGCCAAACTCATTATGGTTGTAAATTTGCATTTATAAATATTTACCTTTGAGCAAGCTCAAAAGCAAGCAATTGGACCCCTTCCATCTTTTTTGTTTTAATTGAGGAGAATGGCGAGAATGGTGGGTGGATATCCACCATAATCACTTCTTTAACAAAAGATTAGCCTTTGAAATGGTTGTACCATCCGGGGGCTGTGACTTTGCCATTCCCCTCTAATCAAACTAAATTAGTAAAGCTTGTGCACAGAAATTAAGGCCTTTGGTCAGCCTATTACAAGAGACTAGATCCATATCTTTTATCGAGGAACCTAGAAGCCATGGTTATGGCTACCCAATATGTATACAAATGCGTAGATTAGTGTTCCTGGGGCAAAATAGTGAAATTGCTCTTAATTTCACAAGTACTCGAAAAACAAACTTGTTTCGGAGATTGAAAGTTGGGTTTTTAATTTCCTGATGGCCTGGTGATGTTTGTGTCCATTAAGGGTTTGAATTGCAGCCCTTTATGGGCTCTGTAGGACCCCAAAATCCAACTGGCGGACAGCAAGCTTTGCTTTTCGTTGCTGGGCTGAAGCCCCAATTTTATTGCCTGTAGCCCATCGTTTTCAATCTGAATTCTTAACAAATTTCTTACGCACCTTCCAACCAATTTCCTCAGTTCCCACTAACTTTTTCCCTGAAAGAGCGAAAGATGATAAACTCAAGTTTCTTCTTTGAAATGTAGCAGTGCTAGTAGAGTAAAAGAAGACACGCTTTCAAACCCATAGGACTCTCTGGACTCGTCTTATTGACCAAGAAAAACAAGAAAAGAAGAGGAATATCATTACACCTTTTGTCGTATCCGATTCTCTTCTTCTCTAAGAATCTAACGTGTAATGTGTAAAAAGAGAATAGATATTAAATTTGGTAAACTCCGAGAATATTATACAAGTAGGAAGCAACTTCCAACGCATTTGAAGCTGGTGCTTCCCTGAAATAGGTCCGTATAGCTAATTAACTAATTCTTGATTGAATCATGCGTGCATCTATGCCATGAGTAATTAAGCTTCTAACTTATTTTATTTTTCTTTTTTGTGTAACCATAGGTTTTTTTAATCTATTTTACGATTTTAGACTAATCCTCTTCGATCTAAAAATGGCAAATAATAAAATGCTACCAAAAATGACAACTTCAAAAATCGAACTATTTTCAAATGCATGAAAAAAAAATCTACTATTTTACTTCCACTTCTTCTCACCATTTGTTGGTATTTTTACTAATTAATTAATTTGATGATCAATGACTATGGATGTTAGAAGCATAATCTTCCATACGGCTTTTTTTTTTTTTAAATTCAGGATGGAATGTGCTGTTGGAAACTGTGATGAAGGTTGTAGCAGTATATAATTTGGTCAACAACTAGCTCTAAAATTTGCTAATTAAATTCTCTAGCATGAAACTTTCCCCCCAAATTCGTTGATATAATCTCATAAATTAATTTGTCTAACATATTGGATTGAAACGAAAGGAATTTTTTTTTCAGATAAAAAAAAGGATAAATTCATAAAGCTATTTAGGAATAGGATGACTTACTTATCATATGGCAGACTTGATTTGATTGGAATTAAATTTTGCACAAAATTTTTTACATTTTGGACTTGATCCACTTAAATCCAAAAGAGTGTGTAACCCAAAAAAAAAAATAGACAGTGAAATAAATCTTATTCTAAAATAATAATTATTTTTATTTAAATCTGATTTTAAATATATTTAAAAATATAATAAGTTATAGATAATATGAAATTAAATGCACAAACAAAATCGGACCTTAAACAAATCTCTGAAAGTCTCAAATAAAGCAACCCAGATGGCTCGATCCAACCAGAAACCTATCCGCCGATTCATTTGCCCTATATCTTAGTAAGCAGGTGGCTGCCTTGCTCTTGTATGCTTCACATTCTTCATTATCTTAACATAATTATTTTTTTTATTTTATAATTGAGAATGGAATTTAGATTGTTTAGATCTGAATATCTTAAGCATGTCACACCTCTTTTATTGTAATTAATTATTAAAGTTGTATTTTTTTTAAATCAAGATTAAAGTTATATTTAGTGTCCAAGATTTCTATAAAAAAACATTAAATAAAGAATTATTATCTAATATACTATCAATGAAATTTTTAAACTTCACAAATAAAATTACAATGATGACATATATCAATTAAAAAAATTTTAAAATATAAAAAATAAATAAAACGAAAAATGTATCATCACTTGTATGTATTTTCAAACTTTTATCGTGGCATCTGGGTTTTAGAAAAAGAACTTCCTGGTCTAGGCAGCGCAACTTCAAAGAAAAAGGAAATGGAAAACGGCAGATATCTATCACAATATGAATATATTCATGACATATCTAACGCGGTGGATTTTTTGCCTGCCTATAAAAAAAGCCTTACGACATTTCTCTTCTCCATCATTAGTCAGCTTACCGTCTGTTGATCAAGCAAAACCAAGCTGTCAGCTAAGTTTTCATTCATTTCAAGGTTTGCCATTGTATCTTTGCAAAGCAAATATAGTAGACATTTCTTTTCCTTTATTGTCTATCATCTTCATTCTCTTTTTCTTCTGCATTACTGTTTCTTTTTTAGTGATTCTGATGACTACCATTCTTCAATCAAACTTACTTCGGATTGAACGTGCAACCCAATTCCCCGCCACCCTTAGTAAATCCAAGAAGAAATGGCACTCGGTTTTCACTACCATCTATTGTTCTAGAGCATTTTCATCCCTTGTCACCAAGTCCGCTACAGCCAAACAAAAAACCGAGGTTTTTCCACGCTCACCATCTCATGTTTCACTCACTGTTATACAAGAAAACACCACTTTCCGTATTGATCAAACAACTCTCATTGAGTTAGTGAAAGAGAAAAACATCGTGAAGTTGCAGGAACTTGACGGGGTTGATGCTGTGGCTTCTGCGCTTGGAACCGACACTAAAGTTGGCATTTCCGGCAGCACCCAGGACATTGCAGGCCGACGCAAGGCATTCGGTTCCAACACGTATAAGAAGCCGCCAACCAAAAACTTTTTCCATTTTGCGATTGAAGCTTTTAAAGACCTTACTATAATGATTCTTCTAGGCTGTGCAGCTCTTTCGCTTGGCTTTGGAATCAAAGAACATGGCCCCAAAGAAGCCTGGTACGACGGTGGAAGTATTTTTGTAGCTGTCTTTCTTGTCATTGCTGTTTCTGCTATAAGTAATTATAGGCAGAACCGACAGTTTGAAAAGTTCTCAAAAGTCAGCAACAACATTCAGATTGATGTTGTACGAGGAGGTCGGCGCCAACAAATTTCGATATTTGATATTGTTGTTGGAGACATTGTGTGCCTAAAGATTGGAGATCAAGTTCCTGCTGATGGATTGTTCTTAGATGGGCATTCCTTGCAAGTAGATGAATCAAGCATGACTGGGGAAAGTGACCATGTTGAGGTAAATCGCAGCCAAAATCCGTTCTTGCTTTCAGGGACCAAGGTGGCTGATGGTTACACTCGGATGCTTGTGACTTCGGTCGGCATGAATACTCCGTGGGGCCAAATGATGAGCCAGATCAGTTGCGACAATAATGAACAGACACCCTTACAAACGCGTTTGAACAAGCTGACCTCATCAATTGGTAAGGTTGGCTCAGCAGTCGCATTCCTGGTTCTTGTCGTTCTGCTGGTTCGTTACTTCACAGGCAATACCACAGACGAGAATGGAAACCGGGAGTTCAATGGAGGCAAGACAAAGACTGATGATATTATAAATGCTGTTGTGGGAATTGTAGCTGCCGCTGTTACCATTGTTGTAGTTGCAATACCAGAAGGCCTGCCACTAGCTGTCACCTTGACTCTTGCTTATTCTATAAAGAGAATGATGGCAGATCAAGCAATGGTGAGAAAGCTTTCTGCCTGTGAGACAATGGGCTCTGCCACCACGATTTGTACTGACAAAACAGGTACTCTCACGGTCAACCAAATGAAGGTGACAAAATTCTGGCTTGGCCAGGAATCTATGGAAGAGGGTGCTTCTTCAATTTCTCCGTTTCTTGTTGACTTGATCCATCAGGGAGTTGCTTTAAACACAACTGGTAGTGTTTACAGAGCTTCCTCAGGAACACAATTTGAATTCTCAGGCAGTCCTACAGAAAAGGCAATCCTTTCTTGGGCTGTCCTGGAACTGAATATGGATATGGAGAAAATGAAGAAGGGTCGTGCAATATTACAAGTTGAAGCCTTCAATTCTGAGAAAAAACGAAGTGGAGTTTTGATTGGGCAGAGTATTGATGACACTGTCCATGTTCACTGGAAAGGAGCCGCAGAGATGATACTAGCAATGTGCTCGAGCTACTATGATGCTTCTGGAATCGTGAAAGAACTCAATGATAGCGAAAGGATGGAGTTTAAGAAAATTATTCAAGGCATGGCCGCCAGCAGCCTCAGGTGCATTGCTTTTGCCCATAAGCAAATACCAGACGAAGAGTACGAAAATCTGAAAGAGCCGAAAAAGCTTAGAGAAGACAGCTTGACCCTGTTAGGACTTGTGGGAATAAAGGATCCGTGCAGACCTGGAGTGAAGAAAGCTGTGGAAGATTGCCAATATGCTGGAGTAAGCATCAAAATGATCACTGGTGACAATGTTTACACTGCAAGAGCCATAGCCACTGAATGTGGGATTCTCAAGCCTGGTGACGACATGTCCAGTGGTGTGGTCATAGAAGGTGAGGAATTCAGAAATTATACACCACAGGAGAGGATGGAGAAAGTTGACAAAATCCAAGTCATGGCAAGATCGTCTCCTTTTGATAAACTTCTCATGGTACAGTGCTCAAAACAGAAAGGACATGTAGTTGCAGTCACTGGTGATGGCACGAATGATGCACCAGCACTCAAGGAAGCAGATATAGGGCTATCCATGGGCATTCAGGGTACAGAAGTGGCAAAAGAGAGCTCAGATATCGTCATCTTGGATGATAATTTTGCTTCTGTGGCCACAGTCTTGAGATGGGGAAGATGTGTCTATGTTAACATCCAGAAATTCATTCAATTCCAGCTTGCTGTAAACATTGCTGCACTTAGTATCAACTTCGTAGCAGCAGTTTCAGCGGGTGAAGTCCCTCTTACAGCAGTCCAGTTATTGTGGGTGAACTTGATCATGGACACCTTGGGTGCTCTGGCTCTTGCAACAGAGCGGCCTACAAGGGAGTTGATGGAGAAACCACCAGTTGGCCGAACAGAGCCACTTATCAAAAATATCATGTGGAGGAACCTACTAGCTCAAGCTTTATACCAGATAGCAGTGCTTCTTACCCTACAATTCACCGGTGAATCAATGTTTGGCGTAACAGAGAAGGTAAAGGAAACCTTGATCTTCAATACTTTTGTTCTTTGCCAGGTATTCAATGAATTTAACGCAAGGAAGCTAGAAAAAAAGAACGTATTTGAGGGGATACACAAGAATAAGTTGTTTATGGGAATCATTGCGACAACCATTCTTCTTCAGGTGGTGATGGTAGAATTTCTGAATCGGTTTGCGGACACAGAGAGGTTGAACTGGGGCCAATGGAGTGCCTGTGTCGCAATTGCAGCTGCCTCATGGCCCATTGGTTGGGCTGTCAAGTGCATTCCCGTTCCAGAGAAACCCCTTTTCAGCTATCTCAAATGGAAGAAGTAGGACATCATAATTTAGAATTGCAGCTCACTGTTAATTCTTTTATTATTCTTTAATATTACTAGCTCAACCATTAGAATTACCTAAGCAAGAATAGAACTGTAGGGGGCTGATTTACCATCAACCAGAGAGCTTTACTCTTCAATATTCAATCAATAACAATTAAGTCAATTAAAAAAATGAAATTTTAATACCAAATACAAAAAACAAAAAGGGAAGGTGTGATGAAAATACCTTTTTTGGGGGTCCTTGTAGTTGTAGTAAGTTGGAGTAAGCTCTTCCGCGTCATCCAAAGCTCCAATTGTTTTAAGAAGCTCAATGCATTTTGAACAGAAAGAGGATCTGGCAGCTGAAGTGCATTTGACAAAAACAATCCCATAGTTTCAAGCTAATTCGTTTTTTCTTTTGTTCTTTCTCCTGCTCGTTTAAACATCCTTGTCAGTGTTGAAAACTAAACCGACTACATTTCGCCCATGTTTTGTAAGATTTTTTTAACAAAGAATAACATTATTTCTAAGCATGGTAAAAATCACATAAGTTTTTAATCTCAATTATCTAAAGAACATATATCCAAACATTTAAAAGCAAACTGCAGACCCACAAATTCAATGAAAGAGAGAATGCAGACATTTCACTTGTCTTTAATGTCTGCCTCTCTTCAATCATGCATTAGAGAATAAGCAGTCAAGAAAATAGCCTTATATCCATTATATTCAGATTTTTACACCTAAGAATGATATTTGTAGGAATAGAGAAGAACTTTTTGCTTTGAACTAAAGTGTAAACGGTATTAAAGGAGCCACAGAAAGGCACAACATATATAAGCGTAAGGAGCCAACAACATTCCTGTAGCTAGCTAATTGTTCGAAACCATAGGTAGATGAAATATATATACCCTGGAAGGATAATTAAAGTAAAAGAGACATTAAAATCTAAGGCACCTAAAAGTTCAAATATATTTATTACCATCGTGTTAGTTGAGGATGCTTCCTGGCTGTGGCAATATCTTCTGGAAATAAAACAAACAGCCAGTGAGTAGAAGTTTGAAATAAGGCAAAACAAACTCTTTGCAGAGGACTTGAGACTTGAACAATCACATTTAAATGATAAGACAATGATTATTGCTTAAAATAGACAAAACGCCTAAATTAATAAAGGAATCTCCCATTAAAACATTGAATCCTTTCATAGGAATAAGTAATAAGCCTAGATCTTAGGGTCTTTCAATTAAAGGAATATCAACGTCATGTGAAATTACTCAGATTTTGAGTTTCAAAGGAACTTAATAATATAAAGAGGACAGAACAGCAACAGAGTTACACACCACATAGACATTCCTGGCATCAGAAAAATTATTAAGGAAGCTGAAATCTCCTAAAGGTGTTAAACAGATATGAAACAAAGTACAAACACCTTCTAAGAAGATCCCTAAAATAATAATCATGTTGTCATCAGTTCTCCTCATCGATTTAACATGCTAATCCTTAGTCGTATCAGATTCCATCATAATCAAAAGAAAAGGAAAGAATTGGAGAGAACCTACAGTGCAAGGTTTTCAAAAAGCTTGCTTTAGGACACAAGTCCTCTTCATATCAGATATAAATTCTTTTAAGATCATTTGGTGCCTTGCTGTTTAGCTTCATTTGTTGTTTTCTGAAAACTGTTATTTTCTTTTATGCCACCTAATCTGCGTCCAAACCTGAATTTTGGGGGAGGGGGGGATTGAGAAGTTTCAACATCATGTTTCTTGAAACAAAAGGAGCGTTGATAAATTTTTGAGGAAACCAATTAATTCTTTGAAAAATCATTGGGAAAATAATAAAAAAATAAGAGAAACATTGAGATCCCAAATTGGAGTATACCCATGGCCATGGATGTTTGGGCTTGTCAAGGTCTCATAGCTTCTTCTTTCTCCACCTTCTATTCTTCCTCGATACACTGTTGATGATACGTAAAGCAAGGGATCGGGGAATGAAGCTAAAATTGGCAAAGCAAGGGGCTGGGAAAACAAAGGCGATTTACAAAGCAACCAAGGATGAGCTAAAGCGAGGATGAGCTAGGAAACGGCAACGAAGAAGAAGGAAGAAGAACTGCATGGAGGACGACGCAAAACCCAGGGCCTGGTGGTGGCTTGAGGAGCCCCCATGTTTAGAGTGGCAGATGCAGTCAAAAAATATGGCGGCAGGATGGATACAGACACCGTTTTTTTCTTTCTCACTCCATTTCACACTCTTAAACAAGTATAAGGGCAATAAATGCATAGTTTACAATAGTAAACCCCACACTCTGGCCAAAAACAAAAAACCCACACCGAAAAGACACTCAATTAGAGCACACACACTGAAAAATAAAATTGGACGGGAGAAAAAAAGGGACTGAGCACTGAAAAAAAAGAGTGGAAAAGATCGATGCAGAGGCTGCAATTCGAAGAAAAGGCAAAATGACAAGAGATATACAAACGGGCAGTAAGAGGCGCAACAAAAAGCAGATAAGGGCAAAAAAAAATAATTGAAATCCAGCCAGCGGTTCCCAGTCATAATCAAAGCAAGGGAACAACCGGAATTACAAAACTGGACAGGGAAAAGCAAATATTAACCACTAAAACCAACGGGAACGAAAATATGAGGAAATGGCAAAAGGGTAAAATAGCTCCAAAAGCATAGGTCAATCCAGAAATGGAAGACGTGGCGGCACGAAAAAGGCTCAACGCGTTCATCAGATAAAAGCCAAACGGCACAAAGTTGCTGCCTTTTTTCCGACTTTAGTAGCATAGATTTTGTTGCTAATGAAATATTTTTAGTTTTCCCATCTATACGGAAAGAATTATTCACATAAATAAAATAATAATATCATTCTTTTAATTGAGGACAGTTTCCAATTTGTTTTGGATGCGTAGAAGTTTTTGAATGTGAAACATGGTCAGCCTATTACAAGAGAATGGCTTCCATATCTTTTACCGAGGAAACTAGAAGCCATGATTATGGCTACCCAATATGCATACGAATGCGTAGATTAGTGTTCCTGGGACAAAATAGTGAAATTGCTCTTATTTTCACAAGTGAAAAACAAACTTGTTTCGGAGATTGAAAGTTGGGTTTTTAATATCCTGATGGCCTGGTAATGTTTGTGTCCATTAAGGGTCTGAGTTCCAGCCCTTTATGGGACCCCAGAATCCAACTGGCTGACAGCAGCTTTGCTTTGCATTACTGGGCTGTAGCCCCAATTTTGTTGCCTGTAGCCCATCGTTTTCAATCTGAATTCTTAACAAATTTCTTATACGCCTTCCTGCCAATTTCCATAGTTCATTCCCACCAGCTTTCTCCCTCAAAGAGCGAAAGATGATAAACTCAAGTTTCTTCTTTGAAATATAACAATGCTATGTAGTGTAAAAGAAGGCAAGCTTTCAAGCCCATAGGACCCTCTGGACTGGTCTTATTGAAACAAATAGCACTGAGTTATTGACCAAGAAAAACAAGAAAAGAATATGAATTTCATCACACTTTTCGCAGTGTCTGATTCTTATAACGTGTAAAATGAAAATCAATATAAATAACATAATATTAAAGTTAGGTTGTAGTCTATTTTGTTTTTTGGACAATTGGGTTAATTGGCTTGATGGAGGCTGACACGTTCACAAATTCATTTTTAATTGGTCCTTAATTGCTTGGCAAGATCGTCTCCTCTCGATAAACTTCTCATGGTACATTGCTTGAAACAGAAAGGACATGTAGTTGCAGTCACTGGTGATGGCACAAATGATGCACCAGCACTCAAGGAAGCCGATATAGGGCTATCCATGGGCATTCAGGGCACTGAAGTGGCGATAAAGAGCTCAGATATCGTCATCTTGGATGATAATTTCGCTTCTGTGGCCACAGTCTTGAGGTGGGGAAGATGTGTCTATGTTGACATCCAGAAATTCATTCAATTCCAGCTTACTGTAAACGTTGCTGCACTTTGCATCAACTTCGTAGCAGCAGTTTCAGCGGGTGAAGTCCCTCTTACAGCAGTCCAATTATTGTGGGTGAACTTGATCATGGACACCTTGGGTGCTCTGGCTCTTGCAACGGAGCGGTCTACAAACGAGTTGATGGAGAAACCGCCAGTGGGCCGAACAGAGCCACTTATCACAAATATCATGTGGAGGAACCTAATAGCTTAAGCTTTATAGCAGATAGCAGTGCTTCTTACCCTACAATTCGGCGGTGAATCAATCTTTGGCGTAACAGAGAAGGTAAATGATACCTTGATCTTCAATACTTTTGTTCTTTGCCAGGTATTCAACGAAATTAACGCAAGCAAGCTAGAAAATAAGAACGTATTTGAGGGGATACACAAGAATAAGTTGTTTATGGGAATCATTGCGACAACCATTCTTCTTCAAGTGGTGATGGTAGAATTTCTGAAACGGTTTGCAGACACGAGAGGTTGAATTGGGGCCAATGGGGTGCCTGCGTCGCAATTGCAGCTGCCTCTTGGCCCATTGGTTGGGCTGTCAAGTACATTCCGGTTCCAGAGAAACCCATTTTCAGTTATCTCAAATGGAAGAAATAGGACATCATAATTCAGAATTGTAGCTCACTGTTATTCTTTTATTATTCTTTAATATTCATTCGTTGTTAATGAAACATTTTTTGTTTTCCCCTCTGTATGCTGAGAATTCTTTTCACGTAAAAAAAGTAAGACTATCATTCTTTAGATTGAGGACAGTTTCTTATTTGTTTTGAATGCGTAATAGTGTTTAAATGTGAAACTTCGACAACTTACTCCATAGTCTCCAATTGCAGAGAAGAAGACAGATTTCCAGTCCCTTCCTGCTTTTCACCAATAAATACGAATGGAAAGGAAATTTACAAATAGCCAAACTGCGTTTAAATTCCCACGGGATATGTTCACTCCCTAATTTGTTGACTTGTTAAAGATTTTAATCTAGATGCATTTGGTCTAAGACTTCCAGAGAGTATGAGAATCCTTGAAACATTTCCCGGAATCCATGTCCATTAAGAACAAGTACACAATATGGTACAATGTGCCCTCGCGCTCAAGGCCAAGGGCACCAAGGATAGATACCACAATGGGCATCCTAATTACAGGGAGGCAAGTTTCATGTCTCTGTATCAATGCCTCGCATGTTTTTATTAAGAGATTTGGACAGAGAACCTTACTAGGGCCGGATCACACATTGGAGATAAATAGTATGTGTTTCTCCCAATCAGATCGCAATACATTATGATACATGAAATTCATCTAAGCAGGAACAGCTACATGAACTCTGCCATTGTCTGATGGCATCAAGCTGTCGTAGTATTCGACCAGCACTTTCCAGCCACTGGGGCACATAAATCCATCAGGGGGGTTCTCTTTGTTCTTTGCTAGAGTCCGCATCTGTAGAATGGCAGCAAGCATTTTTTGAGATGGGAGTTGTTTGCAAACAACTAATATTGAAATCAAAATGTTGGTCCTTCTTGCTTGTGTTTATATTTCTTTCTCCAACTATTTTTTGGTGATTTTTATAATACTGGAGGATAAAAACTAGTCAATGGTATTAAAGGAAAAAAAAATATATACCTTAGTTCCTGATATGAAGAGGAAGTCTTGAGCCCTTGAGGGATCAAAGAAAGCCATTTTGCCTTGGGTCTTATCATATGCGGCAACCTGCAATTAAAACAGGCGATTTAACATTTTATGCCACGAGTAGTATCATTGTACGAAAATAACAAAGGAACTAACGCTTGTTATACCCTGAAAGGAAGGATGTTCAGCCGCTCAAGTCCTGGAGCCATGCTCAAGACCTTTTTCCCGTGATCAGCATCATACAAATCTCTCTTCTCAACTGGATGCCCCATGCCAGCTGGGTCTCTACCAACAATGTAAAAGTTGGCTCCAGCATTAATCCGAGCCTTAGCATGCCACTGCACTTCAGTTGGGCCAGCATAGTGCATAGGAGATGGGAATATAGAGACCACAGTTGTTTCAGGATCAAGGACACCATCCTCAAGCACCTGATAAAATATATTCATCATTAAACTATCAAGCATTTGCGTGTAAACTTACACAGCAAATATATAACCATTTTCACATCAGCAACTATTTTCAAAGGATTTATGTGTAGAACCTGAATAAGCAAAGTAAAAAACTCAGGCACATGGGGCCTAGGTTTCTATCAATTTTCCCTTTGTCAAAGAGTGGGTCAAAGAACACACTAAAGGATCATATAAGACAACTGAGAAATTATCAGATTCAATGATGGGCTAAGGCAAATAACGTTTTACTATTATCAGTGAAATATGCATGGCTAGAACAACCTTGATATAGAAACCGTATAATTATAAAAATTCAGGTTGAAAAAATACCTTCTCATGTTGTTTCATTCGCCAACTAAGAGGAACATCATCTGCCTTTGTGTAGCCACCCAATGGATGAAGCAAAAGTATGGGGTTCTTGTAGCCCATCTCAAGAAGCCGATGACGAGTATCTGTCATTAGTAAAGCATGGCCATTATGAACAGGATTCCTGAGCTGGAAAGCAAATACAGCATCAGCATTGCGCCTTTTGAACTCTTGACGTAGTTGCACAGGTGACAGCCGAAAACGATCAAGACCGTCATGGTACTTGATTGGCTCTATAACCTCCAAGTCACCTCCAATCAGCCAATTTCCTGCATTTGTTATGGTTTCTTCAACATATGGCAGTCCAGGGGCAGTAGTTCCCCAAGTCCTTGCTATCCTTTCTTCCTTGGGGTGCTTGTAAATCTCAATGCTAAAACAATCCAGTTATAAAGTAAAGAATGAGACAATGCAGTCATTACAATAAAAAAAGACGATCTAGTCATTGAACTAAACAGAAAGACACCTATGATATATGAATAAGTGGAATCCCATGTAACTTGTTTGAGTCAAAGAAAGTTTATATTACAGGAACTGTGTTTTCTGTAACTTGTTTGAGTCAAAGAAAGTTTATATTACAGGAACTGTGTTTTCTTGCTTCTGAAGCAAATATGGTCTCCCAAGAATTGAAACGACTGTTATTGTCAGCAGAAAAAGCTTAAGTTCATTCCTTTTAGTTGGAAAACTCGCACTCCGAAATCATGACCCAGACAATAAGACGTCTCAAATTGAGCCAAGTTCAAAAAATTTCCCATCTCCTTGGGTTGTACCAAGGACCTAGGAAAATGCTGCCTTCACCAAGGATCATATGAGGTTTAAACAAGGGCAGACCGGCAGCGGGATGCAGCAAACTCTCATCATCATCCTCTACCATCCCCCACCCCAATTTCATTGAACATCAGCAAGAAGCAGGGCCAATTCTATTTTCTAATCTAGAATACTGTTCAAACAAGAGTGCATATCGAAGTGATCTAATCACTTGTTTATATATCAGAATTGAGATATTCCAACAGTTGAAAATTTTCATATTAGGCGTGTGGTCAGGGGGCAATCAAAAAGCAATACAATTTAAGAAAATAAAAAAACCTTTTTCATGATGAAAGAAAGTCCAACCCAACTAGGAAAAAAAAAAAGGTTCCTTTAAACAGCAGAGTGTGAAACTAAACAGAAATAATAAAGGGAGAAAATAAACATAGTTCCCATTACATAATCACTCTATTACGAGTTTATCAACTTACTTGGTGAGAATCGCGACAGGGTTATCATCCGAGTCAACGAGAGCGACACTGTTGGACCCACCGATCCTCTCCTTCTGAGAATCATCGATAGCTAAGACAACCGGCACCGACATATTGACGAAGGAACCGTCTTCGAGTCGGAGCGAATTGAAATGAAGAGTTTGGAGGAACTCGGATTCTCTCATGAATCCGTTGAGCGGGCTAGCCCAGCCTTCACTCAACACGTGCACCCATTGCAGGTCGATCCTAGTCAGCTTCACCCTGGGCAACAAAGCCGCTTCCCGCTTCTTCAACTCCCGCTCCGACTCCGCCACGTGGAGGTCCACTAGTTTCCCACCGTCTGGCTCTATCAATCCGGCACGGACCGAGAAGCGTTTGGGGAGGGTGGTTCGGGGTTTCAAAGAGAGGGAAACGGGGAGTTTGAATGAAGGAATAAAATGGGCATTCAAGGATTTGTTCACAGACTTGGATGGAAACGAAGTTTGGATGAAAATGGAGGAAGCCATTTGAAGAGAGAAACAGAGAACCAAAATGGCTTTGGTTCTGCTTCCTCTTCTTCTTGAGTTGGTTTTGCTATCGGGAGATTGACTGGTGACTTAAATAATATTAAGAGAGGGGGAAGAGACGTAGAATACTGAAGTTAGAACCGTATAAGGGCAGTTCGGAAATATAAAAAATTTTAATATTGCACATTTATCGTAAAATAAAATTAAAATTTTAATATTTAATAACATAAAAATCAGTTATAAATATTTTAAAATAACAAAATTAAATATATTTTTGTATTATTTAATTACATTAAAAAAATTAATAAAAATATTTTTAATTTTGTTATTTTATAATATTTAAAATTAATTTTTATATAATTAAACATTAAAAATTTAATTTTATTTTGTGACATATATAAAGAATATATTAAGCGTTAAGTTATATAAAAATACTGTCTTGATTTTAGACGAAAAACTGAGAGAAAGACAAGGGAGATGATGCTTATGTCAGTTTATCACGGGATGAAACTGGGAGTGGGAAGGGAAATGGAATACATGTTGGATTTTATTTATAAGTTGGGTTAAGCTGTGTTTGGGAGGATGAACCTGGACATTTGCTTAATTTCTTGTTGTTTTCGTAAAAAAATAATTTATTTATTTATTTGTCATTTTTTAAGTCAAATTTGGCCAGCCATTTAGTCAGTTATTACTGTTATTATTCCACCATTCGAATCTTATCATGCTTTAATTAGATTCCTCTATCCCTTTAGATTACAACGATCCCGTTATGCTATGTATGATTTTTATATTATTATTATCAGAGTTTTTATTTTAATAATTTTTGTATGAGAAATAAAAAAAAATTTCAAAAAATAGAGATGGATTTAATTTTTTTATTTAATTTTTTTAAATTAAAAACGCTTTTTACTTAAATAAATACTTTATTTATAATTTTGTCTTTAATTTTTCACCTTCCATATTAAATACAAGAAAAAGAATCAACTTCCCCTTCTCTTCTTCATTTATTTTCTTATCTT